>OZ002741.1:95351959-96014133 GCA_963924295.1 Dioctria rufipes | reverse complement strand
AAAATATTATTTCTTATAATCTTACGGTATAGAGCTGTATGTAATCAAAATTTCTTCTGTTTGATGAATCTGTCGTCAATGTTTGGTAGAATTTATATAGCTTCACAACTTGTTTTAGGTATCTAGCAAGATAATTCCAGGCAGCCATAGCATATAAATCAAACAATTGATAACACAAAGCTCCAAGCTGGCATGTAAATGATCATTCTATACCATTTATTACAATGTAAGCGACATATGGTCCATTATATTGAATTTATCTCTAGAAAGATTTGATTACATTGTAACAATATGCCTATCCTCAAAATTACATGTTGAAAGATTTCATTGAAGTATTCAAATGTTGATATTACCACATGTAATCTAGTGTTTATAAAAGAGTTCGATGATATTAAATCACATATTGATGCTTGATAGGAGAAATCTGCGGTATCTGAGCAGGGGTAGGGAAGCTTGTGATATGATTGTTTTGATATTCTATAAAATGAAATATTTACAAAATTTTTTGCAAACGTAATGCTTTTTTTGGTGAGATATGTGTAAAAGAAGTTGAAATTATCGAAAGACTTCAGATCATTTCTAAAAAGATTCCAAAGAAGCAGGATGTCAGAGGTAAGACATAGTGTACTTTATAGAATTTTAAAATAATTAATTTTTAAATTCTTTCAACTACAGCAGCAACAGCAACAACAGCACCATCGCGAGCAACAGCATCGCGAGCAACTGCAACGACCTCAACAGCAACAGCAACAGCGACAACAACAGCTGCGCTTACAACAACAATATGAAGCCGTAAGTTTTTTTAAATCATAAAAATAATAATAATAAATAATTTCACATAATTCCTAGGTTATACATGGAATGAATATGTTACGCGGTATGTTGGGTAGAAGTGATGCCTTTTATATCAACTTGTCTCGAACATTTGCTGCAGTGAAGAGGAGCATGAAAACTGAGAAAATTAAACTGAAAGAGGATAAAAAACGAAAAAAAGCAGAGCTTCAGGCAATTAAAATAAAATTAAAAACGGTGAAAAAAAACATGAATATTATTAAAAAATTTAACAATTTTTCTATGAATGAATGAATAATGTAGAGAAAAAAGTGAAAAAAATAATATATGTATTAATAATTTTTTTTTTTTTTTTTTTTTTTTTTTTTTTTTTTTTAATAAACTTTTCAGATGTTATGTTTAGCTCTCAGTATTATTACACCATGCTGATATCTCCAACTTTCTCGCTAAGAAATTGTAAGCCATTAAGTTACAGCTTTAGTCAAGGTGCTGTAGCTTGGCCGCGAATTGACAAGAAGAAGAAGAAGACGTTGTCAGAAGGATGTCTAGAACGAAGAACGAAACGGGAACGAACGTGATTTTACGAATATACTAAACTAAATCTTAAGTAAACTCATCATTCTGGTAAAACTTTATATATCCAGTTAAATAAACCTTACTGTCATATTTTTCAAATTATTCTTTACATTATTCTTTACAAATCAGAAGTGGGATACATCAGAAAATTGTTGGAAAACAAGGGACGCCTAGGACGCGGGAAACAAAGAAAATAGAATACAGTAGGACGAAATCGGTAAGATGAGTAAACGTGCAAAAACGGCAAAGGAGCTGCCAGAGGAGTTGAAAAGCAAAGGATTGCCAACAAAAGGTAATAAAAGAGAACTGATGGACCGATTAAACGAAAGTGACGGTATCATAGAAAGCGTCGATAGAGTTTCAGATATGATGAGTCAACATGATTCTGGGTCTGATGAGGAAGTTGACGTTACGGTCATAAATAAAACAAAAAAAAAATATCATTAAACGACACTGCGTTAAGTGTATCAAACATAAGGTATACACCCAGAGAAGTTTCTGAAATTTTACCAGAATTCCAGCCTGAAAACGATAGAAATTTATCAGTCGATCGATGGATTAAGAAAGTGGAAAAATTGAAGGTATTTTATAAGTTCGAAGATGATTTGCTTTTATTTGCAGTAGCGTCAAAATTGAAAGTCGAAGCGAGATCTTGGTACGACAATACCGAAGATATGTTCGAAACATTCAACCAGTTTGCTGAAGCGATTAAAAAGAAATTTACACCAGTTGTTAATGAGGCAGATGCTCATATAACAATGATGTCGAGGAAAAGAAAGTCAAGCGAAACTCTGGTCGAATATGTTGCGGAAATGTGTGCACTGGGAAAAAAGGGAAATTTACCTGAACGGGCTATAGTAAAATATTTCATCATGGGAATGAGAGATGATGAACTATTTAACGTGTTTCAGAGCCATAAAATCGATACAACCGACGAACTTAGAGACAAGGTCGAATGGAGCATGAGCCTTCGTGCAATTCGAACAGCAGGAAGAAATGAGCGAGTAGGTGAAAAAACGAATTTGACAGTTTCACCTAATATAGCAGCAAATGTGGGAGCAAGGCCGAAAACTAAAAATGCCGTAAGTTGTTTTAATTGTTTTCAAGAAGGTCACTTTGCTAGAATTGTCCCATATTGCCGCGACGAACGAGATGCAAGGATTGTGGACGAGTTCACAAAAAAGGAGAACCAGAGCATTGTTCGAAGACAGTGGGATTTCTAAAGTGTGTAAAAGACGAATATCACAAGGTGGTGCAAATAGGAGGACACTCAACTATTGGTCTCATTGATTGTGGCAGTGAGTGCAGTCTGATTCGGGAAAGTGAGGCGAAGAACGTCAAAGGTGACCGGATGTTTTCTCAAATCAAGGTAACTGGATTCTTGGGTGGCACATTTACCACTAGAATGAAGATAAGTACAACATTAGAAATTGATAATATTTTCCTTAAAATTGATGTGTACGTGGTAGAGGATAATCATTTAACAACTCCGCTATTAATAGGACGAAATGTACTTGATTATCCAGAAATAAGAATGATAAAGGAACCTGGAAAATTAACAATAGAAAGAATAATACCGAAACGAAAAGGTCAAAATTGTAGGCTGTATCGAACAACAACCGTTAACGAATCAGAAATAACATCGGGAGATCTGACCAACGGTGATAAGATTGCACTAATGGCATCAATAAATAAATTTCGAGATCTTTTTCCAACAAGTATGAGTCAAATTGGTCATACTCACTTAGACGAGATGGAAATTCATCTGGAGACAGATGAACCAGTGCAACAAAGACCATATAAAATCCCTTACGCTAAGCGAGAGAATGTGGATAAAATGGTGGCCGAATTATTAAAGAACGATATAATTTCCGAATCAAAATCAGAGTACGCTAGTCCTATATTGTTGGTGAAGAAAAAGAATGGAGAAGATCGTCTCTGCGTGGACTACCGCAAAATAAACGCCATAACAAAAAAAGAAATAGTACCAACACCGAATATAGAAGAAGAACTTCATAAGGCTGGAAGATATAAATATTTTGTAATCTTAGACATGAATAGCGGATATTATCAAGTACCCATCAGTAAAGATAGTCGAAAGTATACGGCGTTTGTAACTCATAGTGGACTATATGAGTTCGTGAGAGTTCCACTCGGGTTGAAAAATGCGCCTTCAGTATTTCAGCGTCTTATGGTCAAGGCAATGAGGAACTTAAAAATAAATGATGCTCAAATTTATATGGACGATATCCTGATAGGAGCTGATAACTTCAGTGAAGGTTTAGAAAAATTACATCGAGTATTTCAAGCATTACGAGATGCCAAGTTAACAGTAAATTTAAAAAAGTGTGCTTTCTTTGTGAAGGAAATAGAGTATCTAGGTCACACAATCACACCACAGGGAATCACTCCAGGTACGTTGAAGGTTCAAGCTATTCACAATTTTAAAATACCAAAGAATGTCACAGAGGTACAGTAGTTCCTAGGGCTGTGCAGCTACTTTAGGAAATTTGTGAAGGGTTTCTCTTTGTTAGCTGAGCCGCTAAACCAACTGCTAAGGAAAGGAAATAATTTCGAATGGTCAGAACAGCAGACGGAAGCATTCTTGAAATTGAAAGCTGAGCTAGTGAGTGAACCAACATTAGTTGCATATAATGTAAATTCGGATCACGAGGTCCATACAGATGCAAGTTCAAATGGGTTAGCAGGAATACTTCTACAGAACAATAATAACGAGATGAAGCCAGTAGCGTATTATAGTAGAGCAACGACAGAAACAGAAAAGAATTTTCATAGCTTCGAATTAGAAACTCTGGCTATAGTAGAAACATTGGAACGCTTTAAGTATTATCTGTTGGGAAAGACATTCACAGTTATCACCGATTGTGCCTCACTGAAAACAACTATGAAGAAGAAGGAATTAATACCTAGAATTGCGAGATGGTTTTTGCGACTACAAGAGTTTGATTTCTCTCTGGAACATCGAAGCGGAACACGAATGGGTCACGTAGATGCTCTTAGCCGGCAACCGGATGAATGTGCACGGGAAATGGACACAGTGTCAATGCAGTTTTTAAAAATATCCATTAGCGAAGCAGATTGGTTGCTTACCATGCAAATTGAGGATCTTAAATTAAAAACAATAATAGATAAATTGCAGAGAAAAGTGGACATCGAAAAACAGTTGAAAAAGGATTACGAAATAAGTAACGGAAGGCTTTTCCGAAAGATAGGAGAGGTTAAACGATGGGTCGTCCCCAAATTAGTACAATGGAGGATCGTACAAAGCTGTCATGATGACTCTGGACATATGGGTTTAGAAAAAACTATCCAACGAATCCAAGAGATGTATTGGTTTCCAAAAATGAGGAAGTATGTAACAAACTATCTAAAATCTTGTGTGGAGTGCTGTTATAACAAAAGGATTGGTGGTAAAACAGAAGGAGTATTGCACTATGATCTCATAGAACCTATACCATTCAGGACTTTACATATTGACCACTTGGGCCCATTTCCAAGGAGTAATAAAGGTAACCAGTACGTGCTGGGAATATCGGATCCATTTTCTAAATATATCATATTGAAAGCGGTAAAGAATACTTCAACGAAGGGCGTCATAAAATCTTTGAATGAAATAACAACTTTCATTGGGGTTCCAGCCAAGATAGTATCTGATCGAGGAACAGCTTATACAGCGACAGCATTCCACAGATATTGTAAGGAGAACGATATCAAACATATTAAGACCGCTGTACGAACACCTAGGGCAAATGGCCAGATCGAGAGAGCAAATAGGACGATACTTAGTGCTCTCACAACCATGACGAATGATGAACGCAAATGGGACGAGAAGCTTCAATGCATTCAATGGACAATGAATACGATGAAGTCGAAAACTACAAATAAAACACCACACGAGATAGACTTTGATTTTCAACCTCGGGACATTCTGAAAAATAAAATTACTTTAAGTTTGCAGAATGATTGGCACGAAAATAATGAAACTATCGAGCAGATTAGAGAGGAAGCAGCTACAAACATCAACGATAGTCGGAAACAATGGAAAGAGCGCTATGACAAGAAGCATCGTTCGCCTACTCAATATAAGGCTGATGATATGATCCTGATAGAAAACGAAGCACCTAGTACAGGCTATTCGCGAAAGTTGGAACCTAAATATAAAGGGCCTTATGTCATCTCTAAAGATTTAGGAAACGACCGATATCTAGTTGAGGATATTCCAGGCATGGAACAAACCAGAAGAAGATATGCAGCAGTTCACGCATCTGACAAAATTAAAAGTTGGTGCACTATGCTGTCAGAAGATGACAGTAATCAGAGCAGCGAAAGTGAAGGAGAGGACGCTCAGGAAGTGAGGTCACTTCCAAAGTCAGGAGAAGCCGAGTTGTAAGCCATTAAGTTACAGCTTTAGTCAAGGTGCTGTAGCTTGGCCGCGAATTGACAAGAAGAAGAAGAAGACGTTGTCAGAAGGATGTCTAGAACGAAGAACGAAACGGGAACGAACGTGATTTTACGAATATACTAAACTAAATCTTAAGTAAACTCATCATTCTGGTAAAACTTTATACATATATCCAGTTAAATAAACCTTACTGTCATATTTTTCAAATTATTCTTTACATTATTCTTTACAAAATGTTCAAGCAAGGCACATACAAACCCAACCTGTATCAGTTAAAATCGGTAATATCTCGAAAACCATAGCCGGAGCCCTGGAATATAATACAAACCATGAAGTAGCCGAAGGTACCGAACAATTAAAAGGCCTTAACGTGCTGGGTACAACATGCAGTAAGAGCTCACTCTCACTGCTTTTTGTATACTCATCATGGGGGAAAAACTAAAAAATTTCATCTTAAACAGGTTCTAAAGCCCAAAACTGTCACTCCCACAGCAAAATGAAGTAAAAACAAATTGCTTCCAAATATATTTTCATGTAGAGCAAATTTATGGAAATTATAGCGTTTGAACAAAATACAAGCAACTTATATATGGAAAACTCCTGTAGTAAGACAAGGCAAGAAGACTGTGCATGTCGCCTGCTGACTGGCCCGCTGCTCTCTTTTTTCGACTTGTTCATGGCTTGTACATTCCGGGGGTTACGCCATAGCCCGCAGAAGATTTCTGATGAAAATTTCGTCCCCCCTAATACCCCCACCCCAACCATCTAGAATCCATTGGCATGAACAAAAATTTTCCTACTATTAACTTTAATTATTACTAATATTAGTTCAAAACCAAAAGCCTACATTTAGGAGCTCAAGAGCAATCATAATAAAAAGCCTACATTTAGATGCAGCAACCCCATGAGCAAAAAAAAAAACTTGAATTATTTCTAATATTAACTATATCTAAAAAGGTAAAATCGCTAATATCTCGCCCGTAGAGGATTTCTAACAAAAATTTTATCCCCCCTCTAACCCCCGCCCCTATAACACCTTCTAGAATCTATTGGCATGAACAAAACTATCCTAAGTAGCTTGAATTATTTATATTATTAACTATATCTGAAAAGGTAAAATCGCTAATATCTCGAAAACCATAGCCCGCAGAAGATTTCTGATGAAAATTTCGTCCCCCCTAATACCCCCACCCCAACCATCTAGAATCCATTGGCACGAACAAAAATTTTCCTACTATTAACTTTAATTATTACTAATATTAGTTCAAAACCAAAAGCCTACATTTAGGAGCTCAAGAACAATCATAATAAAAAGCCTACATTTAGATGCAAAAAAAATTGAATTATTTCTAATATTAACTAGCCTACATTTAGGCGCACCACACATCCAAAAAAGTGAAGCAAAAAACTTCCCAAAACCGTAGCATGCTGCCACGTGTGGGCAAAAGTGAAGCAAAAACTTCCCGAAACCGTAGTATGCTGCCACGTGTGGGCCAAAAGTGAAGCAAAAAACTTCCAAGGGAACCGTACCACAAGAAATCCGTAGTGCCGGAGCATGCTGGCAGTATCGGCTAATGTCTCACTGACATCTTCTAGAATCTGTTCATGGTGATGTCATGTTGTGAAATTCGAATGATGCTGATATCTACAACTTCCCTGCTAAGAAAACTTATTTAGGTGCAGCAAAACCATGATGACGTCATGCTGATATCTAGAACTCTCCCGCTAGCAAAACCAAGGCATGCTGGTAGTTCCGGCTAAGGCCGCTAGGGTACCTTACTCAAGAAATGGCGTTTGCACCCAAACAGATGTCGCTGCGTATCGGCTAATGTCTCACTTCTAGAATCTATTCATGGTGATGTCATGTTGTGAAATTCGAATGATGCTGAACTCTCCCGCCAATAAAAGAAAACAGCAAATCCAGGTAGTTCCGGCGAAGGCCGCTAGGGAACCTTACTCAAGAAATGGCGTTTGCGCCCGAACAGATGTCGCTAGAAAACCGGAACATGCTGGTAGTACCTTTTAATGCCGCTAGGGCGCAGTCAATACCAAATGACACATCCCGGTAGTACCGATTAATCCCGCTAGGGCGCAGTCGAGACTCAATGGTGCACCCAAGACACAATGGTGCATCCAAGGCGCAAACCAATACAGCCAAGACACAAACCTACTTAGTATGGGCTCAAACCACCTAGCGACGGTGGCGCCATCTGTGGCGAAATCCTGGAAGCTAAAACAGTGGTCCAGAAACGCCATAGTATATCTACTCAGAGAGTAATGTTATTTATTCCAGAGCAAAATTTCATGAAGCTAAACAGAATTACGAGGCATCTGCTTAATTGTACATTGAAAAACTTCGTGAATTAATCAAATCTTGCAAATATGACGAAATGTAAAATGAACTGTTGCGTGATCGTCTGCTGGTATCGACGAAATACAGTGAAATTAAACCTCGATTTATATCGGATAGCAAACTAACACTAGAAAAGGTCATTCAGGACATAAAATCACACGAATCAATACAGAATCGGATAAGATCAATCAAAATGAGCGACAATGAGCAAGGTCAAGTAGACCAAGAAGTAATACAAGGCATGATAAAGATGACAAATGCAGATATTGCGGGAATAAGCATATTGCAGGCCACAAAAATTGTCCAGCGTATGGTAAGGATTGCACCAAATGTGGTAAACAGCATCATTTTGCTAAAGTATGCAAGTCAAATTCGAACAAACGTAATGTACGTGAAATACAAGATTCAAATTTCGTGGGAAGAGAAACAAATAATTATGATCAAACCGTTGGGCGCATACACGATTAAGATAATGAATGGAAATGATAAGATCTATGAACTGAATTTCTTAGTGACAGATTTCGACCATGTTCCTATGCTTTCAAATAGAACATGCTTGGTTTTAAAATTAATCAAAATGGAAAACTGTGATGTTTTTAAATTAGAGGAGACCCAACTTAATAATGACTGTGATAAAATAATGGAGGAATTTTAAGACGTCTTTAATGGATTAGGTAGCTTAAATCGTACAGTGCAGCTAGTGACACGGAAGGATGTGCATCTGAGCATCGAGTCACTTCGCCGAGATCCTCTTGCCTATAGAAAGGACTTGAAAGATGTGATGGAGAACCTAGAAAAGGACAACCTCATTATAAAAGTAGATGAGCATAAACCTTGGGTCAGCAATATGTTAATAGTTAAGATAAATAACAAATTACGATTATGTCTAGATCCAATTAAGTTGAATCAGGCTCCAGAACGGGAAGAATAACCTATGCAGACAATCGACGAAATCTTACCTGAGCTAAAACAAGCAAAAGTTTTCAGCACTTTCGACGCGAGAAAAGGATTTTTGGCAAATTAAATTAGACGAAGAGAGTAGTAAGTTTACCTTTTGGCCGTTAGAGATAAAAAAGAATGCCTTTTAGAATAGCTTCTGCACCGGGAATTTTTCAAAAGGTAATACACAAAATTATTGTCGATTTACCGAATGTTGAGGCCATACAGATGACATGCTAGTGTACGGAAAGGGAGAGACAAGGAAGGAAGCAATTATAGATCATAACAACTGCCTCAGAAAATTATTTATTAGACTACGTGAGGTACATTTAAAGTTGAATCCTGACAAAGTGAAGTTAGCTCAGAGATCAGTGAGATATTTTGGACATGTTTTGACTGATACCGGTGTAAAGCCGGATGAGAAGAAAGTGGACGCGATTGACAAAACTTGTAAACCTAAGTAAACCATTGCGCGATCTAACGAAAATGGATACCGAGTTTTTGTGGACCAGGAATTATGAAGTAATATACGCGAAATTGTAGGATGCTATAAAACGAGCCCTAGTATTAGCTTATTTTAACGTAGATAAACCAGCAGTCATACAGTGTGATGCGTCTGATTTTGGTCTGGGTGCAGTTTTATTTCGTTGAAGATATTAAAGTTCCAAACCAATATTGGCTCTGTCATCTGTTGAACTAATGGAATTACATCGAGCTGTAACTTTAGAATTCTATATTGTCACTTTTGTGTTTATAATTTAGTTAAGCTGTCACACCTTTTTTATGTATCAATAAGCTGTCATTAAATCTTTCTAAGTTGAAGTACAGAGCAACCCGGACATATTATCTGTATCCTTCGCCATCCTTCTCCTAAGGGCATTTCCTTTAACAGGTTGTGGGCCCAGACAACGTCAAATACTCGGCACTACAAAAGGAATAAAATATATTTGAGGAATCATTTATCAATAAATAGTTACTTCCAGTAATTATGTCGACCTCCATATCTGGAAGAATTCCTCTATTCAATGGGAAAAATTATGGAACGTGGCAGGTACAAATGGAAGGAATATTGCACAAATTACGGCTGCTGAATATTATAAAAGGAAAAGAAACTAGATCAGCTACCGGGAACGACGATCAGGCAAAATGGGATGATCGTGACATGGATGCACGGATTAAGTTGCTCATAGCAATGAAACCACCGCAGGTAGCAGTAGCGAAAGTTTTTAAGACTTCAAAAGAAGTTTGGGACTTCTTGAAAGAGTCATACGACAGAAAAAGTACAAGGCAGAAGAATTTAGGAGATTAGTGAATATTAAAATGGATCCCTCTCAGACGATGGATGAGTACCTGCTAGAATTCAGCTCGATTGTATCGCCCTTGACGGAATTAGAATCCAAATTAGATGAGGACATCCTTGTAATTATTTTTCTCGACAGTCTACCTGACACGTACAAGGATGTTCAAGCTGCATTTGATGCTGCTAAGGAATTTCCCTCCCTGAAAATGGTTCGAGCCAGACTCATGGAGGTAGGTGACAAGAAGAAGGAAAATTCTAGCGCTCTTAAGGTAAGACATATCCAAGTTCATAAATTTAAAAACATATCCACGCAAAACGGTAATAATCGTCATGTAGAGAAATTTTTTCCATTTAAATGCCGCCGTTGTGGAAAAAAAGGCCACAAGGCAAAATATTGTAAAAAACAATATTCATCAGAAAGGGCTAGCAGTACTAATGAACTCGGTTTTATTGCTTATCAGTCGCAATCGTTTACAGCTGACAATATCAAAGATGAGGATGAGAGAACAGCAATGAGTTTTTTTTTTATCAAACTAATGAATTTTGGTGCATAGACAGCGGCGCGACCTCATACATGTGTAACTCAGAATACTTTTTCACTTCATTAAAGAGAAAACTTGGTAGACACGTGCAGTTGGCCAATAACAATAAAGTGAGAGCCTTAGGTATAGGAACAGTACAACTCTCGATGCTAGTCGACGGTGAACCAAAGGTGATAAATTTATATGATACGTTATATGTATCAGATCTTCGGGCAAATTTAATCTCAGGAAGTAAAGCAACGGACAATGGTTGCAAAATAATTTTTGATAAAGCGGCGGCAATTATTAAGAGTAATCGCGGCATAAAAATAAAAGCAGAAAAGCATAAAGGGCTGTATTTCTTACGAAATCAGCCGGTAAAAGAACAAGTAAGGCTGTCGTCAGGGGAACATGAACTGGAATTAGGGAGGTGGTATAAAAGGCTTGGACATTTAAACTTGAAATCACTGAAACAGTTATCAGCTATTAATATGGTGAAAGGATTACCTAGCTTTAATCAACTTGACATGCAGTGTGATACATGCATTCGTGGAAAGCAAACCCGTCTACCCTTTCCAGTAAAGAGTGAAAAAACAACTACCCGTCGCTTGGAACTAATACATATCGACGACTTTTCTCGTTAAGTTCTGTATACTTTCTTAGAAAAAGAAGCGAATCGCTGGTTAAATTTAAAACATTCAAAACTTTTGTGGAAAACCAAACTGGCGAAAGAAATAGAATTCTGAGGTCAGACAACAGGGCGGAATTTACAAACAACGCTTTTAAGGATTTTCTGAAAAGTTGCGGAATTAATCAGGAGTTAACAACGGAATATACCCCCCAGAAAAATGGGATAGCCGAGCGCATGAATCGAACATTGATGGAGATGCCAAAGTGCCTTTTACTTCAAGGGAATTATCCTCAGTTTATGTGGGCCGAAATGGTAAACAGTGCCGTATACATTAGAAATAGGCCCAACATGACTGAAAAAAACGAAAACTCCAGAAGAATTGTGGACAGGAAAGAAGCCTTCAGTGCACCACCTGAGAATAATCGGAGCTCGGTGTTTTGTGTTAAACAAAAAGGTGACGGGCAAGTTTGATCCAAGAAGTGAAGAATACTCCTTAATCGGATACTCTGAGGAATCCAAAGCCTATCGTCTTTGGAAAAGAGGCACTCGGAATGTAATAAAGAGCCGGGATGTAAGAGTTTTAGAAGAAATATCACAAGTCATTGCAAAAGATAATAACAACGGATTTTATGAGTTTGAAATTAAGCCGAAAAATTGTGAGCCAGTTGCATTCCAAGAAGATAAAAATAAAAGGATTGAAGTCTGTAATAATGAAGCTGATGTTACCCTAAAAACAACGGAAAGTAAGCGCATCGACATCAGCTCTGACTTATCGATGGAGATTGGCGAAAAATCCGAGTATGAAAGTGAAGCTTCAAGTGTGTTGGAAGAACTGGAAGAGGAAGGATGTGATATTGAAGTACTAAATGACAAGGAATCGAATGACGGTTGTTATGATTTACTGTCGAAGCGGAAGGCTGTACTGCAGGCTACACGTGTTCTAATTTGCAATAGCAGCGATAACGACGTTGATCCTAAAAATTGAAGCAAGTCAACGAGTCGCCCCATGCTTTGGAATGGAAAGTTGCAATGCAGAAAGAATTTAACTCACTGACAAGAAATAAAACATGGGTACTTATTGATCGCCCAAAGCCAAGAAACATAATTGGTTGCAGATGGGTGTTTAAAACAAAACACGATCACAATGGTGCAGTTGTTCGAAGAAAAGCTAGACTAGTAGCCAAAGGTTTTTCACAGGAACAGAGAGTAGATTATAATGAAACTTTTTCCCCTGTAGTAAGGCAGAGCTCACTTAGATTGCTGTTCGCCATCGCGGCAGAGAAGGACTAAGCCTCTACCAACCAGACGTGTCATCAGCCTTTTTGCATGAAGACTTAGAAGAGGAAATATTTATGGAGCAACCCGAAGGATTTACGCAAGAAAAAAATAAAGAAAAGTTTTGGAAACTTCACAAATCACTTTATGGACGAAAACAAGCTGGTCGACAATGGAATCGTAAGCTAGATGACAAGCTTAAGACACTTGGCTACAATAACTCAAATTATGACCAGTGTGTAGTAATTCCTCCAACGAATTTACAATAATCACGGTTTATGTGGATGATTTATTAATAACAATTTAGAAAGTGTAAAAGACTTAAAAGAAAGGTTATGCAAGGAATTCGAAATGAGAGAAATAGGTGAACCGAACTTGTGTATTGGTATAGAAATCGAGCATGACAAACCCTCACATACTGTTTCAATATGTCAGCGTCAATACATTCTAAATTTATTAAGAAAATATGATTTTGAAAAATCTAAGCAATGCAAGACACCGATGGAGAATAAATTAAAACTCGAAAGAGACCCTGCCGGAGCTTCAGGACGGAAAGTAAATACGGTAAAGTACCAAGAACTGATAGGATTTTTGATGCATCTAGCTGTCTACACCCGACCAGATATTTGCTACAGCGTAAATATCCTCGTTCAGTTATCTCAGGATCCTAGGTATCAACATTGGCTTTCAGCTATAAGAATATTAAAATACTTAACCTGTACTCAAAATGCGAGGTTAACCTATCGTAGAACTGGAATACCTTTGTTTGGATACGTGGACGCCAATTGTGCAGAGGACATTCATGACAGGAAGTCTCATACTGGGTATGCCTTCGTCTACGCTGGAGCTGCAATATTGTGGGAGTCAAGAAAACAACGCATCGTAACCACATCCAGTGCCGAAGCCGAATATGTAGCCTTGGCAAGTGGTGCCAAAGAAGCTTCTTACCTAAGGTATTTACTAGAAGAGATCGGATTATGTTCTAAAGAGCCTACAGTTATCTTCAATGACAGTCAAAGTGCGCAAAGTATGGCTGTGTTTCAAGGTCGTCATACACGGACCAAGAACATACATTACCGGTATCACTTCATACGTGAAGATATTTCCAACAATGTTCTTGAGCTGAAGTATCTTCCTACTGATGTAATACCAGCCGATGCTTTGACCAAAAGTCTACCAATAGCACGACATGAAACGAGCTTTGAGAAATTAGGAGTTCTTAAATTGAATTAATTATTCACAGAGCTAATATTGAGGTGGCGTGTTGAAGATATTAAAGTTCCAAACAAATATTGGCTCTGTCATCTGTTGAACTAATGGAATTACATCGAGCTGTAACTTTAGAATTCTATACTGTCACTTTAGTGTTTATAACTTAGTTAAGTTGTCACACCTTTTTTATGTATCAATAAGCTGTCATTAAATCTCTCTAAGTTGAAGTACAGAGCAACCCGGACATATTATTTATATCCTTCGCCATCCTTCTTCTAAGGGCATTGTGTTTAACATAATTCAAGATGGTAAGCCTGTTATGTACGCATCCAGAACTCTAACGAAAGCAGAGATTAAATATTCTCAAATCGAGAAAGAGGCCATTGCAATTGTACACAGTGATCATAAGCCACTTGAGATGATCTGGAAGAAGCCCATTACAAAAGCACCAAAGAGTTTACAGCGCATTTTATTGAACTTAGCCCCTTACGATATTGACATTAAACATGTGCCAGGTAAAGACATGTACTTATTTGACACACTATCAAGATTTCCAGGCAAGTTTAGCATTGATGAACGCAGCGACATTGCGGATGCACATGTGTATGAAATTGAAAATTTTAATCCTCTAGAAGGGATTGAGGTAAGTGAAAAAGTTTTAAGCGAAATAAGAACAGAAACGGAAAAGGACCCAATGATGTAACAAGTAATTCAGGTTGGCCAACAGAACGGAAAGATATTAAACAAGCTGAAGTAAAATTATTTTATAATATTCGAGATTTGTTAGCTATGCATGATAAATTAATCATTAAAGAGAATAGAATTGTAGTACCGAGGAGCTATCAAAGATAAATGGCAGTGAAACTACATCGTTCACATTTAGGACAAAATTAGACTTTAAAGTTTGCACGCCGAACAGTATTTTGGCCAGCGATGAACCGTAAAATCAGAGAAATTTGCCAACAATGCGTAATTTGCAGGAAACATGAATGTAATCCGAAACATTTACCAATGCAATCGACAGAAGTGCCAGAATATCCAGGATATATTCGAGATTCGAAACGCAGAAGAAAGGATAAATTATTTAATATTAGTTTATCCCTACAGCGATTTCTTTGAAGTTAAAAAGCTTGATAACATGCGTTCTGAAACGATCATAGTAATGTTAAAAGAGATACTTGCTAGATTCAGTCCACCCAAAAAATTAATTTGTGATAATGCGAAGCAATTTATTAGCATTGAAGTAAAACTCTGCACAGGACTAGGAATTTGATATTTCATGCTCCAAACCGATACATCCACAAGGAAATAGCAAAGCAGAAGTAACTGTAAAAATTGCAAAACAGCTGTTGGTGAAATCTAAAGAGTCCAGGGAGGATTTTGATCTGATGTTGCTGCAACTGAGAAACACACCTAACAGAATGAATTTGAGTCCAGAGGAACGAATTTTTTGTCGTTCCATAAGAGTTCCTGATATTCCGATGTAACCGAAAGCTGTTCAAAACAAATTATCAAAAGAAGTAAATAGAAGAACTCTTCAAAACAAACGAACAACAAAAAAGTGGTATGATAAAAAATCAGCCACTCTTCCGAAGCTAGAGATTGGGACACCGGTATTTGTACGGCTGAACAAGAATCAGTACAGGCAACCAGTCAAGTAAAGGATAGATCTTACAACATAGATACGAATTTCGGAGAGTACCGAAGAAACAGATGTGATGTTACCACATGAGTCAAAGGAAAAGAAGTGGAGAATCAAGAGAAATCAACGACGACTTCAAACTGACAATAACGGGACTATGAGTACCAACCCGAATAGAGTTAGTTTCTCGGAACTTTTAGTTGTGCCTAGAGAGCAGGATACAAGATCAAACGCGATTCAACATCCTAAATATTAATTAAAACCGGAACAGCTACAGTCTAGTGATGCGGAGACAAGGACTACTGTAACGAGATCCGGTCGAGTGTCTAGGATACCAGCACATCTAAAAGACTGTCAAGTTTACCAGAATGAGATTATAAAGAAGAGGGGATTGTTATATACCTAGAAATGGGCATTAAAAGGGGCCAGAAATAAAAATTTGAAATATTAAAATATTTCACAAAAAAGTTCATATAAACTAATCATGCTTAAAAACATGATTAGCTTATCTATCCAATCAGTGAAGAAAATTGCATCAGCAATTTTCTCCACATACCATTCTTTTCTACAAAATTATTCCTTCAGCAAAATTTGTTAGTAGAAATATTTAAATTAAAACATATAAAACAAAAATTACAATATGTATGTACGAACGTACATACATATCACAAAAAAAGCTTTCGCGATAAGAAATACGCGCCGCGAAATTACATTATATGTATACGCGCGCCGCAATTTCAATCGACGGGAAGGTGACTGATGTTTATAAAAACATCAAATTTAATTTTTGCAAGCCACCGTCCAGAATAAATGAAAATTTTTCTCAGGGTAGAAATGCAATTATGCATTTTCTACCCTGACCGACGGCTCTTGATCGCGATGAAAGTGATCAAGAGCGCAGTCGAATTATAGCACGCGAGTTGAAGTTAAAATTTGATTAACGACGGTTCGTGAAAAATATATTAAAGTTGAATTTTAGAGTTTTTACGAGTTGAGTTGGCTTTTAAAATCTAAAAAAAAAAAAAAAAAGAACGATCAGGCAAACGATAAGATCGAAACGGGTTGATTTTGAAAGAGGATTAACGGCGGTTCGCGGTCGTGTCTGTAAAAGAAAAAGTGGTTGTACTTATAAAAACGTAGTACGGCGGGAGTAAAAAGGTGTTTTAAAGTTATAATCGAAAACTGGGTGACGGTAAAGGAAAAAAAGAAGAGAGATAAATTGTTTTGTTTTTGGACGCAAAAGTATATATTTCGGGAATTAGGTCTCGGTCTCGGTCAGAGGAAAGCATACAGTAAAAAGTTTTTAAGAAAGAAAAAGTTTGTAAAAAGAAGGTTTGCGAAATAACGAAAAACTTGTGATAACAGTTTGTTTAGTACACACAAAAGCACAAAAAAAAAAAAAAGGGTGTGTAATCCAGCTCCTGAATTATAACAAGAAAATAAATAAAGAGAATAAAAAGTTAAGTGCCATGTTTTAAATTAAAGGGCCAACACAAGCAGGAGAACTGGATGACAGGGCAGTTACTAAGGAGTTTAAAGCTGTAAGTAAAAGCCCCTTTGAATATAACAATTGGCGCAGCCGGTAGGATAGAGGAAGCCTACTTTAAACAAACAGATTATAAGCGCTCGAAAACCCTCTATCCTACGAATCAAAAAGGAGTTTAGGACGAGATCGAATACTGGGCAAGACACCCTACCCTCCGCCTGAAGTTGAGTCTGGCTTCAGGAGTATTTCGATCTTGTCGGCTCCCAACGCTCGAGGTCTGACAGCTTTAACTGCCGCTGTTTGAAAAACACGCAGCTACGTGGGACACCAGCGGGCTTCATCCCAGCCCAGGAAAAATAGACGTCCACATTAAGAGGAAAATTCCAACGCTACACCGGAAGGAAGATCAGATACACTCCAATCTGCGATCCGGCGCTGAAAGGGACTTCGAAGTAGGCAATGCGCCCCCCTTCCAGCTTTTATCCAGGGGAATTTAAGAAGGCCACGGGCGCGATCCAAAATTGAGACGGACCTCAAAGAAGGCAGTCAGCCCCCCTCTCAATTTGAACCAAGGGAATTAAGACGGCAGAGGCCCCTAGCTGCAAATTTTACACACGGTGGTCCATGAGCGAGGAAAGCTCCCACCAGGAGATGCCGCAAGAAATCACACCAATTCCACCAACTCTACAACAATCTTCCTACACCGGGCGACGCACAGCACGATACGTCCCGGTACGAAGGAGGCAACGCGGGAGCAACATCCGCAACAGAGGGTGCTAATCAAACACCTGCCACAAATTCACCAACAAGAGGAGTCACGTTAAGGAGCGGGACAATCCTAACAGGTCCCCACCAAGTAAGACCTTTCAATTTAAATCTAGAAAAATATTTAAAGTATTTAGAAGGGAAAGTGCGAGACTCCTCCGAACTTTCGGTTATACAGTGCGATTCTATTGACAAACAGATTGCAAAGTCTCGGGAACGAAGGCTTGAGCAAATCGCAAAATTTAAAGAAAGTACTGAAAAGTTCAAAGTGAGCTTGAAGGAGTTTGGAGAACTGTCGCACTCGCTCGAAGTCACAAATAAAGATAATAGTGTAGATGTAAGTGAAAGTGCCAACGACAGTGTCAGTGATTCCACCGTAAGTGAAATCCTTTTGAACTGGCTGGGCGACTCCCTTCTGGAAACCAGCATAGAGGAAACTAGCTCCCCAAAAGTGTCAAACTTAAGTTTCAGAATCCCCACTTTAAACATGGTAGATTACGCTAAAATCGCCAAGCTAACTGCCCAGCTCGTTCCCCTATTTTCGGGAGAACAGCACCCAAAATTGAGCCTTGAGCTCCAAACTTTACTAGGATGCTGCATGCTGGTAATCCAGTGCATTTCGGTGGAGGAACTATCACAATTTTTGCAAATCTTCCCCACCAGACTTCGAGGCGAAGCTTACTAGCTTTTTGCCTCAAATATACCCACTACTTTCAAAGAAGTAGAAGAACGGTTAAATCGCACGTACCTGCCTAGAGAAACTTACCAGGAACTGGTAAAAAAATTAATCACTACAAGGCAGTATCCTTTGGAAAACCTCACAACCTTCATGGCACGAGTGAAACAGATGCTGGCACTATGTAATGAAGCAGCAGAGTCCAAATATGGAGCCACGGCAGCACCAGCTGTTAAAACGTAGTTCGAGGACTTTGCCAAAAACGCACTGAAAACAGGCGCAAATAACCCATATATATGCCAATACCTTCTGACCATGACAGACGGCACGGTGGATGACCTCGTACAAACAGCACTTGACATGGAACGTCTCCAGCAAAGTGCTCTATTCCTGCAACCTTCAGGGCAATTTCAACAAAATGTGATACAAAATACCCTACCCCATTCAATAAGTGCAATAACACCCAATAACGCACAATTTAGCCAAATTAATTCATCGGCTAATCACAGCGTATTTACTCCAAGCATAATGCCATACGCTCAAGTTCCCCAGACCCTGTCACACAAATAGTCACATTCAGCAGCCGCAGTTCACACAGGCAAACACATCACCATACATCAAACAGGAGCCGAGATCTCCTAATAAAAATTATAATCTACAAAATAAAAATAATTATTTAAATAAAATCAGTTGTAGTTTTTTAATTTAAGAGGCCATACATTGATTGTTTGAAACGTAAAAATACGCCGTACTGTGTGAACTGCAAAATGTATAATCATGACGTGCGTGACTGCAGGAGGAACAGAGGAACAACAATAGTTTCCAGAGACCACATAACAATAATGTATCACCAAATCAACGACCAAGAGACCCACAAGGTCCCAACAACTCAAGAGTCTATAACGTGCGTAAAAATTGCGAATTTTGTGGTCGTTCTGCACATGCAGTAAATAACTGCCAACAAAAACGTAAATGGGAGGCCCGGAGTCAGGGAAACGACGTACAGTCGACCCAAAACTCCCCGGCTCGACTATAAATCTCCCATCAAATAAAATAGGGTCTCCTCAGCAGCCCGATTCCAGTGTCGCTACAGTAAAACTTCCTTTAGACATAGGCCTGAACGGCCAAACTAAACTAGTAGTAGACACAGACGCTGAGGTTAGTATAATAAAGATAAGGTCATCAAAAGACCTCAAGGAAATTAACCACACTCAGGCATGACCCCATTTGGTACCGGAAAGACGCTGGGAAATTGCCAGGGAAACTTCGTTTTCAAAAACAAAATTCCCTGCAAGTTTCAAGTCGTAAAGAACTTGCCTGACCTTTCCGAAGATGGAATTCTAGGAAATGATTTCCTAGCAAAAAACTGTAACGTTGAAGGTCCTAATAAGGCACTAAGGTTTCCTCGCACGGAGACTAATCCTGATGAATTTGCTTTGCCATTGATGTTTGAAACGGACAAGCTACATTCTGAAAAGGCAGTCGAAGTAAGAACACTTGCAGAAGAGATAGAGTCTAAACAGGCTGAACTATCCACCTGCAGTGTCTTCAAGGATTCTCAAAAGAGAAAAGCTGGCTGCCAAGCTCCAAAAGAGCCCAAGGAATGTGAAAAAAGCTGTCTGGGCGAACAAGAGATCGACGAAATCAAGCAGCAAGTGTTTACCTTTAAGGAACCACTGTGCATACCTACGCGCTCTCAAATTGTTGCCCCAGTCCCGTTACAAACTCAAGAAGAAATGCTCTGTTTATCCCAAGACATAAGCGATGGAGTCTTCTTGGAAAACAGTTTACTGTCATCTGGAGAAGAACTAGTGCTGGTTAGTATTCTCAACCCTAACAGTCATCAAGTAGTCATACATAGCTTAAAGTTACAGCTATATCCACTAAACGACTACACCATAGCTCATTAACGCACAAAAAAGACCACAAAAGAACACACATTCCAATACCAAATGTAGAGGCAATATCAAAAACACAAGAGACGGAAATGAGTGTCTAAAGTCTGCCAAAATGGTGCATATAGCTCTTCCGTCCAAAATTTTGAGGCATAAATCATTATTAAGCAAACAGCGGCCATATAAGAACGGTAGCGAGTCGCTAAAGCCTATACTAAAGGTGCATATTACTCCACTGTCACACAACACAAAAAATTCTACATGGTCAAAAAGCATGAGTATGTCACACAACCTAAGGCAAAGACCACACAGGTGTACCCAACTCAGCCGTCAACGAAATAAAGCCTCAAAAGGAATCACAAAAGCCTCATCTACGTACAGGCCAAAAACTTAAAAGGAAGAGTAAGTCAAACCAAGGTTCAGCTGAAAAATCAGCAATATTACAGCATGTACGATATCTATACCCGGATTATGAGACTCCGGACGACCTAAAGCAATACCCGCGCATATCTAGGCTGGAGCAAGAACTCAGCCTAGACCCTAATTTGACCGCGGAAGAAAAAATTTCGATATCAGAACTCTGCGAAGAGTATAACGATATCTTCTTCCTCAAAGATGACAAACTCACCTATACAAATGCAATAACGCATAACATCCCATTGGTGCAAGATCCAGCACCAATCAATCAGAAAATGTACCGCTTACCTGAAACACAGCGGAAAGTAATTAACGAGCAGTTAAAAGAAATGCTAGACAGCGGGATAGTCCAGTCTAGTAAAAGCCCTTGGAATTCACCTCTACTGGTTGTCCCAAAGAAAGCGGGACCTGACGGTGAAAAAAGGTGGCGCGTCGTCGTCGACTTTCGTAAATTAAACGAAAAGACAATTGGAGACGCATTCCCGCTACCCCGAATCGAGGACATTCTCGACCAACTAGGTCACGCAAGGTATTTCACCATACTCGATTTGGCCAACGGCTACAATCAAGTTCTCGTCGACAAAAGAGATCGACATAAAACTGCTTTCAGCACAAGTTATGGGCACTACGAGTTCAAGCGTATGTCATTCGGGCTCAAAGGAACCCCCGCCACATTTCAACGCCTAATGAATTTCGTATTAACAGGCTTACAAGGTCTCGAACGTTTTGTCTATCTAGATGACATTGTCATCTATGGAAAAAATTTAAAAGAACACAACGAAAAGTGGAGGAAAGTCTTCAATAAGTTGAGAGAGAACAACTTGAAACTGCAGCCAGAGAAGTGCCAGTTTCTACGAAGAGAAGTTGTTTACCTAGGACATAAATGTTCTAGCGAAGCAGCTCTACCAGACAGTAAGGCAAGTTCAGTCATTTTTAGGACTTGCCAATTACTACAGGAAATTCATTCCAGACTTCACCAAAATTGTACGTCCAATCACGAATTTACTCCGAAAGGATGTCAAATTCACTTGGACAGAGAAATGCCAGGAAGCATTTCAAAGCATAAAAAATGCTTTAATTTCTCCACCACTTTTGATTTACCCCGAGTTTACAAAATCTTTTAATCTTACTACGGACGCAAGTAACGAGGCTCTAGGAGCTGTTCTTTCTCAAGGAGAAGTCGGAAAGGACCAGCCCATTGCCTGTGCAAGCCGCACATTAAACAAAGCCGAAAGAAATTGCTCTACTATATAGAAAGAGTTATTGGCTATTGTCTGGGCTACCAAGAATTTCAGGTGCTCTCTTCAAGGCCGAAAATTCACGGTCTATACTGACCATAAACCTCTCAAAGGTGTCTTCAATGTGAAAGACCCTACTTCCCGTTTGGTGAGATTTCACCACAGATTATCTGAATTCGATTACAACATTGAATACAAATCCGGGAAGTACAACACTAATGCAGATGCACTAAGTCGCATCCCTCAGCATTAAAAGAAGACAGTATAGGCAATACCTTAACGGTGAAAGCGCTAGTCCACCGATGGACTCAGATGTGGAGGAAGACAATTCCACAAATAATAAGAAAAAGAAGAAATCCGTTCACTGTTTCGTCGTGACTCGAGCTCAGAAGCAAAAGGCTCAAGAGACAATAAATAACTCCAGTTAGGAGACAGAAGAGCACACGAAAGCGGACCAAAACGAAATTCAACTCACGGAGGCGGAAACACTATACCCAACAACGCTCGACCCGCATGTAAGTTCTGGTAAGACACCCGAAGTTATTACGAGCCCCACGGAGATCCAAACAAACTTAAAAGATTATCACGATTCTCCATTTGGTGGCCATCAAGGTGTAATAAAAACGTACAAACTAATAAGACGCAAGTATTGGTAGAGACACATGCTTACCGATATCAAGAAATATATTAAAAAATGCCCAAAGTGCCAGACCATGAAAGCATCTCCACAATATAAAATGCCAATGGTTATCACGGACATCGCAGAACAACCGTTCGACAAAGTTTACCTCGATATTGTAGGTCCATTAGAAGAGACCACATCAGGTAACAAATATATCTTGACCTTCCAAGATAATTTAACAAAATTTGTCGAGTGGTATGCAATACCTAATGCAGAAGCAGTCACAGTAGCGCAGGTTTTCTTTGATGAAATCGTTACGTGCTATCGCATACCCAAAAGAATACTCACCGATCAGGGAACAAATTTCCTGAGTGAATTATTCAAAAGAGTATGTAAGCTTCTAAAGGTAAGGAAGTTACAGACTTCAGCATACCACCCACAATCTAATGGAGCACTAGAGCGTGCACATAGACCCCTGACAGAATACCTGCGAACAATCGTAGATGAATGTCCCAAAACATGGGACCAATACCTACGAACCGCTGCATTCGTGTACAACAGCCGTGTACACGAGGGTACTAAACTTACCCCAATGGACTGCCTATACGGCTTCGCAGCGGATATCCCATCTAACTTAAAACGGGATCCCGAACCCGTTTACAATCATGAGAGCTACTATCACATTTTGAAGTATAAGCTCCAAAAATAATATGCCACGGCACGAAAGACAGTACGGCCTCTAACTTTCCATGTAGGAGACAAGGTCCTCATCAAGAATGAAAGCAGAAAACATAACCTTTCTCAAACCTGGGTAGGACCTTATCAGGTAATCGCAATACTAAGTGATGTGAATACCACCATCAAAATTGGTAAACGTATCGTAACGGTACATAATAATCGTTTAAAACCATATTTCGAGTAAAAGCATGTCGAACAAAAATAAACCAGGTTGACTTGAAATTCCTACTACAGTGTCCATTAAACCTTATTTCAATACCTCCCCATAAACATTTGCGGTGGTGTCACTCCACTGCCCAGTTTAAAACGGCACAATGCAAGTACAAATATGCTTAAAGGATTGCTTTCTTCTCCTAAATTGTCCACAGAAATGGCGCTAAAATTCATCATAGTTGTCCTCTTCATCCAGTACACAACTGGAGCAATCGCTGACAAACCTTATCTAATAACCCTGGTAAATGGCTCGGGTATATTTTTCGAGGACCTGGGAAATCTCATGGTATATCATGACACCTGGAATGTCCTCACCGAAATAGACTTGGATGAGTTAGATACCCAGATGAAGCTAGCAGAATATGCAGAGCACTTGGTGCATAAACTCTTCATAAATATAACAAACCCAGAAGACCTATGTAACGTGCAGCAACTACACATACACGCTATAATAGACAGCGTACGAAAGCGCACGGAAACTATAAAGGAACTAGTACCAGGAAAACGCAAGGCCAGATCGCTATTCGACGGAATAGGCAGTGCCATGCACTATTTATTTGGGACCATGGACAATAACAACGATAAAGAAATTTACAGCAGGTTAGAAGAACTTGAATCGAATACACAAGCCCTAGCCGAGCTAGAGAAACAACAAATTAGTGTTGTAAAAACTACATTGGAAAAGATTCAAAAACCGCTGGCTATGTTAATAGACAGACAACAAAAAATAGAACACCAGATAAACGATCTCCACCATGTGGCCGATGATTTAACTAGGAGGCAACTAAGACAAAAGATTATATCAAGCTTATTGCTCCAAATCATCGAAGTCGAATATCGACAACAAGCCCTCCTGGATATAATAATGGCTAGTAGAATCAATCATATTCATCCACTCCTAATGTCTCCCAAAAATCTACTGGAGATATACCGCAAGACGGCCTCGAATTGTCTATCTGTTCATATCAGACAGCAGGAGCTCAGTGCCCAAATGCAGGACCAGAGTACAAGCTCCCCAAAAAGACATGTTGATTAAATTAAACAAGCCAAATACGTGGCTATTTTCATTTATCACCTCCACGGTGCTACACATCACATGTCCAGATCACTTTGTGATCTCGAAACTGGAAGGACAAGGGATATTAAAGATAACGCAACCATGCCAAGTTCAAATAGGTGACAAAGTGCTTAAATACGAAGGTCAGAGTAAATATCCATTAAAAATTATCCAGCCGAATCACTCTCTACTCAAAGTAAACCTGATTGAAATCTTACAGGAAGTTCAAAATCACAGTCTGGGGAAAATCGAGATTTTAACGGGAGATGATATCCATAAATCAATTTATACTGACACCCATTCGCTGGAAGAAATCCAAAGCAAATTTATTAAAAACCAGGAAAAGGTATCGAGCAGAAACTCCCATATCCTGTCCACAACTTCTCTATCATTCACGAGCCTACTAGTTCTGGCCATAATGATCGCTGCGGCTGTAAAATATCTACACCCTGTTGTCATCAAGATGAGACAACAGAGAAATCAACCACAAGGTAACCCCGAAATTTCATCAGAGGGAATTCCTTTAGAAGAACAAACTCCTGCTCCCAAACCCAGCTTAAGGCGAACTAGAAGCCTCGTTAAAACCAAATCGGTTCAAATAATTTAAAGAAGCGATACTGACACTGCCAACATGGCTCAACAAACTAATTTAAACAAGGTCGCTCTAACATAGAACAGCAATCAAAAAAGTAGTTCTGGTAAAGCGTCCAAAGAAAATCTAGGTATATATATATCAAACTATGTATATTTAACGACTTAACAAACATACAACAATGTATACATAAATATAGTATAATTAATTAAAGTGCAAATAACAAAATGTATATACAAAAAGAATGTACTAAAATTACATAACAAAGTAAGTTAAAATAAACAAAATCATGTAAAGAGGAATAGATATAGAAACAAAACAGCAACTTGAGAAAAAATAAAAATATTATAAAAATACAACATAAAACTGCTTCGGTGTAAGTAGTGTGGGATTCATCTTTAAGTGGTGAGTGTCTATAATGACATCCAGCAATATTGTCCGCATTCGTTGATAGTTGGTTGTTGCTAAGATTAAACGCACTGCCAAAGAGTTGAAGATTTCTAAGACTCTTTGTTCTTGGACTTCCTTGGTTATTCCTTTTAGTTGGATGATGGTTCGATATGCTCTTCAAATTTTTGTAATCGACCTTTCATTATCTCTGTCATTATTGTCGTTAATTCTTCAAAAGTCAGGGAAGCTGAAGCTATACTCTTTTTGAAAAAATGTTTAGCCAACTTTACTGCAGCTTCCCATAAGCCATCGAAATGAGGCGCTCTTGATGGGATAAAATGGAAGTCAATGCCTCTATTTGTGTAGAACTGTGTTATTTTTCCTTATGCATTTTTACTATACACTGCTTGTCCCACGAAGTTAGTTGCTTTGTCACAGTAAATATTTCTACAGTTACCTCGCCTGCTCCGACAAAGGCAGAGGTACACAGATCGCTTACCACTTCTATATGCACTGCCTTGGTGGAAAAGCAACAAAATATGTCCACGTAACATTTTTGAGGTCTCTTACCTCTCAGGTTGAAATGAATGGAGAATGGTCCACAGAAATCGATTCCCACGTTGATTAATTATCTTGATGGTTGAGCTCTGTGAGGAGGAAGATTTCCCATAAACTGCTCAAAGAGATTCGGCTTAAATTTGCAGCAGCGGACACAATTTTGAATTATTGACCTGGCAATAGTTTTTCCTTTTATGGGCCAAAATTTTTGTCTTGTTATTGCCAGTAGTGCTTATGCGCCTACGTGTGAATATGAATATGAGTCAGTAATAATTAGGTTACGTGGTGACCATGGTAGAAGAATCGGATGTTTAGTGTCGTTAGGCAACTCGGATTCTTGAAGCTTCCTCCAACTCTTATATTTCCTGGTTCATCTAAGAATGGGCTAAGACTGCATAAGTTGCTGTTTGCATTAACGTGCTTACTTTTTTGAAGACATGCTTTGTCTTCTTCAAAACCTTGCTGTTGAACTTATTTTAGAATCACCATTAATGCATCACCTAATTCTTGTACGCTGAGCTGATTATTTTTCACGTTCCTTCGGCAATTGATCGATGTTTTTAATAAATCTCAAGATATATGCCAACGTTCTTTGTAAATATTTGAACGAATTTCTGTGATCAACACCTTCTAATATAGAAATCCTCTTTGTGATTGTTGATAGTACCACCTTTGCCTGTCTCTTTTCCAAGTCTGTCGTCAAATTTGATGGTTTTAGAGGCCATGAGGATTGATGCCCATGTAGGAAGAGTGTGTTTTGAGGGTACATGGTGCCACTGATCGGCTGTACTTACTTCTTAGATTGCAGCTATGCGATTCGCTACAAATGTGTAATGTGAAGATGATTATGTATTTAGCCAGGCTAGCACTATTTCTGAATCGAACCAATAATAGCAAGGGTGATTCAATTTCAAATCCCTTTTAACTCGATGCATTAGGTTGGCTGTTAACTTTGCAGCGCACAACTCTAATCTGGGTATTGTTACGTTTTTATTTGGTGCTGCTTTAGATTTGGCACATAGCAATCTCAATATTATAAATCCATTCTGGAGAATAGATCGTATATATATTACAGCCCCTATTGCTTGTTCGGATGCATCTGAGAAAGCATGTAACTGCATAGAGCACGGTACATTTTCTGAACTAATATGTCTCTGTATTTTTATGTCATACCAAAACTCTGACGAAAGTTAATCCAGATAGATCTATATTCGTCTGGTAGTTTATCTTCCCAAGCAAGGTTAAGTGCCCACAATTCTCGTAAGAAAATCTTCATCTTTATAATAACCGGACTCATGAAACCAAGAGGGTCAAATAGATGAGCTATGTCTGACAAATAGTTTGGTAATAGTTTGTTCATCTGTCCATTGAGTTTTGATAGCAAACTCATCAGAACGTGGTAACCAAGTTGCGGTGCTCTGTCTTCCGAAGCCATATTTTCTAATAATGCCATGTGGTCCGCGCACCACTTACGTAATTTGAATCCTCCAGATTGGAGAATTTGAGTTAATTGCTCTTATGTTTCTATGGCTACACTGAGACTATTGCAACCAGTCATAACGTCGTTGACGCAAAAATCTTGAATGGTGTTGCGGCTCCCAGAGGGCGTTGTTCCTCCATTTGGCTTGCCAGTCGTTGAAGACATTTCGTCGCGAAGTAGGGTCCTGTTCTTACACCGTAAGTAACCGTAGATACTTGATAACATTTCAACTGCTTGGGTGGAACATCTCTCCAAAGGATTAGTTGATATTTCCTGTCATCCTTGTCCAGTATTACTTGACGGTACATTTTTTCTATGTCCGATGGGAACACATATCGTGGTAGGCGAAAGCGTAGTAATATGGAGACGAGCTCATCTTGAATAATGGGTCCAGTGTATAAGATATCGTTCAATGAAACGTTCAATGAAGTTTTCATTGATGCATCGAAAACTATCCGAAGCTTCGTGGTGGTGCTATCTGGCTTATTCACGCAGTGATGTGGAAGGATGTAATATGGTCCTGAGATTTCTTTTAAACTGATCTCTTCCATGTGCCCAAGATTCTTATATTCGTTAAGGAAGTCAATGTACTGCGTCTTTGTATCCGGGTTTCTAGTCAGCTTTCGTTCTAACGAATAAAATCTATTAAACGCAATGTCTTTCGACTCTCCTAGGCTCGTTGCTTCATTTGCAAAGGGCAGCCTTACCACAAAATGACCTGTTTCGTCCCTTCGCACGGTTTGGTTGAAGTGTGATTCACACTTGATTTCTGATGCCGACAAGGTTGGGTTAGTAGAGTCAACTTCTTGTTTCCAAAACCGTTCAACTTGTTCATTTAGTTTGGCTTCTTTTTCTTCGGAGCAAATACCACACAAGACATTGGTAGCGGATGCCTTCGACGTTTTTCCACTGACTATCCAGCATAATGTAGTGTTTTGCAAGATGGGAAGGCCATATTCTGGTTTAATCTATCCAGCCAGGAGTAGCTGGAAAAAGGTGACTGCTCCTATAAGCAGGTCGATTTTCCCTGGACGATTGAATCCCGGGTCTGCTAACTCAATGTTCCGTAGCATGGACCAGTTTGTGATATCCAAAGACTGGGATGGTTGATGTGTTGTTGGTTGAGCAGCTACATGTTCTTGATCGCAGTTCTACATTGATCCTCTTGTAGGCCCTCTGTGGGGATTGACCAATGCCTTGAATTTGCAATGGGTCAAATGTTTGTCTTAACGACAGTTTCTTCCCCAGCTGCTCTGTGATAAAATTCAATTGAGAGCCGGAATCTAGTATTATCCTGCACTCCACTTCCAATCCCTCGTTGTTTCGTAGCTTCACAATTACAGTGCTTAAAAAACCATAACTCCTTTGGGCTTTCGTGACTTGTGCAGCTAAAGTGGTTGGTTTTAGAGAAGGGGAGCTGATTGGCGAAACGTGTGAGTTTTGTTGACCCGTCGGTTGATATGGCCAGTTTGATTCCTGTGTTTTCTGTAGAACTTCTCCTCTTGTGCTGTATTTAATTTTACCTTCTCTTTCAAGATGTAATAAGGTGTTTTGTTTTGATGAACACGTTTTACAACCTCTAAGAGAGCAGTTCTTAGCGGAATGGCCCCCCTTCATGCAGTTTGTTATCTAACCATGTCAATCCTGCTTGATGGGCTCTTGGAAAGGAAGTCTTTGCAAGAATATAATGGATGACTCTGCTTACAGATGATACACTTGCTCTTCATTGAGGTTGCCATGATTGCAGATGATTTCGACTGCTTTGTACGTTTCGGGCTATTTCTTACGTGGCATACAGTGCGGCCTCCAAGAGCTTCTAGGGACTGAAATCGAGTTTCTAGAAATTTCAGGAAGTTCCCAATTGTGTCTAGTTCTCTTGGTGCTTCTAGTGATTGCTCGTATAAGCCATGTGTAGTTTTGTCTAATATTTTTATTACTATATGTATTATCAAAGGATCCCATGTTCTGTGGGCAATCCTAAGTTTTTCAGTCCATACAGACATTCATTGGTTGTGTCGTGCAGGCTCTTAATAGCTGCAGCTGATTCAGCTTGAATTGTTGGTTGTGACAGCAGTCGACTCAATATCACCGTAAGAAGTAACCGCTTATTATTATATCGGTTATTCAGGATACCCCATTCATCGCCGTAGTTCTCATTAGAAATTTACAGGTGTTGCATTAACGCCCTTGCTTCTCCGCTCAGATTGGTTTTTAGATAGAACATCTTCTGAGTGTTGCTTGGTTGTTTATTAGCTGGACATACAAATCATGGAACTGTATCCACTGTAAATAGTTGCCATCAAATATGGGCAGAGAAATCTTTGGCATTTTAATCAAGCCTTCTTGTGGTCTTGAAGGTGCAGACTGCTCTGTGGATTTATCTTCAAGAATTGATACTTGCTGTTGGAGTGAAATGATAGTATCTTGCGTCCAGTCATCAAAGTTTAGAAAAGATCTAATTTATAGCCCAGTGAATTCTGTAGTGGTAGCCGTGGACACGCTCTTCGCTAGATTTTGCAATAATAAATTGTTTAGTGTAAGAAGCACATGTTCTAGCTTCTTGAAGTACTCGTTTTTGAAGTAGTGTGAACTGGCAAGCCGCTTCTGGAATGGAGTGAGTTTTTTGTGGTTTGATTGAATTACACGCCAGTATTTGTCTGATAACTGTATTCTCTTTGCCATGTAATCTTCAGTTTTACGGACTAATGAATCCTTGCGAAATTTATTAGTAGCTTTTTTAGTTTGCTACCAATATCATCCTGTTCTTGCAGCATCCGTTGAACTTTTGCATCAGCCATGGTTCGAATCAGGATAAAACTTCTTGATTTTAGCCCTTGTAATGATCCTCTATAATGTGCAGCAGTAATAGGCTGCTGTTATAAATTCACCTTTGATGCTGATGTCTGTGGCCTTCCTCGCTATGGAAGCAGTGTAGTGTAATTCTCTCAATAGAGAGTCATGTCGGGATCACCAAATGTTTTTTGTACCGCGACAATTCAATTGGCTTAATTGCCGCCCGTTTAGTAGAACGATGCCTAGGTACAATACCTATGCAACCTTTGTGTTATCCTAGTACAAAACTAGTGCAACGATTCGAAAAAGAACTGGATAAATAATAAACGCCTATTTCGATGAAAGTAAAACTGTACTGATTCTTTATTTTACATAAAATTACGTTTTTATAATGAAAAGATGCTTATTTGACATTTTTATAAAAGCTAAAAATCTAAGCAACATAAAATTTTATTATTTCATAATTTCCCACACCTGATCACCACAAAATATTTTTGTCTAATTATATTGCAATACCCTTGTCGGATTCCAATTTCATTGCCAGACGATTTTGTTGCGACAAGAATGTGGGAAATGTCTAGTCAACAAATTTTGCTGTGGGAGCTGTGAAATTTTGCGATAATGATGAATGTTACATACACACATTCATCTGTTTATTTTAATGGAATTTATTTCTTTTTGTTTCTATTTATTTCTATTTCTAACTTATATATGATGTGAGATATTCAACAGGAGGGAAGCAACCAATTAACAGATAATTCGGCCATACCTTGCTAATATTTGTATTATGGACTATGAGCATCATACAAAGATTGACAAGGGGCCTATTCTTGAATTCCGCATGGTTTTTACGAATTCGTTATATAACGAATGGTTGATAACGAATCGAATACTCCGTTCGTATTTTTGAATTTCATAATTATAAAATCGAAGTGGTGTAAAAGTGTAAAAGTTTTTCAACATAACGAGTGTGGTAAGATTAAATCCGTCAATTTACAAATTGAATATTGTCAACTGTTTTATGTTTTAAAAGATTTGTAAAAATGGAGCTGTCATTATTGTTTGCGTCTGAAATTGTTGCAGAATCTACGGACTGTGAATTACATCGATCGTTAACGAATTCCTGCACCGTTAATTCATCACTGGATTGGAAAAATTTTGTAGGAGGACCTCCAGCAGTGCCATGCAAATGTTCTTTTTGCCACCGCAGATTTTCCTTTCACCACACATTTTAAATCCTACAAACTCTGGTAATTTTCTATTAGCTTTGTTTTGAATATAATATCATAAAAGGATTAATAAGACTTTATATACATACCTTTACCCAAATTTTCCAGTCCCTTTGCGTTTCGGGTATGGAATTTAATACTGATGTTAGCTTTTGCCACAATTCCGTGGCATCTTTTGAAATGAAAGGGTTATCATATTCACCAAATTTCAGTTTCGGGTTTTCCTCTAAAAACTCAATTATTTTTGTTTTTTGAGCATATGACATTTTCGCACATCTTTTATCTCCCATAATCACCCGTAAAATAGCAGCAGATTCACTCTTCATTTGGCATAACGAATGGTGGAACACACTCGTTAAATAAAGAAGGGCTGTCGTTCGGTATATATAACAATTGCGCATTTCAGGATTACCACATATGTCAATTCCGAATGGTTTTGACAGTATAACGAATACGTAATGTGCCTTCGTTATTCAAGAATAGGCCCCAAGGTATGGCCGAATTATCTGTCAATTGGTTGCTTGCTCCTTTGGCGAAAATTTGGCACATATTTGTTCGTCTTGATTTCAATCGTCCTTATTAAAGTGAAAAAAAAAGTAAAGGATAGATCTTACAACATAGATACGAATTTCGGAGAGTACCGAAGAAACAGATGTGATGTTACCACATGAGTCAAAGGAAAAGAAGTGGAGAATCAAGAGAAATCAACGACGACTTCAAACTGACAATAACGGGACTATGAGTACCAACCCGAATAGAGTTAGTTTCTCGGAACTTTTAGTTGTGCCTAGAGAGCAGGATACAAGATCAAACGCGATTCAACATCCTAAATATTAATTAAAACCGGAACAGCTACAGTCTAGTGATGCGGAGACAAGGACTACTGTAACGAGATCCGGTCGAGTGTCTAGGATACCAGCACATCTAAAAGACTGTCAAGTTTACCAGAATGAGATTATAAAGAAGAGGGGATTGTTATATACCTAGAAATGGGCATTAAAAGGGGCCAGAAATAAAAATTTGAAATATTAAAATATTTCACAAAAAAGTTCATATAAACTAATCATGCTTAAAAACATGATTAGCTTATCTATCCAATCAGTGAAGAAAATTGCATCAGCAATTTTCTCCACATACCATTCTTTTCTACAAAATTATTCCTTCAGCAAAATTTGTTAGTAGAAATATTTAAATTAAAACATATAAAACAAAAATTACAATATGTATGTACGAACGTACATACATATCACAAAAAAAGCTTTCGCGATAAGAAATACGCGCCGCGAAATTACATTATATGTATACGCGCGCCGCAATTTCAATCGACGGGAAGGTGACTGATGTTTATAAAAACATCAAATTTAATTTTTGCAAGCCACCGTCCAGAATAAATGAAAATTTTTCTCAGGGTAGAAATGCAATTATGCATTTTCTACCCTGACCGACGGCTCTTGATCGCGATGAAAGTGATCAAGAGCGCAGTCGAATTATAGCACGCGAGTTGAAGTTAAAATTTGATTAACGACGGTTCGTGAAAAATATATTAAAGTTGAATTTTAGAGTTTTTACGAGTTGAGTTGGCTTTTAAAATCTAAAAAAAAAAAAAAAAGAACGATCAGGCAAACGATAAGATCGAAACGGGTTGATTTTGAAAGAGGATTAACGGCGGTTCGCGGTCGTGTCTGTAAAAGAAAAAGTGGTTGTACTTATAAAAACGTAGTACGGCGGGAGTAAAAAGGTGTTTTAAAGTTATAATCGAAAACTGGGTGACGGTAAAGGAAAAAAAGAAGAGAGATAAATTGTTTTGTTTTTGGACGCAAAAGTATATATTTCGGGAATTAGGTCTCGGTCTCGGTCAGAGGAAAGCATACAGTAAAAAGTTTTTAAGAAAGAAAAAGTTTGTAAAAAGAAGGTTTGCGAAATAACGAAAAACTTGTGATAACAGTTTGTTTAGTACACACAAAAGCACAAAAAAAAAAAAAAAGGGTGTGTAATCCAGCTCCTGAATTATAACAAGAAAATAAATAAAGAGAATAAAAAGTTAAGTGCCATGTTTTAAATTAAAGGGCCAACACAAGCAGGAGAACTGGATGACAGGGCAGTTACTAAGGAGTTTAAAGCTGTAAGTAAAAGCCCCTTTGAATATAACAATTGGCGCAGCCGGTAGGATAGAGGAAGCCTACTTTAAACAAACAGATTATAAGCGCTCGAAAACCCTCTATCCTACGAATCAAAAAGGAGTTTAGGACGAGATCGAATACTGGGCAAGACACCCTACCCTCCGCCTGAAGTTGAGTCTGGCTTCAGGAGTATTTCGATCTTGTCGGCTCCCAACGCTCGAGGTCTGACAGCTTTAACTGCCGCTGTTTGAAAAACACGCAGCTACGTGGGACACCAGCGGGCTTCATCCCAGCCCAGGAAAAATAGACGTCCACATTAAGAGGAAAATTCCAACGCTACACCGGAAGGAAGATCAGATACACTCCAATCTGCGATCCGGCGCTGAAAGGGACTTCGAAGTAGGCAATGCGCCCCCCTTCCAGCTTTTATCCAGGGGAATTTAAGAAGGCCACGGGCGCGATCCAAAATTGAGACGGACCTCAAAGAAGGCAGTCAGCCCCCCTCTCAATTTGAACCAAGGGAATTAAGACGGCAGAGGCCCCTAGCTGCAAATTTTACACACGGTGGTCCATGAGCGAGGAAAGCTCCCACCAGGAGATGCCGCAAGAAATCACACCAATTCCACCAACTCTACAACAATCTTCCTACACCGGGCGACGCACAGCACGATACGTCCCGGTACGAAGGAGGCAACGCGGGAGCAACATCCGCAACAGAGGGTGCTAATCAAACACCTGCCACAAATTCACCAACAAGAGGAGTCACGTTAAGGAGCGGGACAATCCTAACAGGTCCCCACCAAGTAAGACCTTTCAATTTAAATCTAGAAAAATATTTAAAGTATTTAGAAGGGAAAGTGCGAGACTCCTCCGAACTTTCGGTTATACAGTGCGATTCTATTGACAAACAGATTGCAAAGTCTCGGGAACGAAGGCTTGAGCAAATCGCAAAATTTAAAGAAAGTACTGAAAAGTTCAAAGTGAGCTTGAAGGAGTTTGGAGAACTGTCGCACTCGCTCGAAGTCACAAATAAAGATAATAGTGTAGATGTAAGTGAAAGTGCCAACGACAGTGTCAGTGATTCCACCGTAAGTGAAATCCTTTTGAACTGGCTGGGCGACTCCCTTCTGGAAACCAGCATAGAGGAAACTAGCTCCCCAAAAGTGTCAAACTTAAGTTTCAGAATCCCCACTTTAAACATGGTAGATTACGCTAAAATCGCCAAGCTAACTGCCCAGCTCGTTCCCCTATTTTCGGGAGAACAGCACCCAAAATTGAGCCTTGAGCTCCAAACTTTACTAGGATGCTGCATGCTGGTAATCCAGTGCATTTCGGTGGAGGAACTATCACAATTTTTGCAAATCTTCCCCACCAGACTTCGAGGCGAAGCTTACTAGCTTTTTGCCTCAAATATACCCACTACTTTCAAAGAAGTAGAAGAACGGTTAAATCGCACGTACCTGCCTAGAGAAACTTACCAGGAACTGGTAAAAAAATTAATCACTACAAGGCAGTATCCTTTGGAAAACCTCACAACCTTCATGGCACGAGTGAAACAGATGCTGGCACTATGTAATGAAGCAGCAGAGTCCAAATATGGAGCCACGGCAGCACCAGCTGTTAAAACGTAGTTCGAGGACTTTGCCAAAAACGCACTGAAAACAGGCGCAAATAACCCATATATATGCCAATACCTTCTGACCATGACAGACGGCACGGTGGATGACCTCGTACAAACAGCACTTGACATGGAACGTCTCCAGCAAAGTGCTCTATTCCTGCAACCTTCAGGGCAATTTCAACAAAATGTGATACAAAATACCCTACCCCATTCAATAAGTGCAATAACACCCAATAACGCACAATTTAGCCAAATTAATTCATCGGCTAATCACAGCGTATTTACTCCAAGCATAATGCCATACGCTCAAGTTCCCCAGACCCTGTCACACAAATAGTCACATTCAGCAGCCGCAGTTCACACAGGCAAACACATCACCATACATCAAACAGGAGCCGAGATCTCCTAATAAAAATTATAATCTACAAAATAAAAATAATTATTTAAATAAAATCAGTTGTAGTTTTTTAATTTAAGAGGCCATACATTGATTGTTTGAAACGTAAAAATACGCCGTACTGTGTGAACTGCAAAATGTATAATCATGACGTGCGTGACTGCAGGAGGAACAGAGGAACAACAATAGTTTCCAGAGACCACATAACAATAATGTATCACCAAATCAACGACCAAGAGACCCACAAGGTCCCAACAACTCAAGAGTCTATAACGTGCGTAAAAATTGCGAATTTTGTGGTCGTTCTGCACATGCAGTAAATAACTGCCAACAAAAACGTAAATGGGAGGCCCGGAGTCAGGGAAACGACGTACAGTCGACCCAAAACTCCCCGGCTCGACTATAAATCTCCCATCAAATAAAATAGGGTCTCCTCAGCAGCCCGATTCCAGTGTCGCTACAGTAAAACTTCCTTTAGACATAGGCCTGAACGGCCAAACTAAACTAGTAGTAGACACAGACGCTGAGGTTAGTATAATAAAGATAAGGTCATCAAAAGACCTCAAGGAAATTAACCACACTCAGGCATGACCCCATTTGGTACCGGAAAGACGCTGGGAAATTGCCAGGGAAACTTCGTTTTCAAAAACAAAATTCCCTGCAAGTTTCAAGTCGTAAAGAACTTGCCTGACCTTTCCGAAGATGGAATTCTAGGAAATGATTTCCTAGCAAAAAACTGTAACGTTGAAGGTCCTAATAAGGCACTAAGGTTTCCTCGCACGGAGACTAATCCTGATGAATTTGCTTTGCCATTGATGTTTGAAACGGACAAGCTACATTCTGAAAAGGCAGTCGAAGTAAGAACACTTGCAGAAGAGATAGAGTCTAAACAGGCTGAACTATCCACCTGCAGTGTCTTCAAGGATTCTCAAAAGAGAAAAGCTGGCTGCCAAGCTCCAAAAGAGCCCAAGGAATGTGAAAAAAGCTGTCTGGGCGAACAAGAGATCGACGAAATCAAGCAGCAAGTGTTTACCTTTAAGGAACCACTGTGCATACCTACGCGCTCTCAAATTGTTGCCCCAGTCCCGTTACAAACTCAAGAAGAAATGCTCTGTTTATCCCAAGACATAAGCGATGGAGTCTTCTTGGAAAACAGTTTACTGTCATCTGGAGAAGAACTAGTGCTGGTTAGTATTCTCAACCCTAACAGTCATCAAGTAGTCATACATAGCTTAAAGTTACAGCTATATCCACTAAACGACTACACCATAGCTCATTAACGCACAAAAAAGACCACAAAAGAACACACATTCCAATACCAAATGTAGAGGCAATATCAAAAACACAAGAGACGGAAATGAGTGTCTAAAGTCTGCCAAAATGGTGCATATAGCTCTTCCGTCCAAAATTTTGAGGCATAAATCATTATTAAGCAAACAGCGGCCATATAAGAACGGTAGCGAGTCGCTAAAGCCTATACTAAAGGTGCATATTACTCCACTGTCACACAACACAAAAAATTCTACATGGTCAAAAAGCATGAGTATGTCACACAACCTAAGGCAAAGACCACACAGGTGTACCCAACTCAGCCGTCAACGAAATAAAGCCTCAAAAGGAATCACAAAAGCCTCATCTACGTACAGGCCAAAAACTTAAAAGGAAGAGTAAGTCAAACCAAGGTTCAGCTGAAAAATCAGCAATATTACAGCATGTACGATATCTATACCCGGATTATGAGACTCCGGACGACCTAAAGCAATACCCGCGCATATCTAGGCTGGAGCAAGAACTCAGCCTAGACCCTAATTTGACCGCGGAAGAAAAAATTTCGATATCAGAACTCTGCGAAGAGTATAACGATATCTTCTTCCTCAAAGATGACAAACTCACCTATACAAATGCAATAACGCATAACATCCCATTGGTGCAAGATCCAGCACCAATCAATCAGAAAATGTACCGCTTACCTGAAACACAGCGGAAAGTAATTAACGAGCAGTTAAAAGAAATGCTAGACAGCGGGATAGTCCAGTCTAGTAAAAGCCCTTGGAATTCACCTCTACTGGTTGTCCCAAAGAAAGCGGGACCTGACGGTGAAAAAAGGTGGCGCGTCGTCGTCGACTTTCGTAAATTAAACGAAAAGACAATTGGAGACGCATTCCCGCTACCCCGAATCGAGGACATTCTCGACCAACTAGGTCACGCAAGGTATTTCACCATACTCGATTTGGCCAACGGCTACAATCAAGTTCTCGTCGACAAAAGAGATCGACATAAAACTGCTTTCAGCACAAGTTATGGGCACTACGAGTTCAAGCGTATGTCATTCGGGCTCAAAGGAACCCCCGCCACATTTCAACGCCTAATGAATTTCGTATTAACAGGCTTACAAGGTCTCGAACGTTTTGTCTATCTAGATGACATTGTCATCTATGGAAAAAATTTAAAAGAACACAACGAAAAGTGGAGGAAAGTCTTCAATAAGTTGAGAGAGAACAACTTGAAACTGCAGCCAGAGAAGTGCCAGTTTCTACGAAGAGAAGTTGTTTACCTAGGACATAAATGTTCTAGCGAAGCAGCTCTACCAGACAGTAAGGCAAGTTCAGTCATTTTTAGGACTTGCCAATTACTACAGGAAATTCATTCCAGACTTCACCAAAATTGTACGTCCAATCACGAATTTACTCCGAAAGGATGTCAAATTCACTTGGACAGAGAAATGCCAGGAAGCATTTCAAAGCATAAAAAATGCTTTAATTTCTCCACCACTTTTGATTTACCCCGAGTTTACAAAATCTTTTAATCTTACTACGGACGCAAGTAACGAGGCTCTAGGAGCTGTTCTTTCTCAAGGAGAAGTCGGAAAGGACCAGCCCATTGCCTGTGCAAGCCGCACATTAAACAAAGCCGAAAGAAATTGCTCTACTATATAGAAAGAGTTATTGGCTATTGTCTGGGCTACCAAGAATTTCAGGTGCTCTCTTCAAGGCCGAAAATTCACGGTCTATACTGACCATAAACCTCTCAAAGGTGTCTTCAATGTGAAAGACCCTACTTCCCGTTTGGTGAGATTTCACCACAGATTATCTGAATTCGATTACAACATTGAATACAAATCCGGGAAGTACAACACTAATGCAGATGCACTAAGTCGCATCCCTCAGCATTAAAAGAAGACAGTATAGGCAATACCTTAACGGTGAAAGCGCTAGTCCACCGATGGACTCAGATGTGGAGGAAGACAATTCCACAAATAATAAGAAAAAGAAGAAATCCGTTCACTGTTTCGTCGTGACTCGAGCTCAGAAGCAAAAGGCTCAAGAGACAATAAATAACTCCAGTTAGGAGACAGAAGAGCACACGAAAGCGGACCAAAACGAAATTCAACTCACGGAGGCGGAAACACTATACCCAACAACGCTCGACCCGCATGTAAGTTCTGGTAAGACACCCGAAGTTATTACGAGCCCCACGGAGATCCAAACAAACTTAAAAGATTATCACGATTCTCCATTTGGTGGCCATCAAGGTGTAATAAAAACGTACAAACTAATAAGACGCAAGTATTGGTAGAGACACATGCTTACCGATATCAAGAAATATATTAAAAAATGCCCAAAGTGCCAGACCATGAAAGCATCTCCACAATATAAAATGCCAATGGTTATCACGGACATCGCAGAACAACCGTTCGACAAAGTTTACCTCGATATTGTAGGTCCATTAGAAGAGACCACATCAGGTAACAAATATATCTTGACCTTCCAAGATAATTTAACAAAATTTGTCGAGTGGTATGCAATACCTAATGCAGAAGCAGTCACAGTAGCGCAGGTTTTCTTTGATGAAATCGTTACGTGCTATCGCATACCCAAAAGAATACTCACCGATCAGGGAACAAATTTCCTGAGTGAATTATTCAAAAGAGTATGTAAGCTTCTAAAGGTAAGGAAGTTACAGACTTCAGCATACCACCCACAATCTAATGGAGCACTAGAGCGTGCACATAGACCCCTGACAGAATACCTGCGAACAATCGTAGATGAATGTCCCAAAACATGGGACCAATACCTACGAACCGCTGCATTCGTGTACAACAGCCGTGTACACGAGGGTACTAAACTTACCCCAATGGACTGCCTATACGGCTTCGCAGCGGATATCCCATCTAACTTAAAACGGGATCCCGAACCCGTTTACAATCATGAGAGCTACTATCACATTTTGAAGTATAAGCTCCAAAAATAATATGCCACGGCACGAAAGACAGTACGGCCTCTAACTTTCCATGTAGGAGACAAGGTCCTCATCAAGAATGAAAGCAGAAAACATAACCTTTCTCAAACCTGGGTAGGACCTTATCAGGTAATCGCAATACTAAGTGATGTGAATACCACCATCAAAATTGGTAAACGTATCGTAACGGTACATAATAATCGTTTAAAACCATATTTCGAGTAAAAGCATGTCGAACAAAAATAAACCAGGTTGACTTGAAATTCCTACTACAGTGTCCATTAAACCTTATTTCAATACCTCCCCATAAACATTTGCGGTGGTGTCACTCCACTGCCCAGTTTAAAACGGCACAATGCAAGTACAAATATGCTTAAAGGATTGCTTTCTTCTCCTAAATTGTCCACAGAAATGGCGCTAAAATTCATCATAGTTGTCCTCTTCATCCAGTACACAACTGGAGCAATCGCTGACAAACCTTATCTAATAACCCTGGTAAATGGCTCGGGTATATTTTTCGAGGACCTGGGAAATCTCATGGTATATCATGACACCTGGAATGTCCTCACCGAAATAGACTTGGATGAGTTAGATACCCAGATGAAGCTAGCAGAATATGCAGAGCACTTGGTGCATAAACTCTTCATAAATATAACAAACCCAGAAGACCTATGTAACGTGCAGCAACTACACATACACGCTATAATAGACAGCGTACGAAAGCGCACGGAAACTATAAAGGAACTAGTACCAGGAAAACGCAAGGCCAGATCGCTATTCGACGGAATAGGCAGTGCCATGCACTATTTATTTGGGACCATGGACAATAACAACGATAAAGAAATTTACAGCAGGTTAGAAGAACTTGAATCGAATACACAAGCCCTAGCCGAGCTAGAGAAACAACAAATTAGTGTTGTAAAAACTACATTGGAAAAGATTCAAAAACCGCTGGCTATGTTAATAGACAGACAACAAAAAATAGAACACCAGATAAACGATCTCCACCATGTGGCCGATGATTTAACTAGGAGGCAACTAAGACAAAAGATTATATCAAGCTTATTGCTCCAAATCATCGAAGTCGAATATCGACAACAAGCCCTCCTGGATATAATAATGGCTAGTAGAATCAATCATATTCATCCACTCCTAATGTCTCCCAAAAATCTACTGGAGATATACCGCAAGACGGCCTCGAATTGTCTATCTGTTCATATCAGACAGCAGGAGCTCAGTGCCCAAATGCAGGACCAGAGTACAAGCTCCCCAAAAAGACATGTTGATTAAATTAAACAAGCCAAATACGTGGCTATTTTCATTTATCACCTCCACGGTGCTACACATCACATGTCCAGATCACTTTGTGATCTCGAAACTGGAAGGACAAGGGATATTAAAGATAACGCAACCATGCCAAGTTCAAATAGGTGACAAAGTGCTTAAATACGAAGGTCAGAGTAAATATCCATTAAAAATTATCCAGCCGAATCACTCTCTACTCAAAGTAAACCTGATTGAAATCTTACAGGAAGTTCAAAATCACAGTCTGGGGAAAATCGAGATTTTAACGGGAGATGATATCCATAAATCAATTTATACTGACACCCATTCGCTGGAAGAAATCCAAAGCAAATTTATTAAAAACCAGGAAAAGGTATCGAGCAGAAACTCCCATATCCTGTCCACAACTTCTCTATCATTCACGAGCCTACTAGTTCTGGCCATAATGATCGCTGCGGCTGTAAAATATCTACACCCTGTTGTCATCAAGATGAGACAACAGAGAAATCAACCACAAGGTAACCCCGAAATTTCATCAGAGGGAATTCCTTTAGAAGAACAAACTCCTGCTCCCAAACCCAGCTTAAGGCGAACTAGAAGCCTCGTTAAAACCAAATCGGTTCAAATAATTTAAAGAAGCGATACTGACACTGCCAACATGGCTCAACAAACTAATTTAAACAAGGTCGCTCTAACATAGAACAGCAATCAAAAAAGTAGTTCTGGTAAAGCGTCCAAAGAAAATCTAGGTATATATATATCAAACTATGTATATTTAACGACTTAACAAACATACAACAATGTATACATAAATATAGTATAATTAATTAAAGTGCAAATAACAAAATGTATATACAAAAAGAATGTACTAAAATTACATAACAAAGTAAGTTAAAATAAACAAAATCATGTAAAGAGGAATAGATATAGAAACAAAACAGCAACTTGAGAAAAAATAAAAATATTATAAAAATACAACATAAAACTGCTTCGGTGTAAGTAGTGTGGGATTCATCTTTAAGTGGTGAGTGTCTATAATGACATCCAGCAATATTGTCCGCATTCGTTGATAGTTGGTTGTTGCTAAGATTAAACGCACTGCCAAAGAGTTGAAGATTTCTAAGACTCTTTGTTCTTGGACTTCCTTGGTTATTCCTTTTAGTTGGATGATGGTTCGATATGCTCTTCAAATTTTTGTAATCGACCTTTCATTATCTCTGTCATTATTGTCGTTAATTCTTCAAAAGTCAGGGAAGCTGAAGCTATACTCTTTTTGAAAAAATGTTTAGCCAACTTTACTGCAGCTTCCCATAAGCCATCGAAATGAGGCGCTCTTGATGGGATAAAATGGAAGTCAATGCCTCTATTTGTGTAGAACTGTGTTATTTTTCCTTATGCATTTTTACTATACACTGCTTGTCCCACGAAGTTAGTTGCTTTGTCACAGTAAATATTTCTACAGTTACCTCGCCTGCTCCGACAAAGGCAGAGGTACACAGATCGCTTACCACTTCTATATGCACTGCCTTGGTGGAAAAGCAACAAAATATGTCCACGTAACATTTTTGAGGTCTCTTACCTCTCAGGTTGAAATGAATGGAGAATGGTCCACAGAAATCGATTCCCACGTTGATTAATTATCTTGATGGTTGAGCTCTGTGAGGAGGAAGATTTCCCATAAACTGCTCAAAGAGATTCGGCTTAAATTTGCAGCAGCGGACACAATTTTGAATTATTGACCTGGCAATAGTTTTTCCTTTTATGGGCCAAAATTTTTGTCTTGTTATTGCCAGTAGTGCTTATGCGCCTACGTGTGAATATGAATATGAGTCAGTAATAATTAGGTTACGTGGTGACCATGGTAGAAGAATCGGATGTTTAGTGTCGTTAGGCAACTCGGATTCTTGAAGCTTCCTCCAACTCTTATATTTCCTGGTTCATCTAAGAATGGGCTAAGACTGCATAAGTTGCTGTTTGCATTAACGTGCTTACTTTTTTGAAGACATGCTTTGTCTTCTTCAAAACCTTGCTGTTGAACTTATTTTAGAATCACCATTAATGCATCACCTAATTCTTGTACGCTGAGCTGATTATTTTTCACGTTCCTTCGGCAATTGATCGATGTTTTTAATAAATCTCAAGATATATGCCAACGTTCTTTGTAAATATTTGAACGAATTTCTGTGATCAACACCTTCTAATATAGAAATCCTCTTTGTGATTGTTGATAGTACCACCTTTGCCTGTCTCTTTTCCAAGTCTGTCGTCAAATTTGATGGTTTTAGAGGCCATGAGGATTGATGCCCATGTAGGAAGAGTGTGTTTTGAGGGTACATGGTGCCACTGATCGGCTGTACTTACTTCTTAGATTGCAGCTATGCGATTCGCTACAAATGTGTAATGTGAAGATGATTATGTATTTAGCCAGGCTAGCACTATTTCTGAATCGAACCAATAATAGCAAGGGTGATTCAATTTCAAATCCCTTTTAACTCGATGCATTAGGTTGGCTGTTAACTTTGCAGCGCACAACTCTAATCTGGGTATTGTTACGTTTTTATTTGGTGCTGCTTTAGATTTGGCACATAGCAATCTCAATATTATAAATCCATTCTGGAGAATAGATCGTATATATATTACAGCCCCTATTGCTTGTTCGGATGCATCTGAGAAAGCATGTAACTGCATAGAGCACGGTACATTTTCTGAACTAATATGTCTCTGTATTTTTATGTCATACCAAAACTCTGACGAAAGTTAATCCAGATAGATCTATATTCGTCTGGTAGTTTATCTTCCCAAGCAAGGTTAAGTGCCCACAATTCTCGTAAGAAAATCTTCATCTTTATAATAACCGGACTCATGAAACCAAGAGGGTCAAATAGATGAGCTATGTCTGACAAATAGTTTGGTAATAGTTTGTTCATCTGTCCATTGAGTTTTGATAGCAAACTCATCAGAACGTGGTAACCAAGTTGCGGTGCTCTGTCTTCCGAAGCCATATTTTCTAATAATGCCATGTGGTCCGCGCACCACTTACGTAATTTGAATCCTCCAGATTGGAGAATTTGAGTTAATTGCTCTTATGTTTCTATGGCTACACTGAGACTATTGCAACCAGTCATAACGTCGTTGACGCAAAAATCTTGAATGGTGTTGCGGCTCCCAGAGGGCGTTGTTCCTCCATTTGGCTTGCCAGTCGTTGAAGACATTTCGTCGCGAAGTAGGGTCCTGTTCTTACACCGTAAGTAACCGTAGATACTTGATAACATTTCAACTGCTTGGGTGGAACATCTCTCCAAAGGATTAGTTGATATTTCCTGTCATCCTTGTCCAGTATTACTTGACGGTACATTTTTTCTATGTCCGATGGGAACACATATCGTGGTAGGCGAAAGCGTAGTAATATGGAGACGAGCTCATCTTGAATAATGGGTCCAGTGTATAAGATATCGTTCAATGAAACGTTCAATGAAGTTTTCATTGATGCATCGAAAACTATCCGAAGCTTCGTGGTGGTGCTATCTGGCTTATTCACGCAGTGATGTGGAAGGATGTAATATGGTCCTGAGATTTCTTTTAAACTGATCTCTTCCATGTGCCCAAGATTCTTATATTCGTTAAGGAAGTCAATGTACTGCGTCTTTGTATCCGGGTTTCTAGTCAGCTTTCGTTCTAACGAATAAAATCTATTAAACGCAATGTCTTTCGACTCTCCTAGGCTCGTTGCTTCATTTGCAAAGGGCAGCCTTACCACAAAATGACCTGTTTCGTCCCTTCGCACGGTTTGGTTGAAGTGTGATTCACACTTGATTTCTGATGCCGACAAGGTTGGGTTAGTAGAGTCAACTTCTTGTTTCCAAAACCGTTCAACTTGTTCATTTAGTTTGGCTTCTTTTTCTTCGGAGCAAATACCACACAAGACATTGGTAGCGGATGCCTTCGACGTTTTTCCACTGACTATCCAGCATAATGTAGTGTTTTGCAAGATGGGAAGGCCATATTCTGGTTTAATCTATCCAGCCAGGAGTAGCTGGAAAAAGGTGACTGCTCCTATAAGCAGGTCGATTTTCCCTGGACGATTGAATCCCGGGTCTGCTAACTCAATGTTCCGTAGCATGGACCAGTTTGTGATATCCAAAGACTGGGATGGTTGATGTGTTGTTGGTTGAGCAGCTACATGTTCTTGATCGCAGTTCTACATTGATCCTCTTGTAGGCCCTCTGTGGGGATTGACCAATGCCTTGAATTTGCAATGGGTCAAATGTTTGTCTTAACGACAGTTTCTTCCCCAGCTGCTCTGTGATAAAATTCAATTGAGAGCCGGAATCTAGTATTATCCTGCACTCCACTTCCAATCCCTCGTTGTTTCGTAGCTTCACAATTACAGTGCTTAAAAAACCATAACTCCTTTGGGCTTTCGTGACTTGTGCAGCTAAAGTGGTTGGTTTTAGAGAAGGGGAGCTGATTGGCGAAACGTGTGAGTTTTGTTGACCCGTCGGTTGATATGGCCAGTTTGATTCCTGTGTTTTCTGTAGAACTTCTCCTCTTGTGCTGTATTTAATTTTACCTTCTCTTTCAAGATGTAATAAGGTGTTTTGTTTTGATGAACACGTTTTACAACCTCTAAGAGAGCAGTTCTTAGCGGAATGGCCCCCCTTCATGCAGTTTGTTATCTAACCATGTCAATCCTGCTTGATGGGCTCTTGGAAAGGAAGTCTTTGCAAGAATATAATGGATGACTCTGCTTACAGATGATACACTTGCTCTTCATTGAGGTTGCCATGATTGCAGATGATTTCGACTGCTTTGTACGTTTCGGGCTATTTCTTACGTGGCATACAGTGCGGCCTCCAAGAGCTTCTAGGGACTGAAATCGAGTTTCTAGAAATTTCAGGAAGTTCCCAATTGTGTCTAGTTCTCTTGGTGCTTCTAGTGATTGCTCGTATAAGCCATGTGTAGTTTTGTCTAATATTTTTATTACTATATGTATTATCAAAGGATCCCATGTTCTGTGGGCAATCCTAAGTTTTTCAGTCCATACAGACATTCATTGGTTGTGTCGTGCAGGCTCTTAATAGCTGCAGCTGATTCAGCTTGAATTGTTGGTTGTGACAGCAGTCGACTCAATATCACCGTAAGAAGTAACCGCTTATTATTATATCGGTTATTCAGGATACCCCATTCATCGCCGTAGTTCTCATTAGAAATTTACAGGTGTTGCATTAACGCCCTTGCTTCTCCGCTCAGATTGGTTTTTAGATAGAACATCTTCTGAGTGTTGCTTGGTTGTTTATTAGCTGGACATACAAATCATGGAACTGTATCCACTGTAAATAGTTGCCATCAAATATGGGCAGAGAAATCTTTGGCATTTTAATCAAGCCTTCTTGTGGTCTTGAAGGTGCAGACTGCTCTGTGGATTTATCTTCAAGAATTGATACTTGCTGTTGGAGTGAAATGATAGTATCTTGCGTCCAGTCATCAAAGTTTAGAAAAGATCTAATTTATAGCCCAGTGAATTCTGTAGTGGTAGCCGTGGACACGCTCTTCGCTAGATTTTGCAATAATAAATTGTTTAGTGTAAGAAGCACATGTTCTAGCTTCTTGAAGTACTCGTTTTTGAAGTAGTGTGAACTGGCAAGCCGCTTCTGGAATGGAGTGAGTTTTTTGTGGTTTGATTGAATTACACGCCAGTATTTGTCTGATAACTGTATTCTCTTTGCCATGTAATCTTCAGTTTTACGGACTAATGAATCCTTGCGAAATTTATTAGTAGCTTTTTTAGTTTGCTACCAATATCATCCTGTTCTTGCAGCATCCGTTGAACTTTTGCATCAGCCATGGTTCGAATCAGGATAAAACTTCTTGATTTTAGCCCTTGTAATGATCCTCTATAATGTGCAGCAGTAATAGGCTGCTGTTATAAATTCACCTTTGATGCTGATGTCTGTGGCCTTCCTCGCTATGGAAGCAGTGTAGTGTAATTCTCTCAATAGAGAGTCATGTCGGGATCACCAAATGTTTTTTGTACCGCGACAATTCAATTGGCTTAATTGCCGCCCGTTTAGTAGAACGATGCCTAGGTACAATACCTATGCAACCTTTGTGTTATCCTAGTACAAAACTAGTGCAACGATTCGAAAAAGAACTGGATAAATAATAAACGCCTATTTCGATGAAAGTAAAACTGTACTGATTCTTTATTTTACATAAAATTACGTTTTTATAATGAAAAGATGCTTATTTGACATTTTTATAAAAGCTAAAAATCTAAGCAACATAAAATTTTATTATTTCATAATTTCCCACACCTGATCACCACAAAATATTTTTGTCTAATTATATTGCAATACCCTTGTCGGATTCCAATTTCATTGCCAGACGATTTTGTTGCGACAAGAATGTGGGAAATGTCTAGTCAACAAATTTTGCTGTGGGAGCTGTGAAATTTTGCGATAATGATGAATGTTACATACACACATTCATCTGTTTATTTTAATGGAATTTATTTCTTTTTGTTTCTATTTATTTCTATTTCTAACTTATATATGATGTGAGATATTCAACAGGAGGGAAGCAACCAATTAACAGATAATTCGGCCATACCTTGCTAATATTTGTATTATGGACTATGAGCATCATACAAAGATTGACAAGGGGCCTATTCTTGAATTCCGCATGGTTTTTACGAATTCGTTATATAACGAATGGTTGATAACGAATCGAATACTCCGTTCGTATTTTTGAATTTCATAATTATAAAATCGAAGTGGTGTAAAAGTGTAAAAGTTTTTCAACATAACGAGTGTGGTAAGATTAAATCCGTCAATTTACAAATTGAATATTGTCAACTGTTTTATGTTTTAAAAGATTTGTAAAAATGGAGCTGTCATTATTGTTTGCGTCTGAAATTGTTGCAGAATCTACGGACTGTGAATTACATCGATCGTTAACGAATTCCTGCACCGTTAATTCATCACTGGATTGGAAAAATTTTGTAGGAGGACCTCCAGCAGTGCCATGCAAATGTTCTTTTTGCCACCGCAGATTTTCCTTTCACCACACATTTTAAATCCTACAAACTCTGGTAATTTTCTATTAGCTTTGTTTTGAATATAATATCATAAAAGGATTAATAAGACTTTATATACATACCTTTACCCAAATTTTCCAGTCCCTTTGCGTTTCGGGTATGGAATTTAATACTGATGTTAGCTTTTGCCACAATTCCGTGGCATCTTTTGAAATGAAAGGGTTATCATATTCACCAAATTTCAGTTTCGGGTTTTCCTCTAAAAACTCAATTATTTTTGTTTTTTGAGCATATGACATTTTCGCACATCTTTTATCTCCCATAATCACCCGTAAAATAGCAGCAGATTCACTCTTCATTTGGCATAACGAATGGTGGAACACACTCGTTAAATAAAGAAGGGCTGTCGTTCGGTATATATAACAATTGCGCATTTCAGGAATACCACATATGTCAATTCCGAATGGTTTTGACAGTATAACGAACACGTAATGTGCCTTCGTTATTCAAGAATAGGCCCCAAGGTATGGCCGAATTATCTGTCAATTGGTTGCTTGCTCCTTTGGCGAAAATTTGGCACATATTTGTTCGTCTTGATTTCAATCGTCCTTATTAAAGTGAAAAAAAAATTCTACTTGGAAATTTCTTTGCTTTCCCACTAGCGCATAATTACTTATCCCGAAGTGATTTAAATGAAGAAACTAATGTTTTGTTAAATATTTTAATATATTCAAAACGTATTTCTGTCAATAAAGTACGAAAAGCTCAAAACAAATTCGCAGGAAATGATATTGTCACCTCATGACGTTGCAACACAAAAAATTCCACTCGAATCGGCCATACTTGTTATCTTTTTATCATGAGTTATGAGCGGCTATGAGGAAGAAAAACTTAAGCATTTTTCTTCATGTAAATAGTAGAGTCGCATCGATGTGTTTGTTTAGTCATGGAAGTCGTAAACTACGATACTTTCTGAGCGGGCATATAATTTAGTGGTTGAAACTTTATCAAGTATTGAACAAGTTTTATAATTTTCTGTCACCGCCATTTTTCAGTTTATAATTATTTTATAACTTTCTACATTTTTAAGAATTTTCCTACTGCCTCTTATGAAGACCTAAAACAATTTTTGTTATTGAAGAGCGAATTTCGTATTGCTCTTTTGCATGCCTATGATACGTACTGGTTTAAGATGAGGAATGTAATCAGAACGGATCCTAAACAATTTTGGCGTTTTGTAAATACCAAAAAGAAATCCAATAATTTTCCTCCTGTGTTAGTATAATACTAGTCATATCTAATTTCTTCGCTGATTACTTTAGTGAGTCATTTTTAACTAATGACACTCAAATTTATTTTGCTTATTTTAATTACTTAACGACACTTCCTAAAGTTGATATCCCATGCTTCACTATTGATCAGAAATCTGTTGAGGATTCCATGTCCAAGCTAAACCCAAGTTATTCCGCTCGGCCAGATGGGTTACCAGCTATTGTCCTAAAGAAGTGCAGTGGAACACTTTGTTACCCGTTAACATTCTGTTTAACCTATCACTGCGGCTCGATAAATTTCCTGAGCTATGGAAAAAGTGGTCTATTATCCCAATTTTTACCTCCGGTAAAAAGAGCTTGTTACCAACGATCGTCCTATCGTTAAAATGTCTTGTATTCCCAAACTGTTTGAAGCTTCTTTGTATGAATTTCTCGTTTTTCATTGTAGTAGAGCTCTTAGTCCTCATCAACATGGTTTTATGAAGGGAAGATCAACAACAACAAATCTGCTTCAGTTTACATCTACTTGTATCGAATCGTATGAGCGTGGTTGCGAAACTCACTGTATTTATACAGACTTCAGCAAGGCTTTTGACAAGCTTCCACACTCTTTTCTGTTACTCAAACTGAAATCCTTGGATTTCCCGATTTGGTTGTTGAATTGGTTATCAACCTATCTTAAGGATCGTAAGCTTAGGATACAGTTTCTTTCTGCTCTTTCTAAGGAAATAACGGCTTACTCTGGTGTTCCACAGGGTAGCTATATAAGGCCCCTGCTCTTCATATTATTCATAAATGATGTTTCTTATGTAGTCAACAAATCTGATATACTAATTTACGCAGATGATTTAAAATTGTATAAATCTATCGATTCGTATTCTGATTGTCTTAAATTGCAGAAGGACCTGGACAGACTTGTTGAATGGTGTACTAAGAGTTCTCTCTTTTTGAACATTGATAAATGTAAGCAAACCACTTTCTCTCGTAAGCGAGTTCCTTCGAATGATGACTATGTTACGAATGGTTTGTTGCTTTAGAAAATTGATAAAATATCTGACTTGGGGGTATTGTTTGACTCTAAACTCACTTTTAACCCCCACATTGATCACATTGTTAGAAAAGCGAACTCAATGTTAGGTTTTGTAAAGCGCTGGGCAAAGGATCTTGATGATGTCTACATTACTAAAGCTCTTTCTACCACTCTTTTTAGGCCCATTTTGGAATATGCCAGTCCTGTCTGGTCTCCCTCGTACAAAAATCAGACAGAACGTATTGAGAGCGTGCAAAGGAGATATTTACTTTTTGCCCTAAGAGGTCTCGAATGGAGGGATAGACTTCATCTTACTCCTTATAACGAAAGATTAAATATAATACACCTTCATACTGTAGAAACTCGTAGGAAAATATGTGATATAAGCTTTATTTTTCAGCTTATGACGGGTGACTTCGACATGCCTTTGATGCTTAATAAAATTAAATTCAATTCACGAACTCGACACTTACGATCGAATGATTTCACTTACTTGTGCTCCCATCGCACCAACTATGGACACTTTGAGCCAATGTCTAGAATATGCTGTACTTTTAATTTAAATTTTCATCCGATTGACTTTCACATCAATATGTGCCAATTAAGAATTTTTTTTAAAAATTGTTCTGTTTTATAGCTTTTACTTTGATACTGTTTTTTGACCATTGTAGCTAGCATTTTTAGCGAAATAAATAAATAAATAAATAAATTTATTTTGCAATTATATTTCTTGGCGTTGTCTTTGTACGACTGATATTATATAGACGCCCGATAACAATCTAATTGTGAGCAAATAAAACGGCATTGGAAAATGTTAAATATGTTTACCGCAGCTGTTTAATTTTATAACTGTTTCGCTTTTATTACATTTCAAACACCATTATTTATTATTGAAACTATTAAGATCGCCTGAAAAACGACCTCCTACGTCAATAACACCGGTTGTTTTTGCAGTACAGCACAACACACTTCATCATCACAATTCTAGATTCCGGAGTCTCTGCTACAGTACAGATTAGCAAATCAGGGAATCTCGTAATATGATGTATGTATATTTGTACATACATACACCTCGATTAGTAATATTAGGTACATACATACATATACCTAAATTACAATTTGCATGCATCGAAAGTTCTTCAACTTAAAATCATGCAAACTGTTGAAATATACTGCATCAGCTCGCAATATCTATGCGTGGCCCGTTCAACCTTGCATTTCCATTTCCAGTTAAATAAACAAGCGATCAAATTTCAAGGTGACGAATCGTATGATCGAAAGAATGAAATGCAAGGTCGACATTAGAAAAACAAAAAGTAAAAATATTTTGCGATCAGTTTGTTGGCTTCGAGGTGAAATTGGAAATTGCAAATAAGCTAACTACGAGCAATTTTCAATTGAACTGCGGGGTCAGCGAATTGACCGGTAAATGACCAGGTAAACTGGGCACCTGAAAAAGGAAAGCCCAGAGAGTTGAATTTTGGATCTGGACGAAATCAAAAAAATAATAACCCGAGATAAGTTTCGGAATCGATTGGTCTGTGAAAGTAAAAGATAAGAAAGATAAGAGAGATAGAAATAAAATTAGAAGTTAGCTAAACTAATGACTTATTGTTTGGTGTTAATGAAAATAAAGAAAACAATTTTGAGTGAAATAAATAGATAAAAGTAAAATAAAAGAAAGGTGAACAAGTGTTGTTTTTTCTTCACCAACCTATATGCAGAGGTGTTCATTGTACTGCGGGCAGCGAGTGTGAGGTAGATAATCATATACCCGAAATAACATAACATCTCGATTATATTAAATCTCTTGCACAAAACAATATTTCACTATTGTTTTTCGCTATTACAAAAGTATAAATCACTTTGAATCATGTATTCACTTACAACATCATTAAAACAACACCGGAGTTGTTATCGCTAACTCATGTAAATTCAGATATGTCAGAAAAGTCAAACTAAACATCCAGCCCTCTTGTCATTTCCTTCTCGTGTCAACAAAGAAAAATTCTTATCACACGTACACGAATTTTACACAGCATAGCCTCTCCTTTTGCTATATAATCTAAGACGATATCATTTGAGGGGAGGAAGAATTCCGAGATGCCAAGTTTCGAACAGCAGCCCTGGCAATATACCAATCTTAGAACAAGCAAATAGTTTCGGCCACTTTGAAAATGTGAAATTTTTGATCGGGCGGCTGTACATATGCTTTCTTGGGATTTGAGGTGATAATGTAATACTTAAATTAAAATTACGTGCTGTGAATTTGTGATACAGTTATCAGTTTAAACTCATCATCAATAGCCATAGAAATACTTCAAGATATCATAAAGTTTTCATAATTAGAAACATTTTGCAATAACCAAACATAAGTAAGTCACACAAGATAATAAAATTCTGTTGAAACTTTGTTTTTCCATAGATCTAATTATGAGCACATAATTTTTACCTGCAAAAGCTTTGTTATCGGATCCGTCTGATTTGCGGTGAGAAAATTTCTGCATTAAAAACAATAAATGCTTATGCAGGTGAAAATTTGTGGTCGTACGTGAAAATTGGAATTAAAAATATGAAAATATTATGTAATTTCCTGTTTTGTTCCCAGATCGATTTACCTGTGTGATGGATGTATAATGTATATAAACAATAAATTGAACCCCGATGGGGGCATAATTGTAAAATAATTCAAAGTGGAAAGTGCGTTTTTACTTTTTCAATTTCATCAGTGTCACGGTATTGTACCCTGACAAATCAACACCCACAACGGCTGATAAAAGAATCGGTCACTTAATAAACATTTTGGTGACCTCGACGTGATCCAGACGATACGCTTGTGATAAGTTCACTCAAAGCATCAAGGCTTCAAACGTTTCACGCTTGTGATACGTTCACTCAATAGCATCAGGGCTTCAATCGTTTCACGCTGAAGAGACGTGATCCAGGCGATACGCTTGTGATACGTTAATCTAATCAACAATTATTGCACAAAAGGTCCAATCCTCTCAACTAAGGAGGCGTGATCTAGGCGAGTTGGTTATCATCACTGTGCTGAGTCCGTCACAATGGAGGAGTTGTCTGCTCAACAAGAGCAAACTGGAAAGCAAATCCAGGCAATCATCGAAAGTTACAGAAATGATCCTCCCAGTTTCAAGAATTCTGCGTATTACCAGCAAAAGCTAGGGTTGCTGGAAGAAGTCTGGGATTCCTTCGAGGAAACAGATAGCGACATCAGACAGCAACATGGAGAACAACTCCAGCATGCCTATTTCATCAAAGACTACTAGGAAGCCACAAGAGTAATTTTTGAAAGGTACTCGAATCAATTTAAGGAGAAATTATCTGAAATTCATGAAGAAGCTACTACAATAGATAAATTAGTAGCAACCCAAGGCAGCATAGGAAAGGCCATTCAGCAGCTTTTCGAAAATTTCGGCAAAGGAAAGATAGTTCGTAGAGCATCTGAAGTCACAAACAAGTATAAGCTTGACGAACAATGGACCCAGTTTGTCAAGAACTCAACTCAGCGAATTGCAAGCTGAGAACAAGGACAATCCCTACTTCTCTAAAAATTACTTTGAGAAGGTTCAATTACAATATCTTACGTTCATAGGAAAAATAATGAAACGATTAGAGAAATGTCCAGAATCTGGTGTCAGTTCACAAACCACGGAGGTGCACAAAACGGGGGAAGAGAACAATGCTGAATCTCAACCATCTCAAAATAATATTAATGCAGCAGAAGATGTAGCCAAGGTAGTAAGGAATCAGAGAGCAATAATCAAATCTCTGCGTCGACTTTTGACAAGGCTCAGCGAAGATAATCAGCACATCTTGCTATTGGAATCAAATTGAGACGTTTCATCAAAGTATTTGCGAGCTCACCGATGATCCAACTAGTCATGCCTTTAATTCTGCTGATTACTTCAACTTGGAGGAACTTGTACAAGAAACTCTAATACAACTTTCAGAAAAGTTATTCATGTTGTCCTCAGCTACTTCGAATATCGCGACGTTATCTAATTCAATAATGCTGCCGAAGATAAGCGTGCCCCAATTTCGACGGGGACTATTTAAAATGGCGGCAATTCTATTACCTTTTTAATCAAGTGGTCCATAATCAAGCCATAGTGGCTTGTCAAAAAATGTGGTATTTGGAATCACATTTAACCGGGGAAGCTGAGAAACTTGTTCGCAAACTAAGCTTGTCTGATGAGAATTACGTCGCAGCCTGGACAATGTTAAAAGACCGCTATGACAACCATAGGCTGTTAGTCACGGCATTATTGAATAAACTACTGTCTCAACAGAACATAATGTCCGAAAGTTCAGCTGCAATCAAATCGCTTCATGACACCACCCAAGAATGCCTATTGGGACTAGAAAACCTTGGAATCAATACCACCAATTGGGATCCTTTGCTGTTTTATCTGTTAACTAGAAAGTTGGATAAAACCACTCATGGATTATATGAGAGGAGACTTTCAGCTAAATCACTTACTTCAATCGCCAAGGTTACTCAACAATGTATGTTTTGCAAGGAAAATCATCCGCTGTTCGCGTGTTAAGAATTTCTACGAATACAGCCATACCGTCGACTGACCTTCCTTAGAAAGACAAACTTGGGCACGAACTGTTTCAAGGACATTGTGCATCGCAATGTACTTCAAGAGGATGTTCTAAGCGCTCAAAAATGCATAACACTTTGGTGCACCATCATACACAAATACACAATTAAAGGTCAAAGAAGCAGTCGTCAATTCGCCTCAAGAGACTATGCCTACATTGAAAGAGAATGCAACCACACTGTCAATAGACGGCACTCGCCAAAAGAGAGGCTACGTCATATTGGGCACTGTACTTATCAAACTCGAAAATCATGAGGGCAAAACTGTGGAGTTTAGAGCCATTCTGGACTCCGGATCGCAGCTAAATTTCGTGATAGAGAAATTGGTTAAACGAAACGCCTGAGCTCATGCAAATTCAAGGTATTGAATAAAGCAAGCAACACACACAAAAACGAGTCAATGTTCTATTACAGTCAAGAACAAATGGGTTTTCTAGCAGACTGGAAGCCTTTGTTTTACCCAGGATCACCTCTCATCAACCAACGCTAGACATTACAGATTGGCCGATTCCCTGCAATGTGACACTGGCCGATCCGCAGTTCCACCGACCAAGTCGAGTCGATTTTATGATCGGAGCAGAAATATATTGTCAAATCATGTCAAATGGTCAAATATGGTTGGCAGACAGCTTACCAATCTTACAGAATACAGTGTTTTGATGGGTGGTATCTGGCAAGGTTGAAGGAGAATGCCCAAATACATTAACATTACATTTTTAGCTAGCGAGGATGAAAGGACTGAACAAAAAATAGCAAAATTCTGGAAATTGGAAGAAGTTGATTCAGTACATGAAGAAAACAACATAACAATTTCAGAACTACGATGTGTAAATCATTTTAATCAAAATATGAAGAGAACCCAAGAAGGAAGGTTCATAGTAAGGCTGCCCTTCTCACAGAATCCCAAGGCACTTGGGGAATCAAAATGCATTGCACTTAATAGATTCTTATCATTGGAACGGAAACTTGGTGGGGAACCTATCCCCAAAGCACAGTATATTGACTTTATATCAAGCTAGGCCACATGGACCAAGGCAATCCTCTTGAAATAAGTAAGCTACACTATTTCCTGCAACATCATGGTGTCAATTGTTCTCCATTCTGTTACGATTCAGGCTGCCGAGTTTCGTTTTCACTACCTATATAGAGAAAATGTATCGGTAAGTTTGCTTAGATGATAAAGATCAAATGTTCCAGCTCATTTTATGGAGGGAAGATCCAAATAAACCCATAAATTATTACAAACTTCGAACTGTGACATACGGGACGACAGCTGCTCCTTTCCTAGCAATAAAGTGTTTAGAATCCCTGGCGGAAGCAGAAAACGCAAGATTCCCACTAGGATCAGAAACTCTCAAAAGAGATTTTTATGTTGATGACGTAATGACTGGGTCCAATAGTTTATCTGAAGCAAAGGAAATTCAAAGGCAGCTAAAAGAACTTCTTCAATTAGAAGGATGGTGCGCGAACCACCCGCAATTACTGCAAGGAATTCCGGAAGAAGATATCGAGCTACAACTGGACTTCACTGAGGCAACTGAAGGTCATATAAAGATTCTCGGTTTAATTTAGCTTCCGAAATATGACGTATTTTCCATAAACACAACATGGAGTGACAGTCAAACGGTTACAAAACGATCATTATTATCGGACACTGTACACTGCCCACATTTTTGATCCCCTTGGATTGGTAAATCCTGTTACAGTGACTGCAAAACTATTCATACAAAAGCTGTGGACACTTAAACTGGACTGGAATGCAGCCTTACTACTAGAAATGCACACTAACTGGCTCATATTTCGTGAAGGACTCAAGGCGCTTATTGATATCAAAGTTCCGCGACATGTATTTTCAAATCAACAGCCGCGGTCTACACAGATCCATGCCTTTTCTGACTCATCTGAAAAGGCATATGGCTCCGCGATCTACATTAGTTCGACATCTGAAAATGCTGTTGTAATTGTACGACTATTATGCGCAAGGTCCAAGGTAGCACCCATCAAAACTATAAAACTTCCTCGGCTGGAATTATGTGCCGCAAAATTATCTGCTCAACGGGTTATAAGAGACTAAGACTGCACAACATACCAACATACTTCTGGACAGACTCAGAAACTGTGCTTGCTTGGATCTATCCTGAGTCTTCATCTTACAGCACTTTTGTGGCTAACAGGGTTGCCAGCATTCAAAGGTTATCGGATATAGAGCAATGCCATCATGTTAAGCCCAGTGATAATCCTGCCGACATTGTGTCACGCGTAATGCTTGCAGAAAAATTAGCAAATTGCAGTATGTGGTTCTATGGCCCTCCGTTCCTGCATAGATCAGAGGGATATTGACCCCCCCAAGTATTCGAAGGTGAGTGTTGACTTAGAGAGAAAAAGGTCCAAAGTAGTACTTACTACAAGCAACGTATGGTCATCACTCATTAGTACCATCAATCATGGTAATTCATTCAAAAGGCTCCAAAGGGTGATCGGGTATACTCTGCGATTCGCTCATAATGCAATACAACGTGAGCGACAAACGAGACACACTGCCTCTTTAAGAACCGAAGAATTGGACAGAGCACTCATAATCATTCAGAAGGAAATACAACATGAAGGGTTCACAGAAGACCTGAGTCAATTTAATCAAACTGGAACCATTAATAATGGAAGCCCTTTAAGTAGCCTAGCCCCATTTCTTGACGACGAAACCGGACTTATCAGAGTAGGGGGCAGATTAGAGCACTCCAGTTTGTCGTACGATGCAAGACATCCCATGTTGCTGCCGTATTCTCATCATTTAATGAAGTTAGTAATGACTGACCTCCTCATCAACAATCTACATGCTGGTCCACAAACATTACTTGCAATCACCCGACAAAGGTACTGGCCAGTCAAGGGAAAGACAATTGCTAGATCAATTGTACAGAATTGCATTCACTGCAACAGAGTGAAACCTAAGCTACTGACCCAGCTCATGGAAAACCTTCCCTCAGCCCGGGTCCAACACGCAAGGTCGTTCATAAGGTCTGGAGTAGGCTTCTGCGGTCCAATTTGGACACGTTACAAGTTAAGGAGAAAACATCCTCAAAAGACTTTTTTGGCAGTGTTCTGCTGCTTTGCCACAAAAGCAACTCATCTTGAGGTTGTCAGTGACTTAACCACGGATGGGTTTCTTGGCGCACTTAAACGTTTCATCGCCAGGCGAGGTTATTGCAAGGATCTGTACTGTGATAACGCTACCAATTTTGTGGGAGCAAGAAACCGAATCGAGGAGCTCCAAGACATATTATATCCCAGTGAAGCTCAGGAAAACATTTCGTCATTATGTCACCTAAAAGGAATAAAATTTCATTTTATTGCACCACGTGCCACACATTTTGGTGGTCTGCGGGCAACTGCAGTAAAGTCAGCAAACACAGTGCTACAAAAATCTCTAGCATCAGCCTCTCTGACTTACGAGGAGTTGTCAACAGCAGCAACTGAAATCGAGGCAATTTTAAATTCGAGGCCAATTACTCCATTATCATCAGATCCTAACAACTTGACGGCATTAATACCAGGACATTTTCTTATCGGAGAGCCTCTAACAGCAATCGTCGACCCACATCCAAGCAAAGATAAAATGAGTTTAGTGCAAAGATGGAAGCTGGTCTCACACGTCAAACAGCAATTTTGGCGCAGATGGTCAAATGAGTACCTATGCGACTTACAATCTAGACATAAATGGAAGCGGCTATCCCAGAATGCTCATCCCGGAATGATGGTGCTAGTAAAAGAAGACAATTTACCACCTCTCACATGGCAGATCGGAAGAATTACTCAGATTGTCAAGGGAAATGCCGGCCTTGCGCGATTTGCTGATGTTAAAACTACTTCTGGAATCATGAGAAGGCCAATACATAAACTAGCACCACTACCAATAGACACTGAGGATAAGCAACAATCGGACCCGAGCACGGAAAAACCATCAAGACCGTCAAGAGACAATGAGAGAGGTCAGCATCCTGAGTTCACTCCTGCCTTATTATGCGCATACTTGGAAGTCCACCAGTACAAATAGTACCATTCGTATCGCAGCCGGAAATGTTCTGTAATATGTTTGTTTTATTGTGTTCCTGTTTCGTCATTATGAATTAATTAATATATCAGATTTTTTTGTTATACCGGCAGAGAGCTGCCAAACTTACGGTTTTGTATGGCTACGAGGAGCCACTGTTATATTGTTATTATTCCTTCGTAGATGTTGTTAACCCTTAAGGCTGGGTATTTGCAAATCTGTTGAAGTTATGGCAGAGTATGCCGCTGTATTGTATTATATTGAGGCAGAGTATGCCGAAGTAAAATATATGGCAGAGTATGCCGATGTTTTAATATTGGAGGCAGAGTATGCCGCTATATTCCAGATGGCAAAGTATGCCGATGTTTTTTGGAGAATTAAAACTACTCGTTGAAGTTGAAATTAAATCTGATTTTATTTAGTTAGTCTCATCTTATTTATATAAATCGAATACAAAGGAATCGGTATTCTTTACAGTTCTAAAGGGGGGGGGGGGGGGGGATTATTGCAGAATTGCAATTTACAAAATTTATAATCAGAAAATGTAGTGTCAGCATTTCTGATCACACAATTTCTGATTGAGTCACAATGTATCGCTATTGTAAAGCAATGACCTCAGATATGAATATTTTATCAATCAAGAAATATGCTTGCATAGTGGAATTTGCTTGCGTTGCAAATTCTTCTTGAGGTCGTGCAAACTTTGTTTGTTTTGATTATTTTTCGTTTTGATTTCTGTTTGTAATTCTTGAGCGTGGTCAGGGCTTCACACTACTTCGAGAGTCTAGGATCAACCCATCTTATCTCCAATGAGTGGAACCTAGTCGTATATTATGACATGGAAGGCTTTTGGAAGGAGTACCAATTCATAAAAGGCGGCATTCATAAGCTACACACCACATGCGACTTTTTAGTAGATAAAACCTACTGCTCGGTGATCACAAGGTAGGCGACACTACTACAGGAGGAGCTTAGTAACAGTAAAGAGCTATTAGTCGCAACACCTCGGAAAAGAATTCCGCGAGCACCGTTAAATATTGTGGGTAATTTGGCTAGCTCTCTTTTCGGGGTACTCGACTTCGAATATGCGGAAAAAATGGCTCTCACTATTGACAAAGTTAGAATTAATGAAGAACATCTCTTAAACTTAGTCAAAAATCTGACTTCCATAATTGAATCAACTACAAATATACTGAAAAGAGATGAGGACAGTATCCAAAATCAATTTAAAGAAATATACGCTCATCTTGATCAAATAACAAACTATGTCCACAATATCACCGAAGAGCTACATCAGAAGAAATTATCCGAGCTTTTCACATCATTAGCTTTACAGATAACTTTAATGTCTTCAAGTTTTCGATACGCACAGACTGCCATTATTAATGGATACCCACCACGGAAAAATCAACCCTCAACTTCTTACTCCAAAGCAATTAAAGGAAGCCTTGGCTACGGTAAAAGTTCACTTGCCATCCAGCCTCAGACTACCTGGACAATCGTGACAAACTCTATAACCTGATGACAGTAGAAGGCCGGACGACTTCAAGATATGCTATATTTAAAATAAAATTACCATTGTTCGCATTTGAAGAATTCGAACTATTCCGCATCATTCTCGTTCCCGCAGCAGTAAACAACACCATTGTGGCTATTAAGCCTTCAACTGATGTAATTCAACAAACCCTGGAAGGTTCCGGAAGTTTGAAAATTCAAGCCAACGCCCAGTGAAGCAAGAACTTGTTACCCTCCAATCGCACAATGTCTATCCCAGCACATTTCGAGCCTCATTCATGCCAACTGTAAATATCACGGATTTCATATCATCCGATCAACTGCCAGACCTATCCTACACACCAATTCAATTTCAAAATCATCAGGCCGAATTTGCCCAGTTACAGCAAAGGATCACCGAATTAAAGGAGACCCAAGGTCTTAAAATCAATAGATATTCACCAATTTACCTTAGGATACGTAGCCTTAATTCTGGGAACCATTATTGGTATCAGCATACTATACAGATATGTAAAGAAAAGACTCAACCGCCATAGCCCAACTCCGAGACCGCGTCAAACACCCCCTCAGATGTTTACAGTCAGCATTAACGAAGACGACGGTTGAACTAATAGTCCAACGAGGGGGAGGATGTTTAAACTCATTATCAATAGCCAGAGATATACTTTAAGATATCATAAAGTTTTCATAATTAGAAACATTTTACAATAACCAAACATAAGTAAGTCACACAAGATAATAAAATTCTACTGAAACTTTGTTTTCCCATAGATCTAATTACGAGCACACAATTTTTACCTGGAAAAGTTTTGTTATCGGATCCGTCTGATTTGCGGTGAGAAAATTTCTACATTAAAAACAATAAATGCTTATGCAGGTGAAAATTTGTGGTCGTACGTGAAAATTGGAATTAAAAATATGAAAATATTATGTAATTTCCTGTTTTGTTCCCAGATCGATTTTGAGTGTGGGAATATGGTCATCATACCTGTGTGATGGCTGTGTAATGTATATAACCAATAAATTGAACCCCGATCGGGGTATAATTGTAAAATAATTCAAAGTGAACAGTGCGTTTTTACTTTTCCCTACATCGTTTTAGCTGAATGCATAGTGTTATGATATCCACGTATCATAACCATATATGTATGTATACATACCATTTGCATATATTCTATATTCATTTGCATATATTCTCGCAAAAAAAATTCATTTGCCCCATTTCAAGTGCATATATTTTATTCGATTTCATTTCAAATTACTTGAAATGAAATCCTTAACATCCACTTAGATTTGTCAGCACAAACCAAGTTTTCATAAACATAAAGTCCCATAAATAGAAATTGATGAATTGTTTTTTTGAAAAGTATCTGAACTTTCATAATAACAAAATTATAAAAAGTACGAATGAACAAAGTAATAAACTCAGATTTCTAAATTGGGTTCACTAGCTTCTCCCTAATAAAAGCTAAACAGTGGAAATTTTTTTTTTTTTTTTTTGTCAGAGGTAACATTCCTGACTGTTCTGGTGTGATCCAGTGGGTATCGAGCCCACACTGAAGGAAGGAAGTCTAAAGATCTTAACTCCAAGAAGAGGAAATTCCGGATTGCCGTGCCAGCACAGGACATCGATGATCAAGGAAGTAACAAAGGGAAAACCAAGTAGATTCCCAGTAAAGGTTTGGACAACAATTATCTTTTTGGAAGAATAATTTATTTGAAGTTTAAAATTTTTGGAATAATAAGCACAAAACAGATATTTTATATATATATATATATATATATATATTGAACCCCAAACGATATCTTCGCCAATATACCAAATTGTGTTTTATTTCTTTCTTTCTTTTGACGGAAGAGCTGGATGGGAAACGGTACGAAAGTGTGAAGGGAAAATGCGTACAAAAGAAATTCTCAAATAAAACCTTTTATTTTTTATCTGAAATTAAAAGTTTCCGTAAAGAAATTAGCTTTGTAATAAGTCCAATGATTTTTCCTCTTTATTTTCAAATTTAACAAAAATTTTATAGATAAAAAACTACGTGGCGGCATAAAATCCAAATGACCAATATCCTTGAAGACGAGACTCTCTCCAAGCCATTTGTTGGTTAACTTGTTGCAGCTGGATATTATACATTGGGTCAGAAATAATACATATTACCAAACGTGATACAATTAAAACCTCACTGAAATAATTTATGTGTCTACGATTTATGTTTTGCACACAAATTTATGATTGATCTTGGTGATAGCGAATTTGACAATAATGGATGTCCGAATCCTTCTTGAAAATTTCTATTTGTAGTTGTCCGTATAGAGGGTACTGTCAAGTATATATATATCTTCGTTTTGTGACTTTGAAATGTGTGACCTTGTTATTAGTAAAGTGCTCCAAAGCAACTATCTATTCCAAAACAAAATTTTTTAGTAAGACGAGGAATTCTTGTTGTCTGTAATGCACTCATTTTTGAATTGAGTCCTTGCAATTTCTCACTCATTCATCCGCTTTCTACTCATCCCTTTCTGTGCACTTCAAAATATATTTTAAGTGAGCAGAATTTTGCTATTTTAATGCGAAATCCCATAAACTTTTGAAAAGGAAAGACACGTTTTCCCAACAAAATTTTAACCCGAAACCGGCGGATCGTTGTGGACTTGTACGAAGAGTTACCTTTCCACAACATGACTGAAGATACTCCCCAGGATTCCACAGAGATGAAGCTGAGCATATCGGACGTGCACAATTTAGTCCCTACATTTAACGGTGACCCAGGGGAATTAAATAAATTCATAGCATGTGGAAACGTGCTTTTCTCATTTTCGAAATCTGCTGCCGAACAGAAGCTCTTCTTAGAAATTGTAAAGACCAGACTGCAGGGACCGGCCTTTGAGTTAGTCCAGTATAAGTCCTGCGCTAAGTGGAATGACCTAGCACAGGAATTGCAATCTCAATTTCAGGAAAAGCAGTCTCGAGCTGCATTCCAAAATGAAATTCGGTCTACTAAGCAGAACCACAGAGAGTCAGTTAAGGAGTTCGGTGAAAAACTATGCCAACTTTTAACATCGCTGAACTCAGCTACGTATCAGAGCTCGCAGGAGTGGAACGTACGTGGATATCTGATCATCGAAAATACTCGGCTTACCATCCAAGCCTAAGAAATAATAGCCTGAGGCTGCTAGTAAAGGCTCGCGGAGAAACAGATTTGAAAAGGGCAATTTCATACGACCTAGAACAGGCCTCCCGACTCGAAAGAGACGAGTCAACGTTCCCAAACCACGCGAGGAACTTTCCTAAATGCACGCTCACCTGCCAGATATGCCACAAAGAAGGGCATACCAAGGAATCCTGTTTGCGAAACACAAACCTGCCGAATTTTGCTCCTAGACAAAGTCAAAAGGGAAGTCCAGTTCCTGACTTGTTCTTATTGCAGGAAGCCAAACCATTTAGCAAGGGATTGTCGATTGCGATTATCGCAAAACTTTTCAAGAGCTCCAACCGATAACGGCAACTGGCCCAACAGAGGTCAAAACGTACAGAGGAATTTTCTCCAGTACAGCAATACACGCAGTACACTTACGAATATACCAATAGAGTCTGAAAGGAGACAACGCCAGTTTAACTCGAACAATCCGAACGTTAATTACGTGTCGCGACAAAATAGCAAACACGCGAACCCAAATACGAGAAAAGAGTGGGCGCATTCAGAAAACTCGGGAAGAATGGTGGAAGATTCGGGAAACGACATTCTTCAGATGGAAGCAGTTGGCGTTCCATTTCGAGTGAGGTGCGTAGCCGACATTCACGAAGCTTAGATCGTGCGCTGTCAAATGACATTAGCATCAAACTCATAAAATTTATGATATCCCTAGATAATTCCAAGGCTGAACCAACTATCTGTGTCCCCTTTGAACCAAATGCAAAGCCATACTCAACATTTCTTATCGATACTGGCGCAGAAGTAAGTCTCGTAAAGTCAGACATAAACTATAGGATGAGAGGAAAGCCCTCTGGCGGCTGTACACTGTCCACTATTTCAGGCGAGTCAGTACCGACATTCGGAATAATTACTGGCACAATGAAATTGGAAGTATCAACCAATTTTTTTTTCCTTTAATCACCCCTTTCATTTGCTAGGCCAGCAAACCAACCTTAAATACGACGGAATAATAGGGAATGACTTTCTGCGTGAACATAAATGTACTATCGACTATGAAAGAAACGTCTTGCAGATTAAATATATCCAACCCTTGAAAAGAGGTCCCAAACTGCAAGAAACAGGAAGCCTTGAGGGAAGCGTAAGGGAAAACACCCTGTTTTCAAAACCCTACCCCAAAACTCTAAAGGCAATTCCAAACTGCAAGAAAACGGGAGCTCCGACGGGACTGCCAGAGAAAATATTCTGTTTTCAAATTCTCAGTCCCAAAACTCTAAGGAAAAGTCCAAACCAAATTTAAAGGAAACCTCTCCTCGACAACCCCGGAGTAGCAGCACAGGTACACTGTATTTTTACTTCCCGGATACAAAAAAGAAATACATTTTAAGTTCGAAATCTGGTAGCTGTTTTGAAAGGAAACAAATAAGGAGTAAAAATGTTGGAATAACTTCTAAAGGGAGAATATATTGAAGTAAAGGAAATTAATGTCCTTAACCGTATGCTAGTAGATGATTTGGTCGAAATATATTGGCAGTAAGATATCTTGAATTTCGTTATTAAAAAAGACAAAAAATCGGTTCTTACAGCTACCCAAGAACGGTAGACAAAGTTAATATAGCGAAGAAAATTATTTCTACGTTTAAGTAACTTGGACACAAATCCACATATTCTTGCCTATGTAAGTGTTCCTGCTAATCAGATTATCCATAGGCACTCTAGTTTTATTCAGAGGGATCAAAATCAGGAGAGAAAGCCGTTGGGAAAATCGAATATCGGTTAGAGAATGTTAGACTGAAGATATCACCATCAAAAAACGAAACTAGCTGTCATCATCCAGAAGAAAAAGATTGATTTTGATGGCTTTAAACAGTACACCAGAAAAAAATTAGATAAAGTTAAGCATTTTTGTTTCATAATATTTGTTTAGATCGACGAGCTTAGTAATATTTTACTCAATGATAATAATTTCAAAAAAAATTAAGGATATGATAAATTCCACTATTAGCGCTAGAAGAGCAATGTCATTAGCAGGAAAGCCATTTACTAAAACCTATGAAAAATTCCGAACGATAAGAGATTATAAAGGACTGTTGGTAAGTTTACTCGCAGTAACTTTTTTCTGCATTTCTTGCTATTTGTCCCTTTATTAGCTTGATGTTGACTTTATTATGTTAAAAAGTCATGAGGGAATCATACACAACATACACGAATATGAATCGCATATTATCCAAAATAATATATTTAAGGACTTCATCCTAAATGGTACGCCATAAGTGCGTGTACTGGGTTTTTTGGAAAGATGCGATGAAGAGAGGTGAGGGTATGTATTATATTTTCATAGACAAGCCACCATTGTACGGAAAGAAAATTGCCAGGAGCATAGACCCCGGAGGGTAAACTTTTACTTTTCGGCCTATTTTTAACAATAGACGCAAAATCAAGGCTGGATCTCGAGGGCTGTATGGGATTATCGGTATGGGTTATCGGTGATCTTTTAATTCTGTTTCAAAAAGGAGGTTGTGCTAATATCCTAAGGTTTTTATTCACCACATAGCTAGATTTGTATATATCAGAGAAATGTGTTGGACTCCGTTTAACTTGTTGATGATAATATGCAAGCCCATATTCTAAAGTACATGTGGTACCAACTTACGAAAATATGAAATCAATGCAATATTTAACAAGCTTCTCAGATCTACTCACTTTCTAATCCCTAACTTATACAATTACATCCAATAGCAATTGTACTCATACAGTGCCACTTATGAATCATCCTCATTTTAGTAGGAACAGCTTTAGTACAAACATAACATGGTACGTATTCGCTTTAAAAATCTATAAAAAATTCATAAAATCTGCAGATTTTAGCCAGTTATAACCAAGTGCGTATGTGAAGTTTCAAATATAAATTAATTGTGCTTCGAAAATCTATAAAAAATAGAGCAATTAGTTATATGTGAGTTTAAATTAAAATATCAACAATTGTACTTCAACAAATATAGTACATCATAGTGCCACCAAGATTTGAAGAAATATACCTTAATAAAGGCAATCGGTTTAAGAACGTAAATACTTTAACATAGATAATCATTATATTATATCATATCGTAACAAGGCACAATACTAACCATTTTCAATATTAAATACTAAAATAGGAATAACCAAAGATCAGAAACAAGGGCACATAAACAACATTTAGTACTAGATTCTATCAAAATGGACGAAAAATTACTAACCAGCTTGGACATCTTTACACAAACTCAATATAAAGGCATAATGGAAGAAAGTGCACAAAATATTCCAGAGGAAATAACAGAAACTCAATATAAAGACATAACAATAAATAAAGAAGCACAAAACAAACCGGAAGTAATAACTCAAGCACAGGATACAGACATAAGGGATAAGAAATCAAAGTCAGTAAGATAGTAGGATATTTAATAAAATAGAATAAAATAACATAATTTTTCTTTATTCGATCATTTAATTATATATTTATTTAGCATGCTCGACCAACCTAAAAGAAAAGGAGAAATTGGATTAATTTAAAAACAAAAAAATCTTACCAGCATCTGGCGTGTCAACAGATGCAAAGGTCCCACGACGACCTGAAATAAACAAAACAAATGAAGTAAAAAATTGAACTAAATTAAAATAAAGAAGTAAAGTCACAAGAAAGCTATGTTAGTTAAGATATGCAAAGCACATACAAACAATAACAAAACATGCAAAACTAAATAAAATTCTTAATACAACACATAAAACATAAAGAATATGTTAATCCCCATGCCAGGGCACACAATAAACCTCTTTTCAATAGATTCGTGAATACCTGAGATGAGAATTTTACAAAACAAAATCTCACCTTAACAGGTAAACACGGTATTGGAAAAGGTGGGAATTTACATAAAACCTACATATAAATTTAACAAATTTTTATACAAACCTATGCAATAACACCAGAATCCCACGATGAGCACCTTTCAACAACATAAAACCACTTCTGTTACACAAAATCTAACAAAAAATAAATTCGCGCGCGACTGACACTTCGCATATAAACACCGACGTGTGCTTCATAGTTTCGCGACGTTCAAAATGTCATACCGAGGTAAAAAGAGACGCAAAATCCAATGGGCGCGTTCGCGTCGCGTAATTTTTCACGGTTTACGGAATATTCGCGAATTTTCGAATTTCCCTTTGCACCAATAAGTGCGAAAGAGACACAAAGGTGTGAAAGGGACAAGGATGAAGATGAACAGAATGAATTATGAGAGGAATTTTGTAAATCGAACTAAAAGATGGCGTATCGATAAGTTATAGCACAGATTCGGAAAACTTATCATAATTACGTGAAATTAAAAGGGATTTCTATGGGAAAGATGTCAAAAAATGCAATTTGTAATTTGACATCAAATGACTACAACAAATTTACATATTGTAGTCAAATTAAGCCTAAAACTTGCATAATTCATTTTTATGGATATGAAATCGGAACGAAATTCTCTATAAAAAGGGGGTTCATTCTTCATTCTGTCTTCTTATTTTCAAAGTTGTCAAAGTGCGAGCACATGCAGTAGTATTCCTCCCACAATTTGCAAAGTGTCATCAGTAAAGGAAACAGAAATTTCAGCAAACTTAGTGTAATTTTTCTTTCAATAATAGAATCGTAAAGTTTTTTTCTAAGGACAATTAGCAACAGCAAAAATTTCAAGTGAATTTATTGGTTGAATCTGTAAAAGCAACAAAGTTAAATTAAATTAAAGGTAAATTTGCATATTATTTATCATTCTCAATTTGGGTTAAATTTCATTGTGTTTTGCATGCCAGATGTTGGTTATACACACATATATGAATTTAACAAGAACAATTGAAGTTTTATTCTTAATCTCTTCCTTTCAGCCATTTTAACTAATTCACTCAAATAAATCAAAATTTCTAACAATTATTTATCGTGTGAAACATATGCCATTAGGTCAGTTTTGCACAACATAAAGTTAAGAAATTAGATCTACCTTGAGTTCTAATTATTATTTACTTTCAGCCACTAGTAAATATATTAGTTAAGAATCAGAAAGAAAAATTTATTTATATATGAAATTGTGAAGTAGCATAATTTTCTAAGTTATTATTATTGAAAAGAAAGAGATAAATTCGAGTAAAATATAATTCTTTTGTACATTTGAATTTCCTTTAATTATTAAATACATAGAACAATACAGTGAATCAGTGAATTCCAAGTTAAGTTTCTAAGCTTGTACGTCTAAGTTGAGGGAAGTAAATTTTTCATAGTGATAGAATTTGTGCAAGTAATTAATTTCCTCATAAAATTAATATTTGTTTAGTCATTAGTATTATTTGTGGCAATAAATAATTGATTGAATAATAGAGTGAGAAATTATCCTTTTTTATTTAACCGCAACACTCCACCAGAATATTTTCTTTCAGCATACGTGGATTCTCGTTTGTAATTGCAGTTTTCTTTCGAAAGTCAATTATAGGAATTGACAGATTTCATTAAACTGTACTTTGCGAACGCAGTCTATTCGTATTTGTCAATTAGTGGAATTGACATCAGCTGTGGGAAAACAAGCATGATAGGTGTCTAGTCTATTCATTTAATTATCTATTTCACACAAATAGATTTATCCTTATACTTATACATTTATCTAATTATTTAGTTAATCTAACGTAAAATATAATAAAATTACTAAAATGCAACTAAATCTTTAGATATACCACTCTTTATTTTTCTAATAGAATCAACAGATTTAACAAACTTCTCAGACCCATTTACAATCTGATCCCTAACTTATATAACTAAACCCATTTACAAATTGTACACATATTGTACCACCTGATAATTAACCCCATTTTATAGAAAGACCGCTGAATGAGCTCCGTGGAGGGAGCGAAACGTCCGGAAAAGCCCAGTAGGAGCCTAAACGACACCCCATGTTATCCTTACACAATAGATATAATCCTTTTAGATTCAAACATCGAACATATTTCAGACCGCTGACTATGTTCCATTTACTAATCCATTACTAGTTGCGGGAAAGTAATGCGATACGTCATTTCAAAAACGCACTGTAACCTTCGTAAAATTTTTACAGCCCATTTCAGTACACCAAATCTAAAGTAAAGTAAAAATTAGGTTAAATAAAATAACGTATGAAGTAAGAGTAATGGCACATAGATGCTAACAAAATTCTAGAAAAGACTACCTACGAATATGTAAAATAAGGCAATAAAATGCGACTAGAGTTGAACTATCAAAGTACAGACACATTCCAGCAGATTACATGCTATCACTGAAGGCCTTATAATATGAAACTTCCAAAATATTTAAGGCAACAAGGTGGACTTGATTTGTATACTTGACCTTGGACAAAAAAACTCTACATTATCGTCAGCAATTTTACAGACAATTTCAACTTCAATAAATGAAACTCTACAATACATGCACCACTACTTCCCCAACTCTCCTACTGCACATTTAAATGGGCATATTATAGAAGGATAATAAAATATTATTAATTATACATATATATATTAATGATAACAACTAGAAGTGATGAAAGAAAAACCAGTATCCAGATAATATCATTCACAACACTAACTATAAACAGGAGGAATGATTGGAATCGTTACATATAATTGGATTCGTGACTTGCAGTTTAGCAGACATATCATTCTATACAAAAACATGTTTTGATGGGAAAAGTGTAGAGGTCCACTCCGTTAAGAGGGAATAATAATAATATATAAATAATTTGAGTATTGTAACTAAGTACATGATTCCAGCTTGAGACCAATAAATAGGTTTCCAGGTCTGTACACAATTCTTCAACGCTGAAGATATTAAGCCCAAAATTGGAAAAGGATATTTTGATACAATATCCCAGTACTTTTTCGTACTTAGGCCGGGCGCCCACTGGAGTGGTGTGTGAGCAATGTGGCAGTGGCGTGGCGATTAAATGGTAAGTGAAAAAATTTAGTCCCGTAAAAACAAATAGAATAGCGCACATTGAAATAGAGTGGCGATGGCGTGGCATTTGACAAGTGGCGTGGCACCACTTGATTGCCACTAGTCTCCGACAAGTTTAATTTTCGAGTGGTAAGTGGCAGTGGATGCCACTTCTCCTTAGTTATTACTGTTGATGTTGAATTACTTAATCGATACGCTGCTTGCCATTTTGATGCGCGCTTAATAATATTAATACCAATCCGCCACCATTCTACTGCCACACCACTTTGTTGCCACATCGCACGCCAAAACCACGCCACTGCCACATTGCTCACACATCACTCCAGTGGGCGCCCGGCCTAAGGACGTCATTGTGGAGATGCTCGTGGGGACTTTAGCCATACTATAGAACTCGGCTACCAAATATGATAATACAGAAGTCAAAGTCATGGGACCCGTTAAGTAAGAATATAAACACTTCTCCTAACTTCTCTTCAACTTCGTATGACTAGATGTGAAGCTCGAGACGATAGTACATCTGAGCTTTTCAACATACTTAGCTTACTATAGAATATGGAGACCACTCGGATCTTAGGCATATAGTCAAGCAAGCAACAGAATGAGAAATGGAAGTCATTCAACACAAGCTCATCATACATTTTATCATATATGTATCATAAAGTAACATAGCATGTGATTTAGCTATCTGCACCTCTAACAATATTAATTGTGAACAATAGATTTAGAATCCTGCACCACTCCACTTATTATTCTATGTGCTTTAGCCTCCTGCACCTCCAGCAATATCTATTGCGATAAATAATAAAATAATAAAAAAATAATAAATCTGAGATCAGAAATGTAATTAAGGTCATACATATATGGGAATATAAATTACCGGTTAAACATACAACTAGCTGACTTACAACATTTTAACGCGGATATATTATAAATAAAAGTAGTCCAGCATCAGATCACACCTTACCAAACAATATGCAGAGAGGGAAAGTTGTGCAGCTTCTCCCCGCATGTTATCATATACATACGTTTTATTTATCCTAAAGTATAATATGTAATTTAGCATCCTGCGCCTCCACCACAAAAAGGAGAAAGTAAATTAGATAAAGTGAAACATTTTTGTTTCGAAATATTTGTTTAGATCGACGAGCTTAGGAATATTTTACTCAATGATAACAATTTCAAAAAAAATTAAGGATATGATGAATTCCACAATTAGCGCTAGAAGAGCGATGTCATTAGAAGGAAGGCCATTTAATGAAATCTATGAAAAATTCCCAAGGATAAGAGATTATAAAGGACTATTGGTAAACTTACTCGCAGTAATTTTTTTTTTGCATTTCTTGCTATTTCTGCATTTATTAGATTGATGATTATTTTATTATGTTAAAAAGTCACGAGGGAAACATACAAAACATACACGAATATGAATAGCATATAATGCAAAATAATATGTTTAAGGAATTCATTCTAAATGGTACGGAATAAGTGCATGTATATGGTGTTTTGAAAAGATGGGCTCCAACATATACCAATCTGTGGAGTGTCCTGATCACACTCTGTTCTGACGCCTTGATGTCCTTGACAGGCTCGTTTCACAGTCAAGGCTTAAATGACAACACTGGCTTAAGACAAGCTTAACTTAACCCCACATCTCGAAGGCTTAAGCCTCAGATGTTGCTGTGAAACACATATGAGATTATTGATAAGTACATATTTTTCCAAAATATTATAATTTTTGTTATTTACCGAACGGACAAATTTAAAAAAGCTATACTCTAAAACTAAATTGAAATTTTTCAAGCGAAAAATAGTTATCTAGTTAGCGGTATACTTCTGGCAGCTCGTGTCAGCATTCCATTTGCCGTTTTAGAAAAAAAAACCAAACAGTTTAAGACAAAAATGAGTTATTTATCAGATGCAGAGGATATAAGCGACGAAGAAATGAATAACACAATATCGCAAACTGTGACCCATGAAAAAATTATAAGAAGGTGGTATGCTTCATTCCGTCACAACAAACAACGGAGTAGTTCATGTGAAATGGAGAAGGGGCGACGTGGCTATGCGAGTTACGGAGATCGAGCAGCTGAACAGTAATATCCACGCGAATGAGCAGTAACTCAAATGCGTAATGACGATGCGTGTTTTAGAAATTGAAGTAATTGTATGCAGCTTATTGTTTAATTTTACATATATAAATAACTCTCTAAATTTATTAGTGGTATTAGTAGGCAGTATATATTTACGCTTGCAGTACTTTGAATTGCTTCTCTTTATGTTCTTGATTTTCCAAATTAGCTCTTTATTTCTGTCTAATCTTTACTCCATTATTTGCAGCGGCTCTCCTGAATCCAATATTAGACTCTTAAATCATTTGTCTATTAATGCTATAATTTCCCCAGCTTCTCAATTTTTCGCCGACAGTGATCCCTCTCACTGACAGTTTCTTTACTATGAATGTTGATTTTGGCCATCTGGGTGGAGAGAGGGCTTTGCTGGAAGTTTTTTTGCAAATGCCGTGCAGGTTTCAATGTATGGAGAAGCTTGTTTTATCAGCTGTTTATTCTCCTCCAAACTGCTTTTCGTATGAAAATGCTGCTGAACTTGAAAATGCGCTTGCTTCGGTGGCTCATATTTATAGTAACGTTCTTGTAGGGGGTGATTTTAATGTTAATCTCTTATCTTCAAACGCACTTGTCCATGATTTTAGAGATTTCACTCAGTCTGCATATTTGCACATATTAAATAATCTCCCCACCTATTATAATACAGAAAATCCTTCGCTTTTGGATTTGTTCATGACCAGTGAGGCAAGTCGCATACTCTTTCATAATCAGCTCAATGCTCCTAGTTTTCTCGACCATGATCTAATTTTTCTAATGTATGATTTTGCACCTTGTCCTAGTCAAATATCAAACTATTTTCCTTATCGTGATTTTAACAACATTAATTTGTCTGAGCTGTCCGAGGAATGCAATAGGCTGCCTTGGGATAGCATATTATCTTGTAGTGTAGTAGACGATCAAGTCGAAATTCTTGAGAGTTTATTTTATTATTTATATGAAAGCTTTCTACCTATTCGATATAGAAGAGTTAGGCTAAACGCCTGTCCTTGGTTCACATCCAATATCGGTCGTCTAATTGCAGAAAGGAAGTTCTTTTATAGGGAGTTTAGACGCCTTAAGACAAGTTTTTCACGCATGTTCTTCAAAATCGCACGGAATAAAGCAACATCGGCCATAAAGTCGGCCAAATGTCGATATTTCAAACAAAAATTTAACCCAACGCTTTCAAACAAGATTCTATGGAAGAATCTGAAACAAGTTGGAGTATATGGGGGCACCAAAGAAGAAACTTCACTCGACCCTAACGACTTGAATAGATTTTTCGTGTCGCATAATGTAAATCAATCAGCATTACCCGGGAACACACCTTGCTTTAATAACCCTGAGAATACTAATTCTTTCTCTTTTTGGTGTATTGATTACGCAGAAGGTTATAAATCTATATACTCTATTAAATCTAGTGCCACTGGTCCTGATAATATATCACCAAAATTCCTGAAATTACTGCTGCCTTACATTAGTCGCTATATATTATTTATTTTTAACACCTGCTTAATATCATCTACCTTTCCTTCTAGATGGAAAATTGCTACTGTGCTACCTGTCCCTAAGAAAAAATCTGCTGTAAACCTTTCTGATTATAGACCCATCAGCATTTTGTGTTTCCTCGCAAAGGCTTTGGAAAAGGTGATGTACACTCAGATCCAATTATTTGTTGAGAACAACAGAATGCTTTCACGTTGGCAATCAGGTTTCAGACCAGGATATAGCTGTGAATCGGCTGTCCTAAAGGTTACCACTGATTTAAGAAACGGCCTAGACAACGGTGAGATTGGAATACTGGTTTTACTCGACTTTACTAAGGCTTTTGACTGTGTAAATCACTCGATGCTCCTCAACAAACTTCAGACATTTTTCCGGTTTTCTTCTAATGCTGCCCAATTGATACAGAGTTTTTTATGTGATAGATATCAACAAGTGCAAGTCAACGATCGTTACTCTGATTTACAGCCGCTTTTCTGTGGCGTTCCCCAAGGACATTAAATGTAGATTAGTAAAAACCCTCATCCTGCCCTACTTCTCTTACGGGAACTTAATTTTCCCTAAATTGGATAGCTACTGCTCTCGTAGAATAAATGTTTCCTATAATGATTGTATCCGCTTTATTTTCAACTTACGTAGATTTGACCATGTCTCTAATTTTATACCCAGAATACTGGGCTGTCCACTGAACACTTACCTACGACGACAAGCAATTCTATTCCTCTTCAAGGTTATTCATACTAAACGCCCTGATTACTTAATGGATGAGCTTCAGTTTCTCCAATCTAGGCGTCGTTGTGATCTTCGGATTCCACGTCATAACTGCTTGGTTCAGGAAAGCTCTTTCTTCATTCAGATCCCACGGCTTTGGAACACATTGCCTGCTATTGTGCAGAGAGCGATTACTGTCGGTGAATTTAAGAGGTTGCTATATTCAATTCAGAACTAAATGGTTTCAAGAGTGCTGCTAATTAATTAGTTAATTAGCTATTTTCTTGCTTTATGGATTAATGACTTTAACATAACATAAGTATTTATTTCTTGCTTGAGTATATTTGTGGTAGCAATATCTTCACATTATAATTCTACTAGAATTTGGTTTTTGCAATGTGATTTTATTTTCATTAATATTTGATATTAACGCTTAGTATAAGTAACTATTTAAACATTGTTTTCACTGTAACTATAATTTAGAGTACTTACAAAAGATTGTTAAATCTTGTGTACCAGTCCAGCTTAATAAATTAAATTGAATTGAATTGAATTGAATTGAAGGCGCTCACAACATTTCGAGAAATGGGATGACGTTAATTTTTATTCTCGGTTCCGAATGTCGAAACATTCGACTATGATTATTTTGGATCTGATACACTCACAGATAAAAAGCTCAACTGATTGGTAAAAACTGTGCACAGGTTTAACAAACGAGTGATAACAATATTGTATTTTGATGTGTTCTTCTTCATAGGGATTCACAATGTCAATTTTCCTTTAAAAATTCACAATTACCGCAATGCTGACAACTTAAAATTTTTCATCTCCGGTTTAACTAAGACTCTGCTAAGGCTAACTCAGTATTGTGAAATCGATTAGGCTTAAGTTCTGGGCTTAAGCCACAGCCGTGGCTTAGCTAAGCTCTGGCTTCAGCCTGGACTCCACAGAGTCGATTAGTATATCTTGGAGCACATCTTTCCAAAGCATCGTGTACATGTTCATGAATATAATATAATGTATACCAATTTGCCCTTTTTTCACAGATTTCCTAAGAAAGCTTGCTGCAATTATGACGGAGCTTCCTAACCGACAAATAAAAAGAGCTTCATGCCAGTTAACTTCGAGCAGTAAAGAGTGCGAAACTAAATGTTTGGAATCATTCTTGGCTCCTCTAATTCAGTGGATAGACGTAAGTGTGATTTATTTTAAAGTTCTTTTCGCTTATAATATGCTAATTCTACTATTTCTATTTTTTATATCTTAGGTGCAAGCAGATATTGAAGACTACATTAAAAGAAAACAGGGAACACAGCCATTTATTATCTGCAGGTCGGAGGATACGTTTAGAATGTTTTATGTAATAGTGGTTGACATTTATATGTTTGTTGGCGAAGGCCCTTTGCATGCCTTCGATATTTTATATAAAGGGCACTACGTCTATAATCTTAAGTACAATAAAAATCTTACAAAATATTATAATTTTTTTGATAACTTTATTTATAAGGCCAAAAATGTAAATCCGCTTGTGGTAGTATCAACCTATTATAATATATTGGACAAAATTTCAAAGTACCAGAATTAATTATTTTAAGCAAATTAAATATTAATTTACCATCTATACTCGAAAAGAAGGCATTAGTATATGTAATATGTATAGTTAGACAGTTTCAATTAATCCGTTTTACCTTTTACTTTTGCTGAGATATATGTAAAATCAACAAATATATATAATTATATATACATATATAAGCTATCATAACACGCATAACAACAATGGTAACATGGTAACAATTTTAATTTAATGTAAAATCAAATAAATTGCAAACGCAGTTATGTCGAATAGACAATTTTCGGTAAGTCACGTTGCCTGACCAACAAGCATCGACACCGGATACGTGTTGCAATTTATTTGATTCCATTGAAACAAAATTATTTTTTAGTTATTCAGCTTTTTCTTTGTCCAATGAAATATATAAAATTATTGTAAAATAGACAGAAAAGTTCTTAAAGGTAGAAATTAAGAATTGTACAGTTTTACGAGAGCTTTTGAATAAACCGGTCATTACATTGGAAATTAGTTTTTTTTATATCTCCTCCGGAGAAGTACCATAACTGGCGCCCGAGCAGATGTCGTCTTAAGTTTTTTTTTATATAAAAAACGGTGTGCAAGTAGTCGCGAAGAAAAGTGATAGTGAACTCCTAGTGCTGAAAAATAAAATTGTTTAAACGCATTTGGCAATAAGTGAAATAATCACAGCAAACTATTCCCATGAGAACATTGTTTGTCTGTTATCTTTCAGCAATCAGTGAAGTTCTTACAGAGAGACTATTCCCATAAGAACATAGCTGTCCACGGATCTTTATAACTATTGGAGAAATCTCATCACTATAGGAACTACGTCGAATGTATGCTGTGGCTGACGCACGTACCACTAGTAGGCTTATCGCAACAATCAACGCCATAGGCTAAACGGGATAAATACGGTTCACCCGCAATATTCTTGAGGCACAGACGACCAAAATATAAGGAAACGCTAATCCTTGGTCTAGTACAAAAAAAACCATGAAACAATTATCTTAATGTAAGTATTACATATGATACGAATTACTACGGAAAAGTGAATTGAAAATTACCAAACCAAAACCAAAGCTTTCAAAGCAAATTAAGTGAGCAAATTTTCTTTTTTCTTCGAAATTCTTGAAAAGTGAATAAAACGGAATAAATATTTCTTTTGTCTTTTTCTTTTTAAATCTTTTAAAAAAATTAAGTGAATAAATGATATCCTATGACATATTTAGAAAAGTGAATAGAATTAAAGAAATTTATTGAACTTTTAATTAACCTCAGTAGAATAGAGAGCGAGATCGTAAAATCTGGAAAGCTTAGTGAACAAACTACAGTTGGGTGAAACACATAAAGAGAGGGAATAAAGTGTAGATACTAAATGTTTCAATAATTCCTAGAAAAATCTACAAGCATAGAAAACCGATTAAACCATTAAACTATTAAAATAAAATTGTGCGCATTTTTCTGATAAGAACTGATAAGACTTGGTGAAATAAAGTGAACTGTCCATTTTCTATTAAAAAGTTATACACTTTCATATTTTTTTTTCTTTTCCCTTCCTCCAAAAAGAAGAAAACTTTTTTATTAAAATGTCTCAAATCGAAAACCTTCAAGAAGCGGTTAAGCAATTGACAGGAGCATTAAATGCTCAAATAGAACTCAGTAGGAAATTAGAACAAAGATTAACGACATTAGAGGTAAAAGATAAAAGTATTTCTGCGACTACCTCTACACTGCCTATACCAAGAAATGAACAGGACTTAAAAGATATTAGCAAGTTACCAGACTGTGCTAAAGAATTACAAGTTTTTGATGGGAATCCAATACAATACGTTTCTTGGGTACATAATGTTGAAAGCATCCTCATAGACTATGATATTAGGTTTGTTCGATGAAAACACCGTGTAAAAACACCGTGTAAATTTCCCCCTACAATTTTCCCCAATTTTCGATATGTCTGCAAGGAATATGCAATGAAGACAGAAAGTTTATCGACGTTTTTATAGGCTTCGCGGGCTGTTCGCATGACAGCAGAGTATTTAAAGCCTCTGACATATATTATAAGCTACCACAAATTTGCAAAGGTAACTTTATGGTCCAATAACTGTCTTATAAATTTATTTACTTAAATTCATTTGCAGATTACTGGTTATTGGGAGATTCGGCCTACCCCTTATCAAATTATGTTCTAACTCCCTTTAGGGCAATGGCCACTTGACTGCGGTACAGCGTAATTATAACCGGATTCATAGTTCCGCAAGGGTTATAATAGAGCATACCTTTGGCATTTTGAAACAAAGGTTCCGGCAATTATACTACTGCAAGTTAAAGGGAGTGGAACACATTTGCCATTTTATCAGACCTTGCTGCGTTCTGCACAATATGGCAGATCAGTCTGATTTGGATTGCTTGGAAGACTTGGCTGTTAGCCACCAAGCAAATGAAGATGATGATGCCATTGACATTCCAATTTGTGCTCGGAGTAAGCGGAATGCTATAAGCCAGCAATTGTACAACAGGCGTTCTTGAAGAAAATAAATGTCATACTGTCAAACAAAATTTATTTATCAAAATTTTTATATACTTTACTAACACACTATTGCACAGTATGCACTGGAGTTTCTTAACATACCTAACTACTAATTCTACAAACTCTTAGCTACATACATGCAGTGCAATTAAGATTAATGCCATCATCTGTTCAAGTGATTAACCGAAAAATCCAGAGATATTGCAATTCTTGAAGTCTAAATTATGTGCTTAGACAGGCTGTCTAGAAACTCTGAAATTTAGAACTCCTGTTCTTGTGATTTCGCGGCAGTCCTCGAAGTTTTTAATCCCGCACCTGTACAGCTTGACGTTTTTTTTACTGGGCTCAGTTTTCTTTGATGGTCCAGCTTGAGAAGAAGAGGACTCAGATGTGGACCCTTCAGTCTGAGACGCAGATCCTTCGCCCGCTGTAGATAACAAAAAGTCAAGCACAAAAGATGCCTTGTTTTTAAATATTTCGTCCAGTTCCCTAAAATTTTAAGATGTTATCTTTATTTTTTGTTATAAACTGATAACTTACTTCTGATATGCTGGTGTAAGTCGGGCGCGTCCAGTCCTTTTATTGTTATCCACCGCCTTTTTATATTGGCGCTCTAGCCCTTTCCATTTATTCTCTATGGAGTACTTGGTGAAAAGATACCTCTTCTCCTTCATCATCGCATGTATCTTCTCCCACAATTTCTTTTTTGTTTTCAGCTGGGCACATTTCCCTACTTTGTGTGAAAACTCCTTCATTAAAGAAATAAGGAACTTTGTGGGGCCATCACTCCTAAAAGCTCTTTCTGTAAAATTTATAATTAATTATTTATAAATGAATAATTTGCAAACATCAGGAAAATACCATTTGATACCAGGGATGTTGCCGACTCTAATTCCGCGGCAGCAAAGTCTGGGTTGTTGACATTGCTTATAAATTCTTCCACCATAGAATTTGGTGGGCTGTCTGGTTCACTGTCCCCAGAACGTTCTAGAATTCTATTGCTTGGTTGTATTTCCGCGCCAGTAAATCCGGGGCTGTTGGCATATCGTAATATCTGTTCCCTTAATTCAGTATCTGAAAATAAAATAAACATTAGCTTATCGTTATTTATTAATGGGTGCTTTTCTCAAATATTTACCATTTTCCACCCTTTCTGCGAAATTCGGTGGGCATTCCACGTCGATGATATTGCCTGACCTTTCCAAAATTTGAATGCGCTTCATATCTATATTTTCTTCCAAAAGTTTTGTTTATTTTTGGTAAAATTGTTTTTAGATGCAGCGATCTCAACTTTTAAGGTACAAGGTACAGTTATGAATTTACATATGTCAGACCATTACACCAAGATCCCACTCGATCTAAATCCGATCTAAACCCGATGGAGAACAGTGCGATTGTGGAACAGTCTACTATCTTGTCTTTCCTCCGGTATACAATTTCCGAACGTTTAAGGGTGACATACATTAACACCTCTGCCATCTTCTAATTCCCCCTCAACCGTTCCATATCTCCTTCCTACCATGCTGTGCTTTGTATCATAGGGTATCTACTGACCTTGGCTTAATAATAATACCCGAAAGTCCACAACGTCGTGGCTTGTGAATAACAATATGCAATTATTTTTATGGCCAGCACCATTCACTCGAACACAAAAGAGAACATATGAAACATCTAGAACATGATTATATTACCGTGTTTACATGAAAGGGAGTAGACTGGATTATCGAGCTCCGGAATGAGAATGGAACACTGTGAACACATGGTACAAGGCGAATTGGGACTATCCTAATCCATTTTACTCCGCTTCATGTGAACAAGGTATATAATATGGTTGGACTCATACACCATGTTTTTTTTTTAATCTTTATTATATACCAAAAGGCAAGATAAAAAATTCAAAAATCAGCATAGCACAGGTTTTTATTTTACTTTAAGAAGTAATCTTGAAGCTACTAATTATCAATTAAGAAATATGAATGATTTCAGACTTGTCAGCTATAAGAAAGCTATTACACAAAACACATTACTAATTACAGAACTAAAAATTTATATTATCTGATATATGCAATAGTGAAAAAAAATTAGAGTTAACAGAAGCATCATAGATATAGTGAAAAATAGATATTAAACATCTAGAAATAATGTGTACAACGATTATATCCCATAAAATATCAAATAAACAATAAATTAAATAGAATGATTGGATGCAGTTCACTCAAAGAACACTCATCGAAGTTTGGCGTCAACTTCGGAAAAAGGACAATTGTTTCATCTGCGACCAGATATATATATATAGCTCCATAATTTCTGCATGAAAAAGTTGTGCTGCACTAGATATAAAATTACTGTTTGGATGGTCAAAATCAACAGAAATGATTTTCTCTATCCCATCTCATTTAAGAATTTAGAGAATTTCTTATATGTTGTTTGCTTCAAACCTACTTGCTTGGTAGCTGCAGGAATAACGTGAAGTCTATAAAAATTACTTGTTAATAATTGGCAAAGAAACATTTTACGATTAAATTTCTTACTAGAAAGGCAGACCTTAAGATTTCATCCATGTCCTTCGACTTTAATCACCTCCTCAAATATTTCCTTATAATTTTCATTCGAATTTCCTATGTGCATATTATCCATGGGTATTTTGTCATCTAATTTCCTATCCAACTTCCTTATATAATCTGAATTTGGTATGAGCTCCACGATTTTTTCACTTTTATATACAGCACTCGACCGCAATCACCGAACAAATTACATGTGACAGTTCACAAATGACAAATGTCAAACGTTTACCCCTACAAATTTTTAGTGCAAGTTCGGGGCACGAAATCAGAAACACCGGGCTTTCATCGAACAAGTTTCAGAAGCCCCGTGTAAGCCCAGGGTTTTCAAAAAACAAGATAGTACAGCCCGGTGTAGCCCGGGGCTTACCCGGTGTTTTCATCGAACAAACCTATTATTCGAACCAAACCCATGTATAGGGCTATTTTGCAAAGTATTAAGCAAAAAATACGGGGTAAAGCAGACTCGGCCCTTATTTCATACAACATATTTGACGACGACTGGGACTCCATTAAAAAATGTTTATCTCTTCATTACGCAGACAAAAGAGATCTCCGAACTCTAGAACATCAGTTGGGCAATTTGATGCAAAGAAATTCGACAATCGATCAATTCTACGCTAACGTCAATCAAAACTGAAGACTATAAGCTGGAAACAATTAACGTGCTTGTAGAAACATATAGAAATAGGGCCCTTGATGTATTTATTCATGGCTTTAATGGGGACCTTTCAAAGATACTTATGATTCAGAGGCCTAGTACACTACCGGAGGCTTACTCTTCCTGCCTCGAAATCCAGAACTTGAACTATAGAAATCTGCCAATACATAGGAGAAACTCAACCAACTTCGTAACTGCCCCGCTAAACCAGATGCGATCAATCAGACGCGAACAGGAAGTCGCACGTAATGCGCTGAATCAAGTCTCGTTGCAACAAAGAATATGGCGTACAATATTCAACACCAACAAAATCCAGGACCACCACCTAGACCAATCCAACCCAAGCCATCAACGCCAATGGACGTCGATAGCTCGATTCAGACAAGGCAGGTCAATTACATGAATCGCCCTGCGGCATTTCCAATAGATACGAATGCTGCCAAAAGAGAGAATAATTCTGATGGTCATGTCCAGAAATACCAGCGCCTATTTCACGTGGAAACGCAACCAGAAAACTCTCGCTATGAAGACTACATCGAGCAATTTAGTGATTATGAAGATTACCAAGAGGAAGAAGAACAAAAAGATAATGAACAAAATGCAGAGCTAAATTTTATGACGGGAGCCTCTCTAGCGTACCTTACCTAGAGTATATAACAAGACACAGGGAAATTTTAAAATTTTTAATAGATACTGGAGCACAAATAAAAATTTCATTAAAAAAGAGCTAGCGATAAATGTCCAGCCTATTAGAAAACCTTTTTCCATTAGATCTGCGGGAGGTGACATAAAAATATCTGAGAAATTAAGAGGAAAATTTTTCGCAAGTTTAGGAAACCATACCAAAATAGACCTTTTTGTTTTACCAGGTTTAAAAACATTTGACGGCAATAATAGGAGATGACACAGTGAAACATCTCGGAGCGGTTATCAATGGAAAAAATTACACATTAAAAATTGCACCTAATATAACAATTCCTCTCAAGGGAAAAAGATCTATTCAGGTTAATAGCATTGAAATAAGGGATAATCACCTATCTGAAGAAGCAAAAAAACTGGTAGGTGCTCTTGTCAAGAAATTTGATTGCCTATTCGGGCCCTTGGTTGATCAAGAAACAGCAGATACGACCATAAGGGCAGAGATTAAGACAATTACAGATGACCCAATCTATACCAAATCTTATCCATACCCAGTAAATATGATAAGCGAAGTAGACCAGCAAATAAAACAGCTCTTGCAAGATGGAATTATAAGACCATCTAAAAGCCCGTACAATTCACCAATCTGGATTGTGGACAAGAAAATGGACGCTTCAAGTGTTCGCAAGTATAGGATGGTCATAGACTTTAAAGACTAAATGCAGTGACCATATCCGATACATACCCGATACCAGATATATCAAACACTATAGCTAGCCTTGGAAATTCGAACTACTTCACCACAATTGACTTAACGTCTGGCTTTCACCAAATTCAGATGAAGGAAAAACACATACCCAAGACGGCGTTTTCAACAATGAATGGGAAATACGAGTTCACTAGACTACCCTTTGGACTCAAAAATGCCCCAGCAATTTTTTAAAGGATGATAGACGATGTGCTAAAAGACTATATTGGGAAGATCTGCTACGTCTACATCGACGATATAATAGTATTCGGGTGACAGACTGAAAGAGAACATCTTGCAAATGTTGAGAAAATATTTCCAAAACTTGAAAAGACCAACTTGAGGGCGAATTTAGACAAAACTGAATTCCTGAAGTCAGAAACCGAATTTTTGGGCTACATAATAATGAATAAGGGCATCAAACCTGACCCTAAAAAGATTCAAGCCATCCTAAAAATTAAACCACCTGAAAATCTGAATGAAGTAAAAAAATTTCTTGGACTTTCCTCATATTATAGGCGTTTTGTAAGGGACTTCGCAAAAATTGCAAAGCCATTAACAAACCTTACTAGAGGACCAAACGCACAAGTAAAGGAAAGTCAGTCAAAAAAGGAGTCTTTCAAACACTTAAAAACGGTGCTTTCTTCATCAGAGGTATTAATTTTTCCCGAATTCGAGAAGCCATTTATCCAGACAACGGATGCGTCAAATCACGCAATTGGTGCCGTTCTATCTCAGGGTGAGATAGGAAACGATCGCCCAATTACCTTCATCTCTAGATGACTAAACCAAATAGAGGAAAACTACGCCACAAATAAAAAAGAACTGCTGGCAATCGTGTGGGCTCTAGATAATCGTCGAAATTATTTATATGGGGCAAAGAAAATCAAGATACTAACGGATCATCAGCCGCTAACCTTTACCTTAAGCAACAGGAACAACAACGCTAAACTTAATAGATGGAACACGAAAATAAAATAATACAATTATGAACTGATCTATAAGCCTGGGCGTACAAACCAGGTTGTTGATGCTTTGTCAAGACTAAAGTTGGAGGCCAATACTCTAACTTCCTCATCGACAGATATGGCACATAGTGACGCTCTAACCTCTTCATAGACAGAGACAGCACATAGTACAGATGAAGACAACACTTCATTAATTCCTCATTGTGAAGCCCCAATAAACGTGTTCAAAAATCAGATAATCATCAGTGCAGGTAGTAGAGTTTCTGCCTACGAAAAACCCCATCCGGGGTACGAAAGACACTTCATCAGCTTGTCTGAAGTGAATAAAGAAAACCTAACACGAGTCCTAAAGTCAAAATTCAAGCCAACAATAGTGAATGGTGTCAAAATTCCAGAGAAATTCATTCAAACGGTACAGAACATCTTTAAAGAACACTTGGCAAACTACAAGGTACGCATTACACAACGAATGGTACAAGATATCAACAGCGAAGAGGAAAAATTCAGAATTATCCAACAAGAACATTGGAGAGCTCACAGAAACTGGAATGAGAACAAGGAACAAATCCTTGAAAAATATTGTTTTCCGCAGATGGCATCAAGAAACAAAATTACAATTTTTATAAACCAATCACACCTAAAAGCACGGTTAGCTTATCTCTTGTGCATACGAAGAAAGTTGCATCAGCAATTTCTTCAACTACGCGCAACATTCCTTCGCTTATAATCGACATATATTTTTCCCACAAAACGACTTGGGAAAAATAAAAGTTTTAAATTTCAACCCAAGTCGTTTCGATAGAAAAAAGCCCCACGACAAATCTTAACTTCAGTAAGATTTGTCGTAAATACGATATGTATGTACATATATACATACATACATATCGGGCGCATAAAATTTTACGTCGGTGAAGACTGAAACGATCAATTCTTCACCGAAAAAAGCTCCTATCAGCAAATTGTCGCGAGCTGCATACATTGTGATCGCAACAATGTATGCACGATAGCACGACGATGGTTGGATATTTATGAAAATATCAAATTTCAATTCCAACCATCGTTCGTCGCGATAATTCTGGGCATGTTTAAACATGCCCAGCGGTAAATAATTTTCTCAGGATAGGAATGCAAATTAAGCACTTTCCTATCCTGAACAACTAGACTTGCGATTACAAAAATCCAACAATTAGTAAAGGAGTTAAAGAAGTATCGTATCGAGCAGAGTAAAATCGTTTTCCGGTTCTATTCTTTAAAGGAAAAGTTATAATTTCCCAAAAGAGCGGTGATAGTAAAAAGTAAAATACTCTGATTGGGAGGAATACGTTGGTTTTGAGTTGGTGTAAGATAGTGAAGGTCAATTGTGCTGCTTTATTCTAAGAATTAGTTAACCGTACGCAAGTGGTTGTAACAAGTGAAGGAAAGAGGAAATGAAAATAAGCAATAGTGGTTATGTCAAGTGAAGTTTTATTTAACGAAATACCAGTGTACTCACTCAATACCCGGACAGCACACTACCATAATTTGGAGGTGCAATTGTGGTATTTCACGCCCCGAGAATATAACAAAATTGGCGCAGCCGGTAGGATAGTGGAAGCCTGCTTTCTAAAAGTCAAAATAGAAAGGCATAAGAGCTTTAAAATCTGCTATCCTGCGAATCTAAGGGGTCCCATTGACTAAGCCACTTAGGCCAAGTCACCCCCAACACTCGGGTAGATACCATTTCTAGGCGCCTCTGCTCCAGGTGGGCAAGCGTTCACGCAACTTAGTGCAAAAGCACCACCGAGGGATACAAGTGAACAGTCTACAGAAGGAAGTGGAAAACCATCCAAAACCTCCCAGAAGGACGAGCATTAACCCAGTTGGAAGTAACCTGACAACCAGCTCGAAGTTCCCGGAATCAAATCATCATCCATTTGAAAAACAACGATCCTGAGTTGAAGAGGAAATCGAGCCCCTTTTCATCCAGGGGAAGTTAAGACGGCCCAAGGCCCCCCCAGCTGCAAAAGTAAGCCGAAATTAACCGGCAAAGGATTCAGAGGGAACTCGAAGGCGGTTAAAGAAACCCCCCTTTTTCACCAAAAATGCATCATATGCCAGCCGCGAGGGAAAACTCTCCATCTTTAGCCGACGCGGGATCAACCCCAGGTGCCAATACACAGCACCCCGGTGATGGTACATCATCTGCTGCAGGAGAAAAATCTCCACCGTCATCGCCAACAGGACCTCGACTGAGAAGCGGGACCGTTCTGCCAGGTCTTAATAGACAAGTAAGTCTTGATAAATTTTTAATAATATTGTACGAGAGAGCGCTAGATTCAGGTACGCTAGCCCTTACTCAGTGTGATTCACTCAGCAAAAAACTAAGTCAAACCCGCGACAATAGACTCGCACAAATACAGACACTGAAGGAAAACACAGTTCGGTTCCGTTAGGCTTGCTGAATCCACGCGCTCCCTCCTGTAGATAAGGACAGTATTGAAAATTTAGATTTAGAGAAGAATAAAAGTGTTAATTTAAGTAATAGTGAAAGCGCCGACGGTAATAGTGACAGTGAAGTGACTGAACCAACTAACGAAGACCTGCTGATTGACTGGCTCGAAGAATCCTTAACGGAAATCAGCCGAGAAACAAGCCCAACTAGTCCACCTAAATTTAAATTTCCAGTCAATAGACTATACACAATGGTGGACTACGCTAAAGTAGCGAAGCTAACAGCTCAACTCGTTCCCTTATTTTCCGGTGAAAGTACCCCACAATTGGGACGAGAGCTACAAACCTTCATTGGCTGCTGCAAACATACTATGCAGTGCCTAAATAATGAAGAAAAAGTGGCCTTCATTCAGGTTCTTCCCACAAGACTCAGAGGTGACGCATACCAATTATTCGCTTCAGACGTCCCTGCTTCATTTACTGAAGTAGAGGAATGTTTAAACAGAACATATCTTCCCCGTGAGACTTATCAGGAGCTGGTGAACAAAGTAATTACCACCAGACAAAACCCGTTAGAATCTCTCACAGTTTTAATTACAAGATTGAAACAGTTGTTGACGACTTGCAACGTGGCAGCGACACAGAAGTATGCAGCTGAGGCAGTCCCTGCTGTGAAAACACAGCTGATGGATTTCGCCAAAAACGCTTTGAAAAGTGGAGTAACTAACCCACACCTGTGTCAATATTTGCTCACGCAGGGAGAAGGAGATTTAGAAGCATTAATTCAAAAAGCCCTGGCCATGGCGAAATAACAGCAAAGTGCTACATTCGTCCAGACTCCTCTGGTACAAGCTCCTCCAATGGCTCCAGTAGACCCAGATTTACGAGTGAGAGCTTACTATAGAGCTCCCTATTATCAAATGCCATCAACACCTATGTTCGCATCACCTCGAGCTCCAAACCCGAATCAGTTTTCACGTAACGTTAATAACCCAGGTTCATCACAGTCACGACAACGACCATTTACAAACACTGATGCCAGAAATTCGGACACAGATGCACTGGTCCGTAACATCACGTGCAATTTCTGCCAGCGAAAGGGTCATACTTATTCAGATTGCCTTAAGCGCAAAAACACCCCTTTCTGCTCAAACTGCAAAATCTATGGACATGACGTCCGTGATTGCAGAAAAACACAACAAACGCAACAGATTGTTCCTCCACGCCTCTCCAACAGATCTACACAAGAGCAACACAACACAAAAAGTCCTCAAGTCTTCAACATAAGACTCAAATGCACCTTTTGTGGTCGCCGAGGACATGCAGACGAAGATTGCCGCCAGAAGAAGAAATGGGAAGCCCGGAGTCAGGGAAACGACATGCAGTCGACCCAAAACTCCCCGGCTCGACTCTAAACCCACAACGCAAATCAAATGGGTCACATCAAGCGCCCAAATCAGGTGTCCCAACAGTGAAACTTCCACTGGACATAAGCCTTAACGGCCAGGCACTGGCGCTGAGGTTAGTATTATTAAGAAAAGAGCAATTAAAGACCTCAAAATAATTAATTCCAATGAGGCATGCACTTTACAGTCCCCTTTTGGAACCGGAAAGACATTGGGAAATTGCAAGGGCAACTTCAATTTTAAAAATAAAATTCCCTGCAAGTTTCAGGTGGTACAAAACCTGCCAGGTCTTTCCGATGACGGCCTATTAGGAAACGATTTCTTATCAAACAATTGTAATGTTGAAGGCCCAAATAAAGCACTTAAGTTTCCTTGTACGGAAACAAATCCCGAAGAGTTTTCTGTGCCCTTGTCATGCAAAACGGACAAGCTGTATTCCAGGAAAGCAGTCGAAGTGAGGGCACTTGCAGAAAAGATGGAACCTAAACAGGTTAAGCTATCTACATGCAGTGTCTCCAAGGCATCTCAAAAGAGTAATGCTGGCTGCCACGTTCAACAAGAGAAGAGCTGTCTGGGTGATAAAGAAACCAGCGAAATGAGGGAACTTCTGGTTACATTAGAGGAACCAATATGCATACCTGCTAGGTCACAAATGAACACCACAGTCCCGTTGCGAGTGAAGGAAGAAACGCTCTGTCTATCAAAAGAGATAGGCGATGGAGTCTTCCTGGCCAACAGTTTACTCCCTACTGGGAAAGAAACAGTGCTAGTTGCCATACTCAACTCAACATAAACAATTTCCAAGTAGTCATCAACAGTTTATTATTACAACTGCTCCCTATACATGACTACGCCGTCATCCCAATAGGAGAAGCCGCTAATACACAACACGTTCTCAAGCCGAATAAATCGCAAGCGAGTAAAGCGAACATCAGTGAGCTTCCAAAGGCAGAACAGAAGTCATGCAAGGCTTCTTTCTCCAAAATACCTAGACATAAGTTACTAACGAGGCCCAAGAGCCCTACAAAAGACGCGTGCGAGCTCAGTAAGACCAGAGTAAAGGCAACAATGACTCCACCGTCCAATAGAATAAGTTATAAAAATTTTACTTGGCCACAGAGCCAAACCAGAGATGCGAGCGAGCTCCAGAAGCCGACAAGCAAGATGCAGCTGACTCCTCCATCCAATATACCTAGAAGTAAGATAATCACAAGGATAAGGAGCGAAACAACAATAGGTGCGTGCGAGCTCAGTAAGACCTATTCTCAGGCAAAGACGACTCCACCACTTAATAAAATTAGTGTTAAGAAAAAACCGTGGCCCAAGAGCCCCATCAACAGTGCGTGCGATCTCAGTAAGATCTATTTAAAGGCAAAGTTGACTCCACCACTGAGTAACATTAGTGTTAAGAAACCACCTCGGCCCAAGAGCCCCATCAACAGTGCGTGCGAGCCCAGTAAGACCTATTTAAAGGCAAAGTCGACTCCACCACTTAACAAAATTAGTATTAAGAATAAAAAGTGGCCCATGAGCCCTGAAAAAGACGCGTGCGAAGAAGAGACCATATCAGGTAATAAATATATCTTAACGTTTCAAGGTAACCTTAGCAAACTTGTCGATTGGTATGCCATACTTAATGGAGAAGCAGTAACGGTGGCGCAAATCTTCTTCAATGAGATTGTCACGCGTTACCGCATTCCAAAGAGAATAGTCACCGATCAGGGAACTAATTTCCTGAGTGAACTATTCAAGAAGGTCTTCAAACTGCTAAGGGTAAAGAAGTTACAGACTTCCGCATACCATCCCGATGGATTGCCTTTACGACTTCACAGCGGATGTCCCATCTAATTTGAAACGGGATCCCGAACCCGTTTATAACCACGAAAGTAATTACCATATGCTCAAATTCAGAATACAAAAATCATATGCCACGGCTCGTAAAAATCTCTTAGCCAGCAAACAACGCTCAAAGGCATATTACGACAAAACAGTCAGGCCTCTCACTTTCCACCTAGGAGACAAAGTCCTACTCAAAAGTGAAAGCCGCAAACACAAATTGTCTCAAATCTGGGTTGGCCCATATCTGGTAATAAATGTACCCAGTCCAACAAACACTACCATAAAAATAGGCAAGCGGCAGGTTGTCGTACACAACAACCGTTTGAAGCCCTATTATGAGTAGTATACTGGTACATACACTGTCAGAAAACAAGTCCCTTTCAAACATAAGTTCGCCAGTTAAACTAACAACTATCTACTTAAAAGTTCCGCACTCGGAATTACTTACTATGACTCACGAAGTCTATCCTTACCTAAACCTTTTTCTTTTAAATCGATAAAAATTAGCTAAATACGCAATGTGCGTTATTACTGAAAACACCTCAATTACAGGAAAATAATACCTATAATAACAAATAAATCCTCACTCTTACTGGAAATTTTTGAAAAGGTACAATACTCATCGTCTTAAAAGCTCATAGAGAAGATGATGGAGTTTGGAATGCTTTGACTTGCATCCCTCATACCTTGCCTTGAGAGTTTTGTATTCCTCTTCATGATTTACTTCGTACTCATTATAGTAAACTAAACAACTTTCCAATTCAATTTTTGAATGAGTACAATGCTCATACGATGACGAGATTTAGCAGGAACCGACTTACAGTCCTCTTATCCTGTCCTACCTCGTCTTTCTTTTAGCAACTAAGCCCCCATTATACAAACTATTAACAATTCAATTAAGCAATACTATATTTAAATATTATATGCTATGTAGTATGACCAATTGACTTATGAAGCCTATCCTTCATTTCCTACAGAACATGAAGCACATGTTAGTGTTAATATGCTGTTTCCATCTGGCAATGGGACGAATACAAACGGAACCCTACATAATAAGTCCCCTCAACAATACAGGAATACTGTATGAGGATTTAGGAAAATTGCAAGTGTACCACAGTACATGGAATATACTAACGGAGATCAATCGAATGGAACTGGACAACCAAACGCTTATGGCAGAACAGGCGGAACACTTAGTTCACCGACTATGTTCAAATCGCTCTCAAACCTATCAGCTATGCCTGGTACAGCAAAAACACGTTCATTCACTCTTAGAAAATATCAAGAGGAGAACAAGTGTCATTCGAGAAGTGGTCCCAAAATCAAGATCAACAAGGTCTATATTTGATGGAATAGGCAATGCAATGCACTACCTATTCGCGACCATGGACAGCACTAAGTATACAGTCGACTCGAGGAGCTCGAAACAAATACTAAAGCACTAGCCGACCTGGAAAAGCACAGATCAGTGTAGTCAAAACTACACTACAGCAAATTCAAAAACCATTGACATCTCTGCAGGAAAGACAACGTCAAATAAATCTCCAGGTAAATAGAATGCAAAACATAACAGATGATTTACTGATGAGACAATTGAGGCAGGAAATAATTTTAAGCCTGACCTTACAAATTGTCGAGGTTGAGTACAGGCAGCAAGCCTTACTCGACATAATAATCTCCAGTAAAAATCACCAGTTGCATACGCTAGTGGTGTCTCCCAAAAGTCTATTAGAAATATACCACAAGTCCCACGCTACTTGCCCAGATGCACAAAATTGTCTCTCACTGCTATATCAGACAGCGGAAACAAAGGCTCGTCTAGTCCAAGACAAATTAGTTATTAGAATACAACTTCCGATTTTCAATCTACCATAAATGAAGCTGTATAGAGTACATAGCTTTCCAATACATATTAACAAAAAACCATCATTGGTACCAGATATACAATACTCGCACGTAGCGCACCAGGTACAGACACAGGAGATATTGTTATTAAAAACAGAAGATCTTAAGGTCTTCAAAAAAATCACGCAATATTCCAAAGAGGACACTTACGTAACCAAGCTAAGCATTCCTGTAACAAAGGCCACAATGTCCATGGAATGCGTAGTGAAGCTGCTCTTTAATCCACTAAAGGAAGAGCCACAATGCCAATTCAGAGCACAAACACCTCTCAGAGACCTACTTTTCAAATTAAGTAAACCCAATTCGTGGATATTCTCGTTGATAGAACCTACAATTGTACACCTCCAGTGTATCTAGCAATTCTTAACTTCAAAGATTGAAGGTCAAGGAATAATCACTATCAACCATCCCTGCCAATTACAAGTAGGATCCCAAGTCCTACACTACGAGGCAGAGAATATCCAACCATTGAGTCACAAACAACCCAACTACTTCCCAAATATCACTCCATTAGAACAAATAGTGGATAAATATCTTAATGAAACCAAGAACCCGGTACAGTCTGAGAAAATACAGACAGAACTATACTCAGGAGATGACACTAATAGCATCATCCTAAAAGGTACCCAGTCATTAAAAGAACTGGACGAAAAATTAGAAAAAATAGTTCCTCATATCAGTCACCACCCTACACATATACTAGCTGCAACATCAGTATCTTTAACTGGTGTTGTCATAACATGTATGGTACTGTTCCTGGTCGCCAAATGACTAGTCCCAGTTAATTACCGTTCACGCAAATCCAAGAAAACCCCGGAGGCGGACAAACAAATCGAACAAACCGAACAAATCGAAACAATCGAACCTACCCCTCTCAAAAGGACCCGCACCCTGCCACCTACAATGTCAGTGCAGGTGGATAGTGTCACCACTTCAAATGGTCATCAGCATTATCACTAGTACTAAAATACAGACAAAATAAATGTAAGTGGTTTCTATTAACCCCACATAAATCAGTTAATAATAATAATTAATAATAAACACAAAAGGGGAGAGGGCATAAGTAAATAATTATTAAAGCATAGATTTAAGGCAAACTAAAACATATATGTATCCCAACAAAGAAAATCGAAACCCTCCCCCGCTAGTTTAATTGTAATAAAACTAACCCATTATAAAAATTAAACAACAACTAACCATAGGATAGGACATTATATACAAGTATTACTAGATAAGTTTAAGCTACACAAAAGTGTTAAGTGTTAGATAATTAGAATTAGTGTTAGATAATTAGAAACAATTTAGAAAATAAGATAACAAAACATTTTCTTTTAAAAATTAGAAAAAAGAAATGCAAAAGCCAAAACCTGTGCCAAAACATCCATGCCGATCACCGAACCAACCTCAATCCAATGTAAAAACCAAAAAAACCCTCCTGAAAGTAAAAAAGGGAAAGGTAGACCAAAAAAGAGCCCAACAATATCTCTTTAGTATTGAAAACAAAGTTTTATTTTGTATTAGGAAAAGAGAAGAGGGATAGGAAAGATATAAAAGACAAAGTATTAAGAAAAAAAAATTAGATGTGTAAAAAATGCAGCCGCCTTCAGTCTTCAAAATCAGACCCTTCCTCGATGACATCTTCAGAGAGGGGAGGGGTGACCATAAGCGCCAGCAAAAGATCTGTAAGGGTAATAAGAAGCACGCAGCCTAAAAACAAAAGAAAAACAATAAAAAATTGTTTTTCAAGAAGGGGACGCAAACTCACCTCGAGCAATTAACGTTTGTCCCCCGTGGGGATACAACGGCAGCAAAACGTCGTGGTATTGCCTGGGAGCCGCATCTGCACCCCAAATAGTGATCGGGCGGTAACCCCTCCGACGAAGCACCAGGCGCAAAGGGCCCCTCCAGCCAGGCGTTATTCGCAGGATATATATGCCATATATCATGGCTGTAAGGCCCGAGGGGCAGCGAAAGCCCTCGTGGGTGACAGCTTCCACTAACAACATGTCGAAATTTCTTGTTTAAAAAAAGGTACGAAGAGAGAAAAAAAAGAAAAACACACACAAATTTTGGCTCTGTCAAAAGGACCTAGACCTCGGACTAGAAGAAATCTAATGAGAGGATTTGAATCTAAAAGGTCGGTGTAAAATCTTGCACCATCGCCTTGCCCCGAGAGTTATTCCTCTTCCAGGAATAACTCTCTTTTTTGTAGGGGGAAGGCATGTTACATATACAAAATGTATATATAAGGCATCAAGAAACAAAATTACAATTTTTATAAACCAATCATGCCTAAAAGCACGGTTAGCTTATCTCTTGTGCATACGAAGAAAGTTGCATCATATATTTTTCCCACAAAACGACTTGGGAAAAATAAAAGTTTTAAATTTCAACCCAAGTCGTTTCGATAGAAAACAGCCCCACGACAAATCTTAACTTCAGTAAGATTTGTCGTAAATACGATATGTATGTACATATATATGTACATACATACATATCGGGCGCATAAAATTTTACGTTGGTGAAGACTGAAACGATCAATTCTTCACCGAAAAAGCTCTTATCAGCAAATTGTCGCGAGCTGCATACATTGTGATTGCAACAATGTATGCACGATAGCAAGACGATGGTTCGATATTTCCGAAAATATCAAATTTCATTTTCAACCATCGTCCGTCGCGATAATTCTGGGCATGTTTAAACATGCCCAGCGGTAAATAATTTTCTCACGATAGGAATGCAAATTAAGCACTTTCCTATCCTGAACAACAAGACTTGCGATTACAAAAATCCAAGTCAAGTACAGTCGGTTTTGAGATTTGATTTAAAAAACGTCGTGGACATCACCTCGCGTTAAAAAAGTAACAATTAGTAAAGGAGTTAAAGAAGTATCGTATCGAGCAGAGTAAAATCGTTTTCCGGTTCTATTCTTTAAAGGAAAAGTTATAATTTCCCAAAAGAGCGGTGATAGTAAAAAGTAAAATACTCTGATTGGGAGGAATACGTTGGTTTTGAGTTGGTGTAAGATAGTGAAGGTCAATTGTGCTGCTTTATTCTAAGAATTAGTTAACCGTACGCAAGTGGTTGTAACAAGTGAAGGAAAGAGGAAATAAAAATAAGCAATAGTGGTTGTATCAAGAGAAGTTTTATTTAACGAAATACCAGTGTACTCACTCAATACCCGGAGAGCACACTCGTAAGTACCTAGCATAATTTGGAGGTGCAATTGTGGTATTTCACGCCCCGAGAATATAACATTACCGTTATCGCAGAATCCGGCAGAAGAATACACAAAACATAAATTAAACATATACCTAACTAAACTTCCTTCCTCTCTCCCTCTTTTCTTTTCAGATTACCATTTTTGATGATGGCAACGTCGTTTACCATTTACGAGTGCAACACACCGATAGTTACACTAAAATTGGGAGAAGGACGAGTTATAAATGGCAATTTCAACCTGGTTCACGTAATAAACCTAACTAGTTACGAAGATATTGTAACGAAGATACTACCAACGATACGAATGGTCATCCCCAAAAACATTTTTAAACCCCTATTACTCCACCAAGTACAGCAAATTAACATCTTACTGGCAGAACTCAAACAGCAACCACAAAGGAATCGACGGTCTATCAATTGGATCGGTTCGGCATGGAAATATATTGCAGGGAATCCAGACGTTTCAGACTGGGACGAAATTGTAAAGAGTCAAAACAAAATAGTTGAGAACAACAACCAACAGTATAAGATTAACGAAGGACTGACGAACACCGTTAACCAAATTCTTCGAGAGTACAATATGATCGCCGAACAATTAAATGAAAACTCTATGGAAGAACTTCAACAAGCAACGTTCAACAGGCTCAGTATAGTAAAAGAAGAAATAAAAGAAAGCGTACGAGCCGCCCAACTGGCTGAAGCGGGAATCATCAACACCAACCTACATATTAGATAAAGAGGAAGTTGGCCATATCATAGCAGAAGACGAGACACTTCCTTACTTAAACGAGATAGAAGCCATAGAATACGCAGAGCCAAAACTGATAGTGAAAGATTCAACCATTCTTTACGTGTTATCAATGCCGAAAACCAATAATAAGGAGTACAACCGTGTAGTAGTGCGACCTACGACAAAAAACAACGGGCAAGTTTAGGTTGAACATAGAGAACTTTCATTAATCAACATGAAATTTTCGGCACAACTGGGGAGTGTTACAATTTCAAGGATGCAACCATCTGCAAAAATTATGAATAAAAAGAACTGCCTAGCGATCGTTGTATAGGCCAACTCCTAAAAAGCCAGCACGTTGGATGCGAGTATCAGTTCTACCAGAACGAAGAAATCGAAACGCTTAACGACAACACTATTTATCTGAACAACCTTAACGGCGAGATCATTCACAACAAGACGAGTAGACATCTAAATGGTAGCTTCCTGATCCAAATCTGCAACGAGACTATAAAAGTCAATAACAACACATTCAGTACTAGGGAGCTAAGGACATTCCAAATATTTCCATCAGTCCTACAACGTAATATAACCGAGAAAGGAACTAGGCTAGACCTGGGGTACCTGCACAACCTACATACACCAAAAGAATGTCGAAAAACTACGGAAGCTGTTTAGTAACGACCATATCTCAACTATAACTGATTTTGGCACAATAACCGTCACTGCCATCGCTATCATTCTTCTCGTCAGGAGGTTCCGGAAAAACCGACAACAACTTGTCCTAACACCTCAGGTAGTAGCGGATACACGGGAAACCACTTATCCTGGACTGCAGCCTATCAGCTTGAATTTCTGAAGCTCACGGGACGCAGGGGGAGGAGTTATCATAACACGCATAACAACAATGGTAACATGGTAACAATTTTAATTTAATGTAAAATCAAATAAATTGCAAACGCAGTTATGTCGAATAGACAATTTTCGGTAAGTCACGTTGACTGACCAACAAGCATCGACACCGGATACGTGTTGCAATTTATTTGATTCCATTGAAACAAAATTATTTTTTAGTTATTCAGCTTTTTCTTTGTCCAATGAAATATATAAAATTATTGTAAAATAAGCAGAAAAGTTCTTAAAGGTAGAAATTAATTAAGGTAGAAATTAAGAATTGTACAGTTTTACGAGAGCTTTTGAATAAACCGGTCATTACATTGGAAATTAGTTTTTTTTTTATATCTCCTCCGGAGAAATACCATAACTTATATATAATAACGAAATCAGAAGGAAACGACATGTAAACATGGCTTACTTATTTGCTTCCTCCAAATGGTACACATTTTGAAGTTGTTTTCGCTGAAAGGACGACCGGGTGAAAGAAAAAATTATGAAAATTTGAATATATGGTATTATCCATTTTTATTCAGTATTAAAATCCAGGAACGAAATGTGTGAAACTTTAAGCTTTACCATTAAATCTTAAAATTGCACACCTTAAATTTATTGCAACTGTGATTTCTATTCATAAAATGTAGTTTGTACTTTGGCTGTACAAACGAAAGCTGGTGAAACTGAATACTAGGTCCTCCTTCCAGAATCAAGCTTTGAGAGCTCAACTAGACAACTAGTTGATGAAAACTGGATACTAGGATTTCCTTCCAATATCTAGATTTAGAGACTCAACTAGACAACTAGTAGATGAAAACTGAGTACTAGGAGCTCCTTCCAGAATATAGGTTTGAACACTCAACTAGACAACTAGTTAAGACATATTAACTAGATTTTTAACTAGAAACTCTAGCGGTTCCCCTCTAGTTGAATTTTACATACTTTCCACTTGAAAAAAAATGTACAGTGTATATATAATTTTAAATAATTTTTTTTATATCGCTCCAATTGATTTACTTGTTGTATTAGTTTGCACATAGCCGACTTTAGGGGGCCTTGGGAACTTTAGGATATGGGGACTTCCTAACAGAAATTATTGTGGGCTATCAATAATTACGTAAAGTAACTCAACTCAATTAGACTCTAATGTATAGGAAGGCATGAAGTGACGTGACAGGAACGTGACTTTTTGGTTCCTCCAGCTAGCAACTTTTGGGTGGTAATGAAACTACCACCGCACCTTCCCGTGTATATGAATGTGCACACATTGGTAACATTTTTGTTGACGCTTTGCTGCTATTATTTTGGGAGACGTTATATAGAGTTAGGAAGAACTTATGCTACATTTTTTCAAAAATGGCTGTTGCAACGATAGTGTGAGAGGAAGATATAAATAATGAAACATTAATACAAGAAGTACAAATGAGACCGCCCCTATACAACAAAAACTTGAAGGAATACTCCACTAGCAATTTGAAAATAAAAATGTGAAGAGAAATATTCATTATAGTATTTATACATTTTAAGAGTTACAGCAAGTTTCTCTTCGGGTTCAATTGAAGATCGCATATTGGTAAATACTTTGATAAGTTATAGCAGGTCTCAAAATCTGTAATAGTAAATCATCAAATCTTTCAATACTCATATGGAAATATCAACGGAATTTTTCAGGATAGGATCGCAGTTCATAAAACATTAAGTGAAAGTTTTCGTTAAGCAGCCTTTCACTCCAAATTGAAAGGACCCAATAACGTTTCTTTCGTTGACCTTTTCTATATCCTTATGACAAATACAAACATCGCAGTTGCCTCATCGAAATTTATATTTATGAATGGTGATATAAAATATGAATGTTTGAGATGAGAGTTACTCAATGTGTGTGTACTAAACTAGGCCACGGCGACAGGGCGGCGATAGTTAACAAAAAGTTGCATGATAAAAAGTCTCCAGTCGCGTAACATGAATCAGCAGTATACAAAATGTCGGTGATTGTCAAATACATTGAGTTTGGCTACTGAAAGTATACCATGAAAAAATGTAGGAAATTTAAAATATACCTACTGGGCCTGCAAGCACAGTCATTACACGTTACTTTGTATGAAAATTTGTTGCCATGTATAACAGTTGGAAAAAATTCCTCGGGCGACTTTCAGTAGCTAAACTCTAACAGCTAAACTGACTTGTAATAGGTGGTCTTACTGATTGAAGAATTGATCATCGGTTGGTCGCAGAGGCTAAGAGGCCCCATAGGACTGTGCCCAGCGGCCATAATCGTATATATGGCACTGAGTTTGTAAAGTATTGAGCATAGTTGCCAATGAAAAATGCTGTGCTTGTTTTATGCAATAAAATGTTTAGTCTCAAAATAATTTTTCTGTCTTCTCTTGTGAATTATTATATATGTACATCCGAGCAATAAAAATTGTTACATTTGGCTTGCAATTGTTTAATTCTGTGAAGAGCAATCATTGTCAAACAGGTCAGGAAAGAGAACTTCAGTTGTTGGAGCTATGTAAGTGCTATGTAAATTTATTTGAAAAAATTACAGAAACTTGCATCAGGATAAAGCTCCAGTCAACGCCCTTTTATAACATTATCCAAAAGCAATCACCACAAAGTAACTAATGCAGAATTCTGCATTGTAAATAAAATAGAACAATATGTGTGTAGAGCAACGATATAATTAAAATAATCACATGAAATATGAATGTACACTCGTCAAATCAAACCATCTGTTTCAATACTACTTATTGAATCCAAAGTGAATTCAACATGCACAACCCAGTTTCGAGGATAGAAGATAACTTTTCAAGAAACTACCAAAGAGCTATATCCTGACACTGATATAGCGGCCAATTCACAAAGAAGAATTGCACTTTTCAAGACTTCATTTAAATTTTTTTTTCTTTCCTTTGGCTTTTACCTCAGCTGAAGACTCTTTGGGATTTATAAAGATCACCATATTTTGCTTAGGGATACTCTAAAATTTTATTATTGAAATGTTTTGCAGCTTGGTTCTTTGGGTTGTTCATTGGAAGATATTCGTTGTTTTTTATATGTATATTGTTCAAATACAAGAGTAAGTGCGCCTTATGACTTCGTATCGCTCTATCTAATCCGCAATAGCGTATATTAAACCCTAAGACACCACGTATTGTTAGTGTGCACCTCCTATGGTCGCGATTCACGAGTGGTCTCTGGCGTCACCTCATTATATTAAATGATTGTTGTAGTCAATATCTTAAATAATGGTTAACCCTGACCAAAGTTATGTTGTAAAACAGACATCTTGGCGCTAATTTTACATTATAACTTTAATAAATCCTTGAAATATGGTGACCATATATTACGATCCCAGAAGAATTCCCAGCCGCAGAAGCAAGTTTTAAAGTATTTTATATTAGAGATTCATTTAAAAGTGTAATTCAATGCTTTGAAGATAAATAATGAGTTGAAAAGTGCAATAAAAATTACAGAAATATTTTTCAAAATTTTTATTACGATTCGTGGCAAAGTGCTACGTGGTGTGCTTTGACCTGTGATTGGTAGATTGTTGGAAAATATAAATTTCCTTGCTTATTTTCTTCCGAAACCAGGTTTAATTTGATGATAACTAAAACATGATGGCTGCTTCTCACAATTAATGTTAGCGTTCGCTTAAAAAACGCAAAAAATTCTATGCTATTTTCATATTTTATTTTTTTACCTTCCCGTCCTGGTGCAACAACATTTTTCACTAGCAAATTTACGATTTTTATATTTCGATGATTTGGAGTTAGAGTTAGTTAATCGGGATCCTAGATCATCATCCGCTATTATGATAAACAGACATTGCTTTGAAACACATATTGTTCGAAAACTTTTGAATGAAGATCGCATCTGCATTACAGAGCATCTGACTGCAAACTCCGCAACTTTTTTAAAAGAAACGAAAACAGTGTTAAGGGAGTTAAGGGAGACGAACTATAAATATATTTGAGTGAGTGATGGAAAAGTTTATGCGGTAAAATCATAGGTCTTTGTAAGGTCTTTGAGGATATCAATATTTTACTCCAAGGCTTAAGGGTTGATTTTGATATACCGAAAGGAGGAGGGGTACGTTATGTCAAATATAAAAATTTCAAAAAATAAGAGTTTAGAGAATAGGAAAAGATCGACTAGTTTTTCTTTGAAAATGTTTTTATATCTTAAGATAAATATATATTTGTAGATATATTGTTATTGCTACACCCAGAAAAATGTTTCTGGTTATTCGTGACTATTTTGCTCGTCAATTCTAACTATATTTCAAAAATCATACAAATAGTTTCAAATAACTTTATAATAGTTACGAATTACCATAAATCTGAAATTTCTGGTAAATGTCCACTAGAAATGTCTGGTTAGCTTTGACAAATTAATAATCAAAAAAATTTTATTTTAACTATTAAGTAGTCATATTCTTACAAAAATACAGAAATTCTGAAATTAACTAGAAAATAGTTAATAATGACTATAAGCAACTACTTTCTAGTCATTTTATTAACCATGATGTAACATTTTTCTAGTTAAATTTCATTAGATATATAGTAATATTTCCTGGTATTGTCTAACACTTAAACACACTGAAATGATTAAAAAAAATCGAGATGACTAGAATTCTGGTCACTTTCAACCACACTTAGCCATATTTCTCGTCATATTGATAGCTACACCTAACTAGTTAACTAGAATTCTGGTCAAGTTCAATGAGAATTCGAATCATTTAAGTATAAGAATGTTATTCTATGCCAACTATTTCTATATATTTCCACGTAATAGATGGTCCGTTATAGTTACCCGAATTACATTTCATATTATAATGCGAGCGATTTCACCGGTTGTGTTTGCGTTATTAGGATTTTGCAACGTATCGCGTGTGTTTTATTGGTTGTATGGGTGGTAGCAATGGGCTTTGCTAATACATATGAAAACATTCTAACTGTTTGTATGGTCTTTAATGACTAGAATTCTGATTACTTTCAACTATTTTAACCGTAATGTAGTCAATTTTAACTAGTCTTCTAATCAGGCTCGTATACAGGGGGGGGGGGGGGTCACGGGGGTCATGACACCCCCCCCCCCCCCCCCCCCCCCCCCCCCCCAAGAGTGCCACCTCACCTACGTGGTGAATTGAAGCAAATCGCGCTGGACTGTAGAGCACGTTGTAAAAGTTTCACAGGGCGATTTTTGTATGGTACGGGCACAATGTTTAGACGACGCCAGCGTTTAATGCTGGTGATATAGCGCACTTCTCTAAATTTATAACTTTAGCGCTACTGTGTCACAGAGATAATCTGGGGCAAAGCTTAGTTAATGATAAGTTGAGACAGAGGCGAAGAAGATTGGAAATTTTTCGTGTTTTCTAGAAGGAAACAAGTAATGTCATATACTTATGTACTTATGTCTTTGCATAAATGGGGGAAAGAGCTTCGCTATGCATTATTGTAGTGCGACTGAGCTGAGACAACGAGTTAAAAACAAACAAGTAAAACAGTTAGAATTGCTACCCTAGATGATGCCCCTTCTGGGCAAGTTTGATTTTTGAAGTGGTTTTTCGCATATATTTCTAGAACGGTTTGTCGGACAGAAAAAATGATTATAACCAATTTTATAGAATTTCGTATTCTGAAGTTTTTAGTACAATAAAAATGTCTTGGACTAATCGTTTTCACAGTATACGAAAAAAACTCTAAATTTTTTTATGGCCACACCTAAAAGGGGTTGCCCGATTTAGTCCATTTTTGAAGTTTTATTTGCTAGTACAATGAAAACACCGTGTCCAATCCAAATATATAGTGGGAAAACGAAATTTTTGTATGGACTTGCCCGATTTGTCTTATTTTCGAACTTAATTTTACTTTTTTTTAAGTTCGTGTACAAAATTTCAGCTCTCTAAGTATACGCGTTCTTGAGTTATCGTGCGCACAGACAGACGGACGGACGGACATTCAAAAATCAAAATAACTTTTAATATTATGCGTGGGTGTTCAATCCATTTTGTTCTACCATCATTATTTCGAGGTGTTACAAATTGAATGACAAACTTAGTATACCCTTAGATTTCATGTAGAGTATAAAAACGAGAGAACCTAGGATTATCCGAACGACAAAATCTTATTAAATCCCTCAAAATCCTATCAAATTATTCATAATAATGTACTCCCGGTAACAGTACTTCACTTTTTTAATAAAAAGATAAACTGCGCTTTGGCCCAGATGCTGAAAGGAGATGTAAAATTTCTGTCAAATAAAATTTTCATTTTTCCCGAAAATATCAGAGAATCCAGCATTACTTTCTCCCATTTAATCACTTCATCAGAGCAAAACGAATGTAAACAGAAGCACGTGCTGTTCAAATATCATAGGAATTATACTAACAAACATTGGTTATACTATAAAAAACATTGGATATTTCTCACAATATTTCAGCAAAGATCGGTTTTCACAAAAACGCCGGGAGCATTTTATGAGAGTAAAACCTGAAAAGTCCGCCCCTTCTCATTTATTTATGAAAATGAATCATTTGCCATTTCCGTTTATTTGCATGTAATCAGCGTTTTCACATTTTATGTCCATATTCATAAAAATTTTAAAGAGAGTTCGATTTCTTTTTGTTATTTTTTCTTCTTCTTTCTGTCCTTTTCTAGCCGTGTACATTTAAATGGAAAACAGCCGAAAATATCTTCTATGTCCTATATTTAGTAATTCAATCTTTGCCTGCGGTGGGGGTGTTTCTTTGAGTTTCTTATGAGTACTAATAGTGGCAATAATAGCCATTCGCTCATAGCTCTTCATATTTGAAACACGTACGAATATTTTTGAATTTTTTTGTGATTTTATATAGTGTCGAACGAAAAGTCATCTATCGTACCTATCACAGGATGGTAAGTAATTTTGGAATACATATTTATTTTAGTGTTTGATTGTTTGAAAAAAGGAATGAAATACTTTTATATTTTTTTTTGCGCCGATTACTCGTATATAAAAGCACACAATTTCGAGTTTTAAAAGTGTTATTGTTTCTAAAAATTGGTCAGCGATCATAAATTTTTTTTTACCTTTCCGATTTTCCGACATAAAATCGATGACAGGACAACATGGTGGGGAGCTCACAAGAGGAGCAAACAAACTAACTTAAAACTTTTTGTTTTAAGGTTCTTCCAGTAGAACCCTAGTTCTATACAATCAACGTCTAGTCTAGCCACCTGTTGATTTTTCATAGCGGTACTGTACACTGATCAAGCATGAGTTCAAAATTTTTACGATTGTAGGAAGCATTAAATTCTTCTCAGAAATTTACTTGCAAATTGTTCTTAAGAATGGTTCAACCAAACGAATTGGTGGATTGATTCTGGTGGTTCACTTTTTCGGACATAAGGCACAAGCATTCAGTTTTCTTAGAAAGATTTGACAATTTTTCTTTAGATTTTTCATGCACTACTGGTGGCCGACCATGCTTCTAAAGAATTATATTGATACAGGTCCCTCGGCTGGGCTGGTTGCTTTTTTACTTAGAAATTTACTTGAAAATTTTTCCTTCGAATTTTTATGCACAACTGGTGCTTGGCCCGCTAACAATTTTTATGAGTGTAGATAGGTAGATAAGCAATTTCTTAGAAATTTACAGAAACTTTTTCGGTAGAATTTTTATTCACTCTGGTGGCCGACTTGAGTTTTTCTTTTAGATACAATACTTTCATGTGTGCCGTTGTCGGCCACCAGTAATGCATAAAACTTTTAATGAAACAAGTAAAACAGCTAGAATTGGTCTAAGATCAGTTGGATTGAATCAAACGTCGCTAAAATTGATTCTAAAATTTTTGTTCAGAATTTTTACGGCAAGACAATGAAAAGAAAATCCATTCGCTTTCCTCTGCGGTAGTTGGCGTTGCTTTTCTTGTACTTTCGTATTAATTCAAGTAATATGGTTTAATTTAACTTCACGTTTACTTTTAATTTTTAGGATAAGGATAAACTTGCTGTATCAGTTAAAGATGGAGGTAGAAGTAGTAGCGAAAGCGGAAAGCGGAAGACTGGTAAGACCATTGACAGCTTTTTCCAGAAAAAAGCAAGATCAGAAGAAATAGTCAGTAGCTTGTCATGCACTCCTACTCCCATTCCTTTGAATGTGACTCAAGGTGCAAATTCTAACAATCAGTCTTTTACTTCACCCGTAACAGAATCGGTTGCGTCGACGTCAACATCTATTTCTACAATCTCTGTGCGAGAAGGCATATCTGGTTATGAGTCCGATATAGGCTTGTACAATGGGAAAGTAGTAGAGGTGGATGATTTCCGTAAATGCACGTTGCTTGAGCGTCCGTGGTCACCACCTATTGATTATATTATGCCCCCCTAAAAAGAAGGGAAGAGAAACCAAAAAGTATGCACAGCGTTCTCATTTAGACCAATTTCATTGGCTAGTGCTGTCACATAAGGACAAGGGTTTGTACTGCAAATACTGTGTACTTTTTTCGTTTTATGAGGGTGGTGGTCGTCATAAGGTTAGCCCATTAAAAAAATTGGTAAAGTTTCCTTTGCGTATGTTCGATGATTTGTTAGGAGCGAACGGTGCGCTGACCTCACATGAAAAACATCATTATCACATTCATGCAGTTGAAGCAGGAAAAAACTTTTTGAGAACTTACCATAACCCCCAACTGGACATAATCAACCAAATTTCTACTCAACGTAAATTGAATGTAGACGAAAATAGAGATCGTCTTCGCCCAATAGTGGAAACTAATATTTTGTGGTCGTCAAAATATATCCCTTCGGGGCCACAGAGAGAGTGGACAGATATATGATGACCCTGCGTTACAAAAAAGCAGTTCTTATGCTCAGAACGATGGTATATTTAAGGCTTTGCTTCGATTCAGAGTTTCAGCAGGCGATACAAAACTCAGAAATCATCTTGATAGTGCAAGTTCAAAGGCTACCTACATCAGCAGTGTAACACAAAACCAATTGATAGATTGCTGCAAGGAAGAGATACAAACTGTCATTCTGAATAGAGTTAGGACAGCTGTAGGATACTCCATTATTTTTGATGAGACTACGGATATTGCGCATATTGAACAACTCAGCCTGTCTTTCCGATATGTATTTGAAGGGATCATAAGAGAAGATTTCGTCATTTTGCCAACGCAAATAAAGAAAGTGAAGAAAGTTGACTAACAGGCGTTGCTTTGGCACACATTGTGGAGGACCTCCTTATGAAATTCTCAGTGGACATAGCTAAATGCGTTGGCGTGGGCACTGATAGTTGCTCTGTTATGGCAAGTGACGTAAAAGGAGCTATTCAAGAAATTTTAAAAAGGGCTATAAATGCCAGAAGATGTCCTTGCACAAACCACATGCTCAATAACAGCCTTTCTAAATCTTCAAAGGTGATTCCTTGTAGAAACGCCACTGGTACGATGAAGAAAGTGATATCGTTTGCAAATTCCTCACCCAAGCGTCATGCTATATTTGTAGCAGAGACTTTGTGAGACACGTTGGGGTGTAATGAATGAATCATTACCTGCATTCATCATTATCTCATTAGCGCCACAATATCCCGATCAGTAGAACTAACGTACATACATCATACATATGTACATATGCATATATATCTATAATAACGAGTCGTTACCATAATAAGAATCTTGTTACGTACAAGATTACAAATATACATACGTACATACACGATAACGTACCTCTTGAAGCTAGCAAGCAAAACATACGCACATATGTACATACATATAACGTACAAACATATAATAAATTGACAAACGCGAGTACGCGCATCAAATTGCATTCCAAGCAATTTCGCGGTGATTCCACCGTCAATTTATTTATGAATTTTTACGTCACATATGGTTCATATGGTTAACCAATTCTATTTTCGTTTTATGAAACAACTTTCTCCGTTGTTCTTTTAAAACGATAAATTCTTGGTTGCGTCAACCTTTTTTGCGGCAAAACGCCGGCTCTTTGTATACAAAAATACAAACACGGCATGAGACCAATTTCATGCATTATAATGGCACTAGGTTAACCCTGACCTAACCCACAGTCATTACATGCCGTTTATTTTTTCCTCACACAAAATTAAGAAACTTCATGTGTGACATTTTTACTTTTTACTTGTACATAATTGGGAAATCCCTTGTGTAAAGTGAAATGAAAACTGACCCACTTATTGGGCAATAGTGCTGAGTTTTTTGTAACATTGGTTTCTTCCGTATATATATGGTTGACCAATGGTTGCAAAGGAATTTTTGAATGAAGGGGAAATACTCTTGTGGAACTACAAAATATTGAGGAATATGCAAAATTGGCTATTACCAATATATTGAGAGGGCGTTCCCGATATATTCGATTTCTGGAATTCCTATATGGAATTTCCTAGATAGTTACCCCCATACCTATTTTTATAAATTTTGCTGAGCAATGCCAGAATCCAACTAAATAAAAAGCCGATGCATCTCAGGGACAAGGCAGAAGTTTTTCCAAAGTCTAAAGAATAAGGTTGACCCCCCACCAGAGGTAAGGCAACCTATTCCTAGAATTAACAAAAGAAAAGATAAGAAAATAAGAAAAGTATACTAAAGGTTGAATAAAAGTAAATTATTGTCAAGTAAAGAAAGTGTTTAAGTGATTCAATTTAAAGGTTGAATAAAAGTAAATTATTGCCAAGTAAAGAAAGTGTTTAAGTGATTCAATTTATTCAATTGGGCTAGTGATCTTCGCAGTAGCAAGCACTCCTAGGTCCAAGTTACGGCAAAGTCACACCCGTAACAGGGGGGAGAAACATGATGGTCATCTCCAATTTCGTAAATCCCTTCCAAATATTTGCAAAGCTCTTGAAAAAATTTCCAAATGGAAGGACAGGACTTGTACCCACTATACACGCTTTTCTTCATGGCTTGGCCACGCTACCAGTAAGCGTAGCCACAGCAGAAAGAAGCTTTTCAACCCTTCGCCGCCTGAAAACAAGGCTCAGGAGTCGCATGGGTGAAGAGCGGATATCGGGACTCGCTCTTAATGTCCACCCTGAGATCGACATTGATGTAGAGAATATTATTAATAGGTTTTCCAAATCGAATCGAAAATTGGATTTTGTATTATAATAACTTAAATATGATAAAAAAAAATTTAAAAGAGACTTCTTCCTACTTTTTCAACCCCCCCCCCCCCCGAACATTTTAGTTGTGACCCCCCCCCGAACATTTTAGTTGTGACACCCCCCCCCCCCCCCAAGGCTACAGGTCTGGATACGCGCCTGCTTCTAATCATATAATAGGAAAGATCAAGTAAAAATCGAAATTTATTCAGTTTCTCGTGATACTTCATTGTGGCGTGACTTTCATGTTTGATTAAATTTTTGAGGAAGTGTTGACTGTGGTAATTGGATATAGTTATATAATATCTATACCAGTGAAAGCAACTGTAAAGTGATTACTTTGTGTTTAAAGTTAATAATATTATATATATAGTTTTACCTAGCGCTTTGAAAATTTCTTTTTATTGGAAAAATGAATCCTGGTACAGAAAGTTCAATTCTCAACGAGCTTTATAGAGATGTGTGTTACTAATAGATGTAAGATGTACTTTTCTTCTTATAAGTTTCCTAACTTTTAGCTCCAGTGTGAAGAGACAACAGCAGATAAAATAACGTATTCGGACAGTGATATAAGCCGAATCGAATTCAATAAAAGTACAGACGGGGTAATTACTTTAGTACTTTCTGAAAATGAAGTGACAAAAGAAGTTGATTGTGACCAATTAAAAAAAATGTTGACTGATTGGAGCCTTGAATTTCTTTATGACAAATTTGTTGGTAAGTACTTGAAAGATTACATTTCAATTTTGCATATTGCAATTGTTTTAGATATCGCGCTTGGAGTTTAATATAAAGTCTTATTCGAAGATGGATAGTTGCTCGAGCTATCGGTCTTTATTTTAGGTAACAAACCACTGATTAGTATTTAATTTTTTCATTAATAAATATGACACAACGTTTCATGAGTGAGCACTCCGCGTCTTCAGGTGGTCTTATTTAGAAATAACAATAGTAAGCCTTGTCAAATATTTAAAATATTTGTACTACTTACGTAAACATTATTAATTATAGCAGTTACTTTAAAAACAAAAATACAAAGAAGAAGCGAAACAATAACAGATTCACATTTAAACGAAGAATACTGCAATTTAAACAATATAATAAATTATTAACATGTACATACACATGTATTAATATGTTATCAATTTATTATTGTTACGCCCCTTCTTTGGATTTCTTTTAAAAAGTAATTTCTATAATTAATAATGTTTACGTAAATAGTACAAAAATCGTAATTCGTTGCGAAAGCTTACTATTATTACTTATAGATAAGATCACCTGAAGACACGGCGGAGTGCTCACCCGTAAAACGTTGTAACATATTTGTTAATAAAAAAATTAAACACTAATCTGTAGTTTGTTGTATAAAATAAAGATGATTAAGACAGCAACGAGTCTTATTCTCCTGAATTCTGCCAATTAAGTGAATACTCTGAAATTCTTTTACTAAAAAATACCAGTTTCGTTTGAATGCTTTTAAAAATTAAATAATATACTATTCATTCATTCACATTATAAAAATTATTTTTTCATAACTTTGCCATTGTATTTAGAACTCGGTATTGATTATGGTTGCCTTCAATACATGGAAAAGGAAGATTTGTTAATAGTAACAGGGAATAATGACAGTTCTTATGGTACTTATATATTAAACTTAGAGGAAAATTGGAACAGTGGAAAACTTCTCAGGTAAATTACGTCCTAGAGGATGTGATGTTTCATTAATTTCAAGTTGTCTATATACATACTATAGATAAAAGAAAGAAAACGAGCTCTTGCTGTAGTACTACTTGCCACAATAACAAGGTCGTAAACTGCTTGTACGGTCACAATGAAGTATCATCTAGTTCAATCAGCGGATCACCTTATACCGTATTACCAAATTTGGTAATTACATAGATACATAAAAATACAAAAAGCCTTCTGACAATTGTTTTAAATGTATAGAATATTACTGAAATATTAAACAGCGATTCAGGGAAGTATATCAAAGAAAAAAAAAAAAAAAAAAAACTCCACGAAGACGTCAGATTAATGCTAATAAATATTATTATTGAGCATTTCCTTCAAAGGAAAATTAAACTAAGAATTAGCGATTTTGAACAAATATCTGAGGAAATCAGTAAATAGTTTCCAAATGAAAAAAAGTAAGTGAAGGATACGTACTATATGTTTCACGCTTTCATTATTCTTATGTGTAAGAAAAAGAAAAAAAAAATTAATATCCATATGTATCCATGGTATTAATTTGTCTATAAAATTACCTAAAAGTTTTCTTTAGTGGTTTTTAGTTTCACGAGGAGCGAATTTTCGTCCAATTATCAAGAAATTGAAAAAGACTGTGAAGAAAATGGTAACATAAATTAGTTTGTTTTCGTTTTTTCGTTTTTTTTTTTTACCTAAATATCACAAGAAAATTTTAATTCTATTAACGTGCACTTACTTAATTCTATCAGACATAATGACATCAGAGTGCTATTTTTTTCCAATATTATATATTAAATTTATGAACAACGATCGTTGATTGGAAATATTTAAAATAAACCAACTAAAAATTTGAATCTTAATTTTTACATATTGTATAATAAAATGATTATGCATCTAGTAAGGCTGGTGCACATTATACCAAATATACTCATTTTCAATACCATGTTATTTAAACTTGTGAATTTCTTTTCAAAAATTTATTTCAATTTTAACAAATTTCCTGGGTATAGGTTTGTTGGAATAGTCGATAAGTAAATTATATCCCTAAATCAATGGTATACTATGATAAGTGGCTACATACTTTCTTATAATTCAGGTTCCAAGTTCTACATTCTGCATTAATTTTAATAGTATATTCCTTTTACAGAAAGCCAAATTGAAACGGACAAAAACTTTATGAAAAGATGTGCTGAAGATTGGAATGCTTGTCTTTTAAGATGGAATAGAACTTTCGCCTGCAGAAATAAAGATATAGCATCCGAGCAAGAATCAAGTATTTCGTCAATACTACAAGCCTGGCCTCTCTTTCGGCATAACGTAGGACACACCTTGGTAATAAAATACGGAATGCATTATAATGTGTAAACACACTCACTCATATTTACATCTCTACATAGCGAACATGGCCAAAAAATATTTGTTCTCTCTCACTATTTCCAAAACAATCTGTACTACTTTATTTGTAGACTAAAAGAGGTTTTAATCTTCTTTGGTTCTAATCCTGATTCGCTAAGATATATTTATTGAATATATACATATATGTAGGTATATATATATATATATTTTTTTGTCAGGTGGTGATAGAGAACAAATTTTGTTTTGGCCATGTTCCATATCACTATCAATAAATGTATAACATTTGAATTTATACATATACTTACTATATTATATAGCACAAACTAATGCTGATGCCTTTAGTATTTCAGATTGACAGAGATTTTACTCAGAAATACGGCGAAGAGATTTCAATGAGCCTTATAAACAAGTGGTCCGTTCTTATTAATAGCTTTAAACTGGTCCACAATAAAGTAAAGGACAAAATTGCCCAGAGCTACTAAAGCTTTTAAAGAGCAATTCTGAAGAAGGCAACAATTGTGAGTATTTATTTTTAAAGGAAGGACGTTCGACCTCTTTCTTACCCTTTTCAGCTTGCAGAGACGTTATTACAGCTCTACTACTTCACGTGATTTTAAAACCTGTAGGGCGCTTACAAATAAAGACACAAGAGGGAAAATCGTACTGGAAACCAGGAATCAAAGCCTCACAAGATATTTTCTTCACTATTGTGACAAATCATGCTGACGTACTTAAAACTACAGAAGAAAGAGTTAAGTTTTATAAAGATCTTCGCTTAAGCTGCATAAGTTCTGTATATAAGTTGACTGATTTTTTTTTGTGGTAGATAACATTTTATATAAATTTAAAGGCCCATTTTATTTTTAATTTAAAATACGCTCTTGAATGTGAGCAGGTATGGATATTTCTGGAAAAATATTTTTATAATTTACCTAATACCAAAAACGTTTCCATATCAATTGATAACTTTATAAATAATCTAAGTCATTAGAAAGTTTAATCTTAAGCTTCATATTGTTACAGTTCAAATTAAATTTCAATAATTTTTAAACCTTTAACATGTTTTCGTGTGTTCAGTGCAAAGATCTTTTTACAAATGTAGAAATGCTTGTGGATCATTTAAAGTACGTTCACAATATACTCTCTTCTAATTTTATTCATTGTGCCCAAGGACACTGCCCTCAAATCTTAGGTAGCTTAAATTCTTAAAAAAAAAAAACACCTATTAAGATTACATCCTAACGGCATTGAAAATTCTAATAACCATTCTGGTTACACATCAATTGAAGGTAATGCAGAAAATAATATAGTAGATATATCTCTGCTTCATGAAGATCGTAGCACAGGTGTTAACGAGAATAGTCACACAGAAAATATAAGTAATGATAATTTAAAAACAGTAACTGCTTTGGCTTTTTTAACTAAACTACATAGCAAGAACAATCAATCACGATAAAGTGTCACAGATATAGTATATGATATTAAAGAAACATACTTGATCCTTTATCATCACAATTAAAGATATTTGAGTTAGCGATAGCATACATTGATTCTTTTTTTAACGATATAGATACAGAATATAAATTTCAAAGAAAACTACAGAAGGGAAAATTAATACAACTACCAAGTCAGTTTACAATTAGTAATGAAATTGAAAGAACGATAATACATTCTGTTGCGAAACCATATCAAATACTACAGGTTGCATTCTGGGTCACTGCAGCGTCAGCGAAGCAGCGACGATTTCATGAACCGCGGTCATCGACCAGGGAGCACCGCAGCAAGCAACAAATCGCTGACAATACTTAATTATTGAATGTAAAATATTTTATTAATCGTAATTAATTGTTTTAAATTGTTGAGTCTAGTAAAACCGTTCGAGTCGTGTACACCTTTTCTTTTATACCAAATAAAACTAATAACCATTCCAATATTGTCAGATTTTTATTCCTTTATTTTTTTCAAGTTTTATTTTATTTTACCATCCCAACCATTTACATTTTGGTCCTTCGAGCCGGATATTAAGGATCTTACGGATATTACGAATATTTTCGTATTTTTATCGTTTTCCAGAAGTTACTTACGTCTGCAGTTTATCGCGAAAAATATATATCTCGTGTGAGCACGAAAATTTGAAATAATCGAACGAGTCATACTGTCGATAACAAATAAAAGAATTTTTTACTATTTGGATTTTACAGTGATCAGTGTTAAATCGAAAAAGGCTTTGAATTAAATCAAATTAAATTAAACAGTAAAATATCATTTTACATAACAACAAATCAGTATAATTATTTGTGATTGTGAAAGAAAAGTAAGAGAAAAGCCAACAATAAATCAATACTGACCCGTTCCTGGTATACCAAGGTAAGTGAGAGTTGTCTTATATCATTTTAGTGCTCATTGTTGAGATATATATATTAAATAAAAACTCGCTATGCTAAACACTACAAATGAAACGCAAGCTACCAAGGTAGCCGTAGAAGAAGCGTTAATAGGGCAAGCAAGTAATAAATTTGAGATTGAACGGTTCTGTAGAAACTACAGAAAAACTAATAAAGATCGGTTAAATGTAGAATTTATTAAAAAGAAACAAACTCTCTTAGACGAATTGTGGAAAAATTGTTATGTTATGTTTTGAAGAGGATCAGTTTAGTGAAATGGAAGATTTATATTGTACAATTAGCAGTCTAATGACAGACCAATTGCAAAATCTTCAACCTGTCACCAGTGATATAAGTGTATCACAAAATAATACTACGGTTTGTGAGCACTCTAATGAAATAAAATTACCGCACATTGAAATTCCTCCATTCTCTGGAAGTTATGAATCTTGGTCATCCTTTCATGATCTTTTCGAAGCAATTGTGCATAAAAATACGCAAATCAGCAATGTGCAGAAGCTGCATTATTTAAAAACTAGTTTAAATGGTGAAGCTGCACAACTGATTAAACATCTTCAGCTAATTGATGCCAATTACTTTGCTGCGTGGCAATTACTGAAGAATCGTTACCATAATCATAGAATTTTAGTTAATACTCAACTACAAATTCTAACTTCATTGCCCTCTCATACAGTAGAAACCTCGGTTCTTATAAGGCGAATGCTTGATAAAGTAAATGAAGTTCTAGAAGCACTAAAAGGATTAAAGGTATCCGTAGAAAATTGGGATCCCTTATTAATCCATATTTTAATTGCGAAATTGTCTAAAGAAACAATAACTCACTGGGAAGCCAAATTAAGCTCGCGAGATAATGTAACTGAATTACCGACAATTAAATTATTTACCGCATATCTAGAAACCCGATTTAGAACATTAGAAGCAATACATGGGGTAAAAGGTGGAATTAATACCCGTAAAGTTGATTCTCATGTGGCCCAGAGCACGACTAAAAGGTCGAACTATCAAAATAACTATTTTAAAGGCAAACCAAATAATTCATATATCCCTGCATGCCCTGTTTGTAAAGGGAATCATAAAATAAAGGAATGTAGTAAGTTTTTTACAATGAGTCCGAAGACTAGGTATGAGTTGATTAAGCAGGATCATCGCTGCATTAATTGCTTTTCATCCAAACATAACACCAAGGATTGTCTTCAACAGTTTGGCTGCAGAAAATGTAATAATCGCCACAATACCTTACTACATTTCGAACACCACAATACATCATCTCCTTACAATAAAATGCCAATGCCAACTGCTACAAATTCTTACCAAAATGTACAGTCATCTTACGTAGCAAACCAAATCACAAATGGTGAATTAATTTCCAATGTCCAACCAGAAATAAGTAACTTGTATACTCAATCGTCTGCAACAAGAGTTGTATTATTAGCAACTGCTTTAATAAATGTATATTCCACTAACCGCGGTTGCATTACATTACGAGCCTTACTTGATCAAGGCTCACAAGCATCCTTTATAACCGAAAAAGCTGCACAATTATTATCGCTAAGACGCAGGCCGACAAATGCAATAGTCACAGGAATTGGTAGTACCAAAACAAAGTCAACACAATACGTGACCAATCTTGATATTGCATCTCACTTTGATTCCAAAAAGCGCTATAATGTAGAAGCATATATAATTAAAACCATAACAGGACTCCTTCCACCCCAAAAAGTAGAAAGAGGATCAAATTGGAATCACATTCAAAATCTGCAATTAGCTGACCCGCTATATCTGAACCCTGGTGAAATAGATATGCTTCTAGGTGCTGATATATATACTACTCTCATTGATATAGAACAAATACGTGGTCCGTTAGGAACACCTCTGGCACAGAAAACCACTTTAGGATGGATATTGTCAGGTCCAATTCAGCAAGATGTCAAAGCTTCATTTCTGATAAGCGTACAAGGTGATAGAAATGTAAATGACTTACTCAAAAGATTTTGGGAAGTCGAACATTATGAGACAAGCAAATTTCGAACACCTGAGGAAAATCTATGTGAGAACATTTTTGATACTACACATAGACGTACTAATGATGGAAAATATGTAGTAGCTCTCCCCTTCAAATCATTTCCTGATATACCAAGATTAGGAGATTCTAAAAATATGGCAATTAAACGTTTCCTAAGCATGGAACGGAAATTGCAAGCCAATTCCGAGTTAAAAACTGAGTATATAAAATTTATGCAGGAGTATGAAGCGCTAGGACACATGAGACGTATAGAAGAACCTGATAATGATGATCAATCTCCATATTATTTCTTGCCACACCACGCTGTATTTAAAGTGGATAGCACTACAAAAAAGACAAGAGTTGTATTTGATGCTTCCGCAAAGACTTCCAATCAAATATCATTGAATGATACCTTATTAATCGGTCCAAAGATTCAACAAGACCTAAACACCATTCTTCTGAGATGGAGAAAACATCGGATAGCATTTACGGCAGATATAGAGAAAATGTATAGACAGATTCTCGTTACTCCAGAACACACAAATTATCAGAAAATCTTGTGGCGTGCAGATCCTAAAGAACCAATTAGAGAATACAAATTAGTCACTGTAACTTACGGTACAGCAAGTGCGCCCTATCTTGCCATTAAAACGTTACAGCAATTAGCTTCAGATGAAAAGTCTATGTCTGAAAAGGCGTCTGAAACTATTATCAATGACTTTTATGTAGATGATTTGCTTTCTGGTGCAGATTCAGCAGAAGAAGCAGTAAACCTACAGAGGGAAGTACGTCAGATTTTATACCGGGGTAAATTACGGTTGCGTAAATGGGCAAGTAATAACTTAGAAATTCTTACCGACATACCGAAAGACGACTTAGAATTAAAGGGTGCTACTGAACTAGATATCAATGACACAATTAAAGCACTAGGAATATATTGGAACCCTAGTCGCGATGCCTTCCAGTTTATAATAAAAGAATACGAGAACAATGTTCAGACAAAGAGACAATTACTGTCACAAATCTCCAAATTATATGATCCACTCGGCTGGCTATCACCTCTTATAGTCAAAACAAAAATTTTAATGCAACAATTATGGTTATCAGGGACACAGTGGGATGACGATATACCAAGTAATATTCGAACCCAATGGATAACATTTAATAATGAGTTAAAGTTAATTGAAAATATACGCATTCCCAGATGGATCTCATACAAGAAATATAACCAAAATTGGCAATTCCATGGTTTCTGCGATGCATCCGAACAAGCATATGCAGCAGCTATTTACTTACGAGTAGCATTTGTGAAGGTCGAATTATTAACCGCAAAAACAAGAGTAGCTCCTATAAAACAAATTAGCTTACCGAGATTAGAGCTAGCTGGTGCGGTATTATTGACCAAATTAATAAAAGCAACTAAATCATCACTTCAAATGGAAAATGTTGATACATTTTTGTGGACAGATTCGACAATAGTTCTCGCATGGCTGAGAACATGAATGATGCTCAGTGGGGACATATCAAGTCATCCGACAACCCCGCCGACTGTGCAAGTAGAGGTATAAGCACCATCGAACTTAACAATCATCCTCTGTGGTGGAAGGGTCCGCAATGGCTAATTAAAAATTTATCACAGTGGCCTAAAAATGTACAAAATAACTATATGACGGAACTTGAACAAAGGAAAATTATATCCACAACTGTACATACTACGGAAAATGATATCACAAAACGATTTTCGACACTGAATAGGCTTCTTCATGTGACCGCTTGGTGCAAGCGCTTCATAGTCAATTGCAAATTATTTCCACATTTAAGATACAAAGGTTACCTAACTAAATACGAACTCGACAAAGCCCTTGAATGCTTGATTATTGAAGCACAATTATTTCACTTCGAATCAGAATTAAAAGCATTAAGATCTATTCAATCATTATCTTCAACTTCAAATATATTAAATTTGCATCCCCACTTAGATGAAAATGGTATATTGAGAGTAGGGGGAAGATTAAAACATTCTAATTTGCCTTATAATCAAAAATATCCCATAATTCTTCCAAAGGCAGCACCATTAACCAAACTTATTGTTCGAGATATACATAAGAAAACATTACATGGTGGCGTGCAGCTGATGCTTAACGTTCTCCGAAGAAAATATTGGATACCTTCAGGCAGACAATTAATTAAATCTGAAATACATCGATGCATTATCTGTTATAAATTTAAAGCAAAAGCCCAAGAACAATTAATGGGTAATTTACCAAAATACAGGGTTACTGTAAGCCGACCATTCCTGAACACCGGAATTGATTTCTGCGGCCCATTTACATTGAAAGAATCAAAATGTAGAGGGCGATCAAGAATTTCTAAAGGATATGTTTGCATCTTTATTTGCTTAGCCACAAGGGCTGTACACCTAGAAGCGGTGTCAGACTTAACAACCGAAGCATTTCTTGCTGCACTCAGAAGATTTACTGGTAGAAGAGGGCTATGTACAAAAATTTTCTCTGACTGCGGTACAAATTTTGTAGGAGCAAAGAACCGCCTCACAAAAGAAGCACTAAACAAACAGTGGGGACTCTCTGAAGATATATACCCAATAATAGCTGAAAGAGGAATAGAGTGGAGCTTTATTCCACCAGGGTCACCCCATTTTGGAGGCCTTTGGGAAAGTGGAGTCAAATCAATCAAGCACCATCTAAAGAGAATCATGGGAAACATGTTGTGGACATATGAAGAGATAGCTACTTGCCTAACACAAATAGAAGCGTGCCTTAATTCTCGCCCTTTAACTCCTTTGACTGATGATCCAGAAGACGTTGCAGCTCTTACACCAGGACATTTCTTAATCGGCGATATCTTAGTATCACACCCAGAAGAAAATTTAGTAGACTATAAAGTATCCACATTAAACAGATGGCATCAGATACAAAAAATACAGCAAGACTTTTGGCGTAGATGGAACACAGAATACCTGAGCCGATTACAACAGCGTCCCAAATGGCTCCAACAGACTCCCAATATTCAGGAAGGCATGCTAGTATTAGTAAAAGATGAAAGATTACCTCCAACGAAGTGGCTATTGGGAAGAATTACTGAATTACATCCTGGGAATGATGGATTGGTTCGTGTTGTAACCTTAAAATGCAAGGATTGCACTCTAAAAAGACCAATCACCAAAATATGCATCTTACCTATAGAAGACAATAACAATTTGTGTGAAGTTAAAGAAGATGATTAACAAATATATAAGTTATTCTAGATTGTAACGAAATACGTAGGTATATTAGAATAAATATGACTCATATCCGATTAAAAATAACTTTAAACTAATAATACTAAGAATACTTATAATAATAGAATAATATTAATAATAATGAACATTCATTTATTAGCTTCAACCATGATGCCGCTTTGCTGCTTCCTGCTCATACTTGCTGGTAGAATGTCCCAAGCTATTATTGCATACGATTGCAGCCATAACAACATAAATATAACGTCAATGTCCCTTGTTACTTTAGGAGAATGTCAGGTTGAAGAGATAAGAACTGAACATGAAGACGAGGACATTCAGCTTCTACAACTGAGTGACGTTGCTTCAATTAAAACATTCCAATGCAAGATTAATATTATTCAAACAATATTCCATTGCAGAATGTTTAGCCACTTATCGTTAGTTTCTGGTGGGTTATCCACTTATTTAAAGGAAATTAGACACGAAGAATGTCTCTCACTGCACAAATACGGAACATACAAGTTAAATGGAGAAAGAACAATTGCGGATATAAAAGCAAACAGTACTAGTAGCCATTCAGCAATTGTAGCTGGGACACTTACTAGCGATGGTACATGTTATGGAGTACCCTATTCCGTGGGTACGAACTCATGGACCAACGTTATAGTCAATCAAGCGATAACAATAACAATTGCAGACTATACAAGCAGAGTACTATTGCAAGAGGGCAAAATTCTCATTAGAAACAATATTGCTTGTTCCTATTTGGACAGAAAATGTATTGATCCCGAATTTGGAATGACATTCTGGGAATTGATAACCAATAAGTCCTGCGAAACTACCAAACATGACGTGCTCTGGCAAGGAAAAGCAATGAAGATCCGTAATCTTGGTCAAAATAACACCAACGCTAATACCAACATCATGTATACTGTGCAAACAGAAGACATTGTATTTGCATTGGAAGTGAGGAAAGCTATTTCAGTTTGTCGTGTCCATGGATACCAAACTGAACATCCAAGATTGATTATTGTACCCAAGGTAGGAACAGAGTATTGGTTTACCAAAAAATCAGCTGACGCGAACAATTTAGATCTACTGACCAACGTAAACTCAAAATTTGTATACACGGAAAGACATTGGAAAGTCCAAATCGAAACACTGTATAAAAATCTGATGTTAAAGAGATGTGAACTGGAAACAGAAGTATTGCGAACACAATTAAGTATTGCGGGACAAAATCCGGATGCATTTGCCTTATTATATATGAAAGAATTAGGTCACACAGCAATCCCACGTAGAGAGCTCTTATACATAATTAAATGTCAGCCGGTAGAAGTCTATGTGCGTAATATCGAGAAATGCTATAACGAATTGCCAATAACCTATGCAAACAATTCAGCATTTATGACGCCTAGAACACACATAGTGCAAAGACTGGGTAACGAAATACCATGTTCATCACTGACTGTTCCAGGGTACCATATCTTAGGAGAATGGTATGGACAATCACCAACATTACAAAAGATTAAAACGCCAAAAGAATTAAAACCATCTACAAATTCTAACGATTGGGCCTATGAAGACCCTGGTAATCTCATGAAAGCAGGAATATATTCTTCAGAAGCATTAGGGGATTTGCGAAGGCAAATTATGTTTCCAGCAGAGCGTGAAGCTATAAACAACATTATGACTCATAGATTACTGGGTTCCGAGATTAATCACCAAAACATAGACATGGTAAATGTATTAACACCATATGACCTAAATTCACTTAAAGATAAGGTTAGCAATATCATCCAAGAAATCGGAAGTATCTACCTTATTATCATAGGAACGTACGCCATAATACGATTCCTCAAGCTCTTTGTAACAACTACAGTAAATGCAAAAAAAATTCACGCTACGTATGGCTGGAATTGGCGGCTCGCAGCAGCATCCTGGAATATCATGACCACCCATGTACTACACCAACAACAAACAGTACAACAAAGCGATGCAGCACTAACATCAGTGATTACACACCCAAGAGATCCAAATCCACAATCAAATACCTCTGATAAAGCAGCAATGCAGGAAAGTTTAAGAGAGTTAGGCGATACTAACCGAACGTCCAAAATATATCCAGCACTTGATGAAAATGTTTAATACAACACTCACTTCTCTCCTCATAGTATTTAGGCGGGTATAGGCGCCTTAAAACCTTAACTACATTGGTTTATTTGGAGGAAATGCCATTAAACCCAAAATGTAGAATTAATTATTTTTTATTATTTTCATTTATAGATTGAAATGAAGACTTTTCAAGGCGGGCAGAATGTTGCGAAACCATATCAAATACTACAGGTTGCATTCTGGGTCACTGCAGCGCCAGCGAAGCAGCGACGATTTCATGAACCGCGGTCATCGACCAGGGAGCACCGCAGCAAGCAACAAATCGCTGACAATACTTAATTATTGAATGTAAAATATTTTATTAATCGTAATTAATTGTTTTAAATTGTTGAGTCTAGTAAAACCGTTCGAGTCGTGTACACCTTTTCTTTTATACCAAATAAAATTAATAACCATTCCAATATTGTCAGATTTTTATTCCTTTATTTTTTTCAAGTTTTATTTTATTTTACCATCCCAACCATTTACACATTCCGAACCATTATTGGATGCTAAGCACTGTACTGGAACACTAATGCCTTTAAGATTTCAGTTTAAGCAGTTTTTTGAAATGCCCAATGTATTTCAAAATGATTTGAAAAATATGAAAAATATAATGGAAAATGACAAAATATGCAACTTTATAAACGGAGACTTATGGAAAGATAAAACAAGGAAGTATGCTGCCACCAGAATAATTAGCGTCTTTAGAGAGATGTTGCTATGCTATTAAAATCGTCAGATAACAAAACATTCGGAAATAGCACCTGTTTTAAGGCTCTCATTAACGAAATAAATTATTTATCCACCCAGGGGATAACACTTAATTTGAGTGGGTCTAATTTAAGGGTTTTTTTCATTCGAGCTTCTTTTAGGAGACAACTTGGGATTAAATTCAGCGTTAGGTTTCAATAAATCTTTTTCTTCTAACTTTTATTGCAGATTTTGCAAGCTACATAAAACTCTCTCACAAAACACTTTTCTTGAAGATGATAATCTATTGCGTAATATTATTAATTATGAAAGTGACTTAGTTACGAACGATAAAAATTACAGAAAATTCGATATTTAATACAGTTGCAAACTATCACGACACACGAAATTTCGCGGTTGACTCAATGCATGACGTTTTAGAACGCGTTTGTCATTATAACCTGTCCAAAATATTGAGTTATTTTATCGAAGTTAAAATGTTTACTCTTGAAACTTTGAATAATAGAATGCAATTATTTTCTTATGGCCCTGCAGAAATAGGTAACTGCCCACCTATAATAAAAATTGAACATATTAGAAATAATAAATTTCGAATGTCTGCCAGAGAAATGTTGTGTTTCGTGCACCATCTTTCCATTTTTATAGGAGACCTTATACCACATAATAATCAAGTATGGCTGTTTCTCCTAAAGATACTTAAACTTGTTGATATTGTTGAGTTGCCTTCTTTCGACAACCAGACTATTGACTTAATGCAGGCCATAATTGAAGAAATGAATGAAATGTATGTTAAGCTATTTCCCTAAGCCAAAACACCACATCTTGTTGCATTACCCTACGGTTGTCTGAAAAAGCGGACCCATAAAATATCTTAATTGTATGCGCTTCGAAGCAAAACATCGTTCATTAAAACTTTATACAAACAATAATACTAGTAGAAGAAATGTTCCTTGGTCACTTGGCGTCAAGCTCCAGTATAAAAACGCGTATAGATCCCTCAATTTTAAGGGATTTATAGAAAGAATTGATATAACACATTTTTCAAAACAAAGTGTCGGATAATATAAGAAATAGCATAAACGTAGCCAGATTGTATAAACGTAGCCAGCAGTGGAATAGGAACAAAACGAACTCAGTTGTAATTTAGCCTCCGCGGTGTCACATTGACATGTCTGCCTGTTAATAAAGTACAACTCTAATAAATTCATAGTCTTTTATTTATTACATATATCACATGGCGCAGTCGTGAGTTTAGCAATAAAAGACAATAACAGCAGAAGTCTAAAGGGAACGTAATTATCATAGTGGATGGCACGCGCAAAGCGTGAACAGAAACAAGAAGCAAAAGACCGCGTGGTCGACCGCCAAAAGGAATACGATTCATATGTATAACAAAAACCATGGATTATGTGAAAACGGTGGAAAAGTTATCGTTGGAAGGAAATATTGCCGAGAATTGGCTAAATTTTTCTCAAAACTTTGAGATATTCGCGACGGCAATAGAATTAGAACAAAAGTCTGAGCCCGTTAAAGTAGCGGTATTCTTTAACGCAATTGGCCCTGAAGCAGTGCGGGCGTTTAATGCATTCACCATAGCAGATGAAGATAGGAAAAAATACGATAAGGTGATTGCTGCTTTTAAAAATTTTTGTGAGCCTAAAACGAATGAAGTGTTCGAAATCTTCGTATTTCACAATCGAATACAAGCCAACGGAGAACCGTTTGACACATTTTTGCTGGACTTGAAGAAATTGGCAAAAACATGTGGATTTGGTACTCAGGAAAGTAGGATGATACGTGACAGAGACTGGTACGTTTTTTGCAGAAATCAGCACATTGGGAAGAGGATAATACATGGTATGTAAACAGTATTAATAATATTGAGAATAGAAATAAAGACACTAGTGAGGCCATTACAGATGGCAGTGAGAAGTCGTGGTATCAAAAAATGCTAGTTCAATCCAATAAGAGGGGGTCAAAAGTAGTGAATTTTAAATTAGACACCTGAGCTGATGTCAATGTACTCCCGGTAGAAATGTTTGAAGGAATATCTGGTTATATAGCACAAAGACAAAAGTAGAAGCGTATGGAGGGACTAGGCTTAGGACAATTGGAAGCACAATATTACAATGTACAGTTAATAAAAAGAAATGTTCATTGAGATTTATCGTGGTTGATGTGAAGAGTTTACCGATTTTGGGATTATATGCGTGTAAAAAATTTGATTTAATTATAAGAGTAAACGCACTGAAGGTCGAAATGAAGAAAAGTGTTGAAGAATTCTATGCTGATGTATTTAATGGATTAAGGTGCTTCGTTCATGATGTCCGGTTGGAGGTCAAACATAATGCTATACCAGTGGTAGCACTCGCGCGTCGAATACCGTTTGCGCTTTACGATAGAGTAAAAAGCCAATTAAACTCTATGTGTGAAGCCAATATTATTGAAAAAGTGGAGGAGCCCTGTGAATGGAGCTCCAACTTAGTGATTGTTGAGAAGAAAAATAATGAGCTACGCTTGTGTTTAGATCCCAAACATCTTAATGCTGCACTAAAGGACGAAACCCACCCAATTCCTAGTTTCAGTGAGATTATAACCAAGAATAAGAAAACGTTTACACTATTAGATTTGAAAGAGGGTTACTATCAGGTAGGGCTAGATGGTAGAGCAAGTAGGCTATGTACCTTCAGTACACCATTCGGTAGATACAGATTTAGAAGACTTCCTTTTGGAATTAAGGTAGCCCCCGAGATTTTTCAACGACAGAACGAAAAAAATTTTGCTGATATTGAGGGAGTTATTATCTATATAGATGATATCCAGATTGCTGCTGAAACTGAAAAACAGCATGATGAAATTTTAATCAAGGTGGAGCGGGCTCGTGAAAGGAATATTAAGTTTAATCGAGAAAAACTCCAGTTTAAGACGAATAGAATAAAATATTTGGGCCACATAATATCAGAAAGAGGAATTGAGTGTGATCCAGATCGAACAAAAGTTATTATGGCATTAGTACCACCGAAAAACAAGAAGGAATTGCAATCGATCTTAGGAATGGTGAACTATGTGAGACAATTCGTTCCCAACTTAGCTGAGAAATCAAAACCAATTAGAGAATTATTAAAAAAAAGTGTTATTTTCGAATGGACAACCCGTACATTCGAAATGCCTGAATGAAATCAAACAGTTGATTGCAGGCGCTCCAGTAATACAGCCTTTTGATTCCAACAAAGAAATTGTATTACAAGTAGATGCATCTAAATATGGACTGGGGTGTTGCTTAATGCAAGCGAATCGAACTGTTAGCTACGCTTCTAGAACCTTGACGGATGCGGAAAGTCGGTATGCACAAATTGAGAAAGAGATGCTGGCAATTGTGTTTGCTTGCCATAAATATCACAATGAAATTTATGGTCGACTCATAAAGGTCAGCACAAACCATAAGCCACTGCTAGGAATAATACAAAAAGAAGTAAATAAAATTAGTTCACCCAGGATACAGCGAATGAAGATTCGTCTCATGAAATATAAACTGATATTACAATATGTACCAGGTAAAGACTTACATATTGCGGATTTATTATCCAGGAATTTTATGCCCAATGAAAATGAGGTTGAAATAAAAGACTTATCGGAATATGTACATTCAATAAATATGAGTAGTGAAAAGAAGGAATTAATTTAAAGCGAGTTGTCAAAGGACGATGTTTTAAATGAGTTGAAAAGAGTTTTGGCTGAAGTTTGGCCAGATCATAAAAATAATCTGAAAGAATGTATACGTTCATTTTGGAAATATAGGAAAGAACTGGAAGTAGATGACGGAATAATATTTTGCAATAATAGAATACTAGTGCCAGCATCGATGCGAGAATTTATTCTAAATCAGTTACATCTTTCACATCAAGGAATAGAGCGAACAAAAGCCAGGGCGAGAACTTTAGTTAACTGGCCCGGAATAGATAAGTCTATTGAAGAAAAAATAAGTTTGTGCAATATCTGTCAAAAATTTCGTAGCAGTAATGTAAAGGAACCCATGATAGCACATAGTATACCGAATTATCCCTTTCAGAAATTAGGTATGGATATCATGGAGTACAGGGCAAAATCATTTTTGGTAGTATGCGACTATTATTCCAAATTTTTGGACATATTACCATTGCAGTCTAAAACATCTTCAGGAGTAATCAGTAGACTAAAACCTCTATTTGGGGTACACGGCCTACCGCGTCAAATTGTTGCTGACAACATGCCGTTCGGGTCGTTTGAATTTAGACAATTTGCCTGAAAGTATGATATAGAAGTAACAACGAGTAGTCCTCGATACCCAAAGTCCAATGGATTTGCGGAAAGAATGGTTCAGGTAGCCAAGAAGATTTTATTGAAATGTGACGAGAGCAAAACGGAACTATGGGAAGTATTATTAGAGCATAGAAACACACCGTCGAAAAATTTGTATTTAACACCAGTGGACAAACAGTGGGTAGTAGCAAAGGTGCAGGAGCGAGCTAATACCCCAAGATAATATTGGATTGAACTAGCCGACGGGACACGTGTAAGAAGAAATTCCAGTGTGCTGAGGCCATACAAAAAACGTGCGTGGAAGCTATGATTTTGGAAGATATAAAACATGGGCACTTATTCCGATCTGAATTAAAGTTAGCTAAATGAGTGTGAAGGTAAAGTTAGACGGTAATGCAATAATGTAATCGAACTGTAATATGGCAACACGTCTAATATAGTAAAACGGAAATTGAATTGTTGAATTGGAATACTATATATATACTGGATTAAATATTATTATATTTTCATATTATTATTATTATTATATATATAATGCTGGAACTTATTATAAAAAAAAAAAAAATGAATTAAACAGAGAGAAAGATTATACTAGAGCAAGGATCAGCAATACATTTTATAGACAGATATCCTAATAGTAGAACTACGCATTCAGTATACTTAATGAGAAGTAACATTACTTAAGGGGGAGGTGTCGGATAGTATAAGAAATAGCATAAACGTAGCCAGCAGTGGAATAGGAACAAAACGAACTCAGTTGTAACTAGATTACTCCGCGATGTCACATTGACATGTCTGCCTGTTAATAAAGTACAACTCTAATAAATTCATAGTTGTGAGATCTGTGCTCAAGCTAAAGGGGGGTGCCGGTTGTAAAAGGATAACTCAGCTTTGTCTCAATTCAAATATAAAATTTATTCAATTTATTGCTTATAAACTATTATCACAAATTCAATTCTCTTATGACTAACCTAGCTTACGATTACGAATTCAAAAACTTATACTACCTTAAGCTACCAATTCAATACAAATTCATTAATTTTAAAATAATATTCCCAGAAAGATTTGCTCCCCTTATTTCTGAAAAGAGAGAGAGAGAATCCACTATTAGTACAATAGAAGTTTTGTGCTACACGTATAAGCACGGTAGCAGTAATGCAAAAATATTTATAAAGACAGAAGTATGTTTCTGCAGCAGGAGTAGATTCCTGCTTAGACGTAGGATAAAATTAAAGCAGAAGTAAATTTCTACAGTAGGAGTAGATTCCTACTCAGGTGAGAGATAAAATATAAGCAGAATTAAATTTCTGCAGTAGGAGTAAATTCCTACTCAGGTGGGAGATGAAATATAAGCAGAATTAAATTTCTGCAGTAGGAGTAAATTCCTACTTAGGTGTGGGATGGATTTAGCAGAATTAAATTTCTGCAGTAGGAGTAAATTCCTACTTCGATATGGGATGGAATTAGCAGAATTAAATTTCTGCAGTAGGAGTAAATTCCTATTTAGATGGGAACAAAATTAGCTTTGGATAATTTAGGAAAATCAGAGTAAATTCTGATGTTTTCAGATCAAATTCTGAATTGGGAATGGATGATTCTGCTGCAGCTCGTCGCCTTTTTATAGCCGCCGCGAACCGCTACGTTTCGGCTTCATGATCGGTTGCCTTGACAACGCTCGTTCTCAAAGTTGTTATACTTTGGTGGTGACGTCATATGAGGCCATTAAAGTTGCACTGAACTCTGACTGCGGCGAAGGCGAGAACATCTGATGTGATGTGTTGACATTTTGACATGTCAATTTGTAAATATACAGCAGTAGGTATTTTTGGTAAGTTTGTAATATTTATTGATTTTATTAGTTATTTATAAGATTTTTTGTTTATTTTCAGGTGAGAAAATAGTGGAGGAAGTTTTAGGACGGCGTTGGAATGGAGGGAGGAAGTTCCCTAGCCTCAGATGAGTATTTTTGTTTAAATTTTATTGAGATAAAATTCTTTGTGTTCCTTTTGTATCTTTTTAGGAATATTATCGGAGGAGGAATTAAAGAATCATCGTGGGATACTGGTGTGGCCTGAACATTATTTATTACATATATCACACAAAGATTAAGTGATCTTATTGTAGATGATAGCTTTAAAAATAAAATATCAAATGATTTTGAAGAACTAATTTTAAGGGGGGTTAACACCAAAAAAAAGCTCACGATTTCTGTTTCCAAAAGCTTAGTGAACATAAACGCATAAAAGTATGCAATTTTAAAATTGAAACAAATCACTATATGTACATGCAAAGTTATATGATGCTGTGATATTTGTCTGTATTGTACTCCAAAGCATGTCGGGCATCTGCACAGCAGTAAGGTAGAATCACTGACTTATAAGTCAGTGGGTAGAATTGCATAGGCATGGCGAGATTTTAAATTTGGCTGTCGGATTTTTCTTAGAATTTTGTTGAGGACCAGGCAAGGAGCGAACGAAATGTATGCTCTCTGCGCTGTTGATCAGACACTTTTCCCTGTAATTTGTCTGGCACTATTTATTGCAATTTTATTTGACTGAAGTCCGTCATCAAATAAAACTCTTCCAAGAATTCTGAGTTGTAATATACCTACCATATAATTTTTGCAATGTTCACACGTTGTCAGATTACCATTTTATTAACTAGATATCCAAAGAACTACTTTAGAGAATTAGATTTGAATTTACCAACAACATAATTTTCAATATATTGTGCAGATAGAGAGACGAAGATAAGACCAGAACAAACCATCAAACCGCTAGGAGATATTTCATAGAAATTTGCTATTGGTAGTACCTCTAAGCGTAGGTACAGTAAATAGAGAAATCAATTAGATTGAAAAATCTCCGACAGTCTTCTTCTTGAGAAGGTGTCTCCCAAAGGCAAATTTTTGCTTTGGTCCACAAAGTTCTTATTTCTACCCATTTCATAGTTCTATTCACTTAAAATAGGACGCGGGACGTGGTATTCAAAATATTAATTGATTCTTTGCGGCAGAAATTCGCTGTGAGAGCCACGGTAGTCGATTTCGAAAAAATGCTAGAGTTACTCCGTGAAGATCTTTGGTTGCCAGAAAGGTCAGCTAGTTTACCTATTCAAAGAGGCAGTAGTGTCAAAAATTACGTCAAAGCATGCGTAAAATACGGCGAATAAATCTACCAAAAACAACTCTGTGAAGCAAGGGGCGAGCCCATTCTAATGGGAATAAACAGATTACGTTTGGACTTTTTTACCGGGTTAAACTTAATTTTGTTCAAGAAAGCATTTTTTGGGATTCAAATTAGAACATTTTTTAGCCTTTGCTATATACCGGAGAATGCCAAAAAATGCTTTCCTAAAGGGAATATAAATTGGTCCCGTTATAAAGGCTTTGGATGAATTAGCTATTTATTTCGGTACTTACAGAAGAACTGATTTTTCTTTAAATGAATTTAGGCAATACCGATACTGCATTGATAAAAAGATTCATCACATAATGACAGCAGCTCGGGCTTTTAGAGGGGACGGGCCAATAGAAAGGTATAATCGCTATATAAATCAAATGGCCATTGCAAGTACCTGAGAATGGAACGCTCATAATAATTTTCGTGCAATGAGCTCAATTAAAACATTTATAAGAAAGAAGTTGCTTTTACCGATATATATATTAAATCGCGTAAATATTCGTCAGCAGATTCCCTCTTAGATAAAAAAAAAATAAAAAATAATTTCAAAAGAAAGATGTCATTGGTACAAAGCCGATACTTTTATTGGTCGACACAAGTACTTTGTAATTTGTAAAAATGCTTCTTCTTCGAAAATCGCATTTTGAAAACAATTCATACATAAATTAATAGTACTTAGTAGTAATTATAGTCGCTAGAAAGATAATCGATTGTAATCAAAAAATTGGTACACACTGTATATAATCGTGACAACTCACTACACCTCATCAATTTTCGTTCAGTTTTCTAAATTACATACATATATTCGAAAAACAACTCTTCAAAACTTTAAAAAGTTCCATTTTGTCCATTCTACAGCTTCACTAAAACGCGGTCATAAATGGAACGCAACAAAAAATAATTATTTATAATTTAGCCAACCTTCCTCCAAAATTTCATCAAAATCATTTACATTTCACAAATTCAAATTCATATTTCACAAATTTGTACATTTATAGGATTATTTCCTTTTCATACACACAGATTTACATACCTAGCTATATTCAGTTTTCTCTACTTTATTCCATAATTATTGGCCCGAATTTTACTAATACGTCCCATGATTAAATTATAGTTACTCAAAATTCGTTACCTATAACCATAATAAAATTGGCAAAAAATTTCTCGCCTCAAAAGCAAAAATGAACAAATTACCAATGATAAAAATTCAAATATTCCGGGAAATCTATACACATACATATACCTAATGCAGAAAATAACGGCACACACTCTCCAAGCATACAGCTACAGCCCGCTGAACTTTCAAAACAAATGAAAGCCTTCCAAAAGCACATTACTCCATCTGACGATGATAGAATGAATTGAAAACGCCAAATTGTATGCAAAATATAATAAACCAAGAAATTTTTGCCGTTACCATCATTAACATTATTGACTTTATTTCTTTTATCATTGCACTAAAAAAATTGAGTTCTTCAAAATAAACAGAAAAAGGTTCGATCTTTGTTACAAATTGAACTTTCATTGAAATAACATCATAATTTTGGTAGTTAATTGTCTCGGAAAATAGCAACTTTCAAACTAAAATATATTAGTAACCAACATTTTTTGTCTGGTTTTCTTTCCATCACTGCCTCTTGCAGCCCAAGATCTTCCATACTCAAGTACAAATTTATCTATTTAATGTACCATTATTACGTTTTGATGTACTAAACTTTGCAAATTTCATGAATTCCAGAGTTTTCTAAAGCTAATTAAATACATATAAAACCCCGAAATCTTTATTTTTGACACGTCATTACCTAAGTTTATGCATTTTCTCTAACTAAGTACAATTTTTATCAAGATAGTACGCACAGATTTGCAGTAAATTTGTATTAACTTTTCGTGTTTTTTAAGATTTCAGTGGTAACCCCCCTTAATTGGTTCTGAATTTACAATTAATGGCTTAAAATATAAGGCAGGTGCTATCTTTACAATGTGTCAAGATGATCTCCAAGCATTCCAATTAAAAAAAATAATTAAAGCTAAGAATGGAATATTTTTTTCTTGTATGCAATATGAATGTATAATTTTTGACGAACATATTGAAGCTTATGAACTTTCCAATAAATCATCTCATATCAATATCATTAACTTTAAACATATAAAATGTCCCCCATTGCACTTACTTACATTTAAAAGTAAAAATGTTATAAGATTGAAACATTTTTAGTGAAAATAATTTTGTGATAATATTTTTATACTTAGTTTATATGGAACCTCAGTAGGCAGTGCAGTGCATTACTTAAATGATAATTTTCATTACACGTAAAATTTACAAGTATACATTCAGAGAAAAACAGCATTCAGATAAAATAAAGCGCTTTTTAAATCAAATATTTTTAGTTATTTTTGCACCTACAATGAAAATAGTTAATTTAATTTACCACAATTCATTTCAAAGAAAGAAGAAAAAAGAAACAATTTAACTTTTATTTTGAATATCTTTTTGTTAGACTTAGAACAAATATTTCTTGTTCAAATTGGCAATATTTTTTTGAAACCAGAAATATTATATGTATTTGATAAAACTGTAAGCTCTTGTTTAAATTACAAATTGGAAATGTAAATAAAATATGAATATATTCTCAACGCAACAATGCAACAATTGATATGTACCGATAGAATTTAGATTTTAGATATTCATTTACAGTGGGCAATTTTTGAAGACACTTAAAACAACACATTTTTTTCTTAATAGTAATTATTAATACGAGTAATGATTAAGTCGTACTACTTTAGAACGCTATTTATATATATAAATGCAAATAAAAAGGTTTTTCTTCAACATACAGCATTTCATTAAAATGAAAAAGTTTTAAGTTTCAGGATTTACTAAGATTTTTCCATAATTCGCTGATTTTGAGCATAACAATTGCCTTAGCTAGATGTATAGTCAGAATGATGACTATAAATTCAGTTACTATATGACTATATATTATGTTGACCATAATTATGTCAAAGATAACAATAAATTGTAGTTGAAAATATAAGATAATAGATTTCTAGTGGAAAGTAACTACAAATCTAGTTAAAATACTAGAATAATAGTTACACATATATTGACTACATTCTGTGGTCACATGTGACTAGAACTTTGTTGAAATGACTGCAACTGTAGTCAAAACATAGATAACTATACTTTATGATCAAAATTGACCAGAAGTAACTATTTTTCTGATTATCCCATATTGAACCATAAAAATAGTTAAAAAATTGTAATTTTTGAATAGAAATTTCTCTGGGTGTACTATCATAGCTTTTTCGAAATCGCTGATTATGTAAATAGGATTAAGGTATTACATTATTATCGACAGCTATTTGCGAGAGTTCATTACGGTTGGTATTTCTTTAAATGTATGATAAGCCATACCTGTAATATTGCCGAGTTTTCAAATTATTAATACTGCCAACAATTAAAGTTTTTTCATTTAGAAAATTTTTATTACAGCAACAAAAACACATGTTCTCAAATGGTCTGGAATATTTGTTTCTTCAATAGTTTTTGGTTCTTTTTGTAAAAAAATAATAATTTTTTTTTAGATTTAGATATTTTTAGTTTTTAGATTTAGATGGACATTTTTAATGTTATAATGGACCATATAGGAACTAAGAACAGTACAGCCTTGCTTTTGTAATGAAAGCAATGTGCATATATGAATCTTCCAGCAGAGCAAGTAGAAATGAGTAGAAACGGGGTTTATTAATTTTTTTTTTTTATTATAAATATTTATAAATCGACCGTAATTTTGTGAATGATGTTTAGCGCATCTTTCATAATCGTCATTCACTAAATTACCTTCGATATTTTTATTTTCGACAAATATTGATTTCCACTTCATTATCGATGTCTTAAATTTCGATGAATCGTAACACACCCAACGAAAGAACATTTATCCATTTTTATCAACACAACCTACTTAATTGCTTATTCCAATATCCGGAAAAGTGCAAAAAAAGACACTGTGGAGTTATCTGTCAAGGTGCTAGGATTTGTTTAATTTTTCTCTATTTCTGTGTGTTCAAAGTACTGTGCTTCTTACTGGATATTTTTGCTGCTGTCTTGGGTGCGCGATTTCATGTGATTCGTTTTTGATTGGATGAGCTCTGATATTGCTGTGGACGAATATAATAATGTACGTGCTATGGTAAATATTCTTAATCAACAGGCAAATGGTATTAAGGTATTTCATCTTAACGCCAGAAGTTTATTTTGTCATATAGATGAAATTCGTGACATATTCGGCTGCTCTAGTACGGATATAATCCTGGTAAGTGAAACGTGGTTAAAGCCTGAAATCAGTGATCAATCTATTAATATTGCGGGTTTTAGAGTTTATCGTAATGATAGATGTGGACGAAGAGGAGGAGGTGTTGCTATATTCATTAGGAATGGGTTGAAAAGTAAGGTTTTGTTTAAGAGTGGAGACTGTAATACGGAAGCTGAATATATTTTTTGTGAAGTCGGATCTAGTCAACATAAATGTTTAATTGGCTCTGTATACAAACCTCCCCATTGTTCTCTTGATAGGTTAACACAAGATCTCATACATATTGTACCGCAGTATGAACATGCCATTATTGGTGGTGACTTCAACATAAACTTTCTGGTAAATTCCAGCTCTAGTGATAATTTTTCTAATATTTTGACCTCTGTTGATTTATACCGCATTGATTTTGAACCAACTCATTTCTCGAACCAATCTTGCTCTCTGTTGGATGTATTTATTACGGCATGCACATCTAAGATTAAGTTTAAAAATCAGCTGTCAATTCCTGGCATCTCAGACCATGATATGATCATGATTGTATATGATATCACGTTTGATAATGATGGTTCAACTCACTCATTTTCCTTTTATGACTATAAATCTATTATGTTAGAGGATCTGCTCGCAGAAGCAGAGACAATAGAGTGGGATATTGTACGTGACATTGCTGATGTAGACTCTCAAATCCATATAATTAATGAGTATATTGCTAATCTCCATGAAAAATTTGTTACGTTGAAAACCAGGGTTATTGATAACCCGGCTTGCCCATGGTTTTCGGATACTATTAGAAAACTCATAATGGTACGAGATCAAGCCTATAAGCTATGGAAGCGATATCGAATTGGAGAATACTGGAACACTTATCGCGAGCTAAGAAATAATGCTAATTATGTTATTCGTACAGCGAAAGTAACATATTTTTCACGCAAACTAGACATAAACCAACCCGCTAAGATCTTGTGGAGGAATTTGAAATCTGCTGGTATTGTAAGTGGTACCATTGCTGGTGATCTCCCGAATCCTGATGAGCTTAATAATCAATTTGCATCAATGGCGGAGTTGGATGATACTGATTGGTCTAATGTTGCTGAGCTACACAATAGAAATAGCATTGCTCCCTTTAATTTTATTAGGGTGAATCGTGAGGATGTAGCACGTGCCTTACTAAGTATAAAATCAAATGCAGTAGGTTGCGATGGGATTGACCCTCGGTTTGTCAGGATCCTTTTTAGATTTTTAATTTCACCGCTAACGCATATTATTAACACTTGTTTTACAGCTACGTACTTTCCTTGTATGTGGAAATACTCTAAAGTCATTCCCATATCTAAAGGTGATGGTAGCAGTGAATACAGACCAATAAGTATCTTACCGTTCTTCTCCAAGGTCACCGAAAAGATAATGTCCACACAAATTACTGATCATATTCGGAGTAACAACTTATTGAATTGCTGTCAGTCAGGATTTAGAGCCAACCATAGTTGCATTACTGCTCTGCTCAAGGTTTCAGAGGATATTCGGCAGGCCATTGACAATGATTACATTACTTTTGTGCTTTTATTGGATTTTTCTAAAGCCTTTGATACTATTAAGCATGATCGTTTATGTGTAAAGCTCGTTAAATACTTTAATTTTTCACTCGAAGCATCTAGGTTAATTGCCAGTTATCTGAAGGACAGATTCCAGTCTGTACATATTAATGGAAGTTACTCTAACTTTCTTCCCCTTTTGGCAGGTGTCCCGCAGGGTTCAGTCTTGAGCCCTCTATTATTTTCATTGTACATAAATGATGTATTTACGGTTATTAAGAACTGCAAACCTCATTTATATGCGGATGACGTACAGCTTACATTTTCTAGGCCTATTGGTTTGTCCGAGGATGGAATCTGCTCTATTAATGATGATCTTGATGTGCTTGCCAAATGGACTGCATCCAATGGACTCAAATTAAATGCAAGTAAATCTAAGTGTTTAATTATAAGTAGGCTAGGTACTGACTGTTCCGATTTTTCTCCAGTTCATATAAATGGTGCAGTAATTTCACTTGTTACTTCAGCTAAGAATCTGGGTATTATATTTAATAATAGATTAACTTGGGGTGACCATATAAATTCCGTGGTTAGGAAAATTTATTATGGACTGCGACGCCTTTGGGCTTTTAGCGACTTCACTCCCTTATTAACTCGGTTAAAACTAGCACAAGCTTTACTTGCACCGATTTTATTATATGGTTGTGAACTTTATAATGGGCTTGATAGTATCTCGGAGAGGAAGCTTCTGGTCTCTTTCAATTGCATCATTAGGTATATTTTCAGACTTCGGCGCTATGACCACGTTTCACCTTTTGTTGACGCTCTATTTGGCTGTTCTTTTCAGCGGTATCGCAAATTCAGGACAGTAGTATTACTATCTAAGGTCATAAAATTTCAATGTCCGCACTATTTGTTTAAGTTCTTGCACTTCAATAGATCAAGTCGAGCACTAACTCTTATACCACCTATCAGCAGATTTCTGGTGAGCGATCGACAATTTTTCGTCCAAGCAGTCAGTATTTGGAACTCCTTACCGATTGATATAAGAAACTCATTATGGTCGGGCACCTTTGACAGCTTTAAACGTATTGTTTTCAATCATCTTACCAATAGTTCTTAATTTTGACTACTACTGATCACTCTTTTATATCATTTTTTTTCTATTGAATTTATTCTTCTTTTTTTTCATGCTTTTTAGTACTGTATTTTCTTCTTTTATTTTTAATTGATAGATACTTATATACATTCGTTTTGTTAATTTGTACAATTTATTAGTCTGCTTTTACTTTTCTTCTTTTTGCTATAATGCTATAGTTTAAATCTTAATAATAAATTTTTTTTTTTCTGATTAGTAACTTAGAGCATGTACTCCTAAAAGATCTATTCTTAATGTACATTGTTTTGAACAAATAAATAATAATAATAATAATAATATTTCTTGGTAAAGTCTATCAATTGTCGCGCTATGTAGCGTAAATCGTTCAAAATTGTTACATTTTTCGGTTAGACTATCACGCTCTAGTGATAATTTTTCTAATATTTTGACCTCTGTTGATTTATACCGCATTGATTTTGAACCAACTCATTTCTCGAACCAATCTTGCTCTCTGTTGGATGTATTTATTACGGCATGCACATCTAAGATTAAGTTTAAAAATCAGCTGTCAATTCCTGGCATCTCAGACCATGATATGATCATGATTGTATATGATATCACGTTTGATAATGATGGTTCAACTCACTCATTTTCCTTTTATGACTATAAATCTATTATGTTAGAGGATCTGCTCGCAGAAGCAGAGACAATAGAGTGGGATATTGTACGTGACATTGCTGATGTAGACTCTCAAATCCATATAATTAATGAGTATATTGCTAATCTCCATGAAAAATTTGTTACGTTGAAAACCAGGGTTATTGATAACCCGGCTTGCCCATGGTTTTCGGATACTATTAGAAAACTCATAATGGTACGAGATCAAGCCTATAAGCTATGGAAGCGATATCGAATTGGAGAATACTGGAACACTTATCGCGAGCTAAGAAATAATGCTAATTATGTTATTCGTACAGCGAAAGTAACATATTTTTCACGCAAACTAGACATAAACCAACCCGCTAAGATCTTGTGGAGGAATTTGAAATCTGCTGGTATTGTAAGTGGTACCATTGCTGGTGATCTCCCGAATCCTGATGAGCTTAATAATCAATTTGCATCAATGGCGGAGTTGGATGATACTGATTGGTCTAATGTTGCTGAGCTACACAATAGAAATAGCATTGCTCCCTTTAATTTTATTAGGGTGAATCGTGAGGATGTAGCACGTGCCTTACTAAGTATAAAATCAAATGCAGTAGGTTGCGATGGGATTGACCCTCGGTTTGTCAGGATCCTTTTTAGATTTTTAATTTCACCGCTAACGCATATTATTAACACTTGTTTTACAGCTACGTACTTTCCTTGTATGTGGAAATACTCTAAAGTCATTCCCATATCTAAAGGTGATGGTAGCAGTGAATACAGACCAATAAGTATCTTACCGTTCTTCTCCAAGGTCACCGAAAAGATAATGTCCACACAAATTACTGATCATATTCGGAGTAACAACTTATTGAATTGCTGTCAGTCAGGATTTAGAGCCAACCATAGTTGCATTACTGCTCTGCTCAAGGTTTCAGAGGATATTCGGCAGGCCATTGACAATGATTACATTACTTTTGTGCTTTTATTGGATTTTTCTAAAGCCTTTGATACTATTAAGCATGATCGTTTATGTGTAAAGCTCGTTAAATACTTTAATTTTTCACTCGAAGCATCTAGGTTAATTGCCAGTTATCTGAAGGACAGATTCCAGTCTGTACATATTAATGGAAGTTACTCTAACTTTCTTCCCCTTTTGGCAGGTGTCCCGCAGGGTTCAGTCTTGAGCCCTCTATTATTTTCATTGTACATAAATGATGTATTTACGGTTATTAAGAACTGCAAACCTCATTTATATGCGGATGACGTACAGCTTACATTTTCTAGGCCTATTGGTTTGTCCGAGGATGGAATCTGCTCTATTAATGATGATCTTGATGTGCTTGCCAAATGGACTGCATCCAATGGACTCAAATTAAATGCAAGTAAATCTAAGTGTTTAATTATAAGTAGGCTAGGTACTGACTGTTCCGATTTTTCTCCAGTTCATATAAATGGTGCAGTAATTTCACTTGTTACTTCAGCTAAGAATCTGGGTATTATATTTAATAATAGATTAACTTGGGGTGACCATATAAATTCCGTGGTTAGGAAAATTTATTATGGACTGCGACGCCTTTGGGCTTTTAGCGACTTCACTCCCTTATTAACTCGGTTAAAACTAGCACAAGCTTTACTTGCACCGATTTTATTATATGGTTGTGAACTTTATAATGGGCTTGATAGTATCTCGGAGAGGAAGCTTCTGGTCTCTTTCAATTGCATCATTAGGTATATTTTCAGACTTCGGCGCTATGACCACGTTTCACCTTTTGTTGACGCTCTATTTGGCTGTTCTTTTCAGCGGTATCGCAAATTCAGGACAGTAGTATTACTATCTAAGGTCATAAAATTTCAATGTCCGCACTATTTGTTTAAGTTCTTGCACTTCAATAGATCAAGTCGAGCACTAACTCTTATACCACCTATCAGCAGATTTCTGGTGAGCGATCGACAATTTTTCGTCCAAGCAGTCAGTATTTGGAACTCCTTACCGATTGATATAAGAAACTCATTATAGTCGGGCACCTTTGACAGCTTTAAACGTATTGTTTTCAATCATCTTACCAATAGTTCTTAATTTTGACTACTACTGATCACTCTTTTATATCATTTTTTTTCTATTGAATTTATTCTTCTTTTTTTTCATGCTTTTTAGTACTGTATTTTCTTCTTTTATTTTTAATTGATAGATACTTATATACATTCGTTTTGTTAATTTGTACAATTTATTAGTCTGCTTTTACTTTTCTTCTTTTTGCTATAATGCTATAGTTTAAATCTTAATAATAAATTTTTTTTTTCTGATTAGTAACTTAGAGCATGTACTCCTAAAAGATCTATTCTTAATGTACATTGTTTTGAACAAATAAATAATAATAATAATAATAATATTTCTTGGTAAAGTCTATCAATTGTCGCGCTATGTAGCGTAAATCGTTCAAAATTGTTACATTTTTCGGTTAGACTATCACGCATTCATTTGAAATTTAACTTGATTGAAGGATTTATAGAGTATATATAATATGCTGATTTTCAGCGTCCCTCCCCGTAATTTCGGGAGATATGCGAATACAAAGTTTCATGAAATGTCGTTCTGAGAGTACATAACTCCGGAAGTAATTAACCGAAGATTAATTGGCATTATTTTAAAGAAGATGAACTGAAATTGCCTAGAACCGAAAATAATATGTTCACCAAAAAATTTTTTTAATATTTGATGCAGTGATTAGCCTTCGTGAAATGTAGTTCCAGCCGCATGCTGCCAGTTGTGACCGAGGGTTCAATTTCCAAGCTTTGGCAAAAGTCTGCTGAGGATAACAGAGGCTTATACAACATTCTCAGTCGTCTGTAAGCCAGGCTTTTTCATTTTTGACCCTTGCCACCTCATAAAAGGTTTGCGAAATAAAATCATAAAATATGATATTAATTATGAACACAAGACAGCAAATTGCAGTGATGTGAAAATATTGTATGTACGAGATAAAAAGAGAGACTTCCGTATAGCTACAAGTTGACTGCGCGCACGTAATCTAAAACAACTTCCTGAAAATGGAAGTCAAGTTTACTACACAGACTTTCAGTCACACTGTTTCCACATGTATTCTCTCCGAAACGAAAGAAAGTATATGAAGCACAACCGCTGTGAATACCGCACAATTAATTGACATTTTTGACAAGCTGTTTGATATCTTTAATTTTAAAATCATATAAGAGAATTTTAGGTAATGTATAATATATTATTAAAGACGGAAAAGATGTAACTCATGGAACTAAATGCCTCAACGGCCTTTATTACCATACAAAGCTTAAAAGATATATGGTCTACAATTAATGTTCAGGGAAATATTCAATATTTGTTAATTAGACGGTTAAATCAAGCCTGGCTAGAGAATTTCTTTGGACGGAGACGCCAGCAATTTGGGAATCGTGTGCATTCTACTCCCAACCACTGAACTTTGTCGGCTGAGGCTATAGGCAGCAGCTACCTACGAGCGTACGTTGGACGATGGCTAGATCAAGGCAGCCATCCTGTTACGGTCTCTGGGGAAGATCGACCTTATTGTATAACGTGTTCGTGCTTGTCTCATCCACAATAATGTAATTTTTCTTTTGCTTTGAGTTCATAATACTGCAGATACCCTTTCTTTTTAGGCACTGACTTCCGACTACCTTGGGTTGGCACCCCTCTTATTCCATGGGCATTATCACTCCAGTTACCAAAAGGGGCGACGTACATATGGCATTACTTGCGCAAGGGTGCACGCACAGTAAGGAAGTGCGCCAAGCCTACGCTCATTGAAAGTTATCAGCATCTCGAAACAAAGCAAGAGGAACGATCAGGACATTATTTGTATTCTGAAACAAGAGGAAATGCCGGAACTTTGTTGGTATCCAGAAACTAAAGCTGAAGTGCATTTATTAGTTCGTTGGTTTGAAGCGAACACTATAAAATTAGTTAAGGGTTCATGTAATTATATTTAGATTTTGAATTGTATAAATTAGGATAGAGATGCTTAAACACCGACCGCTAGGTACTAAATTCCATAGCTTAAATTTTATTGTTCCATGCCCTTGATGTAAGCTTTGAAATGTTTGTGACTAACCTTAAAAATTTACATTACACGGGGCCAAATCTTTACAACGTCATTCAGTCACACGCGTCAAAATTATTAATCCTATTAATTTACTCACTACTGCTTTGCCCGCTGCGCTTTATCTTGGCCTTAATTGTAGTAAACGCACCTATAGTCAGTCTAAGAGATTAAAATTTCTAAATGAAAGTGCAGTCCAGGATTGCTTAAAAGAAAAGAAAAGATAATAACAAAAGAATTAATAATATACATAAAAAAAAAAAAAAGAAACCGAAGTCCAGTGTCAAGAAAAATACATTAAACAATGACCATAAAAACGATAAAACCAAAAGTGTAATAATATGGGAATTACGAACAGTTAACAACATACAACAGTGAATCAAAGTCTAATACAAATAAATAAATTAAATAAATTACAAATATAACAAGACACTAGACCTATGAAAAGAAAAATAAATAAATAAAAAACTAAAAGACAAACTAGTCGTGATTAAGACGTACGCAATCAGCCATCATAATTTAAAACACATTAACGAATGTTTACAAGATCTAAACATAAGACGAATACTACAGGCAGCATCGTGTAAATTCAATCCAGAAAATACATTTGTAGGTTTATGAGCAACCACAGTGTACGAATGCACCTACTAGATGACAGCGGGTGACATTACCAAAAGTAACTTTTGAGAGGAGGTGGAAAAGAGACACGAAGGCGGCACAGGGGCTTTTTCCTCGAACATTCTAAGTGTACGGACGTCGATCAGCAGTTTAGCTGCCCAGTTTTTAATCCAGTTGGTGAAGTTCAAGTAATAAGCATAAAAATTAAGCAGTTGTTACAAGTCTCAGTTCAGCGGTTAACTAATACCCAATAGTTGTAAAGTGTAGAACAACTTAAATCGGTGGAAAAGAGGAATAACGATATAAAAGTCTAACCCCACACCAAAAGGAGGACGGAAGAAACGGGAAGTTTAAGGAATTTTGGACGAACGGGTTTTTTATTTGGCGACGGACAAAAGGATCCGTTAAGTATGCAGGAAAAGCAGCAGCGAGCAGTTGTAAAATCGAAGATGAGTATTTAATTCAATGAGCAATTAATTTTTTTTTTTGAAATCCTTTTTGGATGTATCGATGTTTGATTCTCGGTGTGGCTGACCGGCACTGTAATATATATATAACATAGTAATATAGTACATAACCATATTCTTTTCTTTTGCTATGTTTGATATGGCATAGACATATATTAATAATATTTTTTTATGAATTTTTGTTATATGGGATAGTAATCTAGTAGCCACATTTTCTTTCATATATTTGGCGTGGCGTAGTAGTATAGCAACGATATTATCTTGCAATATGTTCTGTTGGGCATAATGATATCAGAATACTAGTTTTTTTTTTATATAGTTTGTATGGCGTGATAACGTAACAATGAAATAGTTCTTTAAAAGAATAACGTAACAACGAAATAGTTTTTTTTAAAGGATAACGTAGCAATGAAATAGTTCGTTTGATATTCGGTGTATCACAGTGATGTTCTTTAGTGATGCATTTATGTGCCATAATATTCTTTTTTTTTTTTTTTGCATAGTACAGCTCTATAAAGCGGTATTGGCATCTCTCGAAGATTGTGTAATGTTACTTTTTATTTAATATATTTTATATGGGTCCAAATACTACTCGTCGTTCTTTTATACCTCTCCTTTTTTTTAATTTGGTGTAGGAAAACTGTAAAACTATAGGTGTAGTTTACAGGTGCTGAACGAAATCCGGTTTCGTGATTTAACCGGCTGAAAAGAAAATCACGTGGCGCTCAACATTTACCTACTCGAACCACCCCATCTCCTGAGCCAGCTCTACGTCACGTAGAGGACGTAGCATAATTTTGGCGCCCAACGTGGGGCCACTTGGTTAAAGGAGTACCACTTGCAATTACCCCAACTAGAATTGCTTAATTTGAGAATAAATTAATTATTCCAGCACCTGTGTAGTACCGTCAGTGATAACAGTTTTGCAATGATATAGCGGTAAATTAGTTTCAGTGGACTGAATAAAATTTTTTTTTACCCGTTACTGTTGAGAATTGAACACGTCGAAGATGCCGCTGCATACAAAAGGTCAGCAGTAGGTCAAATCCGGCAATGCATTTTATTTATTCTTTTTGTCATAATTACTAACATAAGGTATACGTAAACGTAATTAATATATCCCTATATAAACTGTACACATAGCCCACTAATTGAGGTTAAGTTTCAATATATGAAGTGGAAAAGTAAAATGTTTCTTATATTTGTAGAGATTATTAGTAAAGCCCTCGGACAAAGCCAGGTAGTGCTGCGCCCATCCCATTGCGTCGTTATACGCTGCTAATTATACTTATTTTTTTATGTATATGAATATAAGTTGCTTTGATAGATTTTTGGATATAGTGTGTTTACATGAACATATAAAAGTTTCTTCAGCTCTAAGTGGGGTAGAAGGTATTGGACTGAATATCGTAAATATATATTTAACTTGAAAACTATTCAGGTATTACTGCGCAGAGAGGATAAGAAAAAAAAAACAAATAAAATCTAAATCCTACAATTCGATTAGATAAAGCTTTGGCCACAAAGTGGCAATGTGATACCTCCATAATAACTTGGATGGGGATGCTATTAAGGAGGTCTGTTAAAAATTGTTACATATGATATTGGGATAGCTATGAAGTGACAAACATACAAACATAATTTTATAGTGATGTGCATACAGAAATATTTAGGTGTGTATAAGGGGTGAGATCAATAGGCATTTTGGGATCTACCTTAGTAAGTTTTTTTGAATTTTTTTTTTTAATAACGATTTGTTTCGCCAACTGGAATTAATTGGTGAGTGGGGTTTCCATATAAGTGAACTTCGAATTACAATAGAATCAGGGTCCCACCGATACAACAATTGATTTTTGATTTTGATTTGCTATAATTCTCTCCCTTAAGAGAATAAACTTTATGGAAATTATTATACATGGGCATCTCATCTGGTAAAAGTCTAAGGACCAGTGTAATTAGGTGCTCGAACCGGGATATCTTTAGTTGGAAATACTTACAATTTTTTTTTATTAGTTAAGTTAATGAATTAAGACCCATACGGGAAGTTTTGTTACTCCGCATTTGTCATAAAATTCATACAAGTCGATGCTATTTTCCAATTATCTTGAAGGAAATAAGATGAGGAAGTAGTAGCATTCTAGGGCTGCTCTTATTGAAGAAAGAACGTCGGGTACGTTTTCTCTAACAAGTTTGAGGTTGCGTTCTTGTCATATAAAGATTTATACAGACGGTTACGCAGTCAGTTATCATAGCATTTTTTTTTTTTTTTTGACTAATATATTAAAAGCGCGTAAATAGTGGCAACTGATTAGTATGCATGGGTTTCATATTTTCCAAATCTAAAGAATCTATGTAGATAGTACGAGAAGGAGAAAATATATTGAATCTAGTAACATAGTTTTAAGACAATAATCAGTAATTTTGTCAAATCCTGCTGAAGAAGCATGTAGAGAAAGCCTTGTGAATGAGTCGAACCTCCACTTGTCGTTTCTCATTGAAGTGAGCCATTGATTCTAATGGAGCTTGCATATATTTTCTTTTTGTGTGTTCTATTACTTTTGGGACTTTATGTATTTTGTTATCTTTCAGTCTTTCATTAACTTCGAAATCAGAGAAGACATCGTGAATCAACGAATTTGTCCCCAATTTTTTTTTTATTTCAAATCGGTAATTATCACTCGAGTCAAAGTCGCAAAAGCTACAGATTTTGTTTTATATCTGCGGTATTTTTACGCGTAAGCAGGACCGAAGTAAACACTGCAGGTTGCGCCGTAGGTTAAACTATTCAATTGAATACAACGCAACTTTAGGAAGCTCTTGCTTTTGTTTCAGCGGTCAGTAGTAGAACATTTTGTTAAATATTCCCTTTTGGGTCAGTGTTCTGATATTTTCTTGAGTTCCTTGGGGAAATATAAATTATTTTATTTTAAAATAGCTAAAATAAGCAAGCAACCAAGCTGTCTAAGAGTCACTCCGGCAAAGAGAAACTGCTGTAGTTCACAGGGTGATATTTAAGTGATAATTACTCTTATAGTTCATTGGTCTCTTTTCGCAGTTATATATTTTAATAAATATGGAGGTTAACAGGCTCAATCAAGAAGAGCTTACCTATGAGCTTACTATCCGTGGTCTTCCCACAGGCAAAGTGGATGATATGCGGGTCCAACTTCGAGCGGCTCTCAAAACCGAAAAGTTAGGCAAGACGTTAGTTCTCGAACCATACCCAATCCCAGTCGTAGAAGATATAGAAGCACTAACTAAGAAGGTGGAAGAGATAAATGGGTTATTAGTTTCATTTAGTGGGGATATAGGTTCGGCGGAGTATAAGAAGATCTTGACCAAATTAGAATGGGCATTAGAAAGACTTGCTAGGGTTGAACCCGAGGAGGAAAAAGATGTAAAAGTAAAGAAGACAATAAGGGGGGAGTTAATTTTGTCCTTAGGATCTCTTCAAAGCAAGGCAGAGGGTGATGATCATGGGGTGAACACATCCGATTCAGATGATGATATGCTTACGCCTCTCAATACCACGATTCTCGCCTCGCGATCACGAGTACCATTGTATAAGTGGAAACTCACCTTTTCTGGAGAGAAAAGCCAATCGCTGAACTCATTTTTGGAACGCGTAACGGAACTGGCTGAGGCTCGGGGCGTCAGCAAAACGCAACTATTTCGATCAGCTCTAGATTTATTTTCCGGCCGAGAGCTGGTATGGTATAGGGCAAATAAAGGCAATTTGCATAGTTGGGCAGATCTTATCGGGGAATTGAAAAAGGAGTTTTTACCCGCGGACTACGATGAACGTCTCCTAGATGAGATCAAAAGGAGAACACAGGGTAGAGAAGAAACTATTGGGACTTACGTCGCAGTAATGTCCAGTATGTTTTCGAGGCTTGTAGATCCTCTATCGGAAGCGCAACAGCTACGAATTCTGAAAAGAAACATGAGCCCATTTTACCAAACGCAATTGGGTCTCACGGAATTTGATACAACACAAGAACTTGTCGACTTGGGTAGGCGCTTAGAGGCAGTACGCCTATCAGTGGAAACATTTAACCCTCCTCCTTCAAAGCGCAACACCAGTTTATTAGAACCAGATTTGGCGTATGTGGTCCCAGGGAACCCTACAGTTTCTGCATTGTCGAATAATGAGAACAGTCTCAAACCGAAATTAATAAAATGTTACAAGTGTGGTGTCGCAGGTCACATAGCTCGTTTCTGTGAGCGTAATTTGAAGTGCTATGGCTGTGGTACACCAGGTACTATTAGACCCAGGTGCAGTAATTGTAGAAGTGTTCGAGTACAGGGAGCAGATCGTACTAACGCCCATAATTCTAGAAACCAGAATGTTCAAAGTCAGGGAAACGGGAATCGAGCTCGAGTATAAGCGGCGTTTCGAGCTCAAATAGACCACTAGGAGCCGCAGTAATCAGAGAAAGCCCAGGTAGTGAGAAGGTTCACACGTTACACACGCTGGTGGATTATGTTTTTACACATGTAAAAGACGATGTGCGTCCTTTCTTAACAGTATCAATTTTCGATACAGATATTATTGGATTACTCAACTCGGGTGCATCACGTACAATTATCGGAGGGCCTGCGTGGCATTCATTGAAAAATTTAAAGTTAACTTTTGGGAAAACTGTGTCGGAGTTCGTAACACTCGCCAACGGCGAACGTATAAAAGTTTTAGGTGAAATTTGCTTACCTATAAAATTACGTAGTCAGCTGAAAATTCTAGACGTGCTAGTCATCCCAGAGCTCCCTCACAGCATGATATTTGGAACAGATTTCTGGAGGCTAATGGGTATCTCTGTGAACTTAGCAAAGGATACATGGGAATTTACAGATGATATTAGAGAGTGCCATGTAAATTCATTAGAAAGTAGATCAAAATTATCTATACCGCAAAGAAAAGATCTGGAACATTTAATCAAAAGCGCAGAAGAAAAGATGGGTAAAGGTTTGGGCTGCGCGACTCAGGTCGAACACGTAATACAGACTGACTCCTCCCCTATCAAGCAGCGGTATTATCCGGTCTCGCCGGCAATACAAAAAGTAATAAACGACGAGCTTGATAAAATGTTGAGAGAAGGTGTGGTCGAGCCATCCAATAGTCCTTGGGCATCACCAATTGTTATGGTGAGGAAGAAAGATGGAGCCTACCGCTTCTGCGTCGACTATAGGAAGTTAAATAAAGTGACTAAGAAGGACGCATACCCCTTACCGTACATTTCCGCTACACTAGATAAATTAAGAGATGCCAGATACATGTCGTCATTAGACATTAAGTCAGCTTTTTGGCAGGTTCCCATGGCGAGAGACTCTAAACAATATACTGCCTTCACAGTCCCAGGGAGGGGACTATTCCAATTCCGTCGTATGCCGTTTGGCTTGACGAACTCTCCAGCTACATGGCAGCGTTTAGTCGATAGGGTTCTCTCAGGGTATTTAGAGGAACACGTCTTTGTATATTTAGATGACGTTATAATAGTTACGCCAAGCTTTGAAGAACATTTACGGGTACTTGAAGAAGTTTTAGATCGTTTGCATCAGGCTGGACTGGTAATAAATTATGATAAGTGTGAGTTTTGTAGGCCCGAGCTCCGTTATCTAGGCTATATAGTTGGTGAGCATGGACTTCAAGTCGACCCAGAGAAGGTCAAGAGCATTTTGGATATAACCAGCCCTAAGTCTGTCACCGAGGTACGTAAGTTTATTGGAACCGTTGCCTGGTATAGAAGATTCATCCCAAATTTCTCCTCATTGCTTGCACCTATCACAGAGCTCCTGAAGAAAAGTAAAAAGTTTGTGTGGACACCTGAATGCGAGACTGCATTCCTAACAGTTAAAAATACATTAGTCTCGGCACCAATATTAACTTGCCCCGATTTTAGTCAACCTTTCCTTGTTCATACCGATGCCTCAGGATATGGGCTGGGGGCAGTGTTGATGCAAAATGTTAATGGTGAGGACAAGATAATAGCCTATCTAAGTCGGTCCTTAAATAGGTGCGAAAGAAACTATTCTACGACGGAGAGGGAATGTCTAGCAGTTCTGTGGGCTATCGAGAAGTTAAGACCCTACCTCGAAGGTATGCGATTTTCTGTAATTACGGATCACGCTTCACTCGTATGGTTACATAACTTGAGAGATCCGACTGGAAGATTGGCTCGTTGGTCGATGAGGTTACAACAGTATGATTTCGAGGTGATCCATAAGAAAGGCAAAGAGCACCTGCTCCCCGATTGGCTTTCGAGATCAGTACCCATAGTCAATTGTATCAGTGAGGAGCACGGAATAAGCGACAAGTGGTACCTCAACATGAAGACTCAAATTGCAGCCAATCCTTCTAAATACCCGGATTGGCGTGTTGAGAAAGACCGCTTGCGAAAACATGTTCGTCCTAGATATCCTGCGCTGGCCTTTGAATCAGAATCTTGGAAACAAGTAGTCCCCAAGGACGAACGAAAGAGTATTATACATAACGCACACGATATACCTATTGCTGGGCATAGTGGTATTCAGAAAACGTATGACAGACTTGCTCAACAGTTTTACTGGCCGAAAATGAAATCTGATGTCGCAGCGTACGTAAAGAAGTGTTTAATATGTCAATCTATAAAACCAGTTTTAAGGAAACCGGCGGGACTCATGGCTAGTCGTAGAATTACAGATAGACCTTGGGAGACCATTAGTATGGACCTTATAGGCCCCTTACCTCGTTCAAGTCGTGGATATTTGTATATTTTAACCATAGTGGATCAGTTTAGTAAATTTCCGATGTTGTTTCCATTACGTGCAGCTTCAGCTCATTCAGTCTCCACTATTCTGGAAGAGAATGTTTTCCTGTTGTTAGGTGTTCCCAGATCGTTGATATGTGACAATGGACCCCAATTCAAAGGTCAAGAATTCAAAAAGCTCTGCGAATCTTATGGTGTGGAAATCAGGTACACAGCTTTCTATCATCCTCAGGCGAATCCGTCCGAACGAACTAATCAGATAATCAAGAGCATGCTCCGTGCGTACGTGTCGGAGAACCACAGAAAGTGGGATTTACATCTAGCAAAGATTGCTTGCGCTATCCGCACGTCCACGCAGGAGAATTGCAGGTTGACACCGTTCTTTGTTAACTTTGGGCGTGAAATGATTACCCATGGGAAGGCTCATAAGAATTTAAAAGAAGGGGAGATATACGATCCAGTGGCTCGTTCGGAAGCTCTGGAAGAAGTCATTAGGGATGTTAGGAAAAGATTAGAAAAGGTGGCGGAACATGGAAAGCGAAGTTATGATCTGCGGCGCAGGGATGAAAAGTATTACGTTAATGACCTAGTATGGCGAAAGAATTACGTGTTATCAGAAGCTTCAAAATACTTCAATGCAAAGCTAGCACCTAAATTCATCGGTCCTTTTAAGATCGTTAAAGTACTATCCCCTTGGACATTCTCACTTCAAGATGAGAAAGGCAAGGACCGAGGAGTTTGGCACGCGAAAGACCTTAAACGTTTTCACGGGAATCAAGAAGATAATTAGAGAGTACATTTCCTTTTCTTGGTCGCCCCAAAAAGGCATCCACCCAGCTTCACTGGGCAACTATAGAGTATTAATTAGCCGCTTAAGTCCGTTGCGGTTGATACTCTTTTGTTTGACTATTGCACCATTTTACTTCACATGGTGTCGTCAGGTAGGCCTCAGCTTACCGGCTATTCCAATTTGTTAATTTGTTTAGTTAGAAGGAGTCCCTCAAACGCAGATTGTCATCCGCGGTATATGGTTCATGGTGTTGGGATTGCACGTAGTGCGAAGTCCAGTGAGCCCAGCCCGTTACAGGGTAGCCGTAGCCAAATGTAAAGAAAGACACAAATTTGTTTTGGGAGCGAGGTTATCCCAGTGACGTCTGTGTCAGTGTTATAGAACTTATGAGGAACTTGTGGAGGAAATCGCTTATTCTCACATGATTCCAGAGAGATACTTCTCCAAATCTCCGGGTTTAAATTTTTGTTTAAATCGATGTAAATGAAGCTCTTTTTAGATGGGATAGAGGTTGGATGGTAGGACGTTTTAATTTCTGCCTACGAGTGAAGTTATGTTCGTTCTAGGCCGGGTAGTATTGAATTAGGTTTTAATTGGTGAGAACTAATATTAATCGGAAATGCTTTCTTTTATTTTATCTGGAAATTGGGACTAAAATGTATGAATTCGTCTGAGGTTACACCATAGTTTGTAGGTAAAAGATCGTTCATTCTTGAGCAACAAAAGAAAAGAAATGAAATTTAAAAGGATTCAACTAGAAGTTGTTATCAAAAGAAACGATAGAGCAGAAGAGGCTCTTTTAGGTTATAAGTCCTGTTGGGAAACAATTTAATTTTTTTTATACTTGGTAAGGTGTGGACGTTTATCCAGTACCATCATTTGGAATCTGTTAAACGATATCCGTCCATTTGTATAACTTTATATGTAGATTTCAGACCGAAATTTCCAGCTTTTATTATCTAAAATTACGATTACTTAGGATGGATTTAGTGACTCCGTATACAATAAAAAGTAATGTTGAAACGAACCTATGTCGATTCCAGCCTTGAATCAAGAAGAAGACGGTTAGACCACATTCACTACTCCGCTCCCATAGGCATAGCGGGACCTCTGTCATGCATTCGATGCGATTTCTCACGTGCTTTATGGGAAGCTATTTATCTCTAATTGCAAAAATTAAGTAACTTGCCTCTTACCATCTTAAGTAAAGTAACATACATAGGCGGGTAATTCCGGTTTTGTAGGAGATTTCTAGGAAACCTCCCGGAGGAAGAGGAGGTGTGTTACGGTCTCTGGGGAAGATCGACCTTATTGTATAACGTGTTCGTGCTTGTCTCATCCACAATAATGTAATTTTTCTTTTGCTTTGAGTTCATAATACTGCAGATACCCTTTCTTTTTAGGCACTGACTTCCGACTACCTTGGGTTGGCACCCCTCTTATTCCATGGGCATTATCACTCCAGTTACCAAAAGGGGCGACGTACATATGGCATTACTTGCGCAAGGGTGCACGCACAGTAAGGAAGTGCGCCAAGCCTACGCTCATTGAAAGTTATCAGCATCTCGAAACAAAGCAAGAGGAACGATCAGGACATTATTTGTATTCTGAAACAAGAGGAAATGCCGGAACTTTGTTGGTATCCAGAAACTAAAGCTGAAGTGCATTTATTAGTTCGTTGGTTTGAAGCGAACACTATAAAATTAGTTAAGGGTTCATGTAATTATATTTAGATTTTGAATTGTATAAATTAGGATAGAGATGCTTAAACACCGACCGCTAGGTACTAAATTCCATAGCTTAAATTTTATTGTTCCATGCCCTTGATGTAAGCTTTGAAATGTTTGTGACTAACCTTAAAAATTTACATTACACGGGGCCAAATCTTTACAACGTCATTCAGTCACACGCGTCAAAATTATTAATCCTATTAATTTACTCACTACTGCTTTGCCCGCTGCGCTTTATCTTGGCCTTAATTGTAGTAAACGCACCTATAGTCAGTCTAAGAGATTAAAATTTCTAAATGAAAGTGCAGTCCAGGATTGCTTAAAAGAAAAGAAAAGATAATAACAAAAGAATTAATAATACACATAAAAAAAAAAAAAAAACCGAAGTCCAGTGTCAAGAAAAATACATTAAACAATGACCATAAAAACGATAAAACCAAAAGTGTAATAATATGGGAATTACGAACAGTTAACAACATACAACAGTGAATCAAAGTCTAATACAAATAAATAAATTAAATAAATTACAAATATAACAAGACACTAGACCTATGAAAAGAAAAATAAATAAATAAAAAACTAAAAGACAAACTAGTCGTGATTAAGACGTACGCAATCAGCCATCATAATTTAAAACACATTAACAAATGTTTACAAGATCTAAACATAAGACGAATACTACAGGCAGCATCGTGTAAATTCAATCCAGAAAATACATTTGTAGGTTTATGAGCAACCACAGTGTACGAATGCACCTACTAGATGACAGCGGGTGACATTACCAAAAGTAACTTTTGAGAGGAGGTGGAAAAGAGACACGAAGGCGGCACAGGGGCTTTTTCCTCGAACATTCTAAGTGTACGGACGTCGATCAGCAGTTTAGCTGCCCAGTTTTTAATCCAGTTGGTGAAGTTCAAGTAATAAGCATAAAAATTAAGCAGTTGTTACAAGTCTCAGTTCAGCGGTTAACTAATACCCAATAGTTGTAAAGTGTAGAACAACTTAAATCGGTGGAAAAGAGGAATAACGATATAAAAGTCTAACCCCACACCAAAAGGAGGACGGAAGAAACGGGAAGTTTAAGGAATTTTGGACGAACGGGTTTTTTATTTGGCGACGGACAAAAGGATCCGTTAAGTATGCAGGAAAAGCAGCAGCGAGCAGTTGTAAAATCGAAGATGAGTATTTAATTCAATGAGCAATTAATTTTTTTTTTTGAAATCCTTTTTGGATGTATCGATGTTTGATTCTCGGTGTGGCTGACCGGCACTGTAATATATATATAACATAGTAATATAGTACATAACCATATTCTTTTCTTTTGCTATGTTTGATATGGCATAGACATATATTAATAATATTTTTTTATGAATTTTTGTTATATGGGATAGTAATCTAGTAGCCACATTTTCTTTCATATATTTGGCGTGGCGTAGTAGTATAGCAACGATATTATCTTGCAATATGTTCTGTTGGGCATAATGATATCAGAATACTAGTTTTTTTTTTATATAGTTTGTATGGCGTGATAACGTAACAATGAAATAGTTCTTTAAAAGAATAACGTAACAACGAAATAGTTTTTTTTAAAGGATAACGTAGCAATGAAATAGTTCGTTTGATATTCGGTGTATCACAGTGATGTTCTTTAGTGATGCATTTATGTGCCATAATATTCTTTTTTTTTTTTTTTTTGCATAGTACAGCTCTATAAAGCGGTATTGGCATCTCTCGAAGATTGTGTAATGTTACTTTTTATTTAATATATTTTATATGGGTCCAAATACTACTCGTCGTTCTTTTATACCTCTCCTTTTTTTTAATTTGGTGTAGGAAAACTGTAAAACTATAGGTGTAGTTTACAGGTGCTGAACGAAATCCGGTTTCGTGATTTAACCGGCTGAAAAGAAAATCACGTGGCGCTCAACATTTACCTACTCGAACCACCCCATCTCCTGAGCCAGCTCTACGTCACGTAGAGGACGTAGCAATCCAGAAGACGAGTATAAACATATCCACTACGTGGCGCTTTGAGATAACCATGTGTGGACAACCCTTACAAGATCTAATTATATAGGATGTAAGCATTGGCTTGTTTAGTTCCATCTGCACTAATATAGGTATTTTGTATGACTTCAAACCAATACATTCAAAATAATTAACGATATTCAAAGATATTCAGCTACTAGAACAATAACAGCTTTGGCTATCTGTATTGACCATATACTAACAGAAATGGAAGATAGTGATCTAGCTTCACAGTTAATGCGGATGATACACCTATATTGGATCACAAATTTATACTTGTTCAAGTGCACTTCGATATTGAAGGTCTAGAACCATTGAGGAAAATTCCAATACCAATTCTGAACCGACAAGGATATGCTCTAGCTATTGAAAACGGAGTGGAACACTCTAATACCACTAGCGTGGATCAAATGACAGAAATACAAATGGCAAAACTGCAAAATACTGTAACTATAATATACTGTGCTAGATAGAGACAAACACCTAGATTACTCCGCATATACTAGGAGAACTCAGGAAGACAGATAAATTATTACAGAAAAATGAAAATACAAAAATATTTGGGACCACTATTTAAAAAACTTTTTAGAAGAAAGAAAAATTATGTTACTTCTCTAATAAGATAGCCAAAGAAGAAAATATTACTCCATATCTTGTCGTATTTACAATTCTTCTAAATTATAGCAAGAAAATTTAAAAAAAGAAAACAATACAACGGAAATCTCCAAATTTGAATATGAAGGAAATACATACATTGACAAAGTAGAGATATTCAGCTACCTAAATGCGCATTTCTCAACGACGTCACGGCGGAAAGAGCTATTGATAAATGCAGACCCTACACCAATTTGTATGTCAATAATCCTGTAAAAACCAAGTTCTTGTACCTACGACCGACAGACGATCACGAAATCAAGGAAATAATTTGTAATATAATAAGTACCAGGCAGGTGATTTTATCCGGCCCGCCAAGGTTTTTGAAATTTTTTCGTAAACTGTAAAACATATTTAACCCAAGCAGTTCCACATATAGGTTTTAAATTTAGAAACATATTAAAAGTTTATTTTTCATACGATTAGAACGAAGTATTTGAATTCTATCAAGTCTCTGATTGTGAATAATAAAATAATTAATAATTTTCCAGTGAGATCTTTGATTTAAAAAAGCCTTTCCCTTTGGTTATCCCAAATAGAAGAAGTGAATTTAAAAGTTAAATATCAAATAGAGAAGTGAATTTAAAAGTAAAATATATATATATATTTAACTAGAGCGCGTGGTAAATGCGCCAAAGCCGCATGAGTCACAAAATTTTTTTGAGTGAGTCTACTGATTCATGCAATTTACTGTGACTAGATAGAGCCCATTTAACATCTTTGCAGTTGACCTCGGGATTTCTTTCTATTGTCTTCTGTTGCGCGTGACTCATTTGTAAATTGGTATGTTTAAATTCATATTTAATATATTACAAATTAATTATTATGTTAATATTATTTTTTAAAGTTGAAGATGGAACGAAAAAAAAAATTTGATAACGAGTGCGGCATTTTTAAAGAAGAATGGGGATTCAAATACTTCTTTGTGCAATCGCAGTCAAAGAATGGCAAGGCTGTATGTGTAATTTGGAATGACACTATTGCTGTAATGAAGGAATATAAATAACGTCGACATTATGAAACAAAACGTGCTTCAGTTTACTCACAATTTAAGGACAGGCAGCGTACTGAAAAATTTGAAAAAATACGTCGTAGTTTGTCTTCTCAGCAAAGGAAGGCAAACTCAGAAAATGAAACATTGACAGTACTTAGTATGAAAGATGCTTATTTATTGGCGAAAAAAGGGAAACCCTTTATGGATGGAAACATTACAATGTACTGACTCCCAATCGAAGCAGTAGGTATCCCATATTTGGGAATTTCAACGGAACTTCTTTCCAGTCAGTGTCAATTGTAAACTTCAAATTATCTATAAACGCTTCAAATAAACAAAATACATAAAATAAAACAAGAAAACAATATACCACTTTTTGAGAGTTATATTGCTGATTAAAATATGTTCCCTTTCTTCGAATGTCCTATAAATTCAATGCAATTAAATATATTTTGCTCAAGTGCAAATGATTTTGGAATCTCTGGAAAAAATCTTTGCACAGATTAGCTGATCTCAAAAGAAAAGTAGTGACTTTTAAAATCAATTATGAAGATAATCCCTGTACTTTCTTCATACCACTCATTCATTTTTAATTTCTTCCTTTAATATCAGATACTCCTATTTAAAATAACTGCATACTAATAGTCAAGCTTAGATTATCAAAAATGTCCACCTCATTAACAGCAAATGAAGACAATTTCATTTACAACACGGAGATATCCGATGCAATAGGTAATGATGTAATGTTTTGTAAACAGTCAATATTTCAAATTCTTCTTAGTTTCCGGAATTGAGGCAATTAATCAAACTTACCCTTCACCAATGGAGCAAGTACCCGCGGAAAATATTAGAAGCGAACTTCAGAACTCAGGCAAAAATTACTCCCTCTTACAGGAAGTTCCAGTATATGGTATGCATAAATTACTATTTTCTGCATAATGTCTTAATATTCTTTTGTAGAGGCTATACCGATAAATTTAATGTTAAACATGTTATCAACTAATCCAGCAGAGGGTACAAAGGCCACAACAAAAACATCTTTATTACCAAAATACAGCTTGCAAATGCTGCGAAGAAGTGTCAGCTGCTATAAAGGAGCTAAGATCAGATATGACCCGCATGTTCACAGAACTTACCTGTACCATTGTGCAATTAAGGAAAGAAATAAGGTCACTAAAAACTAACTTGAAAAGTCATAATGACAGCCCAATAGATAAAGAGAGTTTACCTTTTCCGACAATAGAAGAGTTTTTAAAATTCGAAAAAGGAATTTCTAAAGATTCTAAAAAATTCGATGAGTTGGTAAGTACTTTCGGTGGTAAATGTTAGTCTTTATATTTAAATAATAATATAATTTGTTACAGCAACAAGCCTTTATGGATAAGAGGCATGCAGATCCCGTAAAATTTATAAAAAGCAGTTTGAAATTAATCTTCACAGACGAAGTTGTTAAAGAGTTTTGTTGGCTGGGGAAGAAAACCAAAAAAATCTGCACGAGCACTTCGAGTGGTTACTGCAATAAAGAGTGAGTATATTAATTTAAAAGCTTAGATTCCTGTATTTTCATGGTTTATTTTAGATGCGTTTCATCAAAAATTCACGCAAACTGCAGAAGATGTGCGTGATAAGTTTGCTATGCGTCATTTCCAATATGCAAACGATCGTATGTAAAAAAAAAAAAAATATCAATCTAAAACTTAAAAAGGTGTAAAAAGATCCGGCAAAGGTCAATATATGTATTTAAATGAATTCCTATTAATATCTTGCTCATGATCATTTTTCCTTTTTAAGTTTATTCTATTAACTGAATTAAAATTATTTCTGTTTTTCTATTTTTTTGTTGTAATTCCAATATTTACTGTAAGATTTTATTAATTCTGTAAGCACTTAAGGACTAAAAGTTTCGAGCCTATATGAAGTATACAAATGAACGTTTTTGTAATTCAAAATCGATTCGTATTCTTGAAGAAAATTCGAGTACATAATACCCTAGACACACAGCACGATCTAATGAATCATTAGTACTAACTATTCATTAAAATGCCGTGTGTCACACAGTATACGTCATTATGGCTCGAAAATCAGATGATAATGAAGTACACTAATGAAGTGTTTTCTTCCTTCATTATAGCTATAATGAGGAAAAATGTACTGTGCATCTGCTGATTTGAAAAATAAGAAGAAGAAATGCAAAGCACAAAGTAATTATATCAAAATATTTTTTAATAAAATGTTTTTTTTTTCATTTCACAGTCATTAAATGAAATGAAATAAAGATAAATAAAATTTAAAATTAATAAAAACAAAGTTTATTGCGTTAATTCGATCCATATTGCTTTTTTAATGTGATAAGTTTATCCAAGCCAGTTTGACAGATCAACTTAATTAAAGAAATGGCTGTGTGTCTGCAGTTTATAATGAATCATTATACACTAATGAGTCGTTAGTTATTTCTTCATTAAGAGTGCTGTGTGTCTAGGGCATAAGGCCCTTATGTATTACGCTCCCACAAGCAAAATCTTGGAAAAGGTCCCATAAAAGTGATTCGATATCGAGTCGTATTCTGGATTCGATTTAGCGTTCCTTTTTCTTCGTTCTCGAATCTAGACCTATTCGAAAACGACTTCGAGATCGAAGTTAAACTTCGCATAAGCAAATCGCTATCGAAATTTATATATGTGCGTTCGGAGTCCTTTCTCTAAAATGTTCTATTGATGCTTATGGAAAAGTGCCAAACATTGACTTTATATATTCTATAGAGCCGAAACTACTATCCATACAGGAGAATAGTCTTCTAGTAATTTAAAGCTTGGTTCCTTACCTTCCCAAAGGCTACACTTCATATATACCTTACTTATCAAAATAATAAAATAGTTTTGATTATAAAGTAACCTTCCCATTTTACGCTCAATACCTCTCAGCTGAGTAATAATTGCATGTGTGTGTGTGTGCAGCCGGAGTCCGAATCTGTAGGCAGCTACATTCGATATTATTAGACCACGGCACCCCATGACGGCACAGCGACATTACAATGATTACTCAGCTGAAAATTTTTGTTTGAGGAATCGTAGTCATTTGGTTAAGATAAATTTTTTTAAATAATTTTGTTAGGAAAGGTATGACAATTTTATTATGGTTCGGAAGATAAGAAAGCAAGCTTAAGATTATCAGAACACCATTTTTCTGTATGAATAGTAATTTAGGGTAGAGGAGCTTTTTAAATCACACTTTCGTCAGCTTTGCATAAGAACACTGCAAATATTTTAGAATGTAAGGACTCCGTTGGGCCTCGCGTGTGGGGGGGGGGGGGGGGAGGGAGTCTGTTTCATGGCTTCTGAAGTATTCTCGAGGGTTTTGGCGCAGTTCCATTTCTGTTTGAGATGACAATGCAGTAGTGAGTAGTGTTTACATGTGTTCTGCTATCTATATCGGTGCTACCTATTGAAATAATAAAACCTTCATTATTTTTAGTTACAGGTAATAATTTCAATTTCGTTTAAGTCATTTAAATATGCATAAAGATATTTTATATTGTAGAAATCATTTTATGAACTATAAATTAAAAATGGAAGATAAAAATAAAAATTCAAAAAAGCGCAAAATTACACAAGAGAAACAAAAATTTCAAGAAAAATGAGGTATTTTATATTTTGTAATTGAACAAAAAATCAAATTACGTGTCGTATATGCAAACAAAATGTGTCTGTTTTCAAAGAATACAATATAAAGCGACACTACGATACGCATCACAGTAATTATAATTATATTACTGGTAATGAAAGACAAATAAAATATGAATCCCTGCAAAAGTCCTTAGTGGTCAGAAATTAGTGTTTAAAAATCTTTTCAAACAAAATGAATCCTCCGTTTTGGCTAGCTATGTTATTGCGCAAGAAATTGCCAAACACAGTAAACAATTTTTAGAAGGAGAATTTTTTAAAAATTGTATGCTGAAAGTGTGTCCAGATAAAAAGAAGTTATTCAATGATATTAGTTGCTCGAAAATGACCACTACTCGAATTGAAGATATTGATGAGAATAGTTTACATCAGTTACAAGAAATTTCAAAATCGTTTACTGCTTTTTCCATTGCTTTGGACGAAAGCACCGTTATCTGCGATTCGGCACAACTGTTAATATTTATTCGTGGAGTTACTGAAAATTTTATGATTTCTGAAGACTTGTTGTCAATGAAAAGTTTAAAAGACCGTACAAGGGGATGTGATATATTTTCCGCGGTAGAACATGCTTTTGATTCGAATAATATTAATTGGGACAATTTGTAGGAGTAACTACAGACGGTGCTCCATCTATGATGGACCACAAACAAGGCCTTATACATTTTTTAAAAAGCAAGTTGAAGGACTCTCACAATACCAATAAATTGCATAATTATCACTGGATTATTCATCAGGAAAATTTTATAGCTCAGTTGTTGAAAATGAATAATGTCATGAATGATGTTATTAAAACAGTTAATTTTATTAAAAAGAATACTCTCAATCACTGTTATATGCTGTGTGCCGTGCTCCAGACAGAGAGCACACAGAGTCCCTTTTTGACAAGATATTGTTAACACTTAGCACAAGAAAACTCTAAAGTATTTTTAGTTGTTGGATTATTCTTTATTAAAATCACAAAAGCTGAATAATTGTTTCACGAAATCGCGATTTGACTTAATTTAATTTGTATATTATATAAATGTGGGGCTTCAACTGATCACACGAGATCCTTTTTTTAATTTTTTCACAAAATCGCGATTTGACTTGTTTGTCTTGAAATAATAATTTTAAGGGGGCGCGAATAATTCTGATAATTGTATAAATGTATGCACATACAATTAGATTGGAGGAAGTAAGTAATGTACGTATGTACACTGTACATACGGAAAATAAAGTAAGAAGACACTGTATGTAGGTAAGTGTGCATATCGTGTGAGTGGAATGTGTGTTTGATAACAAAATGCAATTTATGCTAAATTGCAATTTGTTATAATGTGGAAATGCATTTGTAAATGCATTTTGAATTTATATTGAAATTTTAAATGAAATTAATTTTGATTTTCAGGGTCATTTCTGTGATACATCAATATATTGCATAGGGCAATATATTGATGTATTCACCTTATGGTTGTGATTTAGGGCATTGGTACCTGAGTCACAACATCCCTCCCCCTGGGGAAAAGAAAGTTTTATTCTTCCGGAAAAGAAAACTTTCTTCTCTGGCAAAATAGAAGATAAGATTCATATAATAAAATAGAATAGTTGATGTAGTTGACTATAAGTAATTACAAAGTTATAAAGCTACAATATATTAAAAATTAATCAAAATATTCTAATTGAAAGTGTTGGCACTATTAATTATATGTAAATATATATGTATGTACAGTACTTATATATGTTCAATAACTGGATATCTTTTCTTTCTTGATTTATTACTATACAATAGTGTTAGTGGTAACAATATTCTTATCGAACAAATTTTTGCTTGCGTTATGTCTTAATTTTATTCGCATAGACATTTTTTTTTGTTACACTATATTTACTTTATTTTTTATATTTTTATTATAAATCTAACGTTAATATGTAGAAACTATTTATTTTTATTTTCATTTCCGTTCCTTACTTACGATATTCCAAAGTTTTTATAAAAAAAACGTAATCTTTATTACAAAAAAAAAATTTTTACGAGAAAAAAAATTTGTATTTATCCTTTATGATCTAATTTTTATTATATCTCTTTATATATTTTTTTTTTTGTACAATTCTATACACATTTTTTTCATGGTTTTATTTCAAATGCATTTAATTGCACACTTGTTACATGAGATGAGATAAAAAGAAATAAATGGAAAATTAAGACATTCATTATCATTTTTTTTTTGATACGATAAGTAGTGTCCGTTTGTTTAGTATTTGTTAAAGTTTCGTACTGTCTTTATGTATAAAGCGAAAGGTAGAGAAAATCATTAAGACTCAATCGGCTAATAAATGTGTGTCAATACTATGATACCGCGAGCTAGGAGAGCAGATATTAAGAAGAAAAAAAATCGTTTAATTTCTTTGATAAGAATGGCTTGTTTAATCTAGATATCGTGTGGGTAGATTTTTGTCGCGGGACTCTGTGTGATATTTTGTTTCGATAAAAATTGCTTGGGATGCAGTTTTGTTGTGATTAGGTGGATTATGGGTTTGTGAGTTCTGTTAGTTTGGACAGTTTTTGTTTCACCATGATATTTGCAGTGGCCATTTCGCGAAAGCCATACAAGGCACCCAAAGATTACATTGTGATCATCGATGGCATTTATATTGAGTCGGTTTGGCCCCGATGGAAGGGTCCAATCCGACTAAACTTCGTTTGTCCTGGTCGGGACACGATTACGGTTTGGGGCGCCGAGCCCCATGGCTCTAAAGTCTAAATACCATACTTGGAATTTTTCGCTGTGGCCGGAGTACGATATGGCGTTGTCGCCATTGGGTAAGTTTGCTATATTTTTTTTTATTAATTTTGTCCGTAATTTTTCCTTTTTCTATCTTTTTTTAATTGGTTTTAATTCTCCGAATGCCATGGACGGCCATCCTCCGTTGGTGGGACTTGATCCTGAGGCCGAGGCTGAATAATGCAGACTCCGGCGAATTTTTTTGTTTAATAATTTAAAAAAAAACAATTTAATTTTTTATTCCTTTTCATTTCCCCCCCCCCCCCACCCACCCATTTCCAAGCACGGATTTAATAAATGTTTTTAATAGAAAGGTTTGGTTTTAGTTTACGTCCTTGGTTCCCCTTTTTTTTCTGCATATTTGGTTTTTGTCGCCCTTTGTTTTTTGCAATGGTTAGTTTCGATTGGTTTTGGTTGGACCAAAAAGAAAATGTTATGTATTGTGATTGGGATTACTTTGATTTGTGTTTTCATTATATTTTGGATATGTCAAACCTTTCGATTGGAATCATGAGTCCATGGATGTATGTTACTATATCTTTATATTGTATATATTCGAAATATAATATTAATTGGAGATATTCTTCGCCGTCTTTCTGATGGGAGCAGGAGTTATTTTAAATCCTGGCGCCCTCGGTGCAAGCGTGGGCATATCTTCCAGTTCTTGTTCTGGGGGTGCATTTTTAGATTTTCGGACTTTTCGTTTGTATTTAATATACAGATAGGCACAGACTATAGAGGTGATAGAAGCTACTATAAAATACGACTGTGAGTAATGGTGGATATGGTGGTTATTTATGGGATTAAGAGGAATTTCTATTCGAGAAGTTTTTCTAGATCCGTGTTTGTTGTAATATTTAAGGGATTTGTTTCTATAAACGTTTCCATGGGAGAAGACGTCATATTCCACATTATATTGGAAATGTTTATCATTGGGATAAAATGGGAATTGAATTTGGATATTTTTACGTTATGTCCGTGCAGGATGAATTCCTTGCTGCGAACATAACAACCGAGATTGATGTACATTGTTCCTATTCCATGCTGGGTTTGTGAATTAATGGAATCTTCACAAATAATGTCTATGTGGAGGGATCATTTCAGGGAGAAAAGCTAGGCGTTCTGTTGTGATAATTGCGTCCAATTGTAATCCTGCCGCAAGATCAGAATTTTACACTTGTGTGTAATGGGTTCCTTCTTTAGTAGATTCACTTCACATTGGTTTGTTCTTGTATTTATGTTTAGGATAGGGGATGAAATTTTGCAGTAGAAATGCATATGGTCCAACGTTGCGCAATTATGAATATCCTGAAGCGTTAATTCAACAAAATGTTCGCGATTGTAGTCTATTAATATGTATTCCTTCCATGGTTCGATATATACGAACGATTCGTTAAGGACTGTCGGTAACGGCATTGCATTGAATATTTGGTATGGTTCCTTGAACGGAAGTAGAATTCGGAGCTCAATAATCATCTTATTGTTGAAAATATTTGCAGATATTGTGCATAATTTGTAAATTTGTGTAATTATATTTTCTCTGGAATTTATGGGAAGCATCGTTGAATTTGGCAATTCTTGCCTGATATTCAATAAAAGTTCTTCAATTTGTCTAGGGGAAATTAGTGTAGGATGAAATTTTCCATGCCTTGAATCTGTTAAGAGATCTATTAATTCCGACTGGGTATTTTGGTATCTGAATGCCATTAATGAAACTAGTGAAATGAGTGATTCCAGTTCAATGGATATTTTATTGTCCAATGTTCTGTTTTCCATTAATGATATAGCTATTTGCACTGCTATTAGTTTTTTATGCATATACAGGAATTCCTTCTCAATTGCGGCTTTTGTCTTATTAAATATGTGGGCTGTTTCTTCTACTATTACAGTTTGGCTTTTCATAAGCGATAGGAGGGAGTTTTGGTTAAGGGTGAGATTACGAATTTGTTCATCGTACAATTTGGCATCATCTTCGTCCAATGTGCCGAAAAGAGCTTTAGAGATTGAGCCTATAGCATTGAAAAGTGCTCTTTGTTTTCTATTTTGGGTAACAAGTAACATATTCTTTTATTCTATGTTTGCTAATATAAGATTTATTTGTAACAACGTACCGTTACAAGTGTGGCTCAAGGCTGAGTGTTTGTCCAGTTTCTGGCAGGTCGCTGTAATTTGTTGGGCTATGAACTGAATGTTGTTGAATTCTGATTTAAAATTCGCCAAGTCGTAGAATGTAACTATCTTCCACTCGTTTGTGTAGAGATTGGCTTTGCCAATCTCTTCGAATTAAATGCCTGCACTAGCGTTTAGCTGCCTTATACCTACTCCTGAGCCATAGGCTAAAGTGATGAAGGGTAAGAAGACTGCTATTTGTATCATTTTGAAAACCTGGAAGATAATATTGCGTTATTTACTTAGAATGAAATCTTTTTGAAGAGGATGAAGCTTTCTGTATTAGTCCGAAAAAAGTTTTAGGTCATTATTAAGGACTCTTTTGTTTTTATTATTAATTTTTATGGTGGAATTTTCAGGGGAATTTATCTCCATGATCTCATACGGACCTGACCATAGTGGTGAGAGTTTGTTATCTCGTAACTCTGCTTTTTAGTAAGACTTTGTCACCAGTATTAAATGATTTTTGGACGGAGTTTGGATTTTTCTTTGTTTGCCATAGCTATATCCTTAGCTATTTTGAAGCTATGTTGTAGACGAGCTTTTAACTCGTTTCCATAATTGTCATAATTATAGCAAACGGCTGGAGATGATTTCAGATTGTTTGGAATTTCGGGTGGGCATCCGTAAAGGAGTTCGCGTGGAGTATAATTAGTACTCGAATGAGGGGTTGTATTATATACAAACATGGCATAAGGAATCCATGTATCCCAGTCTTTTGGATCTTTTGCTACATAAGATCGGAGATATTCTGCTAAGGTTCTGTGACTTCTCTCCAATGCACCATTCGTTTGTGGGTGATATGGAGTAGTTTTAAGTCGTTTAATTCTTAGTAATTTAGATACCTCGGCGAACATGCCACTTATGAGGTTAGAGCCTTGATCTGTGAGGATACTTTCTGGAATACCATGTCGACACTATCATTGTCGTGAAGGTTTCCGCTAATGTCTTAGACTCGGTGTCGACTATGGGAATAGCCTCAGAAAATTTTGAAAGATCGTCTTGGAATGTAAGGATGTATTTGTTTCCAGAATTAGAAATTGGTAGAGGTCCTACAACATCTAGGTACACTCTTTCGAAAGGTTTGGAGCTAATGCTCGAGATTTTCATAGGAATTTTTGGATTTCTAGATATTTTGTTTACCTGACAAAGTTTACATTTCCTTACATATTTTATGATATCATCTGACATGCCAGGCCAGTAAAATTGTTTTTTTTTTATTCTTTTAATTGTGCGGGAAACGCCTTGATGGCCTCCCGTCGGCAATGAATGAAAATCCTTCAGAGCTTGTTCGATATTTTTATTATGTGATAAGTAGTTAATTGAATCCTGATGCAGTTTTATGTTTATTTGCTTATTAGCGAAGATCTAATATAGGGAAGCAGATATTTATTTATTTTAACTGATTCGCTTCTGTATATGAGCAGATCTCAGTTAAAATTTTTTCGAGGTCTGATCTATCTCTTTGGGATCGGCAAGGTAAATTAATCTTTGAAATGATTATTTCGGAGTCTTTTCTTTTGAAGAAGTTCAGTTTCTGAAAGTGGGGATTTATCTGAAAATTTTAGTTTCCAATCCAACACTCTTTCAAGTTCTGTATCTTGCATTGGCAAGATGAAAAATTTAGGATTCGTATTTTTAGTCAATAGCAATGGAAAATTTATTTCAGTTATTATGACTGAGGAATTGTTTACTGTTGAAGAAGTTGGGTTTGGAGTATTTACACTCGTGCAGGGAGTATTCGAATTCGCCTGAGCTCTAGCTTGATGCTTTGTTACCACATTTACGTAGGTGGTAGGTTCTGCGAAATTTTCGCTACTATCTGGAATAGCTCTACTGAAAGTGTCTGCATTTGTGTTTCAGATTCATGAGCCATACTAATGGTTTATGGTCAGTTATAATTGTAAACTGTCTGCCATAAACGTATGGTCTGAATTGCTCAACTGCGAAAACGATAGCTAAGAGCTCCTTTTCTATTGTTGAGTAACGAGTCTCTGCACCATTGAGAACTCGGCTCACATAGGCGATTGGATGATCTCCTTGATCATCAACTTGTGAAAGACCAGCTCCGATGGCGTAGTCACTGGCATCGGAGGTGACAAAAAATTCTTTGTCAAAATCGGGATATGATAGAATTGGTGCTGAAATAAGTTTATTGCGTAATTCGCAAAATGCTTCATCACAAATTGCCTCGAACTTGAAAGGCGTATCTTTCTTTAAAAGATTTGTAAGTGGTTTAGCTATTTTTGAAAAGTTTGGTATAAAGCGGCGATAGTAGCCGACGAAACCAAGGAAGGCTTTAATATCTTTCTCCTTCTTGGGTCTGGGATAGGACTGAACTGACTTAATCTTCGCTGGGTCGGGTTTGACTCCATTTTCTGTAATAATGTGCTCTAAATACATAATTTCCTTTCTTAGGAAATGGCACTTGTCGGGTTGAAGTTTCAAATTGAAGTTGCGGAGACGGCTAAATACTGCTGTGAGTCTGGAATTGTGATCTTTGAGATTGTATCCATGGACTACAATATCGTCCATGTATACAAAGCAATAGATGCCTTGAAGTCCAGATAGAACATTGTTCATGGCTCGTTGAAAAGTAGCAGGGGCTCCTTTTAAACCAAATGGCATACGATTGTATTCGTAGTGGCCATAGGGTGTGCTAAAGGCAGTTTTCTCCCTGTGCTTCGAGTCCATTTTTATCTGGTGAAATCCACTGGCTAAGTCGAGTGTGGTAAAATACTTCGACCTCCCCAACTGGTCTAATATATCAGTGATATTAGGCAGTGGGTACGCATCGCCAATAGTAATGTCGTTAATACGACGAAAGTCTACCACTACTCGCCACTTTTTGTTTCCATTCTCATCTGGTTTTTTAGGAACCAGGAGAAGTGGAGAATTCCAGGGACTATGGGATGGTTTTATGATATCTGACTCAAGCATTTCGTGTATTTGCCTGTTTATTTCTATTCGGCTTGCTTCAGGAAGTCTATATGGCTTGGTATAGATGGGCGGTTTATCTTGGAGTGTTTCGATTTTGTGGGTTATCGCATCTGTATAAGATAGGAAATCCCCTTCTATGAAGAAGAGATCGTTGAATTCCCTACAGATATTGCGAATACTTTCAGATTCCTCTGAATTACAGTGATCCAATTTTATAAGGTTTTGCAGTTTAATTATGCTGCCCTTAATTGGATCTCTGTCAGAGTCTGTGGAGATGACCACAAAGTCGTCCAAGTCTTGGTAAACTGGGTTCACCTCGTAAGGTGCCAGATCGGCGTCCTCCTCATTTGTGTTGAGGATTAGGACTTTTGCCATACCGTTGACTGGTTCGACTATCGAATTTCCAAGAAATAAACCTGGCCTTATTTCCTTCTTGAAACAGACCGATTGATTTTGAATAGAAGGAGTTGGAATTTCAATAATGGATTCTGATCGAGCCGGAATTTTAAATGATTTTAATTTATCCGATTCTTTCGGATTTCTAAAAGTAAGGAGATATGATTCCAACTTTTGTGGAATTTGGAAGGAGTTATTCGATGATTCCGACTCGATAGAATTTGAAGGAGATAATACTTTATTGAAATTCCTTGACTTCTTTTCTGATTTATTTCTGAATGAAGGAGATAGAATTTTATTATATTTAGCCTTTTGTGCGGCTGTAGATGGAGATATACTTTTATGCTGTTGCTTCATATCTTGTGAAGCCTTGGATGGAGATAGAATTTTATTTAATTCAGCCTTTTTTCTGGCTATAGATGGAGATAGATTTTTACCTTTATGCTTCATTTCTTGTGAAGCATTTGCTTGCGATCGATTTGCATTGCTTTTCGAAGCAATTGATGGAGATAGATTTGTATTAATATCTTTATTGGAGAGTGTTATCCCTGTATATAACAGACTCTTTGTTTGAGACCTCTCTTCTGGGTCTTCGCTTTTCAAATAAACGTATGGGTAGTTAGTGTAATATTCTTCATAAGGATAAGATTAATTTGAATCGTTTATTTCTCAAGAAATATATTTATTTCTGTAATTGATACTAGCATTGTATCGAGATAAAAAGTCATGACCAAGTAGGCCATCGTATGAGAGGATGGAGTTATTTCCCACTATTTGAAATGGGTGTTCTAGGATGGAGTTATTTTGTGCAGATTCCACAGTTAATTTCGCGAAAATGGGTCCTTCCGTTGAAGTAGACTCTGTGAATAACGTATTGATATTGCAGACAGCATCTCTGTAGCAGATACTGTCTGGCCTTAATGGATGTAGTTTTATTAAACTGATCTCTGCTGCTGTGTCGATTAAAAAAGTAAGTTTTGGAGCAGAGCAGATATCGACAGGGAAAGAAATTGTTAAAGAATTATTATTTACTTGGATGGGGATACGTATCAATTTAGTTCTGACTGTGTCGATATTGCTTCGGGATTCCTGTGAATTTGTGCTTTTGTTTGTATGTGCGAGGGGCTGCCGAAATTGACCCCACGCTGCATCCAGTTTCTCTGCCTGGATGCCGATGGACTTTTGCTATCTCTCCTCTTTGGAGATGGCGATCTAGCCGAGATATTGGCATTATTATATCTCGGCGGTGAAGTTCGACTTTCTCGGAATACTGGCTGCTGCCAGTTCCTATTTTGAGGCTGTCTGTCAGCCGTGTTTGTTGGTGGAGTATTTTTCACCTTTTGGAAATTATTTTGATTTCCTTGGCTGTCGTTAAAGCGATTATTATTCGCCGTTCTTGTCCTGCATTCCTCGATTGTATGTCCCATCCGATGACAATATCGACATGCAGGAGATTGTGATGGATACTTAATTTTATTAAAATCTGGAGAGCGTTGTAATTGGGAGTTTAGCTTTGGAACTGCACTAAAATTTTGCGTGGTGCGTTGTATGACTGGGCAACTTGATGCAGCATGCCCCAGTCTATTACATTTGAAGCAACGTAGATTTGAATTTATTGTTTGCGCAAATGGAGTTTGATTTATCTTGCTTTGTGCTTGGGAAACAAGTTGCTTCTGCTCTAAGCGTGATGCATTCTCCAAGATGAATGATTTTAATGCAGAAAAGGATTTATCGGAATGCACTTTGGCTAAGGTCTGTAATTGTGGATTGGATAACCCATCTTCAATTGCTCTCACAGCCTGATACTCGTTATCTCTTAACAAAGGTAGGAGCACCTTGTCCGTTGTATAGGAATGTGTTGCTTCATTTAGCTTGAACAGTGTTGTATTTAAACTCTGCAAAAAGTCTTTTACACTTTCCTCTCTTCTTTGTCTGGAGTTAGTCAATTGAGATTGTAGTGTGGAACTAGGGGTTTTGACTTCGAAAGTTTGGGCCAATAGCGATTTTACCTCAGACCAATCTGAGATTTGATTGTATCTGTATACGTAGTATGCCTCTGCGGATAATTTACTCCTTATTACGCTAAGGAGGGAGTGTTTTTCGTTCGCCGTCGTTGCTGTTGCGTATGTGTCATCACAACTTGAAATAAACTTGTGGAGATCTTTCGGATTTCCATTGAAATTGGGAATTAATGTTCTCGCTTCAGATGGGAAAAAACTTGATTGGTCTCTGAAAGAGACTTTGTGGTGATGCTCTGTGGAATTATTTGTAGTATTCATCACGTTTTGGAATCGAGAGTCCAATTGTTCTTGCAGCGCAATTACAGTGTCTGAGAATGATGTTTCCATGTTTATGTAAACATCATTTGCGAAATATTCGCTGTCTTTGTCGTTTGGGCCAACGTTCAAGACTATTTCATTGTGTGTTTTTTCAAAATCATCCCAATATTTGTGCAACGAGTTTAATTTTTGGTTTAGATATGCCTGGGTTGCAGTTGCAAGTGAATTATTATCTATAGATTGGATAATATGGGATAATGTTTTTCGTCTATAGAGTTGCCTTTGCAAGATTGTACCAGTCCTCTGTGTTGTCATAGCATGACTGCTTAAAATAATCATGAGTTTCAGTAAAATTTTCATGATGAAGTAAAATCTGAAGTCCTTTTAGGTTTATTCGCTCTGTGATAATCGACCAGGATTTGTCTAATTTCTGACATTTTCGGGACCTGTGACAAGCAGAGCTCATCGAAAGATTTGTTTTCTTCTGTCATGATAAGTTCGTGAAGTAAAAGGCGGAGAATTAGGTGGAAATATATATATAAAAAAAATTATAAGATAGGGTGTGTCTGTTATTATTATGGAATAATTTTAGGTTTAGATTTGTTTAAATTTGGGGAACTATATAAGACGCGGTAAATTTTTATGGACCAAAGAAAAGGCAGACAAGTGAAACACAAATAGATAAATTTCTCAACAGCAATAAGCAGCTGTTAAGTTTGTTATGCGTAAATAATTATGTATAAGTAAGATTGTTTCAGTAATCTGTAATATGTGTGAAAAACACCGTAATAAGAAGGTGGATAATTTGTTGGATTTGTCAATAGTCAGAGGGTTAATTTATTTTAATTGGATGTATAGGGAGAAAAAGAGAAAAAAAAACGTTTCTAATCAATTTTTTTTTTGCAAATTATAGCGAGAGAATAAAATCTCAATAAAGCAAAAACGTATGCTTATTTATCTCTGTTTTTTATTTTTTTTTTATTTACTATTTAGCTAATAAAAAAAGGTAATCAGCAAAAATCGCTCTTTCCAACCAAAATCTTTCTCCTGATCGATAGGTATATGAAGCTCTATCGCAGGGAATCGATATTTGATTTTATTTGAAGTCCTCTGACCGGCAAGCTCACGAAGTCTTACCGCAGAGGTCGCTTCTAGGAAGAGTTATTGGCCTATTGTTATTAATTATTGTGCATTGTTCTTGAATGTCTTTTTAGCAGATATTTGTTGGTTATGATGGTTCAGAAAAATTGTAATAATATGTAGGTATTTATATATATTTCACTTATAATTGATTTTGAATATCTTTTAATAATTATTTTCTGATTGTAATGACTCGGAAATTAAATTTTTTAATATGTGTGTATATAATATTTCATTGATTGCTGAATTTGAATATTCTTTTTTTTTTGTTATAATAATAAGGGAAATTTGTATACTATGTTTTGCTAGAATATTGTTATCGTTTCTTCCTTAATACTTCTTCGTTGAAAAGGCGCGTGGCGAGGAGCGTCTGCGCACGTGTATAGGAACGTTCTGGGGCTCCACTAGGAATGGCCGACTTACTGCTTGGCCGAGCGATCACCAGCGTCGACACAAAGGAAGCAACCCAATCGTCTCGGGCGTCGAATTTAAGGTTAAGGAATTTAAGAGTTTACCTTGTCCACCAAAGGCTGTCCTTCCTGGGGCTTATTTGTGAGCAACCTAGCCACCGTTATGGCAATAATCCGCTCTCTCATCAGGGGACCCTTTTCTCTGGCGAATAAGGGTCTGGGCTTCTCCACCAGTCGCCAAATGAAAATAAAGAAAACGCGTATACTTCGCTTTAAAAAAAAAAAAGAAGAAAGAAAACGTTATAATTCCTTTATTGCTTAGTTGTTTTCAAAAGAAACAATTTGCCGGTCACACACAACAACTGCTTTCAAGATCAGACTTTCTAGAAAAGGCCGCTTACAAAATTTTTCGCGGGCCTACGTGACGTGCTCTATTACTAAAAACTCTACTATCCTCTTTTACAGAATTGACTCGTGTCGACCTCTATTTTTCTAGTACAAGTTAGCTCGACTACTGTTACCCTGTGGGGCAGGTTACAAGTGTTTTAGTTATTCCAATCTATGGTAACCTGTCTACTTATTTTAACTATCCCTATTTATTTTACATGTTACATTTCTTTATTTATTTCCATCTGTGATAACCTGTTAAATGATTCCAATCATTCCTCTTTATTTTACATATTACGTTTATTTATTTATTTCAATATGTGGTAACTGTCAAATTATTTCAATCATTCCATTTATTCCTCAAGTTACATTTATTTACTTATTTTAATCTGTGATAACCTGTTGAATGATTCCAATCATTCCTCTTTATTTTACATATTACGTTTATTTATTTATTTCAAGATGTGGTAACTGTCAAATTATTTCAATCATTCCATTTATTCCTCAAGTTACATTTATTTACTTATTTTAATCTGTGATAACCTGTTAAATGATTCCAATCATTCCTCTTTATTTTACATATTACGTTTATTCATTTCTTTCTCCCAATGTCAAGAAGTACTCTTCGGACTTTGCTCTTCGTGTTACAGTTGCAATGCTTCCTTCCACCCCCGCCATCTGTCAAGTCTACTCAATTAATTGCTTGTTTCTTTTACGGGTTCGAAATATTGTTAGAATTATTCACGTGGCTAATTACAAAACTATTTAGACTATCCATTTCCATTTTTTGCTTTGGAGGTGAGAGATATTCATTCAGACACACGAAACTATTTAGACTATTTCATTTCTATCTTTTGCTTTGGCGGTGGGAAATATTCATTCTGACACACGAAACTATTTGGGAGGTACCAAAGTAGTTCATTGGGAAAATCATTGTGATGCTGAACCTAAGCACAAATCCAGCGAAATATTCGTACTTCGTGCTGCTGCGTGTGGTTGTCCCTTGGTTAAATCGGCTTGTGTGATTTACCTGAGACGAACTAGGTGTCGCGCGGAATTGTAGTAATGGATTTAGAATTTCCCTAGAGTTCAATGTCTATCTCTGTGTAATCAGCTGACTGAAATGTCAAGAGCTTATTAGGAATTCGGTTCTGTGGCTTGTTTCTTTTTCTTTTGTCGCGCTTAATTTAATTCTTGCATGGGGTTTCGTTTACTTATTTCTTTTCGTGAGTTCTGCTTTTGTATCTTCCCGAGCTTGACTTGTTTGTTGCTGCCAGTTAGCCTTCCGCCGAAAGTGTGCATTGGCAAAACAAGCAACATTTCCAAACAAGCTTCCAGTGGTGATAACAAGCATGAAATTCGCTCTTTAGAAAAGCGTAAGAGGAAACTTGCATCACTGGAAACTGCTCGTGAGTTTTCCAACCAAATGGTACAGCTTGCTACTATAGCCGGAAAGGAACAACGAACGCAAGCAAGAAGGGAAGCCCTTATAAGAACTCAAGCTGAAATTGCTAAAATTCGAGAAGTTCTTACAATTCAAAATATTCTCTCTCATTTCGCTGATACAAATATCCGTGAAGATTTTCTTAATGGAACAAATGGGGCTGCAAAACTTGAAGAAAGTGATCTCAAGATCTTCGTGCAATTCTACGTTGATATTCAAGTCAATCGTCAAACCTCACCTGAAGATACTCCTGTCTCAGGATGTGCTCAAGCTGCTGAATACCCATTGTTAACATTTGGTGGTCGCGCAAAGGCCTACACAGGTAAGTCAATTTGTAACACTACCCCCCCGTCACAAGCTTGAAGCTCCGTCCAAGCTTGCATACCCCTGGTGGGACTATTGTGTTAGGAGGGTATATGGATACCTAGGTCAGCAAAGACCGTCTCAAGAAAGATAACCCAGAAGGGGTTAGAGCTATAGGCGGTTAAGCAAAATTCATCTACTCATTTAAGGTAGAGATGGGTTCTACTAGGATCGTATCCTTTTAAATTTTATTCAGCCACCACGTATTATAGAAGTAATGAAGAAGGGATAGAAAAGTTAAAACGTCCACTGAAAGATAACCCAGAAGGGGTTAGAGCTATAGACGATCAAGCAAAATTCATCTACTCATTTAAGGTAGAGATGGGTTCTACTAGGATCGTGTCCTTTTAAATTTTATTCAGCCACCACGTATTATAGAAGTAATGAAGAAGGGATAGAAAAGTTAAAACCTTCAATGAAGGCTAACTCAGAAGGAGTTAGTGAGGAATTATCTGCTCATTAAAGGCAGAGGCAGGTTAAACAAGGATCGTGTCCTTATAAAAATGTTACTCAGCCACCACGGATTGTAGAAAGAATGAAGAAGAGAAACCACTAAGGCTTTGTCTGGCTTGATCTGCGCATGGCGACTCAGAGACACATCTCCGAAGTCACGCCGATCCTTGGTCAGAGCTCGATATTGGTCTCGGTATCGAAAACCAAAGGTGCACCCACAGCCCAGCAACCCAAAAAATCTGGTCTACCAGTACACCTCCGGCCCCCAACACCAAGACCAGTCGGAGAAGCCTCTGCAACCAGTAACCTAACCAACTGATTGCAGGACCTCTCCGCACGGGCATCTCCCTCTGACCGCAGATCGACATTCGTTTGAGGGTGTGCCCCAAGGTCCCCAACAGGGGTTAAAATTTCGAAGACAGTCTTTACTGTGGAATTCCTACGGCAGCGCGGGCTACGTAGGGTGCCATGTGGGAGGGGTTTTGACTCATTGTCAAACAAGGGAGTGTGAAAAAGTGGACTAATTTACAAGAGGTATACCGGCCGCTAGGTTGGGTAGGTCCTAAGCGGCACATTGGTATCCTGTAGTTACCAGTTAAGCTGGCTGGATGCCTTCTTAGGGCTACCAGGAAGTATTAGTGGTTATAGGGGGAGGTCGTTTCTTTCGCGGTATGGTGCCAGTCTGTCGACGTGAACGGTTCGCATCTTTCCACCTTGACATTTTTTTATTTTGAACACCACTTCGGTTACAGCGTCGGTGATTTTGTATGGCCCATCCCAGTCGCACTGCAGTTTTGGACACCGCCCAATTACGCGTCGTGGGAAATACAACCAAACAAGTTGACCTACTAGGAAACTGGGTTTCTTTTACCGCAAGTCATAGTATGTCTTCATACGCCGGCTAGCGGTGTTCAACATGACTCGATTACTCTCATGAATCGCATTCAGTGTCGTGGTCAGATTGTCAAGGTAATCGCTAATCGACATAACTTCAGTAGGTGGGCTTCCTAAGACCATCTCCAGTGGCAAACGAAGTTCTCGCCCGAAAAGAAGTTTAGCCGGTGTCTGTTTAGTGCTATCTCGCACACTCGCGCGATATGATAGCAGTAGGTACGGAACATACTGGTCCCATTCTCTTTGGTGCGAATTCAAAAATTTCGCTAAGTAGTCAAGAATTGTTCGGTTAAATCTTTCGACTAAACCGTCCGACTGTGGGTGTAGAGCTGTTGTGCGCGTTTTCTCGACCCCGAACTTCTGCACTACTTCCTGGAAGACGGCGCTTTCAAAATTTCTGCCTTGGTCTGAATGGAGCTGCAGTGGGGCCCCATGCCGGCTGAAAACGGCTGAAATGAGTGCATCCGATACGGTCTCGGCTGTCTGATCTGGTACTGGAATTGCTTCGGGCCACTTAGTGAAGTAGTCCATACAGACTACCAGATAGCGGTTACCTTTATTGGTCTTTGGTAGTGGTCCCAATATGTCTACAGCGACTCTTTCGAAAGGTGCACCAATGTTGCCTACCTGTAGAGGAGCTCGCCGTCTTGGCCGCGGCCCTTTCCGCGCTTGACACTGTAGACATCCAGCACACCAGTCCTTTACATCAGTACTACTACCCACCCAATAATATTTCTGTCGAAGCTTACCTAGAGGCTTGTCAATGCCGAAGTGTCCACCACCTAGAGAATCGTGTACCTGATTGAGGACAATTTTTCGAAGAGATTTTGGGACTAGGATTTGTTTTATAGTCTCAGTCCCTTGACTGATTAGTCTGACGACGATGTTATTTTCCAGTCTCAGAACAGACCACATTGACCAGTACGCTTTAATGTCCGGGCTGAGGTCTTTGATGCTGTCCTTATCTGGGCGCTGACCCGTAGTCAGCCAACTGCGAATGTGTCGTAATGTGAGGTCATCCTCTTGGTGTTGAGCTATATCGTCTTGCGCGGTAACTAGACGAATAGTGATGGTGTCTTTCTCTTCGAGCCGCTGACAATACTGACATTCAGTCGTTGAACAAGGACCACGCGACATTGCATCTGCGTTACTGTGACTTTTACCTGGACGGTGCATGATTTCAAAATCATAGGCCTGCATGCGTTCTATCCATCTTGCTACTTGTCCTTCGGGACTCCGAAAGTTCATCAACCATCTCAAAGATGCATGGTCTGTTCGAATTATGAACTTTTTTCCCAGTAAGTAGGGCTGAAAATGTGAGCAGGCTTTGACTATCGCAACCAATTCTTTCCTGGTGACACAGTAGTTTCGCTCCGGGCGACTGAATGTCTTGCTGTGGTACTCCACCACGTGTTCCATCCCGTCCTTAACTTGCGAGAGAATAGCTCCCCAAGCGTGTTGACTGGCGTCTGTGTCCAAGATAAAAGGTAAATTTTCGTCAGGCTGAGTGAGGATAGGCGCAGTGGTTAAGCATCTGACCAGATAAACTTTCGACCTTTCTCCGTAAGCTCTGTTGTGGCTTCGCAATAGCTGAGAAATTTTTCACAAACCGCCTATAGTAAGCACACAGACCGAGGAATGACTGTATATCCCTTCGTGTTTGCGGTTTGGGCCAACTCTTAACGGCATTCGTTTTGTCGGGGTCGGTTGATAATCCAGAGTCACTGATGACGTGTCCCAAGAACTTCACCTCCCTCTGACACAACTGACACTTATTCGGTGAAATTTTTAGATTTGCTACTCTTAATCGGGCTAAGACAAGGCGGAGATTTTCTACCATTTGTTCGAACGTGGGGCCATGTACGATGACATCGTCCAAATATACTAGGCACGCCTGAGGTGGAATTCCTTGGAGGACGATTTCCATGAGCCTCTGAAAGGTTGCAGGGGCATTAGTTAGTCCAAATGGCATAACTGAAAACTCCCACAATCCACTGCCTGTAGTGAACGCGGTCTTTTCACGGTCTTCTTCTTCCACTTCTACTTGCCAGTAGCCTGACTGTAAATCCAATGTCGAGAACCAAGTTGAACCGGCGAGTGCATCAAGAGTTAGATCAATACGTGGCAGCGGATATGAATCTTTTTTGGTGACCTCGTTTAGTCGCCTGTAGTCGACGCAAAATCTAGTCAAGCCATCCCTTTTCTTAACCAGAACCACTGGAGAGGTCCACGGGCTGTTAGATGGATTTATAACACCTTGGCTTCTCATATCGTGTACTAGATTTTCTGCCTCCTGACGCTTCGCTAGCGGAAGCCTCCTTGGGGGCTGCTTAATTGGTTTACTGCCGCCCACGTCGATCCGATGCCTCATTATCGTGGCTCGGCCGAGTTCAGTTTTGGTTTTCGCAAAAACGTCTTGATGTTCCATGAGTAGTTTTTCCAGTATTATTTTCTGTTGATTATCAAGGTGTACAGTTGTGGGTTCCAGCAAGAGGCATAATTCAGGTGGTAAACTATTCAAGTTAGATTTTAATTCCTCGGACGGACTGACAATGTCTGCAGGCACTTCAACATCTGCCAAAGAGGTGTTAGCTTTGAGTTTGACCGGGTTATCGGTTAAGTTTGTCACACGAACTATCAGATTTCCATTGTTGAACTGGCAGACTGCTGGTTCCATCCAGAGAGAAGATGAGACATTCTTTGGAGATATTAAAACAATTTTGCGTTCAACCACTAACGGGTTGTAAAGTGTTACGAAGCAGGATGACTCAGCGGGTATTATATCGTCCTGTATTGTTCTAACAAAAATGTCAGTGCTCTCTTCCTCGATTATCGGAACCAGTTCGTGAGCTATCTTAATAGTGTGCTTGGCTAAGTCAATTGAACATCTGTGGCCTGCAGAAAATCCATCCCGATGATGCAGTCGTCAAAGACATCAGCTACGTAAAAGGTGTGTGTTGTGGTAAAATTTCTAATAGCTACTGGCAGCTCAATGACGCCGTCCACTATGCTGGTTCCTCCAGTGACATTTCGAATCCGCGTTAAGGCTGGGTTGAGACTATAAGGGAATTGCAAGCGGTCGAGTATTCTTCTGTGCAGAATGGAATGCGTTGCTCCCGTGTCCACGATCATGTGGCATACAATTCCTTCAATCTTCCCTTTTATTTTAATGGTATTACAGATCATACCTTGACTAACCGTTATGATAGGTGGAGCTGGTAGCCTCGAAAATATTTGCCCCGTCGTGTCCCGGGTCTCCGTGTTATGTCTGGATACTCGCTCTCGGTTAAGGGTTGGTGTAGTGGAGGTTAGGGTGATAGCAGGCGAAGTGGTGTGGATAGCTAGTGTGTTAGGAATTGGTGTGTCTTTTGTTGGGCTGTTAATAGGTGGTGTAGGATAGTTCGTTAGTGTGTTAGTAGGAAGAGGATGGTTTGTTAAGGTGTTAGTTGGAAGAGGACGGTCTGTTGGAGGATTTACGGGAAGTGGATGGTAAATTAGTGTGTTAGTGGGTAAGGAGGAGTGAGTTAGTGTGTTAGTGGGAAGGTAGGAGCTGGTTAATGTGTTAGTGGGTGGTGGTTGGTTTGTTAGGGGGTTAATGGGCAGTGGATGGTGGATTAGTGTGTTAGTGGGAAAGGAGGAGTTGATTACGGTGTTAGTGGGAAGCGGGGTGGGGATAGGGTGTGTGTGTGTAGTGTTGGTATGGTGTGAGGTGTGGCTGGTGTAAGTTATGATTGTGTTAGTGTTCGGTGTAAGCTTGACGAGTGGTGAATGTTGTGCGATATGTGTCTCGATGTTCGGAGTATATGCGGCTATGGTGGTAAGGTTAGTCAGTTCTAGGAGGCTGGTTTTTAATGGACTATTGCTCTTTGTGCCGCCGAGGATGTACTTGCAGATGGTATGTGGAGCGTTTGTAAAGTGTGCTGATCTCTGCTCCCCGAGATCAGCTGTCCTGTGTTTAAAGTTTCTTTTAAACTAGACGAAGTGAGATTCCTAGTACATTCTCTGCTTCCCGATAGCTGCTGTGTTTGTGTTGGTTGCAAGTTAGACGGTGAGTCCTCTCGTGTTCCAAGAGTAGATTTATGTGCTGTATTATTCCTCCCTTCTTCGATAGGTATTAGCAGAATGTTTATTGCCCGGTCAGTAGGGCGGCCTTCAACCAGGTCGAATACTACTCTGTTGCCAGGAGCTATTTCGGTTTCCGGATTTACAACTGAACTCCGAAAGTTGGCAAAATGGAAGAATACGTCTATTTGATTCTCATCACGCACGATAAACCCGTACCTTCTTCGAAAGTCGCACCGGCGGATGGTTCCCGTGACGTTTTGAGCTAACAGGTTGGGTTTCGGAGAGGTGGTGGCGGATGTAGGAGCTGTTGACTTCGGCTGAGCTAGCTGCGGCTCCCTCACGCTAGCTCGTTCGCGTTTCCCGATGACATCCGTCCCAATTGTTCTCTTCTGAAGTCCGGCGGTTCTCGCGGTGGTGGTCTATTATTACTAGCTGCGACTGCAACTCGTATATGGCGCCTAGCAGCTCTGGTTGCACGATGATTAGCTTCTATCCGAAAGGCGGTTTGTACTGCGTTTTGCAGAGTAGGTGGGTTAAAATCTCGAACTCTTTCTTGGACATCCAAGTTAAAAATTCCGTCCAGGAAATGTTCCAAAGCGATCTGATCTCTCGCATCCTCCGGACAATATGCGAACTTGAGCCTAGTCAGCCGTAACAGATCAGTGGCAAATTCTGAAAAACTCTCCCCATTCTTCTGGACTCTGGTGCTAAGCTGTACGTGACTTACTGATTGCTTATATTCCGCACCAAATTGTATAGAGAGCGCATTCCTCGCTTTGCTATAGGACCTCCTGGCCTCTTGGTTCAGTGTCTCAAAGAAGCCCAAAACCATGCCGCGCAGAGAGGCAGCTAAGTAAAGTGCTTTGGTCTCGTCGTCCCAACCGTTTGTTTCCGCAATCGCTTCGAAGTGCAATTCGTAATGGTTCCACTGAGCCTTACCGTCGTACTCTGTCGGCGAAAGCATCGGCTTTCTAATTGGCTTGTCACTAACTGTATGCTGTGGTCGAGGAGGTAGTGACCACGACGGCTCCTTTGATGGCTTAGCCTCCGCAGAATTAGAACATGAACATGGGGAGGTACTTTTCACAGGCAATTTCTGCCCGCAGTTGTCTTTAACTTCTTCCAGAACTTTCTCGGGCGTCGGAGTGGATTGACTACTCGGTGGTGGAATATCAACTGTCCCATTAACGGATGGTGCATTTTGTTGCACCTCGGTATCATCCATTACTTTATGGACGAACCCAGATGCGCTGAGGACTGATATATCGGACATTTGCCTCCGTAGTGTACTTAACTCTTCTTGGAAGGACGTATGCTGCCCCTTTAGAGCTTTCACCTCATTGCTAACTTCCGCGATTGTATTCGACTGAGCACTAAATTTATCGCTCAACTCTTCGAGCCTCTGCAGGATTTTGTCGAGCTGCTCTTCGGCCATCCTGCAAACTTTCGTTCTGCTTCAAACCACGATAGTTATGAAGACTTTTCCGGTTACTATAAGGAAGAATGGAGACAGATCCTGTCCGTACTAAGAGGTCCGGGTAGGCGCTTACTTCCTCGCCAATTACTAAAATATTGCTTAGTTCGCTCAAGATCGACTATATGGGGAATCTTTCAGATGTCGTATAAGGCGAAAGACAAAACGCCAGCAATAATTCTACCAGTTGAATAGGGATCTCAGTTCGTTGTCTCGAATTTATTTAGGCCGTACAAAAATAAAAGAAATTCCCTTAATAATAGTGGATGAGTAAGTCTAGACCTACGACAAACCGCAAATCGCTGAGTAGCAGAGGTAGGATTAGCCTAGAAATTATTTTGTGCAAATATCGCAGGGATTTGACACTTGGTAGTTAGCTGGTTATCCAATACTGAGCCAGTTAAGGTCCTCTTGTACTTTCTTTGTCGTTGACGAGCGAAGACTAAGAAGTATAGAAGGTGTTTGGCAATTTGTTGCTCGTTGGTCAGCAAATATTAAACCGCAGCCAATACTAAACCAGTCTAAAATCTCTGGTATTCTGTGGGTCTTGATAGGCCGTCGATTAGCAAATATAACGCAAATGTGTATGATTATTTGGTACTATATGACTCGCTAATTTTCCGATATAAAACCAATATAGAAAAAGTTTTGTCTTTCATAGACCGTTGATTAGCAAATATGACGCAAATGTGTATGATTATTTGGTACTTTATGACTCGCTAATTTTCCGATATAAAACCAATATAGAAAAAGTTTTGTCTTTCATAGACCGTCGATTAGCAAATGTAACGCAAATGTGTATGATTATTTGGTACTTTATGACTCACTAATTTTCCGATATAAAACCAATATAGAAAAAGTTTTGTCTTTCATAGACCGTCGATTAGCAAATATAACGCAAATGTGTATGATTATTTGGTACTTTATGACTCGCTAATTTTCCGATATAAAACCAATATAGAAAAAGTTTTGTCTTTCATAGACCGTCGATTAGCAAATATAAAGCAGATCTAGAAAATTATTTCGTGCTCCAAAGCTCGCTAATTATCGAATATAACACCCATATAGGAGAACTTCTGTCTTTCATAGACCCTTGATTAACAAACATCAAGCAAATGTGTATAGAGAGTACTCGGTTTGATAACCCGTCGATTAACGACTAGGATCAAATCGAAAAACGATTAGATGAAATATGAAAATTTAGCGAGCGAATATAGCCAGTCTCGTTTATTTCCTGTGAACTTTAACTTTTTAAATGGTGGCACAGTAAAGACGAGGGAATCTAAAACTATTTAAGGTTTCAAAATTTTGTAGTTTACTGATAGTACGAAATTATTTTATGCCTTCTAAATCGTAATAAATAGTAGTATTTTGTGTTTTATAAATCACAGACCAGCAAGCATACAGATTATAAAGAATATTTTGTACTTTATTGGTGGCCAATTAGCAAATATAAGACTAACAAATGCTTTGCCTCTTACATTAATCGTTGCCTAGCAAACCTAGACAAATTAAAAGTTATTTCGTATTTCTATTCGTGGTCAAAAATATTTCTTGCTTTCTTATTAGGAATCGTTAGTAATCAACGGCAAGGGATTTAGCATATCTTTCGTAGAATAAGAAATGGTTTCGTTCTTTCTAAACTCGTCGACTAGCCGTTACACCAAAGCGCAAAGATTTGCTCTAGGGTTCGGAGTCGTTCATTACTAAACACAGAATTTCCTTAGAGTAGTTTGTACTTCACTAGTCCTTGACGCCAAATTTAGGAAAAAATTTAAATTATTGTTGGGTATTTCTAATTCTGTAATATAGAACTTTCCAGAAATTATTATTTCTGGGGTCGTTAATACCAAACGGCGCACCTAGTTAATAATGGACCCGAACAGAAACATTTGAACTATTTCTAACCTCCAAGCTGAGCATTAAACCAAATGATCGATCTTTGGTGTTAAAATCTTATTGACGGACGTGGTTAACCCAAATGAAATATAAAAAGCATTTTATTTTATTTTATCAACAAATATAGAAATTGTTTCGTGCGTTGTAATTGTATTCCGCACCTCTTATTAAAAATTGGAATTATTCCATTTTATTTTAGCAGCCAATATAGAAATTGTTTCGTGCGTTGTAATTGTATTCCGCACCTCTTATTAAAAATTGGAATTATTTCATTTTATTTTAGCAGCCAATATAGAAATTGTTTCGTGCGTTGTAATTGTATTCCGCACCTCTTATTAAAAATTGGAATTATTTCATTTTATTTTAGCAGCCAATATAGAAATTGTTTCGTGCGTTGTAATTGTATTCCGCACCTCTTATTAAAAATTGGAATTATTTCATTTTATTTTAGCAGCCAATATAGAAATTGTTTCGTGCGTTGTAATTGTATTCCGCACCTCTTATTAAAAATTTGAAATATAGAAATTGTAGAAAATCCTTATGTGTGACAAGTGGCAACAATGGAAGAAAACATTACCATTCCGAACCAGTTTGTTAACAATTTAATCGTGACTTAGCAACTACCGAAAGTCTAAAAACCGTTTACTAGATAATGAACGGTAAGTAGGAAAATCCCGTAAATATTCCTCGCCTCTTGCGTAGTATAAAACAATTTAAAATTACGATATATCAAATAAAGCAGATATTTTCTTCTTCAATTAACGGCAACAAAAGAAAGAAATAATAAATTCCATTTATGTTTGTCGCCCGTTAGTATCACAACAAAGACAGCAAGTCAAGCCGCTTAGAATTGAGAAATAAAGAGAATTCTTAACCTAAAACAAATGTAGTTACGGTATTTTAACTTGAATATGGATGAAAATAATAATTGTGAGCGTTACCACTTACAGCGGAAAATTCTTAGTTTATTTCTCTACCTATATAGAAATATTGCAACTACTGTATATTTAAATAAAGAAAGATAAAAATAGCATGCATCTAATAATAATCATATTTTGTATACCCTTACTTTCGTATTTCTTTTTAACTCTCGTAGTACTGCAACTTTAATTTCCACGCTTTCCTTGGTTCTTCTTCGGTCTTCCGGGTACTATTTGGTTTCTATTTCACTTTCAAGTAGACTACGATTCGATGTTTTGAGGGTTGATGTGGGCCCCTTTTACGGGATTAGAGCGGGACCCCACACTTGGCACCAATGTTATCGTTTCTTCCTTAATACTTCTTCGTTGAAAAGGCGCGTGGCGAGGAGCGTCTGCGCACGTGTATAGGAACGTTCTGGGGCTCCACTAGGAATGGCCGACTTACTGCTTGGCCGAGCGATCACCAGCGTCGACACAAAGGAAGCAACCCAATCGTCTCGGGCGTCGAATTTAAGGTTAAGGAATTTAAGAGTTTACCTTGTCCACCAAAGGCTGTCCTTCCTGGGGCTTATTTGTGACCAACCTAGCCACCTAGGGCCGTTATGGCAATAATCCGCTCTCTCGTCAGGGGACCCTTTTCTCTGGCGAATAAGGGTCTGGGCTTCTCCACCAGTCGCCAAATGAAAATAAAGAAAACGCGTATACTTCGCTTTTAAAAAAAAAAGAAGAAAGAAAACGTTATAATTCCTTTATTGCTTAGTTGTTTTCAAAAGAAACAATTTGCCGGTCACACACAACAACTGCTTTCAAGATCAGACTTTCTAGAAAAGGCCGCTTACAAAATTTTTCGCGGGCCTACGTGACGTGCTCTATTACTAAAAACTCTACTATCCTCTTTTACAGAATTGACTCGTGTCGACCTCTATTTTTCTAGTACAAGTTAGCTCGACTACTCTTACCCTGTGGGGCAGGTTACAAGTGTTTTAGTTATTCCAATCTATGGTAACCTGTCTACTTATTTTAACTATCCCTATTTATTTTACATGTTACATTTCTTTATTTATTTCCATCTGTGATAACCTGTTAAATGATTCCAATCATTCCTCTTTATTTTACATATTACGTTTATTTATTTATTTCAATATGTGGTAACTGTCAAATTATTTCAATCATTCCATTTATTCCTCAAGTTACATTTATTTACTTATTTTAATCTGTGATAACCTGTTGAATGATTCCAATCATTCCTCTTTATTTTACATATTACGTTTATTTATTTATTTCAAGATGTGGTAACTGTCAAATTATTTCAATCATTCCATTTATTCCTCAAGTTACATTTATTTACTTATTTTAATCTGTGATAACCTGTTAAATGATTCCAATCATTCCTCTTTATTTTACATATTACGTTTATTCATTTCTTTCTCCCAATGTCAAGAAGTACTCTTCGGACTTTGCTCTTCGTGTTACAGTTGCAATGCTTCCTTCCACCCCCGCCACCTGTCAAGTCTACTCAATTAATTGCTTGTTTCTTTTACGGGTTCGAAATATTGTTAGAATTATTCACGTGGCTAATTACAAAACTATTTAGACTATCCATTTCCATTTTTTGCTTTGGAGGTGAGAGATATTCATTCAGACACACGAAACTATTTAGACTATTTCATTTCTATCTTTTGCTTTGGCGGTGGGAAATATTCATTCTGACACACGAAACTATTCGGGAGGTACCAAAGTAGTTCATTGGGAAAATCATTGTGATGCTGAACCTAAGCACAAATCCAGCGAAATATTCGTACTTCGTGCTGCTGCGTGTGGTTGTCCCTTGGTTAAATCGGCTTGTGTGATTTACCTGAGACGAACTAGGTGTCGCGCGGAATTGTAGTAATGGATTTAGAATTTCCCTAGAGTTCAATGTCTATCTCTGTGTAATCAGCTGACTGAAATGTCAAGAGCTTATTAGGAATTCGGTTCTGTGGCTTGTTTGTTTTTCTTTTGTCGCGCTTAATTTAATTCTTGCATGGGGTTTCGTTTACTTATTTCTTTTCGTGAGTTCTGCTTTTGTATCTTCCCGAGCTTGACTTGTTTGTTGCTGCCAGTTAGCCTTCCGCCGAAAGTGTGCATTGGCAAAACAAGCAACATTTCCAAACAAGCTTCCAGTGGTGATAACAAGCATGAAATTCGCTCTTTAGAAAAGCGTAAGAGGAAACTTGCATCACTGGAAACTGCTCGTGAGTTTTCCAACCAAATGGCACAGCTTGCTACTATAGCCGGAAAGGAACAACGAACGCAAGCAAGAAGGGAAGCCCTTATAAGAACTCAAGCTGAAATTGCTAAAATTCGAGAAGTTCTTACAATTCAAAATATTCTCTCTCATTTCGCTGATACAAATATCCGTGAAGATTTTCTTAATGGAACAAATGGGGCTGCAAAACTTGAAGAAAGTGATCTCAAGATCTTCGTGCAATTCTACGTTGATATTCAAGTCAATCGTCAAACCTCACCTGAAGATACTCCTGTCTCAGGATGTGCTCAAGCTGCTGAATACCCATTGTTAACATTTGGTGGTCGCGCAAAGGCCTACACAGGTAAGTCAATTTGTAACAATATAATTGGAGAAAAAGAAAAATATATATATACATATGTATATATAAAAGAATATGTGAAATTTGTATTTTTCTACCTTGTTTTTATTCCTATTATGCTAGCTTGAAGAAAGTTTCTGCTAGAGATGGTGTTGTTGTTGCTGTTAATTAGAGTTGTTTTTTTTTGCTGATAAGTAGGACATCCAAGCCGTTGGGATGTTTTCGTTGCTACGGAATAATGATGATGGTGATTATATGTCACGTATCCTGGGTGACGATTTCTATTACCGAAGAAGCAGTCCAGAACTTTAGATTGCAAAAGGAGCTGATATTAGCCACCACATTAGGGGTTGGCGGGACTAAATTTGGAAAGGCATGCAGTAATGTTAAGATACGCATTCAGCTTCAGGACAAATTGCACACATATTTTTGTGTAGAAGCATTTGTCTTGCCTAAACTCAATTCATTTCTTCCTAACTCACCTATATTATCGATTGATAAAACAAAATATGGGAACAGAACTTTGGCTGATCCCACATTCAACAGCCCAGGAAAATAAAGCTACTACTAGCTGCATATGTTTATGCCAGTATATTGTTGTTGTTTGCAACTATCTCCACAACTTACCAGAGAACCAATAAAGTTTCAAGCTTTCCCTCTCTAGCAGAAATGGACGAAAAAATTGAACAGTTTTGGGATATAGAAAACAGTGCCCCATCCAATGAAGCAACTGATCATTGCACAGAGCATTTTAAGATGATACACCAAAGAGATGAAGAAAGCAGGTATATTGTCCTACTATTTAGAGATAATATGGAAAAATTAAGACAATCAAGACACAAGGCCGTTCCACGTCTCTTGCAAATAGAAAAAAAACTTCAGAAAGCTCCTGAGGACATGGCGGCTTACAACGCGTTCCTTATGGAGTATCTCGCCTTAAGGCACATGAGCTCCGCTGGAGCTAACACAGGTGAGAAATTCACAATATACTATCTACCACATAATGCTGTATTTTAAATAGACAGCACGACTACAAAATTGCGAGTAGTATTCGATGCATCATCCAACACAGATTCTAGATTGAGCCTTAATTACTTGTTGTATGAAGGACAAAATCAACAAGATCTGAATAAAATTCTCCTAAGATGGAGAAAATATCGTTACGTTTTCACTGCTGATATAGAGAAAATGTTTCGACAAACCAAGATCACAGAAGACGACAGGAACTATTCAAAGATTATGCGATAGATACCAAGGAAGAAAGAGAGCTTTGAGGAAGCTTTGATGTGTATCTAAACCATTACCCGAAAAGGATTTGAGAACCCTAATTATTGCAGGAAACGGACATGTGCATGATTCAAGTAACATATTTTTGCAGATGAAACTAGCGAAGATTAATATAAGCAAATTAGGATTATCTACTGAAGAACTTCAAGAAATAGCCCAAACATTAAAACATTTAAAAAGTAAGATGAAGTTCTAGAAAAATGAAGGAAAACTGTAAAATATAGATGCGACCAGTTGACTTCTGATGTAACTCTAAAAGAGATTTTTAAAAATGGCCTCTCTATAAATATGCACAAGCTCCAGACTTGGTCAGAGATTTTTATTGTAAAGTGCGAAATGCTTTAATTATTTTCTTAAAATTGATTATCAGTCATTCATCCCAACAAAGTATTTTCTTTTGTAAAATGGGAAAAATTCTGCCAAGTTTCCCAGTCTTTGTTTGAAGAGAGGATTAAAGATGTCACTGCGAAAACCATGGAAAAAGGGTTAAGTTTACTATTCGAGACTCTCAGGAGGCCTTTACACTGCTTTTATCGGAGAGTAGTGAAGCTACTGGGAAGTTGGCCATTTAAGATCTAGAACAACGTTACAGCCGCTCGTAATTGCTACAGGAAATTAATTTGAATACGGTAATTTCTTTGTTGGGTTAGATAGTCAAAACTACCAATTTAAGTCCTATTTAGAAATAGTTCCACCTTGTTTTAAATTAATTTTTGCCTTAAATTTAAGATATCCAAATGAATGTATTTCAGTTCGGGATATCTCTTTTCAATAGATGAAGCACTAACAGAATTCGCGGTGGTAGAAACGTTTATCGCAAATCTTAATAATATAATTTCAAAACATACGATTCAACAACTACATTCCTATTCTTAATGCTATACACATTTATATACAATATATAGGATCGTACAAGTAAAAAGACTTCTGTATTATTTTAATTTTATATATATCAATCAACTATTGAGGGCCTTAACCTTCAAGCGGGCGTGTTACGTCAAGGCCAAAGACGATACCTCCATTACCCCATGGGAACGTGAATTTTCCCATAGATTGGAGACATTAGTCTCATAAAAAATTTATTAAATAAAAGCCCCGTCAACAAATAATTTCATAAGCCAAAAGTAATAAGACTCGGTACTTAATTTCATGGAGATGAAACTGTATGAAACTAAGTAACAAAATTCCTTACTTGCCGGGCACAAAACGTGACTTATTTTAAAAACAACAAAATACGTAAAAGCACAGAAAATAGATCATGAGAAAAAAGCTTCAGTTGAATAGATTTGAGTCGTGGTAACGGAGTTCGTCAGATGTTTTTGTCTATTTCAACAAAGTGAAATTAATTAGAGATTTTGGATTATTTTTTCATCAATTATTATAATAAAGAGTTTTAAGAAACTTAAAAGTATTGTGTTTTTATAACGATTTTAACTATTGGTCACTATTAAAATAAAGAATCTACTTATTTGGCACGCGGTGTCGAATCGATCGCGTTCAATACATTTTAGTTCATAATATTATTAGTACTCATCACATGAATTTCTAATTCATAGCAGCCTGTCGCTTTGTCACTGTGTGCGAAATAAACAATTTACCTCCGCTCTGTGCGCTCCCCACACCAGACAGATCGCTATTATTTTAGTTGCGGCACAAGCGTCGAAAGCACACCACGCGTCTGTCGTCGAAAAGGTTAAACGCGGCGGTCAACGCGATATATTATTTCTTTGGCTATCAACTAATATTATCGAATTAAACTAGTAACAGGGTTTTTTTTCTAAAAGTAGTCGTTGACCGAGAACTCGATGCGCAATAATTGAGGAAATAATACGAGAAGATGAAGAGCGTGAATCAGATCTCAACGACTAAAGGCCAAAACACAGTGAGGACAACACAACATTGTTGGCAACTTAGTTGCCAACAAAGTTGCATCTAAAACACAGTGAATGCGACGCGACTAGTGTATTTGACAGCTGTCACTGTTTTATTTACTTTTAATGAAATGGAAATGAGGAAAAAATTTAGAAAAGCCATTAAGTATAGTATTATAGCTTATGCGGCTTACTTAAAACTGCAAAGCATAAAGAAGAGAAGGAAAAGAAGATGGTGGGTCCGTGAAATTAATAAGGATCGGGACAGGCTGGGATTTTTTGAAACTTCTTTCAAATTGATGCGAGAAAAGGATCCCGAAATGTTTTTTAAAGCCACACGCATGTCAGTACAGCAATTTGATGCCCTCTTAGCAATGCTGCGTGAGCGTTTAGAAAAGCGCTCAATTCGAAAACCAACCTCAGCAGAGTGCAGTTTAGCCGCAACATTAATGTAAGTAATATTTACTAATTATAAGTGATATAAACTACTAGCTTTTAATTTTATAGATACCTAGCACATGGTGGTCCCAGGAGCATTTACGCCTGGAAATTTAAGATGGGATTGTCCACATTTGCTAAAATAACGTTAGGAACTTGTGAGGCTTTATGGGATGAATTATCACGGATATACTTAGCACCTCCAAATGCAACAGAATGGGATAATATATCGGAAGCATACAGTCGCAAATGGCAACTTCCTCACTGCATCGGCGCTATTGACGGCAAGCACATTAATATTGTCTGTCCACCTAGAGGTGGTTCCCAATATTTTAATTATAAGGGACGCCATAGTGTTGTTCTGCTTGCTGCATGTGACGCGAACTACTGCTTCACGATGGTGGATATAGGTTCCTATGGAGGTCACAGTGATGGTGGAATCTTCCAGGAAAGCACCTTCGGGCAAAAGCTTCTGAAAGGGCAGCTCCCTATTCCAAATTCACGTGAATTGCCGAACTCCAGTATGAACTTTCCATTCTTTTTCGTGGGAGATGCTGCTTTTCCTCTAAAACGCAATCTAATGCGCCCTTATCCAGGTAAAAATCAATTAATAATTATCAATTGTGTACTTTGAATTTAACAGCATCTATTTGTTTTAGGTAAAAATCTGTCAAGTGAACACGAACACTACAATAAACGAATATCTCGAGCTCGGATGACGATAGAGAATACATTTGGAATAATGGCATCCAGATGGCGACTTATTCGAAATGACATCCACTGCATCCCCAAAAATGTGGACAAAATTGTAAAGGCTGTCTGCATCCTTCACAATTATCTAACTTTAAACTCTTCGCGATATTGTGAAGAAAGTTATGCGGATCGCATTGTTAATGGAGAAGTTGTACCCGGAGCATGGCGGAATGAAGCTCAAAGCCTAATTAGCGCACGAGTTTCCACATGCAACAATGCTTCTCGGGAAGCATTTCGCCTTCGAGATACTCTGTGCACATATTTATTTCAAAACAAAATAAATTAAGATTTTTTAATGTTATTTATATATGTATCTTTATTAAAATTAAATGTAAATTCTTAAAAACATTAATCGTCTTGATTATATTTTGACATCTCATGTTTTACTACATTCATAATCTTACACTGCAGGTCCATTATTTGAAAAGGCGACAATTGCAGACTTTTTATGGATTTCGCCAACGATTTGAAAAATATGTCCATGCTGTCTTCTTCTTTTTCTTTTTCGTTGAACTTCTCAGCCATGCCATGGAGAAATTTCTGAAAATCCTCCCTACTGTCAGAGTCCCTGGACTTTTGCGAACGACTGTCTGCAATCGGTGTAGAAGCAACTGGCTCCGCACTCCTACTAGACTCAGGTTCTCCTAATTGGGTGAACTCTCTCAAAAAACTGGAATTTTCCATGGATTCCTCCGAAATCGGGATGAAAGAATTTTGTGGTGGAAGCTCTGCAGACATATCGTCGTCATCTTCGAATTGTTGATCATAATTACTGGGATGTCTTGAAATAAATTTATTTACAAATTGATTCACATATATATTATGTTGAATGTTTATACTTACTCTCTTGGAGCTACCGAATCCCGTAGAAAATGCAGCATCTCGAAATATTTCCACTGCTTCCTGTCAAGTGCGCCACTTCCAGAAGGTCCTTTTTGCTTACGCAGCTCTCTCATGTACTGGTATTGAAGGAAATACCATCTACTTTTAACTCAATGCTGAGTTCCTTCCACATTCGGTCCTTCTTCTGCTGATTTCTGTACATGGGATGACGCTTGTCGTACAGCATAACTTTTTCCCTTATTTTTTCGATTAATTCCTCCTCAAAACCCATAATTTATCGAACTAATTAAATAAATCAATTTTATACAAGTTTTTAACAACCACTTTATTTATTATTACCTCCTTAATTCTCTTTGCGTCAAAAAAATAACTAAATCCACATAACATGAATGTCAGTTATTCACTGTCCGCACAGAAATGTCAATTATGTTGGCGACTAATTTAGAGATTTTGCCAAACTTTTTGTTGGCAACTTATCGCGTCGCTCTCATTGTGTTAAGTAAATGGGACTTCCATATATTCGAACCTTTGACAGCAACCAATTTACGGCGACTTTGTTGTGTCGTCCTCACTGTGTTTTGGCCTTAAGGTTCAGAAACTTCCGACCACATCGTTTCAGGGGCAACTCAATCTGCTGAAGAAACAAATAACTCGGATTCATTTGTGGAGAGAACTTGCCTCTTTCAAATATAAGCAGCTGTTTTACATGGTGTGATTATATAACAAAGTGGCAAAAATCCAACAAGGCTTAGCATATAATGCCGTCTTAAAATAGACTACTACTGTACTTTTCAAGCAGTTGCATTGCAGCAGTTGATGAGTGCCCTACTTAGCGATTTGATGGAAATTTTTTCCAGTAAATCTTATATTGCGGGAATCATAGCGGAGTGTTACATACCTAAAACACACCTGGTTTTCATTACTACATTAAAATCTTAATGGTAATGCGGTAATATAGGAATGCAACCTAACGCAAAATGGTGTTAAATACCTAAATCATACCTAAAAAGAAAAAGGTAGAAAATAATTATACAAAATCATACCTGAAAAAAGGTAGAAAATGATCATTCAGAATTATTAAATTTTCATATAAGCTAATCATGCTTAAAAGCATGAGTAGCTTATCAATTTAATCAGGGAAGAAAATTGCATCAGCAATTTTCTTCACATACCATTTCGTTTTTACAAAATGTTCCCAGGAAATATTAAAAAAAAAAAAAAAAGCTTTCACGCTCAAAACCGCGCGCCACGAAAATACATTGTATGTATACGCGCGCGCAGTTTCAATCGTCGTGACGGTGGCTGATGTTTAGAAAAGCATCAAGTTTAGAGCCTCCGTCCAACGAAAAATATTCTGGACTTGTTTAATCAAGTCCAGAATAAATTAAAATTTTTTCCCAGGGTAGAAATGCAACTATGCATTTTCTACCCTGAACGATGGCTTTTGATCGCAATGAATGTGATCAAAAGGGGAGTTCGTTTTTTAACTTGGAAGAAAAAGGCTCGTATGAGAGTTGCGGCGGGATAGCGAAAAAAGAATTTATTGTGTTTAAAGAAAAAGTGTTGAATTAGATTCGGTCGTACTTGGTTTTAAAAGATAAAAATTATGATAGCGAAAAAAGAATTTATTGTGTTTAAAGAAAAAGTGTTGAATTAGATTCGGTCGTACTTGGTTTTAAAAGATAAAAATTATGATAGCGAAAAAAGAATTTATTGTGTTTAAAGGAAAAGTATTGAATTAGATTCGGTCGTACTTGGTTTTAAAAGATAAAAATTATAATAGCGAAGAAAGAATTTATTGTATTTAAAGAAAAAGAGAAAAAAGAATAAAGTGAAAGTGAGAAAGAATTTATTGTATTTAATTAAAAAAAAAAGGAATAAAGTGAAAATATGTGTTCCCGATAAATTGGTGTAATGAATGATTAACCGCCCTCACCACCAAAGACACCCAAGTATTGGAAGTACAAAGCGACTTGTCTTTCGCCCACAAGGTAAGACAGTAATCAAAAGACATTTTCTTGGTGCGTGGCATATAACAATTGGCGCAGCCGGTAGGATAGAGGAAGCCTACTTTAAACCAACGAAGTATAAGCGCTCGAAAACCCTCTATCCTACGAATGTAAAAGGAGTTTAGGATGAGATCGAATACTGGGCAAGACACCCTACCCTCCGCCTGAAGTTGAGTCTGGCTTCAGGAGTATTTCGATCTTGTCGGCTCCCAACGCTCGGGGTCGGACAGCTTTAACTGTGCCAACGTGGGACACTAGTGGGCTTCATCCCAGCCCAGGATAAAGAAGTCCACAACCAACAATTTTAAATCTATACCTGAAGGAAGGACAGATACACTCCAATCTGCGATCCTGAGCTGAAAGGGACTTCGAAGTAGGCAACGCGCCCCCCTTTCAGCTTTTAACCAGGGGAATTTGAGAAGGCCACGGGCCCCCCGGCAGCAAAAGAACTTCAACCACAAAAACCAGCGATCCTGAATTGAGAGGGACCTCGAAGAAGGCAATAAGCGCCCCTGTCAATTTGAACCAAGGGAATTAAGACGGCAGAAGCCCCCCTAGCTGCAAATTTCACACACGGAACGAAGGAGGCAACGAGGGAGCAACATCCGCACCAGAGGGTGGAGCGCAAACACCCCCAACAATACCAACAGTAAAAGGAGTCACCCTTAGAAGTGGGACAACCCTGACAGGTCCCCAACAAGTAAGGCATAATTTAAATTTAGAAATATATTTAAAAAATTTGGAAGAGAAACTGCGAAACTCCTCCGAACTCTCTGTGAATCAGTGCGACTCAGTAGAAAAGCAGATCGAAAAGTCAAGAAAAGAAAGATTGGAAACAATCGAAAGATTTAAAATTAACACAGAGAAGTTCAAAAAGAGCTTAAAGGAGTTTGGAGAATTTTCGCACTCTCTCGGGGTAGATATCATTCAAAATAATAGTGCTGGATTAAGAGAAAGTGCCATCGAGGACAGTGTCAGTGATTCCACCGCGAGTGAATTCCTTTTAAATTGGCTGGGCGACTCCCTTCTGGAGACCAGCATAGAAGAAAATAGTTCCCCAACAGTAGCAAGATTAAAGTCAAAAATCCCCAGTATAAACATGGCAGATTACGCGAAAATCGCCAAACTGACTGCTCAGCTGGTTCCCCTATTCTCAGGAGAACAGCACCCAAAATTGAGCCTTGAGCTCCAAACATTTCTAGGGTGCTGCAGGCAGGTAATACAGTGCATTTCGGTGGATGAACTAACAGCATTTTTACAAATCTTTCCCACCAGACTTCGAGGCGAAGCTTACCAGCTTTTTGCCTCAAATATGCCTACTACTTTCAAAGAAGTAGAAGAACGGCTAAATCGCACATACCTGCCTAGAGAAACTTACCAGGAACTGGTAAATAAATTGATTACCACAAGGCAGTATCCTTTAGAGAATCTCACAGCCTTCACGGCATGAGTAAAACAAATGCTGGCACTCTGCAATGAAGCAGCAGAATCCAAATACGGAGCCACAGCAGCACCAGCTGTTAAAACGCAGCTCGAGGACTTTGCCAAAAACGCACTGAAAACAGGCGTACATAATCCATATATGTGCCAATACCTTCTGACCATGACAGACGGCACGGTGGATGACCTCGTACAAAGAGCACTTGACATGGAACGTCTCCAGCAAAGTGCTCTATTCCTGCAACCTTCAGGACAATTTCAACAAAATGTGATGCAAAATACACTACCCTATTCAATAAGTGCAATAACACCCAATAACGCTCAATTTAGTGGAATTAACTCAGCAGCAAACCACAGCGTATTTAATCCAGGCATAATGCCATTCGCTCAAGTTCCTCAGACCCTGCCAAACACAAATAGTCACATTCAGCAGCCGCAGTTCACACAGGCAAACACACCACCATACATCAAACAGGAGCCAAGATCTCCTAATAAAAATTATAATGACCAAAATAAAAATAATTATTTAAATAAAATCAGTTGTAGTTTTTGTAATTTAAGAGGCCATACATACGCCGATTGTTTGAAACGTAAAAATACGCCGTACTGTGTGAACTGCAAAATGTATAATCATGACGTGCGTGACTGTAGAAGCAACAACAATAGTTTTCAAAGACCCCAAAACAGAGAAGCACCAAACCAACGCCCTAGAGAGCCGCAAAACCCCAATAACAACTCAAGAGTATATAATGTGCGAAAAAAGTGTGAATTTTGTGGTCGTTCTGGACATGCAGTAAATAACTGTCAACAAAAACGTAAATGGGAAGCCCGGAGTCAGGGAAACGACGTACAGTCGACCCAAAACTCCCCGGCTCGACTATAAATCTCCCATCTAATAAAATAGGGTCACCTCAGCAGCCCGGTTCCAGTGTCGCTACAGTAAAACTTCCTTTAGACATAGGCCTGAACGGCCAAACTAAACTAGTAGTAGACACAGGCGCTGAGGTTAGTATAATAAAGAAAAGGTCATTAAAAGATCCCAAAGAAATTAACCACAATGAGGCATGTACACTTCAGACCCCATTTGGTACCGGAAAGACGCTGGGAAATTGCCAAGGAAACTTCGTTTTCAAAAAAAAATTCCCTGCAAGTTTCAAGTCGTATAGAACTTGCCTGGCCTTTCCGATGATGGACTTCTAGGAAATGATTTCCTAACCACCAACTGTAACGTTGAGGGTCCAAACAAAGCACTAAGGTTTCCTCGCACGGAAACTAACCCAGATGAATTTACCTTGCCATTAGAGTTCGAAACGGTCAAGCTACATTCAAACAAAGCAGTCGAAGTAAGTACACCAGCAAAAGAGGTAGAGCCTAAACAGGTTGAACTATCCACTTGCAGTGTCTTCAAGGCTCCTCCAACAGGAGAAGCTGGCAGCCAAGCTCCAAAAGAGCTCAAGGAGTGTGATATAAGCTGTCTGGACAAACAAGAGACTGACGAAATCAGGCAGCAATTGATTACCATGAAGGAACCAATAAACATACCTGCGCGGTCTCAAATTGTTGCTCCAGTCCCGTTACAAACGCAAGAAGAAATGCTCTGTTTATCACAAGAGATAAGCGATGGAGTCTTCTTGGCAAACAGTTTGCTGTCATCTGGAGAAGAATTAGTGCTGGTTAGTATTCTCAACGCTAACAGTCATCAAGTAGTCATACATAGCTTAAAGTTACAGCTATATCCAATAAAGGACTACACCATAGTCCCATTAACGCACACAAAAGATCACAAAAGAACACACATTCCACTACCAAATATGGAGGCAATATCAAACAACACAAGAGACGGAACCGAGTGTTTAAAGCCTGCCAAAAAGGTGCATATAGCTCTTCCGTCCAAAATCCCGAGGCATAAATCACTGTTAAACAAACAACGGCCATACAAGAACGGCAGCGACTCACTAAAGCCTATATTAAAGGTGCATATTACTCCACCGTCACACAGCACACAGAATGCTACATGGTCAAAAAGCAACAGCATTGACGCGAATGAGTATATCACACAACCTAAGGCAAAGACCACACAGGTGTACCAAATTTAGCCGTCAACAAAGCAGGAAGCAAATACCCTGCAACAAGCTAAATATAACGAAATAAAGCCTCAAAAGGAATTACAAAAGCCACATCTACTTACAGGTAAAAAATTTAAAAGGAAGAATAAGTTAACCGAAGGTTCAGCTGAAAAAACAGCAACCCTACAACATGTACGCTTTTTATACTCGGATTATGAGACTCCGGACGACCCAAAGCAATACCCGCGTATTTCTAGGCTAGAGCAAGAACTCAGCCTAGACCCTTATTTGACCGCGGAAGAAAAAATTTCGATATCAGAACTCTGCGAGGAGTATAACGATATCTTCTTCCTCAAAGGTGACAAACTCACCTACACAACTGCTATAACGCATAATATTCCATTGGTGCAGGATCAAGCACCAATCAATCAAAAAAGGTACCGCTTACCTGAAACACAGCGGAAAGTAATTAACGAGCAGCTAAAAGAAATGCTAGACAGCGGGATAGTCCAGTCTAGTAAAAGCCCTTGGAATTCACCTTTACTAGTTGTCCCCAAGAAAGCGGGACCTGACGGTGAAAAAAGGTGGCGCGTCGTTGTCGATTTTCGTAAATTAAACGAAAAGACAATTGGAGGCGCATTCCCGCTACCCCGAATCGAGGATATACTCGACCAACTAGGTCACGCAAGGTATTTCACCACACTCGATTTGGCCAACGGCTATCACCAAGTTCTAGTCGACAAAAAAGATCGACATAAAACTGCTTTCAGCACAAGCTATGGGCACTACGAGTTCAAGCGTATGCCATTCGGGCTCAAAGGAGCCCCCGCCACATTTCAACGCCTAATGAATTCCGTCTTAACAGGCCTACAAGGCCTCGAATGTGTTGTCTACCTAGATGACATTGTCATCTATGGAAAAAATTTAAATGACCACAACGAAAAGTTGAGGAAAGTCTTCAATAAGTTGAGAGAGAACAACTTAAAACTGCAGCCAGAGAAGTGCCAGTTCCTACGAAGAGAAGTTGTTTACCTAGGACATAAATGTTCTAGCGAAGGGGCCCTACCAGACCCAAGTAAGACGGCCTGCGTCCAAACATTTCCTGTTCCAAAAACAGTAAGGCAAGTTCAGTCATTTTTAGGAATTGCCAATTACTACAGGAAATTCATTCCAGACTTCTCCAAAATTGTACGTCCAATCACGAATTTACTCCGAAAGGATGTAAAATTCACTTGGACAGAGAAATGCCAAGAAGCATTTCAAAGCATAAAAAATGCTTTAATTTCTCCACCACTGTTAATTTACCCCGATTATTCGAAATCTTTTAATCTTACTACAGACGCAAGTAACGAGGCTCTAGGGGCTGTTCTTTCTCAAGGAGAAGTCGGAAAGGACCAGCCCATTGCCTATGCAAGCCGCACGTTAAACAATGCCGAAAGAAATTACTCTACTATAGAGAAAGAGTTGTTGGCTATTGTCTGGGCTACCAAGAATTTCAGGTGCTATCTTCAAGGCCGGAAATTCACGGTCTATACTGACCATAAACCTCTCAAAGGTGTCTTCAATGTGAAAGACCCTACTTCCCGTTTGGTGAGATTTCACCACAAATTATCTGAATTCGATTACAACATCGAATATAAACCAGGGAAGTACAACACTAATGCAGATGCACTAAGTCGCATCCCTCAAGCATTAAAAGAAGACAGTTTAGGCAATACCTTAACGGTAAAAGCCCTAGTCCACCACACGATGGACTCATATGTGGAGGAAGACGATTCCACAAATAATAAAAAGAAAAAGAAATCCGCTCATTGTTTCGTCGTGACTCGAGCTCAGAAGCAAAAGGTTCAAGAGACAATAAATAGCTCCAGTGTGGAGACAGAAGAGCACACGAAAGCGGACCAAAACGAAATTCAACACACGGAGGCGGAAAAACTAAACCCAGCATCGCTTGAGCAAAAAGTAAGTACTGGCAAGACACCCGAAGTTATCACGAGCCATACGGAAATCCGAACAATCTTAAAAGATTATCACGATTCTCCATTTGGTGGCCATCAAGGTGTCATGAAAACTTACAAACGAATAAGACGCAAGAATTGGTGGAGACACATGCTTAGCGACATCAAGAAATACATAAAAAAATTCTGAAAGTGCCAGACGATGAAAGCTTCTCCACAATATAAAATGCCAATGGTTATCACGGACATCGCAGAACAACCGTTCGACAAAGTCTACCTCGATATCGTAGGTCCATTAGAAGAGACCACATCAGGTAACAAATATATCTTGGCCTTCCAAGATAATTTAACAAAATTTGTCGACTGGTATGCCATACCTAATACAGAAGCAGTCACAGTAGCGCAGGTTTTCTGTGACGAAATCGTTACGCGCTATCGCATACCCAAAAGAATACTCACCGATCAGGGAACAAATTTCCTGAGTGAATTATTCAAAAGAGTATGCAAGCTTCTAAAGGTAAAGAAGTTACAGAATTCAGCATATCACCCACAGTCTAATGGAGCACTAGAGCGTGCACATAGACCCTTGATAGAATACCTGCGAACAATCGTAGATGAAAATCCCAAAACTTGGGACCAATACCTACGAACCGCTGCATTCGTGTACAACAATAGTGTACACGAGGGTACTAAACTTACCCCAATGGACTGCCTATACGGCTTCACAGCGGATGTCCCTTCAAACTTAAAACGGGATCCCGAACCCATTTACAATCATGAGAGCTATTATCATATACTGAAGTATAAGCTCCAAAAATCATATGCCACGGCACGAAAGAACTTATTGGCAAGTAAACAGCGCTCAAAGGAGTACTACGATAAGACAGTACGGCCCCTAACTTTCCATGTAGGAGACAAGGTCCTCATCAAGAACGAAAACAGAAAACATAAGCTTTCTCAAATCTGGGTAGGACCTTATCAGGTAATCGCAATACCAAGCGAAGTAAATACCACAATCAAAATTGGTAAACGTACAGTAACGGTACATAATAACCGTTTGAAACCATATTTCGAGTAAAAACATGTTGAACAAAAATGAACCAGGTTGACTTAAAATTCCTACTAAAGTGTCCATTAAACCTCATTTCACTACACCCCCATAAACATTTGCGGTGGAGTCACTCTACTGCCCAATTTCAAACGGCACAATACACGCACAAATATGCTCAAAGGATTGTTTTCTTCTTCGGAATTGTCCACAGAAATGGCGCTAAAATTCATCATAGTTGCCCTCTTCATCCAGTACACAATCGCTGACAACCCTCATGTAATAACCCAGCTAAATGTCTAGGGTATATTTTTCGAGGACCTAGGAAATCTCATGGTATATCATGACACCTGGAATGTCCTCACCGAAATAGACTTGGATGAACTAGATGCACAGATAAAGCTAGCAGAATATGCAGAGCACTTGGTGCATGAACTCTGCATAAATATAACAAACCCAGAAGACCTGTGTAACGTGCAGCAACTACACATACACGCTATAATAGATAGCGTACGAAAGCGCACGGAAACTATAAAGGAACTAGTACCAGGAAAACGCAAGGCCAGTTCGCTATTTGATGGAATAGGCAATGCCATGCACTATTTGTTTGGAACTATGGACAGCAATAACGAGAAAGAAATTTACAGCAGGTTAGAAGAACTTGAATCAAATACACAAGCCCTAGCAGAGCTAGAGAAACAACAAATCAGTGTTGTAAAAACAACCTTGGAAAAGATTCAAAAACCGCTGGCTATGTTAATAGACAAACAACAAAAAATAGCCCACCAGATAAACGATCTCCACCATGTGGCCGATGATTTAACTAGGAGACAACTGAGACAAGAGATTATATCAAGCTTATTGCTCCAAATCATCGAAGTTGAATATCGACAATAAGCCCTGCTGGATGTAATAATGGCTAGTAAAACCAATCATATTCATCCACTCCTAATGTCTCCTAAATATCTGTTGGAAATATACCGCAAGACGGCCTCGAATTGCCCAAATGACCAAAATTGTCTATCTGTTCTATATCAGGCAGCAGGCGCTCAGTCACTCCTTATGCAGAGTAAATTGGTGGTGAGAATTACTCTCCCAATTTTTAATCTGCCAAAAGTGAGGCTACAACAGATTCAATGCTGTCCTGTACCCAAGTCAGCAACTTACTCATTAATTCCAGACCCTGGTTATTCATACATAGCCAATAGCGAAAAAACTCAGGAATTTCTCTTACTAAAAGGCGATGACATGAAAAGGTTCAAGAAAATAACAAGTAATTTAGAGGAAAACACGTATGTAGGCCGGCTGAACACACCTATAATCAAAGCGGCAACGTCCAACGAATGTGCCATTAAATTACTATATAATCCTTTAAATGAAGTGCCCAAATGCAGCACCAGAGTACAAGCTCCCCAAAAGGACATGTTAATTAAACTAAACAAGCCAAATGCGTGGCTATTTTCATTTATCACCTCCACGGTGCTACACATCACATGTCCAGATCACTTTGTAATCTCGAAACTGGAAGGACAAGGGATATTAGAGATAACGCAACCATGTCAAGTTCAAATAGGTGACAAAGTGCTTAAATACGAAGGTCAGAATAAATTTCCACTAAAAATTATCCAGTCGAATCAATTTCCTGAGCTCAACCCCTCTCTACTCAAAGTAAACCTGACTGAAATTTTACAAGGAACTCAAAACCACAGTCTGGGGAACATCGAAATCTTAACGGGAGACGATATTCACAAGTCAGTCTACCAGGACACGCATTCACTAGAGGAAATTAGAGACAAAATTATTAAATACCAGGAAAAGGTATCGAGTAAAAACTCCCATATCCTGTCCACCACATCTATATCATTTACGAGCCTACTTGTCCTGGCCATAATGATTGTGGTGGCAGTAAAATATCTACACCCTGTTGTCATCAAGATGAGACAACAGAGAAATCAACCACAAGGTAACCCCGAAGTTTCATCAGAGGGAATCCCTTTAGAAGAGCAAATTCCTGCTCCCCAACCCAGTTTAAGGCGAGCCAGAAGCCTCCCCAAAACAAAATCAGTCCAAATCGTTTAAAAAAGGGAACACTGATACTGTCAACACGAGCCACTTAATCAAAGTAGAATTTATAGGAAAGGTAGACCTGGTAAAGCATTCAAAGAAAATCTATGTATATATGTAACGATTTAACAAAAAAAAAAAAACACAGCAATATATGCATATAGTATATAGTATAATTAATTATAGTGCAAATAATAAAATGTATATGCACAAAAATGTACTAAAATTACATAACAAAATACAAGTTATAATAAATAAATACCTATAAATAAAATCAAATGCATTATATTTAAATGTAACTGGATAAAGTAGTAAAATTAAAGAAAAACCACCTCAAAAGTGGACATAAATAAATAGATAAAATAAATATGAAAATACATAGAAATAGATAAAAAAAAAAGAAGGGGGCACAAAATTATGTTATAACTAAATTGAAATTAAAACTAGAAAAGATAAAATAACAAAACTAAAGAAAAGGATGCATTTGAAGAAAATAACAACTAAATAAAATCAAAGGAAAATAAGAGCGTGCCCAAATCTGCGAAATAACAGCAGAAGCAAGTTTAAATCTAGGGAATAAGGAACAGACAAGCAAGCAAAAGCTTTACCAGGCTACTACCCACATATAGAATTTTTCTTTAAAAAAAAAAAAAAAAAAAAAAAAAAACTGAAATTAGAAATTGATATATACTAGTACTATAGATATAGTACACACAAAAAAAAAATAATGTAAAAAATGAAATTATATTATTTTCATATATATGTAAAAAAAAAAAGAAAAAGAAAATGTGTAAAGCCTAGCCGAGCCGACCTAATTCAATACTAACACCCCAAAAAAAAAAAAAAAAAAAGCATATAAAGAGGGGAATATACTTAAATTACTTTAAACAAACTAATAGTTAACGAAACAAAAAACCCAAGTCGAAAATCGAATTAGAACCAAAAAAAAAGGGGGAACAATTTTTTTTTTTGAAAGCCAAAAATATTCCTTCGATAATTGTAACTTCCGAAACGCGAGCACATTGGATCATGCAAATTGAACTAAAGCCTAAGAGAAAAGGTACATAAAATAGTTTGCAACAACAATTCATTATAGGCACAAATTGACCAAATTAAAGTCATAATTCATCTTCAACGTCGTAGGCTTTAAATATAAACAGTCCGGAATCAAATGTCAGCGAGTAAAGCCATTCCAGAATCTTCAGAAAGAACAGATTCGGCTGGTTCCTTGTTTGTTATCGAATAACCAATTAAAAACAAGCTCCCCGACCTCATCACTAACAAAACAACAAGAAACAAAATACAAGAGAGGAAAATGGAAAGAAATAATAACACCTGAAGTAGGAATGAACCAGTTTTTTTATTTATTTTATTTTCTTAATTTTTTTTTTACAAAAAAAAAGAGTGAAAAAAAAATGAAAATACAATGGATAAGGTGACCGGCCTACTTATCCTCGGCTGGTCCAGTTGATCCTGGAGGGGGGGGGGGGGGCTGGCCATGACCCGGCGTATAATGGCCGTCAGCGGGTCATTGAAGACCGGGTGGCAACACGCGCACAGTCCGTACCGCCCAGTAATATGGAATGTGGCACCTAGGAACAAAACACAAAGTTAAAATAAATAGGCTATTGAAAACGCGTACAGAAAACTTACCAACGCCAACCCAGGCTTGACCCTGGTGAGAGTACAATGGCAGGTCCACCCAATACATCTTCCCAACAACGGCCTCCACCCCCAACATGGTGAAGGGCTGCCGGCCGGTTCTATGCAGGACCAGTAGAACAGGTCCGCGCCAGTTGGGCATCACGTGGACCACGAATATGAGATTAGCCACGCTAGTGAGGCCCGGAGGACACTTGTATGGTGTACTGCCAACAGTAGCAGTGAATAACATTGTTGCAAGTAACGTTGAAATCGCTGATAAAAAGGAACGAGGCCAACACTTCTGAATATCAGACGCCAATGATCCATTTGAAGCTAAATCACGACAATCTTGAAAGAATCCAACTGCAACAAAATATCCATTCAGCACATTTTCAATACAGAATCAAACTATGAAATATCCAGTAATCGGATACCTTAGATAAGACGCCAAAATAATACCAACAACAACTTCCCCTGAGAATTATTCCTCTTCAAAGAATAATTCTCTTTTCCTCAGGGGGAAGGATTGTTACATACCTAAAACACACCTGGTTTTCATTACTACATTAAAATCTTTAGATTTAGATTTTTAATGGTAATGCGGTAATATAGGAATGCAACCTAACGCAAAATGGTGTTAAATACCTAAATCATACCTAAAAAGAAAAGGGTAGAAAATAATTATACAAAATCATACCTGAAAAAAGGTAGAAAATAATCATTCAGAATTATTAAATTTTCATATAAGCTAATCATGCTTAAAAGCATGTGCAATTTTCTTCACATACCATTTCGTTTTTACAAAATGTTCCCAGGAAATATTAAAAAAAAAAAAAAAAAGCTTTCACGCTCAAAACCGCGCGCCACGAAAATACATTGTATGTATACGCGCGCGCAGTTTCAATCGTCGTGACGGTGGCTGATGTTTAGAAAAGCATCAAGTTTAGAGCCTCCGTCCAACGAAAAATATTCTGGACTTGTTTAATCAAGTCCAGAATAAATTAAAAATTTTTCCCAGGGTAGAAATGCAACTATGCATTTTCTACCCTGAACGATGGCTTTTGATCGCAATGAATGTGATCAAAAGGGGAGTTCGTTTTTTAACTTGGAAGAAAAAGGCTCGTATGAGAGTTGCGGCGGGATAGCAAAAAAAGAATTTATTGTGTTTAAAGAAAAAGTGTTGAATTAGATTCGGTCGTACTTGGTTTTAAAAGATAAAAATTATGATAGCGAAAAAAGAATTTATTGTGTTTAAAGAAAAAGTGTTGAATTAGATTCGGTCGTACTTGGTTTTAAAAGATAAAAATTATGATAGCGAAAAAAGAATTTATTGTGTTTAAAGAAGAAGTGTTGAATTAGATTCGGTCGTACTTGGTTTTAAAAGATAAAAATTATAATAGCGTAGAAAGAATTTATTGTATTTAAAGAAAAAGAGAAAAAAGAATAAAGTGAAAGTGAGAAAGAATTTATTGTATTTAAAGAAAAAGAAAAAAAGGAATAAAGTGAAAATATATGTTCCCGATAAATTGGTGTAATGAATGATTAACCGCCCTCACCACCAAAGACACCCAAGTATTGGAAGTACAAAGCGACTTGTCTTTCGCCCACAAGGTAAGACAGTAATCAAAAGACATTTTCTTGGTGCGTGGCATACAACAGGAGCTTGAGGTACCTGTGCTGTGTGTACCGGTGAAATTTTATTGTGCATATACCTTCTATGTACTGTACCTGACGGTAAAAGAAGAAAAGGGATTTTGAAGCGGAACTACGGGTAAACCGTATACACGTATACCTGTGTACCTGCTAGGGACGGCGTATTTTATTGCGGTCGCGACCCTGTTGCTTGGGTCGGCGTAATTTTATTGTGAAAAAGGACGCTCTTTGTTGGAATTTAATTAAGTAAAAAAGGACACTAGAGTGAAATTGTGAATAGTGAAATTGCGAAAAGAGAGGCATTTCAAGGATAACAGGTTCGTGGCATTGCACTATATTTGTTATATATTTGCAGGAAATTTTGTAAGCAATTGTAGCGTATTCCCCATACGCTACCCTTTTCCTCCCCCTCTTCGGTCTCTTTACCTTTTTTCGGATTCTCTACCTTCTGTGGAGAACCCCCCCCTAACTTCCGCAGGGTTCCTGAAAAGAATAAAAAAAGAAAAAAAAAAAAGAGAAAATAAAATGAAAGCTAAATATTTTCGAGAAGTAGCCCTATGCTACTTCTCCATACAAACTAAAAACCCTGAAAATAAAAGCTAAATATTTTCGAGAAGTAGCCCTATGCTACTTTCCATACAAATTAAAAATCCTGAAAATAAAATTTATATATATACCTATGCACATTTCTGAGAAGTAGCCCTCTGCTACTTCTCCATATTTTAAAAATCCTGAAAAGAAAAGCTAAAGAAAACATATCCATACTTACCCGCATATAAATCCAGATCATAAACAAAAAAAGGAAAAAGTAAAAAGAACAAAATATTAGAATTAATATATTAAAACTCCAAATTGGACAAAACACGCACAATTTACAATTTCCATGTAAAAACTTACCGCTAGTCACCAACCCCCAGGAGACGAAAAAAACGGCAATTCGCCTAGCCGTAAAATATCGCGTGATACCCACACACAATAGACTCTTGCACGCCCGACCGAAAAAGAATTCCAAGTAAATTCCATATAAAATAATCGGTAGCAACAATTTTGCCTAAAAATGATACACGCACACCCGTACTTAGCTAGCAGCACCGCTGCCCGGAAAGATTTCGGCAGTCGACCGATCGAAAACAAAAGAAACGAAAAACCCTGGCCTGTCGGTGGCGATGAAGTGAAGAACGACCGAATCTGAGGAGACTGCTGGAATCGAGGCAGTCTAGTTTAAAACGCCGAGGTGGGTATCTGAAAAATAAAGTGTCGATTATTACTTTTCATTGCGGGAAGCTGTAAAGAGAATATGAAATTAATAAAGTTTTCTTCGATTAAATTAATTCGTAACTAAAAATGGATTACCTGTATATTGTGCCAGAGTGCCGCGTCGTAATTTTCATTTCGGAAAAACTGTGAAGAAAATATGAAATTATCAAAGTTTTCCTTAATAAATTAATTCGTAGTTAAAAATTAACTACCTGTGTATTGTGCCAAATTTCATTGCGGAAAACTGTAAAGAAAATAGGAAATTAATAAAGTTTTCTTCGATTAAATTAATTCGTAACTAAAAGTGGATTACCTGTATATTGTGCCAGAGTGCCGCTTCGTAATTTTTCATTTCGGGAAAACTGTGAAGAAAATATGAAATTATTAAAGTTTTCTTTGACTAAATTAATTCGTAATTAAAAATTAATTACCTGTGTATTGTGCCATAGTGCCGCTTATTAATTTTCATTGCTGGAAACTGTAAAGAGAATTGGAAATTAGTAAAGTTTTCTTCGATTAAACATTTTAAAATTAGATAAAGTGTCTTCATTGCGGAAAACTGTGAAGAAAATATGAAATTATTAAAGTTTTTTTTGACAAAATTAATTCGTAGTTAAAAATTAATTACCTGTGTATTGTGCCATAGTGCCGCTTATTAAATGTCATTACGGAAAACTGTAAAGAGAATAGGAAATTAATAAAGTTTTCTTCGATTAAATTAATTCGTAACTAAAAATGGATTACCTGTATATTGTGCCAGAGTGCCGCTTCGTAATTTTCATTTCGGAAAAGATGTGAAGAAAATATGAAATTATTAAAGTTTTCTTTGCCTAAATTAATTCGTAATTAAAAATTAATTATCTGTGTATTGTGCCATAGTGCCGCTTATTAATTTTCATTGCTGGAAACTGTAAAGAGAATTGGAAATTAGTAAAGTCTTCTTCGATTGAACATTTTAAAATTAGATAACGTGTCTTCATTGCGGAAAACTGTGAAGAAAATATGAATTTATCAAAGTTTTCCTTAATAAATTAATTCGTAGTTAAAAATTAACTACCTGTGTATTGTGCCAAATTTCATTGCGGAAAACTGTAAAGAAAATAGGAAATTAGCAAAGTTTTCTTCGATTAAATTAATTCGTAACTAAAAATGGATTACCTGTATATTGTGCCAGAGTGCCGCTTCGTAATTTTCATTTCGGAAAAGCTGTGAAGAAAATATGAAATTATTGAAGTCTTCGTTAATTAAACTAACTCGAATTCAAAATTGAATTACCTGCATATTAGGGAGGACGTTAACATTCCGTGAAAGAAAAAAAAAAAAAAGGCAAGATAAATTAGTGAAGTTATAAATTTTAAATTCGATACGATACTCTCCTCGTATATGCATCATACAAATTAGTTGCATATTGGTGACGATAGGAACATCCTGTGCAAGAAGCCCGGCGTTAATCTGCAGAATAACTCCAGGAAGCCAGGCGACGTTCAGGAGTAAGTTTATAAGGATCAAGTCCTGTTTGGTGCAAATATTTACACGGCTACGTCTGTATACGGTGCTGAACATAACATGCTAATTGGTAAGAAGCCAGGGGGGAACACCCGTAAATAGTCCTGACTACATGGTGGTCAGTAGCAAAAGGTAGCGGTCAGGGGCAAGCAACTTATTCGCCCTTTCACTTTGGCGCTTGGCAGATTTTGACTGGAAGCTGTAGAATGATCTGAAGAACACTCGTAAGTCATGTGTTGCAATGTAAGTTTTATTGTGAATTTTCTTTATATCGAGTGTATACATACGTTTGCTTAGATTGTTTTTTTTTTGGTCATAATTATCTATTTACATTTATGTTAGGAAGTTTCTCTGTACGAAAATTCTAAAATCATTAGATGCTTAGTTTTAGGTGCAGTTTAGTAGGGCCTAGTCTTTAGTTAAGAATACCCGGTGAGAACGGAGGAAATGTGAAAGATTCAGAAACGAATAATAAATTTTTTTTTGTCTTTACTACGACAGAAAAGCAGTAGCTACCGTATGACAGTGTCTTTCCATTTGCCTGCCTTCCTCCTCTGGTACCCATAAATTTATTTACAGGTTTTCATTGTACACCATGGATGTGATGTCAAAGGCAGAGTGATTGCGGTGGGTGATTCCTAAGACCTGCCTTCCCGAGACAGTCGTTGGGGTTCCCTTTTTGCTTTCGTTTCTTTTTTTTATGAGGTATTATTCAAGCCTGATGCCGATCTAAGGCGTACTTATACGGGAGGCGTGATGGCAGCGGGGTAGACACACACACACACACATACACATCATGGGGCTAAGGACAACATTTCGGCTTTGACACCTTAGCCAGGGTGGATGGGGGCGTTGGGGCCCATGCGCGTCAAAGCCAGGACTCCCACAACAGCTGGAGTCCACATTAGCTCACACTCTCTCGTCTCTCCTCTGCGTCGAATGCTCTCCGGGTGAAACTCATTTGTCCGGCGTTGTGCTATTTTTCTATTTTTATCCTTACAGCTTTGAACATGCTCGCATTTTTTTTGTTTCCTCTTTTTTTTTTTCCTTGTTACATTCTCCCAGGTTTCTCTTTCACAGTTTGCAGACTGCACGAGCGAAGCGGGCAAGGAATCGAGCCGTCATACTGAGTTTTTTTTTTCTTTTTTTTATTGTCCGTCTGTCCGTCCGAGGTCCAAGTAAAAGAGGAGTTGGTATCTTATTTCGCGGAAATACGCACAGCTTACAAGCATCGAGGGGATGTGGGTGGCAACAACCACCCCAGCCGGCTGACCGCTAGCGGCAAAATGCTGTGCGGCCACCCACTATATCCCTGAGATGATTTTGCAGCTGGAGGTGTCAGTTGCGGGCCTATTTATCTCCAGGTCAAAGCGGAGATAGATAGATCCGACGACAGACACGCTCTTGTGCTGCAAATGGCGCCCAAACGGTCTTTTCTTGGCTTTAGTCAAGCTTCTCTTGACTAAAGCGCGATTACAATTTCGATAATTATTTCTGGTAGTCCATTTGTTGTTACAAATGGCGCCCAAGGGTTTTGGTTTTTTTTTCGCATTTAGTCAAGCTTCTCTTGACTAAATTGTAATTACTATTGTCGTAATCATTTCTGGTCAAACTTTGACTTAAATCTTCTTTTTTCTTTGTTGTATTTCTGGTCGCTCATTTGTGTTACAAATGGCGCCCAAACGGTTTTTTCTTGGCCTTAGTCAAGCTTCTCTTGACTAAAGCGCGATTACAATTTCGATAATTATTTCTGGTCGTCCATTTGTTGTTACAAATGGCGCCCAAATTTGGTTTTTTTTTCTCTTCGCATTTAGTCAAGCTTCTCTTGACTAGAATGCAACTGCGTTTTCAACGTTATTTCCTCATTTCTTTCTTTGTGTTAGTATCACTATTAGAACTTTTCTTGTTTTGCAAGACCTCAGTATCTTTAAAGCTGACGCAAGTGATTGGCCTGGCGTATACAAGGTGCTGGGTTTACGTAGAGCTCTTCTTGCTTCTGTGGGGTGCGTTACCCCCATGATAGCTCCCTTTTGGCTCTCGTTAGGCTCGGTCTTTGTATGGCGGCTGGGTCGCTCGGCTATGGTCCTCGCTGCATGTTTGGTAGCTAGTTACTTTCGGTCAAGTCAAAATGGTTTTCGAGCTCAAGTTTTTTTTTGGTTGAAGTGCTTGTCTCTTCGGTGGCCGACGAGCTTTGTGCGCAACGCGTACCATCCTTGAAGCCAAGCTTTGGTTCGCGGCTACTGAAGAGCTGACCACACGATGCAGGCCTGCCTGAGGAACCGCACGGCTGTCTCGGTTCAACAAGTTGATGAACGACGTTCATCCATTGTGACCTTGTCCTTGTTGATTTGATGCAGCTTGGCAGTTCTGATGACTCGAATTCTGCTTTCACCATCTGTGGCTTCGCGCTTGCGTGGCGCTCCGCTCCCATGACTCTGTTTGGAGCTGCTTCGATCATTCTGACGGGAGGATGGCTGTTGAGCATCCTCTAGATTGGTATCCGACTTGGAGTGATCGATGCATTTCCGAGGCGGTGTTCTTGGAGCGGAGTCCCACCCGAGGTGAAGTCAGTTGATTTCCTTCTTTATTTTGTTATTAGTCCCCATGAAGCTTCCCTATGTAAAGTGATGAGAGGCTAAGTCGGTTAGTGGTTGATGAACGTTGTATGCGACGCATACTGTATCGAATTCAATTTCCGTTCACTTCTGCTGGTTCCGAGAAGAAGCCCGTACTATAGGTTATTTCGGATGTTGGTTTGAGATATCTTGGTTATCACCATGTTATTTCGGTTGTCATTATCGCGTATTTATTAGCTCTAGTCTAGAATAGTTATCTTTCTGTATTGCAGTTATGCTAGCAAATAAGAATCCTTATACAGTTTTGATCACTGGCGTAGGATCCGTTTTAGTTGTCTTTATTATCTTGGATACTGTATCCAGAATGACGCAAGTATCGTCTTCTCTTGACATGAGTTTCTTTTAAGTCGCATTATCGTCATGCTAGATTAATCTAAGTATCGCTGTAAGTTAGGTTATCGGCGAAGTTTGATCGCATATTAGGTTGTAGCATTTTATAGTTACTAGTATTTTGCAGGTACTTGTGAGTCATCTTAAGTATAATTTTCTTCGTGATTGCCATAACTATCGTATCTTATTTTGATTATTGTCTTGGATTATCGATAGCATATTAGGAATGGTGTCACAGTTAGCGCGGTAATATCTCTTCTACATCATTGTACAGCTATCTTTAGACGTATCTTAAACATTCGTAACTTATATGGATTATTTGTAGACGATCCTAGTTATTTTTTCGTATTATACTTATGTTAGGTTATAGCGCTATCATTTTATGGTTAGGCTATTTTTGGGTTTCTCTCACTTTTGGATAATTAGTGATGATTCTGGCGATGTAAACGCTAGTTAGTTTTACCTATATAATAGTTGAGATCAGATATTTAGTTATGATTATCATACCGTATCTCAGTTAAGTAGGCTTTGGCTATCTTCCGTTCATAGTATAGTCATTTTGGTTGTGGTGTATCTAGTTAACATAATTAGAAGTTATGAATTTGTTACTTTAATCTTACCATAGTTATCTATAGATTTGGTATTAATTTTGGGTTTGGTTTTTACGGGTTAGTTAGTTAATATTTTCATATCGTATGCATTAGTATAGTTATCGAGTCCCTGTGATTTGGCCATGTGGCACTTCAAGTATGGGTATAATACTGTATAATTTGGGCTGTCCCGTATAGATTTCTAGATTTAGTTGGGTTGTCCCGCAGATACTTAATTTTAGTTGGGTTGTCCCGCAGATACTTAGTTTTATTTGGGTTGTCCCGCAGATATTTAGTTGTGTTTGGGTTGTCCCGCAGTTATTTAGTTGTATTTGGGTTGTCCCGCAGTTATTTAGTTGTAGTTGGGTTGTCCCGCAGATATTTAGTTTTAGTTGGATAGTCCCGCTTGGATTTTATCCTTATATACATCACCGCTACGGCTTCTTACTCGAGTACCAGCAGCCACTTGATCACCGACCTCCCACCTTTCCTTGATTAGTTGACTTCAGTCTCTTGCCAAGTTGATGAACGATGTTCATCCTTCTTGATTTTTATCCTTGACTAAGAGAGTGCTTGTCACGATCATGCAAATGTGAGACGGAAACCTTCAAGTTCCGATCTTTGACATTGCAGTCCCTTCCCAAATGATAAAATTTCCCCCTGTTAGAGATAACCATTGGTATGGATTGACCGAAGGCTTAAGCGATTAGGCCGATTTTAAGCGTTAACACCTTGATGAGTGGACGACGGAGAGTGGAGAGAGAGAGATAAAGAGAGAGATAGAAGGAGAAACATTTTTTTTCCTTCTTGTTTGTTTTCAGCAGTGGCTGAAATTTATTTCTTTTGTTGTGTGGGTCGTTATGTCGTTGCGTTGTTCCGTCATGCCGACACCTTTGTTTCTTATTGTTTCTTTTGAGTATCGTTGACGTACAGTTGGATCGCGTGTCATATTTATTTATTTTCTTTTTGCTGTTAACATAATAACGACCAATCGCAGGTAGCGTCAAATTTTAGTGTCTAGTGTCAGTTTTCACCGTCAATATCACTGTCGCGGTTTCTCTAGTTTTTTTATGTTAATGGTATTAAAATTGAAGTCATTTTCCTAGTCGAATTGTCAGTCGGACCAGATCGGTTTTATCGTGTGAATGATTATTATAGGCTAAGTTTTATTTTCATTCTCGTAAGCAGGCACGTAGTAGTTCTACTCCTTTCGCATTCTTTCAAGATGCCTTTAGTAAATTCTCCTTTTTGGGGGAAAATATTTTTTTTTCTTTTTTCCTCAGGACAATCGAATGTGGTTGATTAGATCCCGGTAGCCCTAAAAAGGCATCCGGCCAGCTTATCTGGTAACTACAGGGTACCAAATGGCCGCTTAGGACCCACCCAACCTAGCGGTCGGTATACCTTCTGTTAGTAGACCCATCTTCTCCCTTTTCCCTTTGCTTTCCCACTCCCACATGGTACACTACGGATAGCTGAGCTACCGTAGCAATTCCAATTGTTAAACCGGCCCCGAAAATTTAATCAACCCACCTCTACCGTAATTGAGTAGATGTTACACTACTAACCCCTTCTGGGTTAGCCTTCATCTGAAGGATTTTATTTTCCTGTCCCTTCTTCAATCTTCTTTCCATTGGACTGGCGTGTCAAGTAGTGTCGTGTGAGTGGAGTCGGCGGAAATTTTGTTTCTAGTATAATACCTCTAAATGAACGAGTTTAGAGTGTCACCTCTCCTTGCTACTAACCCCTTCTGGGTTAGCCTTCATCTGAAGTATTTTATTTTCCTGTCCCTTCTTCAATCTTCTTTCAATTGGACTGGCGTGTCAAGCAGTGTCGTGTGAGCGGAGTCGGCGGAAATTTTGTTTCTAGTATAATACCTCTAAATGAACGAGTTTAGAGTGTCACCTCTCCTTGCTACTAACCCCTTCTGGGTTAGCCTTCATCTGAAGGATTTTATTTTCCCGTCCCTTCTTCAATCTTCTTTCAATTGGACTGGCGTGTCAAGTAGTGTCGTGTGAGCGGAGTCGGCGGAAATTTTGTTTCTAGTATAATACCTCTAAATGAACGAGTTTAGAGTGTCACCTCTGCTTGCTACTAACCCCTTCTGGGTTAGCCTTCATCTGAAGGATTTTATTTTCCTGTCCTTTCATTTTTTTTTTTTTTGTAGCGTATTATCTCTAAACTATCAAGTTTAGATAGTTTCCGTCTTTGGTACGAACCCCTTCTGGGTTAGCCTCCATCTGAGGGATTTTATTTTCCTGTCCTCCCCTCCATTTCCGTAGAGCTTGAACCCGCTTGCTGCAGTCCGCGGGATGTCCGTCATCCTGAGTGAGTTGATAGATGAATTCTATCTGCTACGAAGCGATTTCCTCACTTGGGACTGGGGGGGCCTCCGGGGTGCTGCATCCGGATTCAGCAGAAAACAAAACCATAAGTAGGGTCCTGTTATCGAACCATTCGTAGCCTCGAGACTAACATTCCCATCCGTAATAAACCGACCTCTGCACCTCTTCCTGGTCAGCTCATTGGCCGAGGCGAGTTGATAGACGAAGTCTATCTGTCGATAGGTCCTCCATTCGTTCAAGGCGAGCTAGGATGATGGCCGCAGATGAGACGTCTATTTCTCAACAACCTAGGGTTTAGCGAATGCCCGGCTTGAGACTCTGGTGGGTCGTCCCCACGTCGGGCGCGTTGTGTGTGAACCTACTTTCCTTTATTGCTTATCCTGACCGATGTCTCGTGTCAAAGCCCGGCTTGAGACTCTTATCTCCGTGGGTCGTCCCCACGCTGTAGCGTATTCCCCATACGCTACCCTTTTCCTCCCCCTCTTCGGTCTCTTTACCTTTTTTCGGATTCTCTACCTTCTGTGGAGAACCCCCCCCCCCTAACTTCCGCAGGGTTCCTGAAAAGAATAAAAAAAGAAAAAAAAAGAGAAAATAAAATGAAAGCTAAATATTTTCGAGAAGTAGCCCTATGCTACTTCTCCATACAAATTAAAAATCCTGAAAATAAAATTTATATATATACCTATGCACATTTCTGAGAAGTAGCCCTCTGCTACTTCTACATATTTTAAAAATCCTGAAAAGAAAAGCTAAAGAAAACATATCCCTACTTACCCGCATATAAATCCAGATCATAAACAAAAAAAGGAAAAAGTAAAAAGAACAAAATATTCATAAGCATTAAAACTCCAAATTGGACAAACCACACACAATTTACAATTTCCATGTAAAAACTTACCGCTAGTCACCAACCTGCAGGAGACGAAAAAACGGCAATTCGCCTAGCCGTAAAATATCGCGTGATACCCACACACAATAGACTCTTGCACGCCCGACCGAAAAAGAATTCCAAGTAAATTCCATATAAAATAATCGGTAGCAACAATTTTGCCTAAAAATGATACACGCACACCCGTACTTAGCTAGCAGCACCACTGCCCGGAAAGATTTCGGCAGTCGACCGATCGAAAACAAAAGAAACGAAAAACCCTGGCCTGTCGGTGGCGATGAAGTGAAGAACGACTGAATCTGAGGAGACTGCTGGAATCGAGGCAGTCTAGTTTAAAACGCCGAGGTGGGTATCTGAAAAATAAAGTGTCGATTATTACTTTTCATTGCGGGAAGCTGTAAAGAGAATATGAAATTAATAAAGTTTTCTTCGATTAAATTAATTCGTAACTAAAAATGGATTACCTGTATATTGTGCCAGAGTGCCGCGTCGTAATTTTCATTTCGGAAAAACTGTGAAGAAAATATGAAATTATCAAAGTTTTCCTTAATAAATTAATTCGTAGTTAAAAATTAACTACCTGTGTATTGTGCCAAATTTCATTGCGGAAAACTGTAAAGAAAATAGGAAATTAATAAAGTTTTCTTCGATTAAATTAATTCGTAACTAAAAATGGATTACCTGTATATTGTGCCAGAGTGCCGCTTCGTAATTTTCATTTCGGAAAAGCTGTGAAGAAAATATGAAATTATTAAAGTTTTCTTTGACAAAATTAATTCGTAGTTAAAAATTAACTACCTGTGTATTGTGCCAAATTTCATTGCGGAAAACTGTAAAGAAAATAGGAAATTAATAAAGTTTTCTTCGATTAAATTAATTCGTAACTAAAAGTGGATTACCTGTATATTGTGCCAAAGTGCCGCTTCGTAATTTTTCATTTCGGGAAAACTGTGAAGAAAATATGAAATTATTAAAGTTTTCTTTGACAAAATTAATTCGTAATTAAAAATTAATTACCTGTGTATTGTGCCATAGTGCCGCTTATTAATTTTCATTGCTGGAAACTGTAAAGAGAATTGGAAATTAGTAAAGTTTTCTTCGATTAAACATTTTAAAATTAGATAAAGTGTCTTCATTGCGGAAAACTGTGAAGAAAATATGAAATTATTAAAGTTTCTTTTGACAAAATTAATTCGTAGTTAAAAATTAATTACCTGTGTATTGTGCCATAGTGCCGCTTATTAAATTTCATTACGGAAAACTGTAAAGAGAATAGGAAATTAATAAAGTTTTCTTCGATTAAATTAATTCGTAACTAAAAATGGATTACCTGTATATTGTGCCAGAGTGCCGCTTCGTAATTTTCATTTCGGAAAAGCTGTGAAGAAAATATGAAATTATTAAAGTTTTCTTTGACAAAATTAATTCGTAATTAAAAATTAATTACCTGTGTATTGTGCCATAGTGCCGCTTATAAATTTTCATTGCTGGAAACTGTAAAGAGAATTGGAAATTAGTAAAGTCTTCTTCGAGTAAACATTTTAAAATTAGATAAAGTGTCTTCATTGCGGAAAACTGTGAAGAAAATATGAATTTATCAAAGTTTTCCTTAATAAATTAATTCGTAGTTAAAAATTAACTACCTGTGTATTGTGCCAAATTTCATTGCGGAAAACTGTAAAGAAAATAGGAAATTAGCAAAGTTTTCTTCGATTAAATTAATTCGTAACTAAAAATGGATTACCTGTATATTGTGCCAGAGTGCCGCTTCGTAATTTTCATTTCGGAAAAGCTGTGAAGAAAATATGAAATTATTGAAGTCTTCGTTAATTAAACTAACTCGAATTCAAAATTGAATTACCTGCATATTAGGGAGGACGTTAACATTCCGTGAAAGAAAAAAAAAAAAAAAGGCAAGATAAATTAGTGAAGTTATAAATTTTAAATTCGATACGATACTCTCCTCGTATATGCATCATACAAATTAGTTGCATATTGGTGACGATAGGAACATCCTGTGCAAGAAGCCCGGCGTTAATCTGTAGAATAACTCCAGGAAGCCATGCGACGTTCAGGAGTAAGTTTATAAGGATCAAGTCCTGTTTGGTGCAAATATTTACACGGCTACGTCTGTATACGGTGCTGAACATAACATGCTAATTCGTAAGAAGCCAGGGGGAACACCCGTAAATAGTCCTGACTACATGGTGGTCAGTAGCAAAAGGTAGCGGTCAGGGGCAAGCAACTTATTCGCCCTTTCACTTTGGCGCTTGGCAGATTTTGACTGGAAGCTGTGGAATGATCTGAAGAACACTCGTAAGTCATGTGTTGCAATGTAAGTTTTATTGTGAATTTTCTTTATATCGAGTGTATACATACGTTTGCTTAGATTGTTTTTTTTTTTTGTCATAATTATCTATTTACATTTATGTTAGGAAGTTTCTCTGTACGAAAATTCTAAAATCATTAGATGCTTAGTTTTAGGTGCAGTTTAGTAGGGCCTAGTCTTTAGTTAAGAATACCCGGTGAGAACGGAGGAAATGTGAAAGATTCAGAAACGAATAATAAATTTTTTTTTGTCTTTACTACGACAGAAAAGCAGTAGCTACCGTATGACAGTGTCTTTCCATTTGCCTGCCTTCCTCCTCTGGTACCCATAAATTTATTTACAGGTTTTCATTGTACACAATGGATGTGATGTCAAAGGCAGAGTGATTGCGGTGGGTGATTCCTAAGACCTGCCTTCCCGAGACAGTCGTTGGGGTTCCCTTTTTGCTTTCGTTTCTTTTTTTTATGAGGTATTATTCAAGCCTGATGCCGATCTAAGGCGTACTTATACGGGAGGCGTGATGGCAGCGGGGTAGACACACACACACACACATACACATCATGGGGCTAAGGACAACATTTCGGCTTTGATACCTTAGCCAGGGTGGATGGGGGCGTTGGGGCCCATGCGTGTCAAAGCCAGGACTCCCACAACAGCTGGAGTCCACATTAGCTCACACTCTCTCGTCTCTCCTCTGCGTCGAATGCTCTCCGGGTGAAACTCATTTGTCCGGCGTTGTGCTATTTTTCTATTTTTATCCTTACAACTTTGAACATGCTCGCATTTTTTTTGTTTCCTCTTTTTTTTTTTTCCTTGTTACATTCTCCCAGGTTTCTCTTTCACAGTTTGCAGACTGCACGAGCGAAGCGGGCAAGGAATCGAGCCGTCATACTGAGTTTTTTTTTCTTTTTTTTATTGTCCGTCTGTCCGTCCGAGGTCCAAGTAAAAGAGGAGTTGGTATCTTATTTCGCGGAAATACGCACAGCTTACAAGCATCGAGGGGATGTGGGTGGCAAGAACCACCCCAGCCGGCTGCCCGCTAGCGGCAAAATGCTGTGCGGCCACCCACTCTATCCCTGAGATGATTTTGCAGCTGGAGGTGTCAGTTGCGGGCCTATTTATCTCCAGGTCAAAGCGGAGATAGATAGATCCGACGACAGACACGCTCTTGTGCTACACAATTATTTCAGGGTTTTGGAGTTTTATCTAGCATTTTGTACTTTACATATATTTAAAACTATATTTTATACTATATTGTATCCAATATTTTATATTTTATCCACAAAGGAGAGGGACTACCAGCTGAAGTCCGTAAGCGCTGAGAGTTCCGCGAAGAAGAATGACCATGAGCTTATGCCTACAATCGCTAAGATGAAGGGAATCTTCCGTAAGCTTCAGAAGATTGTGGTAGCAGAAAGAGTTCCGTATGATTTCACGCAGCAAATGCTGGAATTTGCGGGAAGATACGAAGAATTAAATATGAGCATTATTGGAGAGAACGAAAGGTTACGGGGAAACCTTGACTGCGAGACGAGAACTGAAGAAAGGAAAATTAGTTAAGGAGTCAAAAATGTAAGCCAGGGGGCCAAAGGTTTAGCTAAGGCAACTGTGGCAGGAGCAGGAACTAACAGGCCGGTAGCGAAGTCAGTGGAGATCTGGTCTGTAATGGTGATGGGTAAGGTATTACAACAGGAGGTAGGTCCTACCCTAAAAGTTAGGGTCCACGATGTTACGCCGTTAAGGAATGGATGCGTAATCATCCGTACACCATCAGTTGCTGAAAGGGAGAAGGTCCTGCAGAATGAGAAATTTAAGGAATGTGGACTGGATGTTAGTGTGAATGACAGACGCCCAAAGGTAGCTGTCACGGGGGTTAGCTCTTCAGTCACTTGTGAATAATTCATGAGTGACTTGTATGAGCTCAATATAGACGCAGGCTCTGTTGAAGGCACGTAGCTGCTACATAGGTTGCTACTCGCTTAGAGTTCGACCGTTTGCGGTAGTGCAGTTGTGCTTCAGATGCTCAGGGCTTGACCACAGGATTGCGGAATGTACAGCAAAGGGCGAGGTGTGTTACCGTTGTGGCCAGGAGGGTCATAAAGCGGTTGTTTAAAGGCTCTTTTGCCTTTATCGATGCAATTGTTATTTGTTGGTTGAGTCAATGGTACTTGGACCTTGACTTTGATGCGAGAGTCGTTGGTGCTTGTACCAAGACTCTTCACTGATTAAAGAATATTGGAGCTTGCTCTGATTGCCTTACCTTGGGTAGGGGGCAATTCAGAGCTTCGTGGTAGCTTGGATGTCGATGTACAATTAAAAACAAAATCTCTCTATCAACTGGCACTTTATTTCTTATTCGAATTAAATTTATATATAAAAATTGCTGACTTAAATAATATTTTGTACATTGCAATTCTATTCTACGTACCTACTCTTTTACTCACACCCACGAATTCTGCTGTCGTTCACAGTACCGAGAAAATTTCATATTGATAAGCTTGACCATGCACAAGCTACATATCCAATTACTTACTCTGTACCTTCGACTTTTACCGCGACAATTCTATGTACAATGCACACGCTGCTTATCAGGCAAATTCTATGCACAAGCTGCATAGTATGTACATTCTATGCACAAGCTGCATAGCATGTACACTCCATGCACAAGCTGCATATCATGTTTCAATTTATACCAGCAGAATTCGTGGGTGTCTGCATTTATTTAATTTTTATGAGAATTATTTCTTGCAAACTCGAACAGCGGTGAACTGCCTGAACGAAATGCATTGCCGTGATTGTAACAAGAGAGGGAAACCTGCGGAGCATCGAATGATGTCAGCAGCACGTCCAATGTATGCAAATCTGGTAGAGAGGGCGAACTCAAGGCATTAAGATGGAGATGAAAATCTACCAACTTAATTGTCAAGGGTCATATGCCGTTATGTGTGATCTGTGTGTCTTGATACAAGAGAACTATAGCAAGTATGCCCTGTTGCAAGAGCCATGGTGAGGGGACTGCCTTCTGGAATGAAGGTATTTCCCAATTCGCGGGCTAGTGCAGCCATTGGGGTGAATGATCATCATGATGTTGAGTGCCTTGCCGTTAACGAGTTGGTGAACGAATGGGGTGTGTGTGTCTGGATAAATGCACCAATAGGGGAATTATTCTTAGTGAGCGTCTATTGCAAATTGGACGAGCTTCTGGAGCCTTATATCGAGTATTTGGATGCAGTGCTACTACTGGCGAGTAGCAAGCCAGTCATCCTTGGCATGGATGCGAACGCATCATCCCCGACGTGGTTCAGTAAGGTGACCAAATATTCGTCAGGTTACAAGAATCACTATCGGGGCGAGATGCTATCGGAATACTTGCTTACAAAGGCCCTTCATGTCCTTAATGAGCCAAGTGACAGTTATACTTTTAATGGCCTGAGAGGCAAGAGCAACATTGATGTGACACTAGCAAATAATGCCGCCTTGGCATTTATATCACGATGGATCATCAAGGCTGGATATGGGATCAGTGACCACAACCTGATCGAGATCAAATTGACCAGTGAAAGGGTGGTGGACACGGAGGATGAAGCGAACTGCAAGAGATGGAATACTCGCGGGGCAGACTGGAACTACTACTCTGGTTGTGTATAGGAGGTAGCTTCCAGTATGTCTTTGAGTGAGTTTAGAGCCCTGAATGTGGATGACCAGGTACGAGCCCTGAACGAGTTGATAATCAGGGTAAATAATAGTATGTTCCCTAGAACTACTAGCACCGGCAACAGGCGGGCGAGATGGTGGACTAATGAGCTAGCTGTAAAGCACAGAGATGTAAGGCGTCTCAGGAAGAGGTTCCAGAGAGCCAGGCAGAGGGAGAGGGAAAGTGCTGAGGAGCACAGACGAGAATACCAACAGAACGTGCGAGAGTACAAAAAGGCTATGCAGCGCACAAAACAGTCTGAATGGAAGCAATTTGTAAGGGACGACAGAAATAATCCTTGGGGTAAAGTGTATAAGATTTGCAAGGGAAAAAGGGTCTTTGGAAATGTGAGCAGCATTTGAATAGCCCAGCACTAACCAAGTAAATTAATTCTCACGTCGCATTCATTCTGAGGGAACTCCAGACGCAGCAGTTTTTTCTGATTGCACGGGAATGTACGTACGTACCTATCACCACCTGTATGTATGCACCTATCTCGTGCTACTCACCATTCATGTGAGAATTTATATTCTCACAATATATTGTGAACTAAGCACTTTCTGGTAATTTTCAATTTTATTTCCCAGACTAAGTTTTGTATAAATAGGATAATAAAATGTACATATTGTACTTTTTAATAAACCACCAACGAGTAAAGAAGGAATTTTTCCTGAACATTTTGGTGACCCCGATGTGTTGTATTGAATGTTTCAATACTTCACTACCAAGTCTCATCATCAACAAGAAACAATAAGATCCGTAGTGACTACTACAAGACACAACAGCAGCGCAGCGGTACCACTCACCTACATATACAAAAGCAAAGGGTTCCAGTGTTTACTACGCGGTAGCAGCAGTTTTGATTGCGGGTTAGCAGTTATCTCAAGAAGATCAAATACTAAGAAGTACAGCCGTACATAGGCAACCCCAGGCAATACATTTTGGACAGAAGAGCAGTGTTAAAATCAGAAGCAAATAAACATGCCAAAGCTAACCGCAGCACAGTCAGGAATTGGCAAGCAAATTTCTCAACTTCCTGAGAATTTCAGGAAGTGAAGCATTGAGCAGAGAACTATAGAAAACACGAAAGGCTACGAAAGAAGGCTCAATGCCTTATGGACTAATTTTTGCGAGAATCACGACGAAATAGTTGAAAGTGAGGACTGCAACAAAGAACATTCTTACTTTATGAAAATCTACTTTAATCAAGTAGAGAAGGTCTACAATGAATTTTCGCAAAGATCGAGTGAGCGACTCGAGGCATCGACAGCCACATCATCACATACAGACGAGCCCGAGCACTATGAGGAGTTAGTGCCAATGACTGGAGGTCTGAAAATGAGAAAACAAATGAAGGCAACCATTACTGCGCTAGATCGAATCATTAAAGTAATTGAACGCGAACAGGCAGACCCACATCTAAGGGCATACTACACACAAAAACTGAGGTCCATCAATCAATATTGGGACACCATAGCTTCCTTACATGGGCAAAAAATGGCAGAGCTTGATGATAACTCCTACGATATTCGCGAATACACGAAGATTGAAGATTATTTCCAAGAAACAGCAACAAGGCTACAAGGAAAGCTTGACGAACAATCAGTGACCACGATAAATGGAAACGTTAAGCTTCTAAAGTTAACACTTCCAATATTTTACGGAAACTACACCAAAAGGGGGCAGTTCAAAGACTTGTATAGGCAACTCATTCACAACAGGCTTCTGGGTGGAAGCGAAAAATTATACTACTTGAAGGCAAATCTCACAGGTGAACCTAGCGGACTAATAAAACATTTACAAGCTACTGACGATAACTACTCAGTGGCCTGGAAGTTACTCTTAGAGAGGTACGCCAATCCGAGGGCTATAGTAACAGCAATTCTCAATCAGTTACTATATCAAGCGGCTCTCGAATCAGGCTCGGGAATCAAAAGATTGCATGACACTAGCAAGGAATGTCTATTAGCGTTGGAGAACAGTGGCATCGAGATCAAGCAGTGCAATCCCATACTACTTCATTGACCCACTCAGAAGCTCGATAGGGAATCTAGGAGATTATATGAGCAGTCACTTAAGGCACCTCACGAATTACAGACAATGGACGATTTCTTCAAATTTATGGAAACAAGATTTCAGATGCTTGAAGTAATCCAGACGAAGGAAGAACGCAAGAGGGTATCTACGTTGACGGCATCATCCCAGGTACTGAACTGCGCAGTATGCAAGGCAGATCATGGAGTTTTTAGGTGCCCAAAATTCCTCTATGCAACATTAGATAATCGGATTCAGCTCATCAGGCAGTTCAAATTGTGCCAGAATTGCCTAAAGCTAGACCATACAGTACATGATTGCACATGTAGAGGCTGTACGAAATGTGGAAAACGCCATAACACATTAATACACAACTCTCGTCAATCAGAGAAGCCAAGAAACCTTATTCAAATGAAATCACGACAAGGCATTGTTCATCGGAGCACAGACTTGGCAACAATGAACTATCAACAAGTGAGCAGAGGCATTTCAGGGGCTACCAGACGACTTGACTCCACTTCTCAGTTCCAGCAGATTAGTCAAATATCTAGCTTACAGGCCTCAGCACGCTCGCAGATTCTATAAGCAACAGCAATAATGAAGGTCATTAATGCCTCAGGAGTCCCGGTGAAATGTAGGGTACTCTTGGACTCGGGCTCACAGCTCCCTTTATCTGCGAACGACTCGTACAGGCTCTGGGACTACCACGCAGCAAAACTTCACTGCCGATTAGTGGTGTTGGTGGAATCGCAACAACTGCTAAGTGCGAAACCACTCTCACGATACATTTATAACGGCCCGTATCGTCCTACGTATCCATAATAGTCCCTAAAACACAACGAGATTAGCATGTATTTCATAAATAGAAGTTGCGTCATGACTAGAAAGAAGTAATAATAAATAGTTGCCAATCACGGTCCACATACGCAGGAAGATCTAAGAAGTTGTCTGATTTAACACTCCAAGAAATCTCCATGCTCACATAGGTGCATGCTTACAGTATAAGCCAATGATTAGAGAGAATGTAAATAAATATACGTAAATGAAGTGGTTACTGAAAAGAAAATGGAAATAAGTTAGTATGATATAAAATAAATAAAATTAAAAAAAATTAAAATCACGAACTATCAAGACTAGGTTACTTCCTAGGGTAGATACAAAGTGAGATAGCTCCATATCTGACTAATCAAGTTTTAACTGAGTTCCTTTTGTCTACTTATGAGATGTTCAGGAAATGTGTTATGAACACATTTTTATAGATACAAGCTCTGTAGCCAAGAGCAGTCAGTGCATAATAACATCTGTCTCTGTATCATAAATTCAAGGTGTGCACCCTTGGCAAGGAATTTCTGTGATTATTCAGCAATAAATGTTTTTTTAAACCTCGATAATATCCCTCGGAGAGTAAACATATCTTAAGCTTTGTAAACCACTCAAGAATTTGCACTATAAGAACCACGTCAATGGGTTGCTTCACCCGCGTCATAAAAATAAATCTAATAATAATTAATAAATAAATAGTTAATTAAATTTTAGCTAAAAATTTAAGAATCTCAGCACTTTTCCGAGTTAGTGTTGATTAAGGCAGAACTGACATAGAATATTGTCAATAGAAATGTCAACCAACCTTTAACATGCTAGGTGCTATGTTGTAATAGATTTAAGGTACTCTTTTTTTTTTTTTTTTTTTTTATATTATTAAGCCAAGCTCAGGGGATACCCTATGATGCAAAGCACAGCGTGGCAGGAAGGAGATAGGGAAAGGATTAAGGGATATGAGGAGAGTGGCGGAGGTGCCGATGTATGTCGCCCTTAAACTTCTGCAGGTTGTATGCCGGAGGAAAGACAGAAGATGGTAGACTGTTCCACATTCGCACAGTTCGGGATAAGAAAGCATCACGGAATTTAAGTGTACGGCCGAAGGTAATTTGAAGGGTAAAAGGATGAGCGCGGGATGCAGCGCGGGTATTGCGTGCAGGAACTATTCTACAAGGGATCAGACTAGATATTTCATCAGAACATTGGCCATGCATATAGCGATAAAGGAGCGAAAGGCATCCAACATTGCGACGGTGCTCGAGCGAGTCGATATGACGAGTAATTGCCACATCGCCAATGAGCTTGCAGGCTCTCTTTTGGACAATATCCAATGAAGCTAAGGCTGTGCGACCAGCCCCGGCCCAGATGTGGGAATTGTATTCCATTCTGGGTCTGATGTAGGACTTGTAGAGGAGCGCTATATTTGATGGGCTGAAATATTTCTTACACCTTTTCAAGAAACCAAGACATTTGGATGCTTCTTTGGCAACCGAGAAGATGTGATCTGTCCAGCTTAACTTACTGGAAATATTAATGCCAAGAATTCTTAGTGACGGTGATTCAGAAATTAATGCACCATCAAACGAAACGGGAGTGGTTAAGTGATGGTCTTGTTTTAATGAGATGAGACAGCTTTGGGTCTTAGATGCATTGAATTCGACGCGATTCACTTTGCCCCAAGCGAGAATATTGTCAAGATCGTTATTCAATGATCTAATCATGCAGTCTCGTTTAACACATGCGGCGTTCCCTCTGGAATCCGCAAGGGTGTCAAAGGAGTATGCGAAATCAAGGGTACTGTCATCAGCAAAGCTATGGATAGGATTGAAAGTAAGGGAAAGCAGATCATTAATGAAGATTAGAAATAGAGTCGGAGAAATAACAGAGCCCTGGGGGACACCGGCATTAATAGGATGAGGATCAGATATAACGCCATCTAATACAACTCGTATTTGGCGACTAGATAAAAAACTTTCAATCCATAATAGAAGAGGAGGGGAAAGACCAAGTGCTTTGAGTTTAGCTAAAAGGGCTGAATGCCAGACTCTATCAAAGGCCTTTGAAATATCTAGAGCAACGATTTTGGACTCACCAAAATTGTGAAGACTACGATTCCAACGTTCCGTAAGAAAAGTCAGCAAGTCTCCAGATGAGCGTCCGTGCCGGAAGCCGTATTGGCGATCGTTGATTAGCTGATTGGTTTCCAGATACTTCATTAATTTGGAGTTAATGATAGATTCAAAAACCTTTGAAAGAATCGAAGTGATTGCAATTGGTCGATAATTTGAGGGATCGCTACCCTCTCCTTTCTTGGGAATAGGCTGAACGTGAGCTAGTTTCCAAGCAGTTGGAAATTTTCCTGTCGAGTAGGACAGGTAGAATAGTTTGCGCAGAGGTTTAGCCAAGGATGAGGCACAGCTTTTAATTAATAGGGGCGAGAAACCATCAGGGCCTGCGGCTTTAGAGACGTTGATTCCTTTAAGGACCTTGAACACATCCCTCGTACGGATGTGTATTGGCTCTTGTACACATCCGCACGGGGGATGCACGACAGGTGCCTGTGAAGTGGGTGGAAGAAAAGAATTTGATGCGAATCTAGCAGCCAAAATATTAGCTTTATCCAGGGAGTCAACAACCACTTCACCATTATTAAGTAGTGAAGGTATAGAGGAACTGCTGAAGTTGTTCCTGATGGTTTTGACCAGGGACCAGAAACCTTTACTACCTTTGCGGCTTGCCAAGATTCTTTGTCTAACATTCTGGTCAAAAAGAAATTTTTCTCTCTGGATAATGGACTTGCAGGTGTTCCGTGCAGTCTTGTAGATTCCTTTCAGTTCTGGACAAGGATGCACTTGATAGGCGCGAAAAGCAGACTCTTTCGCTTTTATAGCTTGGTTGCACTTATCGTTAAACCAAGAGCGATTTTGCTGTTGTTGAGATCTGCTGTAAGAATACGGAATATATTCACGCATGCCTAGACTTAGTATGTTACTAAGTTCTAATGTGCATTCATCAGCATCCCTCGAAGCAAAACAGACCGACCAATCTATATCTCTAAGATACTGATTGAGGCTTTCCCAATCAGCGTTCTTATAGTGCCAGAGAAGCCTACTTGTAGGTGGAGAAGTAGGGCGGCGCAGAGTTGAGGTGATAAATTGAGCCGTGATTAGACAGTGGTCTGAATTACCAAGAGGGGAGCCGACTGAGATGGAATATTTGTCAGGGTGAGATGACAGAAACAAATCTAGTAAATTGGCCCTATCTCCAGCTGCATCAGGGATTCTCGTCGGTGCATCCACTAGCTGATGCAAATTAAAAGATTCACAAAAAAGTTCAACGAATCGGCCCAAAGGACTTGTGGTAGAAGAATGTCTGAGCCATGGTATGTTATGGACATTAAAATCGCCTGCCAGGATGATTTCGGAAGAGGGGGTGACAGAAAGCAGATGATCAATATTGTTGGAGATATTGTCAAATGCGGATACCGTGTCGACATCAGACATATTTGGGCTGCGATAAAGGAAGCAAAAGTAGATGATGTGCCTGTGAAGTTTGAACCTAATCCAGATGTAATTAAACTCGGGATTGGCAGAAGGTGGAAAATCTTTTAGAATGGTAAAGGCCACATCATTCCGAATATATATTGCGATCCCCCTATGTGGAGAAAAAAGAGGCACTAAGCTATAACCAGGGACGTGATATTGATTAGAATCAGCATCAGAAACGACCTTGGTTTCACTTAGCGCAAGAATTGCCGGATTTTTTGATTGAAGGTGGCAGTACACCGAAAAACGATTTGCCCCCAATCCGCGAATGTTGCAAAATTCTAAAATAAAATTCTGCATGTTCAAAGCAAAAACAACAAAAAAGCAGAAGAAAGAGCGACACACAACAACACAAATATTTATTTAGGGCAACCAGCTGCAGTCAACGACACAGCGAGGTAAAAAAAAACAGCAATAGTGTTATGCCTATTTGCTGCTTTCAATACCTCAGACCGTGCAGTTCAATGACCACAGCTGGGGACACCCGTATTGCTGATCAGTGACAAGGGCAAATGACCTTGCACTGATCACTGATGTTCATAGGAGTTTAAAACATTACCGTACTGTGCTGCTGGCTTGTGGAATGCCGGCAGGGCATAGAAAAGCCCTGACTTGGCTGGTATTTTATTAATTTAATTAGTAAAGTATTAAAAAAAAAAAAAAACGGCGCGGCGGATTTTAATTAAATTTTGCTGTTTTGGCGATGATGTTTTTTAAAAAATTGCACTGCACTGCATGTGTTTATTAGGGTGGTGGGAATGAAATTATGGTGATTATAAATTAAGAAAATAGACACTGCACTGCACTCAAAGAAATAAATAAATTTTAAAAATAGTAACGCGCACGAGGTAACGTCTAACTAAGTTGACTCCACGCACTCCACTCTAGGGTAATAGATATGTAAATCAGTAAGTGAACTTAGGCGTAGGAGTAAAAAATTGAGTAATTAGTTTACAATAAGTGCGAGGAATTTATGAATTTGTCTGCAAAATATAATTGTTTTATCAGGTTTAGAGAGTAAGATCATGTTTGGGTGATTTAGAATGTAGCCAGAAAGTATTATTGGATTTATCTTATACAAAGAGTGTTAAAAGCAAAGAGTTCAAGTCGAGAACATAGATTCCGCTAGTAGGCCTATAGTAAGGTGGGTATCTCGTTCTATGTGGAGTGCTTTCGGATAAACCGCATGGCTATTGGGATTCGGAGTTCGAAGTGTTGAAGGGGACGTATCTATGAGTTCCGGTGGACATATTTTGTGATCGTGGAGCAAAAAAAACTTAAATCTTCAAGCAGTAATTTGCAAAAGGCCAGTAGAACAAGAAAAGTGATTACGGAAATGCAAATAAGCACTCAGTGGAATTAGGAGTGTTGTGTGCATAATCCCGAGTATAAGTAAAAAAAACCCTGCAAAAGAAATTTGGGAGAAAGGCCAGGGAATCCATGAAGAAGCAGCTACTTAGTGGCTGTGAACGAATTCCCAGGAGAAGACAGGGAACCAGAAGCCCCGAAAGACTCCCGCGTGCTAGCAGCACTTTTTTATATATATATTTAGACATAAAGGAAATATCTTGCATCAATAGCGATGAGAGAAAGCGGAACAACAAAGTTCAGGTCAACCTGATACATGTGATAGCTACATATTCATCTGCGAAGGAGACACCTTACTATAGCCACATCGCAGTAGTTAAGTAGCGGAAGGTTAGGTTAAGGTTAACGCAAAAGGTTTGGAATTTAAGAAATTTTTATAATAAATTTGCTAATGGATATCGTTGCTCCGAGTTTTAATTCAAGCCCTACACTCAGAAAAAGCATGAAAGAATCTAACTGTTATACATTCAAGAGTGAAGAGCTTTTCAGCAGTCATCAATGCTGTTATCTTAAAAAATAGCAGCGAACACCAACCGTCACAATATATCAGAACATCGAACTGGAGCTGAATTATTCTTTCAACTCTTGCAAGAAGGTCAAATAAGACTACACAACCTGCCACTGCTTCAAAACACCCACTTTGGATGGATTCTTGCAGAAAAGGTGCCACCTCAAACTGGCTGCACTCAAAGCTGTCACATCGCAACACAACCCTCAGTCACAGCACAGGGTAAACAGTTGCAACAATTTTGGGAGTTGGAGCATCACGATTCACCATCCAAGTACAATTCAAAAGAAGACTTCCTCTGTGAGGAGCAATTCCAAAATACCTTCCAAAGATCCGCGTCAGGGCAACATATCGTCAAACTACCCTTTCGTGAGCTACCAACTACTTTGGGGTCATCCCTGGAAATTGCTTCAAAGCACTTCTATGCATTAGAAAGAAAATTGAAACGAAATGCCGATCTCAAGAGGCAATATCATGACTTCATGACAGAATACCAAGAACTCGGCGACATGCAACCGATAGCAAAGGAAGCCATTCCTACCGATCATTACTACATGCCCCATCACTGTGTAGCAAAGGTAGATACCAACAAGCGTAGTATCAACATCAACCGGAAGGTCCCTCAATGATATCTTGATGGTTGGTACCACCGTTCAGCAAGATCTTTTCACCATCATAACAAAATTCAGAATGTACAAGTACGCAATGACAGCAGACATCCGCAAAATGTATCGGCAGAACAATGTCCACCCAAACGAAGGAAAGTATCAACTAATTTTATTGAGAGATGACAGAGAGCAGCCTCTGCAAACATACCAGCTAAACACCGTAACTTACGGAACATCCGCCGCTACATTCCGCGCGACAAGATGCCTGAATCAATTAGGTTTAGCAGAATACGGTATATTTCCCGAAGCTGCGAACCTGATTTTAGGAAATACCTATGTCGACGACATCCTGACAGGAGCTGACTCTAAACAAAGCATGCTCAAATTGAAGAACGACCTAACAGAGCTCCTGAAAGGCGACGGTTTCGAATTAAGGAAATTTTGTGCTAACCATCCCGATACCTTACGAAATGTACCAGAAGATCAAAAAGAGAAGATGCTACTCACTGACAATGGCGAAGTAACGAAAACTCTCGGATTAATCTGGCAACCAAAGGAAGACAGTTTTCAGTATCAAGCAACTGAAGGTGAAACACAATGTTACATACAAAATCTTGGTTGACGTATACATATGTATACACAAAACCTTAGTGTGTATAGGACCTGAATTGGTATATGCATGCAAAACAAACCCTTTTCAGATGTTTGAACACTCTTTTCCCCGTTTTCCCCTAAAAACCCTAAAAATCCCTGAAAAGAAACATAGAAAAATTATAATACTATGTGCGTATACATAATGTACACACACACAAAAGCTTGCATTCGGAAAAGTTTTCATATGCTAATCATGCTTAAAAACACAACTAGCTTATCGCTAAAAGAGTTTAAGAAATTGCATCAGCAATTTCTTCACATAATTTCACGAACAAAATATTTTTTCCCAAGCGAAACGGAAAAAACAAAAGTTTAATATTGCTCTTGAAAAGTGCAAAATAAGCTTTCCCGACGATGAACGCAAGAACGTTCATGCCTTTTTACACGACGAAAATCTTATCAGCGGCAATTAAAAAAAAGACGGTTGAACGGAATTCGTTTGGGCATGTATGGACATGTCCAAACGAAGTGATTTTTTCCTTGACAAAAATGTGCATGATAAGCACTTGTGACCCGCTGAAAGAGATTCTTGGGGGCGAAAAAAAGAAGAGTTGAGTTGGTTGTTAAGAAATGAGTTGATTTTAAAAAGGAATTGAATCGAGTTGTGTTTTTGGTTTTCGAGCGGCTGGTACCAAAATTTATAAGCGTAACGAGTTAATATAAAACATCAGTGTAAAAGATAAAATTGTTTTTCTGAGCAGCTCTAATTCGAGTTTGTACAAGTGTAACTAAATTAAAGTTGTTAACAACTCTAAATCGAGTTGGTACTAGTGTAAAAAGATCAATAAGATCAATAGAGTTTGTACAAGTGTAAAAAGGAAAGAGATCATAAGTTATTAATAATTCTAAATCGAGTTTATAGATCATGGAAAAGATAAGTGTAAAAAGGAAAGAGATAATAAATTATTAATAATTCTAAATCGAGTTTATAGATCATGGAAAAGATAAGTGTAAAAAGGAAAGAGATCATAAGTTATTAATAATTCTAAAGCGAGTTTATAGATCATGGAAAAGATAAGTGTAAAAAGTTTATAAGTATTTCAAAGTCGAAATAGTCACCAATAAAGTCAAACAGATAGAAACATTCAAAGGTGGTTTTTACCCTTATCGGACTATCGCATCAATCAAAGGTAAGAGAGAAACCATAATCCGAAGTAATCCGAAGTAGCCCGTATTTTCGATCCTCTTGGGTTAATAGGACCAGTAACTGTATTAGGAAAGCTATTTCTACAAGACCTCTGGAAGTCCAAATGCTCGTGGGACGAAGAACTACCCGCAGTTCACAAAAATAAAGGGATGAAATTTAGGAAGAGTTTACCAGGATTACGAGCAATAAAAATTCCAAGACACGTATTATTTTCAAACTCAGCAGTATCCAATTACACGCCTTTTCAGACTCCAGTGAGTCCGCCTATGGGGCTTGCTGCTACCTCAGATCAGTGAATACGCAAGGAGAAATCAGAGTAAGACTGTTATGCGGCAAGTCACGACTAGCACCAGTAAAGGCTACTAAGCTTGCAAGATTGGAACTATGTGTCGCGCTACTAATGACAAAAGAATTGTGTATCATACTGACTCTACCATTGTACTCGCTTGGATCTAATCACCGTCTTATACATGGAGTACCTTCATAGCACAAAGGGTTGAAAAAATACAACAATTGACTCAGCCACAGCAATGGAGACACATTGAAGGAACACAAAATCCAGCTGACATAATCTCCCGTGGAATGTTCCCGGATGCCCTTAGCCAATCAACTCTGTGGTTCAAAGGTCCAAGGTATCTATCTGAACCTGAAGAAAAATGGCCCACATTTGCCTTCAAAATACCACACAAGATTCCAGAAGCCAAACCAAAAAAATCCGTCTTCACAGCCATAGAACGAGTCAAACATGTTGATCTAATCACATCTGTGAATTATTGTAACTCATTTTTAAAATTACAGAGAATTTTTGCGTACTGTTTCAGATTCCTGCAAAATTGCAAATCTCCCAAGGGTTCGAGGAAGACGGGCGAGGTATCTCTTGCAGAGCTAGACATTGCCTTGAACGGAATTATAAAAAAACATTCAACGCACAGCATTCCAGCACCAATACTCATCATTAAAGAAAGGGGAAGCACTTGATTCTCACCATTCTCTTCAACATTTAACGCCGTTTGTAGACGCCTCTACAGGAATCATAAAGATCGGCGGACGGCTGAAAAATTGAGAGTTCGGCCAAGAGGCCAAAAACCAGATTGTTCTGCCCAAGGACCACAAACTGAGTGAACTTCCATTCAACTATCTACACAACCAACATATGCACGCAGCACCTCAAGAGCTAACTGCAATCGCGAGGCAGAAATATTGGGTCATAGAGGCTAGAAGGTTGGCGCGTCACACTGTCCATAGATGTATCCGTTACTTCAGATATAAGCAGAAGCCCGTTGATCAAATGATGGGAGACCTACCTGTGGAACGGGTGAAGCCAACAAGACCCTTTCACACCACAGGAGTCGACTTTTTTGGATCCATCATGATTCATTACAAACTACGAGGAAAGGCACCTACAAAGGCGTACATAGCTGTCTTTGTATGCTTCACTACAAATGCTGTCCATTTAGAATTGGTCAGTGATCTGAGCGCAGAAGCTTTCCTTAACGCTCTAAAAAGATTCATTGTGTGCTACTATCTTTTGCGACAACGCAACGAACTTCCTAGGAGCACGAACACATTTAAAGGAACTAAAGGACATGCTCCTGTCGCAGGATTTACAGTCATCACTCGCTCAATTATGCAGCAAAAATAACATTGAGTGGAGGCCTATACCACCATGATCGCCTCACTTCGGAGGGCTGTGGGAAGCGGCAGTGAAATCCGCCAAGAGTCACTTGATTCGCCGGACGGGAAAGCCAATCTGACATACGAGGAATTACACACAGTAATTGTCCAGATAGAGGCCATTCTAAGTTCTAGGCCAATAACACCTGTGTCCTCAGGTCCCAATGACCTCGAGGTACTAACTCCAGGACACTTCTTGACGGGAGGTCCCTTGACAGCACGCGCCGAAACTGATGTTGCTGAAAGAGACATCGACAAATTAACAAGATTTCGCCAAATTCAACATATTCAACAAACATTTTGGCAGCGCTGGTCAGCTGAATATCTACAGGAGCTGCACGGAACAAATGGAGGAGTATAAAGCCAAATCTAAAACTTTGAGCTTTAGTCGTGATAAGAGAGGCGAACTTACCACCATTGAAATGGTCGCTAGGTGATGTCATAGAAACTTTCGACGGCGCCGACAAACTTACTACAGTTGATAGTGTCAAAACTCCCTCTGGAATTTTTAAATGGACCATTCACAACCTCTGCCCCTTGCCAGAGGAGCAATATAGACCAAGAAGATCTCAAAGGGAATGCCAGCGGCAGCAACCTCGGGAACGACTCCAAATCAGTCGAGGGAACGCAACCGGAAACATCCCTTCTAAACTTTAATCAGGTGCCAGGACTAAAACAGCTCACGAGAATTCTGATATTCAAGCTTCAGAGTGGATGAGACTCCGATCGATTCAAAAAAGATTTAAAAGGAAAAAAAAGACAAAAAAAAATGTCAAAAAAAGTTTTAAAAAAAAAAATGCGATTTCACACAATGGGATTGAACCTGCAATTTCCGTGCAAAATCCCAAGTCTCACGCACTGCACCAAATGCTCAATTATGATGAAGGGATTAAGTTGACAATAAAAAACACACCAGTTGGGTATCTATATCTGAATTCAAAGCACTTTATTTCTAAGTCTTGCATTTAAATCAATATTCTTCAGTTATACAAAGTAAACTCTATTTCAATTTCTTAAGTCTATTCTCTTTCCAAGCAGTCAATTTCACACTTAATGTTCGATTAGAAGATTCGATTTTTTTTTTAAAAACGAATTTCCGACCGAGAGCTCTATAAAAAATACTTGTTTCTAAAATTTCAATTGAGACGGGTTCAAAAATGCTGATCGACGTCCGACACGATCCGATTTCTAACAACTTCTCTTCATCTCGAAAAAATCATTGTTCAATATTTCTAGAATACTATTACTTTTTTTTCCGTATTGTAGGAGAAGATAAAATTCTAGAAATTTCACCTAATATCGGTAACGTATTTTCTTAAAACATGATTGGTTATGTTAATTATTTCTCCTTTTCATAAGGCCATTTGACAATGTTTTTCCATTTAAGCCTCTTACACCTTCGAAAGTGGTTCGATAATCGAATCGGACGTGTCATCTGTCATCATCATATCACAGCACTATGATTACACAGGTATGTAAGTGGATATATTTTCATTTAAATGTGGGAAATTGGTTTTTCTTTACAATCGATTAAGTGTTTTTCATGTAATACTCAATGTGTATAAAATATGTTGTTTTTTTGTGTGTTTATACAACCAATGTTTTGTGTGAAATTTTCATTTTTGTGAAAGAGACACTAACCTAAAATTTATTTACATTTGTCCTACATGACTAATCAATTTATAATTCTTTTTTCAGGCAATTATTCTTTAAACAAGTGTTCACTACGAAAATAGAATATGAAAATAAAGAATAAGAGCAAATAACACAATACTTCAATAAAGGATTCTACAAACTTATCAGATAAGTATTTTACAAATATTTTATAATCAATAGCGATTCTTTGTTGTTATTTTCTTTTTATTTTAGGTCTCCATGGCTATCATATAGAGGGTTCCAAGACTGAACAAGGACCATCTCACAAGGACGTAAAAGGAGAGCCACCAGTAAAGAGGATGAAACACAAGCGACCCTATCACCCGCTGCGAGGAAGGTTCTTGCCAATAAATTCTAATTGGAGGAACTCACCATTTATGGAGAATTTCAAGAAAAATCCAACTAACGCTACAGAGACGAATTGAAGCCCTACGGCAAAATCTATTAGCTCACAAGCTGCTATAAAATTGCTTATGCTAATCTTACTTATATTGCCAGCCTTCGGAAACCCGCTAAGCGAACCGGCCGAAGTAACACCATTCTCAAGTAATCCAAGAATATTCTTTGAATCACTAGGACATGCACATGGAATAAACAGCCAGTGGACCATCCTTGCAGACTACAAGCTAGATAATTACTGGAGCGAACTAGCGGGAATCAGAAAATGCATTGGAGAAATAAGCAAGTTATGCAATACAACAACACTCAGAAGAGACCACTGTTTGGAAATACTTTCCCAATTTCAACATCAACTCACGCAAATTGAAGAAGCCAATGAAATTCTCCATAAACAAGGCGGCGGAGACCGAGTTCCACAGAAAAGGTCACCTCTTGACTTAGTAGGTAACGTTGCAAACAAACTATTTGGCATCCCGGTCTCGTCCTATGCCAAGTACATTGAAGAAGAAATCGAAAAACAAGAAGCAACGGGGGTTACTTAATGCAGCTAGCAAAAACCCAAACATCAGTGTTAGAAACCACAACCAATATCATGAAACGTCAAGAGGAATCAATTGAAGACCAATTCAAAGCAATTCAAGACCATATAGTACTTGCATTCAGTAAGTTTGTTGATGAAGTTCAGCTGGAGCAGCAAGATACCCAAGCTTTCAGTGCCTTATCGTGGTTCAAAACTACCACAGAGATCAAAAGGTTTTATTAGACGTCATAACAGATATTCACCACAACAAGATCAGCCCATTATTAATCATCCCGATGTAACTCCGAGACCAGTTGACTTTAATAAAGGACGATATTCCATCAACTCTATTCCAGGAAATATTGAGGATGGCGTGCTACTTCTTTACAACCTAATGACAGTCGGAACCAGGATAGGAGAATCACACATTTTATTTGACATACGGATTCCACTCGCCCTGGATGAATACTTTCAATTATTCAAGATGATACCTGTTCCCATTCAACAAGGAGACAAATTCCTATTAATCAAGCCATCATCAGATTATCTCATCGTGAGTCTTCCCAGGGAGAGTTATTACCCACTATATCAAGCAGAGTTACACAAATGTCAACACTTAAGAGAAGACCAGTATCTATGTGACCAGAATCATCCCATCTTCAATCTAAAGGCCAACGTCAGCCAGTGCGAAATGGAGCTGTTCAACATCAGACAAACGCTCTCTCCAACTGCCACTTTCGCAGCTCAAATCGATCCAATTTTTGGATACAGCTACATACTCCAAACAGTTGGCTCTACCATCTCGACAGTGAAACCACATTCAACATTGTATGTGGCACAGCAGTAACACTTTAGACACTACAGAAAAATGGGATTCTAGAACTTCGACCAGATTGCTCAATCAAACAGACCTCTATGACGATCACTGGTCACGGGCGTTATCAGAGCAAGACTATATCAGCATTTATTCCACGCAAAAACTTAAGTCTATCCTTGTATGAAGACCTACATTCAGCAAAAAGAGGACACCCATACATTTCTTCAGAGCTTCATCTAAAATCCAACGATCATGAAATAGATGTGTTGACCAACAAGGTCAAGGATCTCAAGCAGTACTCGGAAGCATTGCCCCAGGGAGTATCGCATCACGACATACATCATTACACCATTAGCTACATGCTTCTAGCAGCTCTTATGATCGGATGCAGCTATTGGATGTTTACCAAATGGAACCACGGGCGCTTGCTCCAGGAACACGCCACCACATTGCTTTTCCATACCTTCAGTACCCGCAAGACGGAGCCAGCCGGACAGCAATGAAGATTTTGTGTTGCGCAGCAACCCAAGGGGGCAGGATGATTAGCCCAGCGCTAACCAAGTAAATTAATTCTCACTTCGCGTTCATTCTCAGGGAATTCATATTTCACCGGAAAATTCTACCATGCGAACTCCAGACGCAGCAGTTTTTTTCTGATTACATGGGCATGTATGTACGTATCTATCGCCACCTGTATGTATCTCTATCTCGTGCTACTCACCTTTCATGTGAGAATTTATATTCTCACAATATATTGTGAACTAAGCATTTTTTGGTAATTTTTAATTTTATTTCCCAGACTAAGTTTTGTATAAATAGGATAATAAAATGTACATATTTTACTTTTTAATAAACCATCAACGAGTAAAGAAAGGATTTTTACTGAATGTGTGAAGGATTTATTGAAAGAGTGCTTTCCGGATGTGGAGCGGCATCAGTCACCTTCCCTCAGGGAGTTGACTGGTGCTCTGGACCTGGAAACAGCTGATATCTCAGAAAGCGTTTCTTGGCTTCGCTCGAAGAGATCGCCGGGTCTGGATGGGATAACGGGCGAGATATGTAAAACCATCTGGCGTGCCATCCCAGACTACCTCGCGGCTGTTTTTGAGAAACGAGTGAGAGAAGAGTATTTTCCAAGTGAATGGAAGTGTGCTAGGGTAGTTGTTCTGCTCAAGTCACCTGACAAAGTTAGGAGTAACACTCGATATTATAAAGGAATTAGCCTTCTCCCACTTCTTGGAAAGGTGCTGGAGAGAATAATGGTTAATCGGCTTGGGCAGAGAACGATGCATGGATTGTCTGATAGGCAGTATGGGTTCAAAAAAGGGAGAAGCGTGGAAGATGCGTGGTTATACGTGAAAGATAGTGTGGAAAATAGTTCGATATGTCCTTGATGTCTTTGTTGACTTCAAGGGCGCTTTCGACTAAATAAGTTAGGATAAGGTTCTTTGCAGGCTGAGGGATGTTGGCTGCCAGAAGATTGGCCTATGGGAAAGTTATTTCACGAATAGGAAGGCATGTGTAGTTTGGAAGAGGGGAAGTGCATGGCGGGATGTGACTCGAGGTTGCACGCAGGGATGTATCTGTGGTCCATTTGTTTGGAATCTCATGATGGACACTTTCCTGGGCCAACCAGAGAGTAAGGGCAAATGTTGCGCCTACGCAGATGATCTACTTCTGCTAGTAGAAGCAGACTCGAGGCTGGAGATAGAAAGGAAGACTGAAAGGCTAGTAAGCATGGTATTTGAATGGGGCGCGAATGTTGGGATGAGTGTCTCAAGGGAGAAAACAGCAATGATGCTGCTTAAAGGCAAACTGTCTTTAAATCGTCCTCCTTGTGTGAGGGTGAATGAAGGCAGTCAGAAATATGTTACCCAAGTCAAGTATTTGAAGATAAACATGAGAGATTTGAATGTCACTTTGTGGAGGTTAAGAAACGGATGCTAAGCTTGGCTGGTCAGCTCAATCGAGTATTGAGGACTGAATGGGACCTAAGCAGAAGGGCAACGCGGATGATTTATGAGGGCTTGTTTGTCGCTTGTGCAACATACGGGGCACTGATCTGGTGTGAAAGTATTAAGACAGTAGTAGGAAGAGCAAAAATTCTCTCTTGTCAGAGGGTTATGCTCTTGGCATGTTTAGCAGTGTGCCGCACGGTTTCGACAGAGTCCCTTCAGGTCTTAATGGGCGCAGCCCCACATGATCGTGTAGTGATAGGCAAGAGTTTGTCCTACAGGATCAAGAGGGGAATCGCCTTGAGAGAAAATGACTGTGTGTCGAATGAAGCTATGCAAGGCCTCAGCAAAAAGGAGAAGGAAAATGCACTGCGGCAGTGTATCAATAACAGATGGCAGGCCAGATAGGCAAGAGTTTGTCCTACAGGATCAAGAGGGGAATCGCCTTGAGAAAAAATGACTGTGTGTCGAATGAAGCTATGCAAGGCCTCAGCAAAAAGGAGAGGAAAATGCACTGCGGCAGTGTATCAATAACAGATGGCAGGCCAGATGTAATGAGAGTGAGAAGGGAAGAGCGACGTTTGAGTTTATAAGGCAGGTGTCCTTCGTTGAAAAACATCCTGACTTTGAATTCAATCTTTACTTGGGATTCCTTTTGACTGACCACGGCTCCTTAAATGCATTCTTGCATAAAAGGGAGCTCTCTGAAAGCGAGCGATGTATGTGTGGATACGGTTGCGAAGACTGGGTACACGTCCTATGTGGGTGTCCAACCTATGAGGGTATCAGAGACCTAGACAGCATGGGCATAGTTAGAGCTAGGAGAAGGATACGATGTGAGCAAGGTACTCAGCCAACCCGAGCAGCAGCCGTGCATAAGCGAATATGCAAAGGAAGTCTTTAGACAAAGAAGGAGGATGCATACTAGACAGGGGATGCCAGGAGTAGCAGAAGTGGACTAGGGCGTTATGTAGCAAAGAATGGAGTGGGTCATCAGTCCCAGGCTTGCATGAAGCTCAACTGAAGTAGTCTTGGCTATGAAATAGCCTCGGCTACGAAAACCTGACCAGAGGTTATCTGGTACCACGGAGTCGGTTGCCCATGGAACTGTCTTCCATGCCGACATTGGTGAGGCCCTTCGCGGAGTAACGTGGTGGTTGTGGTCGCCCAAATCGCGGGCAGAGTGAGTGCCCTGGTGAGTGTGGGAGGATTCAGTGATTATTTATGTAAGTGAATGATTGCTGACATCTTCTCGCTGAACTAGGGCATGACCTTGGCGTGGAGTTGCACTTAATTAACCGGGTGCCGTGACCCACAGATCGGCAGAGATGTTAGATAGGTCTCGCTCCCATCAGTGAGGGCACCAGGCATGTACTTCGCGTCGACTGATATTTCAGAAGCAGAAATACAACTGGAAGGCGATGATTGACGTCACAGAATCAATCCGAGTGTGAAGAACACCGTGAGATTAAGCCATGATGGCAGGTGCTAACGTTAAACCCTCAAGGACTTTCTGTACTTTTCAAGCTTGGGGGGAAAAGAAGTCTGTGAAGCGCAATGCTGAACAAGATGAAAGCTGTATAAGAGGAAAGCATGCATACTTCATGAAAGGAATTTGTTGGTTTGTTTTTTAATTGTTTAAGTTGTACTGTAGATCGCTTGGCATCTCCCACGAGAGTACGTACAGTAAGGTAGTATGGGTGATAGATACCATATACACGAATTGGTACTTTTCACGGCGAGATAACTATACCTTAGTGAAATAAAAATTGAGATTTTTGGCTCTTTTATGCAGAGAATTTAAGTGCTCATGATAGTCAGAATAATAAAATCTCAGACATAGAGAGAGAGACAGAGGGAGAGAGGAGAAAGACAGACATAGCCTCTTGGGCAGAGGGCGAAAGGATGCCTTAGTTGATGAATAACGGAAATCAGGTATGTATGTTAGTAGTGCTTTTATGGTTAGTATGCATGGTCAGCTATAAGATCCAAATGGTGAATCTCGAAACCTATCTAGACTTGAATACGGGCATATCTTAACCTTCACGTGGTTCCCCCTGACAGCGCCCATAAGAGTTGTATTACCTCTATAGTCCAAGTACAATTCTTTTAGTCGTTGCAAATAAGATCCAGGCCCGAACGGAGTAACCAGTCCCGTTACAAAAAGGATATCTTGCATGGTGATAGCCACTGGGAGTATTCATGGTCTGTTGATCATACTTTACGAAAGCCATACCAAATGAGTAGCCCGACATTGGCTAACTTGGTCCGCGGGGTTGAGGAGCCCTGAATATTGGATTTATTCACCTCAACTTGGGATGGCACCTTTATGGGAGCATCGTGCTAGCTGTGGTAAAGGGTGCCGTTACCTTAGATCAGCATAGATTGGATAGGTCTCGTTTCGACTATGATGCCATGTCATGCCCTATTGGCACATTGGCCCTCATTGTTACGACATGACGCCGTTGATTGTCGATAACAATCCGAGCATGAAGAATGCAGTGAGATTAAGCAATACTTGGCAGGTGTTGTTACACATCCCAACGAATGTATGAAAAAAAAAGCGCCATCCAATGACAGACCACGTAACTGTAAACCGACTGATGCTGTAGAAATTCGAGCACTTTTCGGGTTATTGTACATAGCAGGATCCTTGAAGATGTCATGCGCGAATTTAGAGAATTCATGTGCAAGTGATGGGAGCAGGAGTTCCAATTTTTCCTACGACTATGTTGGTTCTACTCAATTCATTGCGGTTTGATGAGGCTACTACACGAACATCTCGTCAAACTCTGAACTAAGCTGCACCAATAAGAGAGGTTTTAGAAATGTTTACACAAAACTGTTTTTTACCATATTCTTTGGGACAGGACGTTGTTATTGATGAGATGATGGCAGGTTTTCGAAGGAGATGTCCTTTCCGACCGTACATAAAATGAAAACCCGACAAATACGGAATAAAACTTTATCTTACTGTAGACGCTGCTATATTTTATGCTATCAACATTGATCTTTATGCTGGCAAGCCACCTGAAGGCCCGTACCATTTGGGTAATACTGCAACAGACGTCGTGAAGAGGCTAATTATACCAATTTCTGGCGCTGAATGAAATTTAACAATCGAAAATTGGTACATCAGTATGGCTTTGGTGGTCGATTTGGCCAAAAATCATAAGATTTCTGTTGTGGGTAGAATTCGTAAAAACAAGAAAGAAATACCTTCTTATTTTACAGATAAAAACGACCTGAATATTCCTATCAATTTGGATTTTCTGATACAGCTACGCTGCTATATTACGTGCCCAAAATGAAAAGATCTGTAGTTCTAATATCATCACTTCATTCTGATGAAATTGATGAAAGTACAAATGAAAAGCGCAAACTCAGCATTATTACTAATTACAACAAAACAAACGGCGGTGTCGGTGAAGTCGATAAAAAAGTAAAGATGTATTCGACATCTAGGAAGACTAATAGATGGCCGCTGACACTCTTCTTTCGTCTTCTGGATATTGCTGAACTAAATGTCATGGTGATATTAAGGGCAAATAGTGTGATCATACAGAAAAGGCGAAAGTATTTACGTGCATTAGGCATTGAATTGATAAAAGAGTACGTCCAACGAAGAGCAACGATGGTAAGCTTTCCAAGAAAACTGAAAAGAAACATAAGGCAGCATTTGAATATGGATGTTGAAGATGCTGCTGGTAATGAAGCAAGCAGTAGATCCAGCACATGCAGAGGAAACTGCAAAATATGTTCAGCAACAAAAGGCGGCAATCGAAGACAGAATATACATAATGTCGGAGAAATATTTCCCGAAGCCATACTACATTCATTTCCAATGAATGTTATCTTGACGAAGAAACTGATCCTGAAGAAAACTCGATCTAAGTTTAATTATGTTTTATTCTTATTTTTAATGTTTTTTATTATGTATTTATACTAATCTGAGGTACGTAAGAAGGTTTTATGTTCCTAAATTGTTCTTTGATCCAAAGAATATTTCAGTTAGGTTATTTGATTTTTTTTTTTTTCTCTAAGTTTAAGTTACTGGTTTTCAACAATTTCAGTTTAAACACAAAGATAATGTATCTGAAAACAAAAAAATAAATGTTTATTCGTTAATTAGTGTTTCATTTCTCTCATATATCCCATAGGCCATTTTGATTACGCACGACCGCTGCCGTTAAAAATGACTGCGCGCCCGCTTGAAGGTTAATACGCGCTGTTCGATACGCTACTGTCTTGCGGGTTACCGAATCTTTTCCGTAGCTTGCCGCCATCCGCTTAATTAGCGTCTCCCGTTGTTCGTTGACGAGCAGTGAGCTCTTCTAGCCTCATCTTGATTTACTTGCACTAGTATGAGTGTTTTTTCTTGTTCCCTTACTTCTGGTGTGGGGTGAACAAAGTGATTGATTTAAACGTTGACTGATAATTAGCAACTGATTTATTAATATATTAACACCGTTTATATACAATTAGAAAAATGCTTAGCTTAACAATAATAATAATAATTTCTTAAGACGTACACTACAAGGTTCAGCAAATTATGTTTTGTGACCTATTGAGCATAAATGTGCTTACATGGTGATCGGTTTATTGACCGATGAATGCAATTTATTGATTGTTGCATAAATTGCATTGTCATCTTTGTTACGTGTTTGAACATTCTCCCCCTTGGTGACTGTAGTCGCAATATGGTCGTGTGGAGGTAGTTTTAAGGTGAATCTCGGGTTTGTTGATGATTTTGAATCTGCATGTTGAACTAGGCTGGTTCGCTTAGCGGGTTGCGGAGTCCTTTGGCTAAGTTTAATGTCGGGGATGCCTTCAACCTTCCTGCGCGTTAGCGGGCAGCAGGTCTGTACTTGTCGCCTTAACTTATATGCAAGTGTGATTAGTAGGATGGTAATTACGATTGCACTGACTGCCGAGGCCGTGTGGTGGCCAATTGATTTGAATATAGTTGAGGCTGACACTAGGTCCTACTGTAGTACTTCTTGATCCCTAATTACATCGAATAAATGGTCGGATGATTTTAAAATTGGTTCACGTTCAATGATTTCTCTGTGTGTTTTTCTTGTCATTATAGTGGTGCTTATGTTGAAATTCATTGCCTTGTTAAATGTCGATTTAACTGGTATCTTAGCAGTTATTGTTGATGTTAGTGTATTCTTCTTAGTTTGGATGAGGCAGTTGTTGCTGACCTGAATTATTCCTATTTTATCGAGAATGATGTCTTCTCTTACTCCATTACATTTGACCTGATGAATAGCCAAGTATTGGCCATGTAAAGATACTTCCATAATATGGTTGATAAAGAGAACTGCTTCAAGGAGCAGTGTTGTTTTTCTTGGCGCTGGTAGATCTCATCAATGATACAATTTGGGTTTGTTTCGATACTGCTGACAACTGTTGGAGTACACAATATCAAGTGTTTTGCTTGGGTGATACAATTGGCTAGTTCTGCTTCAGTAAGCTCGAAGTAGGTTTGAGTGTTATAGTTTGTACCTATTATGGATCTGCTAATGTCTGGTGCTATGTATGTATTGTTTTTAATGTGGTAGGGTATAGCGGTAGCCTTCATTAGAGTCTATTGATCCCTCTCTATGATGGGAAGATATCCATAAATAATAATATTTCCGTTGTCTCTGACTATTTCTAGTCTTTCTTCTGGTGTGCCAGAGACCTTTAAGTTGGAAGGAATTTGATCGGAGGCTTTAATGGTGATATTTGCTAATTTTGCCGGTGACATGAATTCAAATAGATTTCCCCTTTTCATGGTAATCCTCGCGAGTCTTATATAATGTTCTTCTAGGTCACTGAGGAAGTTTATCGCAAGTTGATATGCGGCGATGATATTGATATTAATCCTGTTGGTGTCAGTTTGGGAGAACCATCCTTGAACTTTGTTGATTTCCTCTAGAGCCTTGTTTAGTTTTTTTGTAAACATGTTTATTTTTTGAGTTACGCGGGCTTCTGTGCCGTTGACTACGGCTATAGTAGAGAGCATTAGACTTGATTGATGTTGGGCTGCTTGCTGTAAGATTTGTTTGTTTTGACGAAGAGTGTTAATGTCTGTATACACATCATCATTGACTCCAAAAACGTATTCTAGTATATTACCAAATATATTTCGCCTTTTTCGTTTGGTATCTAGATCTTTTCGCAATGTCATTTCATGGGATAACGTTCGTCCATTTTCCTTTAAATGCTGAAGTAGTAGATCACAATGGATGTCACTGGACAGGTGCCGGGATCTGTTACATACATCTTCCATTTGTGATAATGTCTTGTCAATTTTATGTTCGTCTGATTTTATATTCAGTGGATAGCTCAGCTCGACTCTAAGCGTTCCTCTTTTCAGATTTGCTTCACCGATATACTCGATGTACAACCCTGCCTTTGGTTGTGTTATGTTATAGGAGCAACTTCCTATCTTTGCAAACAAAATAAATAGGAGACAAAGAATGGTTGGGTGTGTTGTTGTCCACCCTCCTCCATGTCCGCCGTGATTGATGGAACTTCTATACTTCTCGGAGTAGTACATCCTAGCTAACTTAGGCAATTTGTAACGTTCTTCGTAAGCCTTGACTGCCTGTAACTGTTTTTATATAGGTACTAGTGTTTTGTATCCTGTTACAGGGAATATGCGAATACCTTTACGTTTCCGTTGCATGTGTTCGTGTCGGAATTGATTTAATTGTGTCTTGAATTTTGACGGCGCGTTTGGGCAAGTTTCCCTTACCGGTTTCTCAGATCGTTTCTCTATTTTGGCTTTTACGTTGTTGGCTTCGTTGTCTGTTAACTTATGCTTCCTGTTATTTTTTGGTGTGGTTTCCTGTGTTGGAAGCCTCTGTACTAAAACTGTTGTAATATTCGTGTATGGTTTGATTGCTGCTGGAGGTTCAATACATTCTTGCTCATTTTCTATGGGTAATTTGCATAATGTTGTTATTGGTCTTTTCAAAATGATATTTCCCTTGCATCGAAGACTCGCTACTCGCGTGAGTCCATCCTTGCCGGGATGTGTCTCAGTTATACGTGCAAGGAGCCACCTTGTTGGTGGTAGGTTTTCGTCCTTGATTAAAACAAGTTGTCCAGGCTCTATGTTATCTTGTTTTGTGCGCCACTTGGGTCTCTGTTGTAGGCGTGACAAATATTCTGTTGACCATATTTTCCAGAAGTCTCTTTGAAGTTTGCTTACAAGTTTCCATCTAGTTAAACTGTTAATATTTGTTTCCTTTTCAGCACAAATGGGTGTGCTCAGCGGTGCTCTGCCCATCAAAAAATGACCTGGTGTTAACGCAGCGAGATCATTTGGGTCATCACTGAGCGGACAAATGGGTCGAGAGTTGAGACATGCTTCTATTTGGTATAGTAATGTCGTTAATTCTTCAAAGGTTAAAGTCGTTTCTCCAATAATTCTTTTAAGGTGGTGTTTGTTTGATTTTACACCAGCTTCCCAAAGTCCGCCCATGTGAGGTGCTCCTGGTGGGTTGAAATGCCATTGTGTCCCGTCAGAGGCTAGTAGATTCACTACCTCAGGCGTGTTATCGGTTATCGCTTTTCTGAATTCTTCTTCTATTTTTTGTGCTCCAACAAAATTAGTTCCACAATCGCTATAAAGATGTTTGCAGAGGCCACGTCTAGCAGTAAATCTCCTGAATGCCGCTAAAAATGCTTCAGTGGTTAAATCACTGACAACCTCAATGTGTATTGCCTTTGTTGCTAAGCATACAAAAACGGCTATATATCCCTTATAGGATTTATGTCCACGCCGCGTTGATGCTCCTAAATGAATTGGACCAGCGTAGTCGACGCCTGTGTGAGTAAATGGTTTAGATGGTTTTTATTCTTGCGGCTGGTAGGTTGCCCATTAGTTGTTGAGTTACTTCTGATTTAAATCGAAAGTATCTTATACATTTATGAATGAGGTCTCGTATGATAGTTCGTGCCTTTGGGATCCAATATTGTTGTCGGACGTATGCCAGTGTACTTTGGTTACCCCCATGGAGTGTTTTTAGGTGAGCCTGCTGAATTATAAGGTTAGTCAAATGGCATTTGTGCGGTAAAATTATTGGATGTTTTTCATTTTCAGTGAGTGTTGAGTTTTCAAGTCGTCCTCCCACTCTTAGAATCCCTGCCTTATCTAGCACTGGGTTGAGTGGTAAAAGCTTATTCTTGGGACTGAGTGCTTTACTTGCTCTTAATTCTTCAATTTCCTTGTGAAAATGCGCTGCTTGTGTTAATTTTACTACTTGCATTCTTGCTTCTTCAAGTTCGGAAGTGCTGATTATTGAGGCTTGACTTTTTTGCTTTGTATTTCGACAATTCCGAATGAATTTGTTGCAAATGGCTAGTACTCGAATTAGTCTGTGCATGGTTGAGAATCGTTCGATTATATTGTCGGTAGATGTTACTGTTGTAAGTGTTGTATACGTTGGTTTAATTTCCAGTTCAGTTGCACTACTTTTTATGTTAGTTTGTGGCCACCGTTCCTTGGGGTAATTTAGCCACCTTGGACCTGTCCACCATAAGTTATGAGAGTTGATTTGGGTTGGACTTAATCCTCTTGGGGCACAGTCTGCTGGATTCTCGTCCGACTTGATGTAGTTCCATTGGTTTGGGTTAGAAATTGATTGTATTTCTTCAACTCTATGTGCGACAAAGTTTTTCCATTTGCCTGCATCTCCCTTTATCCAAGATAGTGCGACTATTGAATCTGACCATAGAAAGACCCTTGCGTTATCGATTTTCATGGTTTTCAATGTGCTCTTCATTAATTTTGCAAGTAGTAATGCACCACACAGCTCTAATCTTGGTATTGTTGTCTTTGATTTCACGGGAGCTACCTTTGATTTGGCTGTAAGCAATGTGACTGTTGGACTTTTGGTTTGAGAAGTCACCTTGATGTAAATCACTGCCGCGTATGCCCTTTCAGATGCATCGCTGAAACCATGTAGCTCGACTGTTTTTGTGTGATGGGTTTGACAAATCCATCTGGGAATGTTTAATTCTTCTATTTTTGGTAGATCGTTTCTGAAGTTATTCCAGTCTGTTTTAACTTGAGAGGGGAGTTCTTCGTCCCAGGTGACACCTTGTAGCCAGAGTTGTTGAAGCATAAGTTTAGCCTTTACTGTTACAGGTGTAAGCCATCCCAACGGATCGAAAATCTTTGCTATATCTGATAGCAAGATTCTTTTTGTTACCATCGCCTTATTTGGTAGGTTTACCTTGAAGTGGAAAGTGTCAGATTTCGGAGCCCAATGGACACCCAGCGTCTTGATGGTATCTCCATCCTTTATTTCGAGGATATTCTGTTCTCTTAAATCCTCGGGTATTCCTTTTAACAAACTTTGTTTGTTACTAGCCCACTTTCGCAGCTTGAATCCACCTGCGGATAATAAGTTAATTAATTCATTTCGTAATCGCTCCGCTTCCTGAACTGTATCTGCTCCGGACATCATGTCGTCTACATAAAAATCTGTGAGGACGATTTTGGAGACGTGGTGCAGACGATGTGCCATATGTAACTGTTGTTAGCTTGTATTCTTGTATTGGATCATCTGGTGAGAATCGCCATAGTACTCGCTGCAAATCTTGATCTTCTTCGTCCATTTTTATTTGCCTGTACATCTTTTCTATATCAGCTGTAAAGGCGTATTTGTGTTTGCGCCATCGCAATGGGATAGCTGGTAAGTCTTGTTGAAGGTGAGGCCCTGTTAGCATTCTTTCGTTTAAACTTTTTTCTCCTGCGGTTTTTGCTGAGGCGTCAAAGACCACTCGCAATTTAGTGGTTGTGCTATCTAATTTGTTCACCGCATGATGTGGAAGGTAGCATAAGTTGGATATGGACTCCATGGGAGTTTTTGCAGGTACCATATGTTTTAACTTGATGTATTCCATCATAAAATTTTTGTATTCTCTTTCCAATGTCTTGTCAGTTTTGAATTTTCTTTCAATCTGAAGTAATCTAGCTAGCGCTATTTTTCTTGAAAATACCAAGTTTACTAATGGTTCCTTAAAAGGAATATTAATTGTGTACGTTCCATCTTGGTTTCGGTTATAAGTTGCTTGGTAGTGTTTTTCACAATCGTGATCTTCCTTAGACATCTGATATTCTGTAGATACCTGTTCTAATTCCCAAAATCGTTTTAGCTGGTCATCTATTTCAACGTTGGAGATCATACTGATAATTTTCGGTCGCATTGTATTGGCATGGGTCTGTCCTGATATAATCCATCCCAATTCAGTATTCTGTGTCAGGAGTCCGCGATGATTTTTTCGAACTCCTTCTAATATTATTGAGCTGTATACGTCTGCCCCTATAATGACATCAATTGGCCCAGGTTTGTCAAAATTTGGGTCTGCCATGATAATATTCTTCCATGGTATGTCCAGATTTAGGTATTTGTCCGGTAGAATGCTAGTGAGCCTTGGTAATACAAGAGCTTCGACTTGGTGTTTAAATGTAGATGGAATTCTTGGTTGTATTTCCATATGAATTTTGCTATGAGCTATTCCTGCGTTAGCTGCACCTATTCCTGCTATTTCGGCAAATATTTTCGTTCTAGGTAGTGATAAAAGTTGTGCGATATTCTCTGTCACGTATGATGCCTGTGAGCCGGGATCAATGAGTGCACGCACTGTTTCTAGATTTCCAGTCGCCGATCGTACTCTAATTAATGCTGTTGCCAGAAGAACAGTATTATTTTGTTGTGCTAAATGGTCTTGTACTTTAGCGGCTTCAATTAGCGGTTTCACTTGTATGTTTTTGTTGATAATGCCTTTGGAATTGTTATCTTGATAGACTTCGTGTAGTAATGAGTGGTGAGTTTTGCGGCAGATATTGCATTTGTGTTTGTTTAAACATTTCTCTTGTTCATCATGATTTAAGCAGTTTATACAAAGTTTAGCTCTTCTTATAAACTCTCTTCGTCACTGTACTTCGAGTTGCTGGAAATCATGGCAATTATATATTGCGTGATCATTTTGGCAGTATTTACACTGCTGAGTTCCCTTCGAATGATAGTTCTTATATGTTATGCTTCTTGGTTGTATTTTATCATATTTCCACCTTTGAGGCAATTCACGCCGTTTATTGTGCTTCAAGCGATTGGAATCTAGACTCCAGGAATCTGTAGAGTACATCAAATGTCGGAATCTCCTTTGGTTTTTCTAAGGTCTGTTCATGGAGCCTGTGGGTTTCTTGGTCAAATTTATGTATGCATATGTGTACTATAATTAGTGCCCATGATCTAGTATCGATGTTTAGATTGGTTAGCGCATGTAGACACTCTTTTATAGTATCGTGCATTTTCCTTATTCCACTTGCAGACGCAATATCAAATTTTGGTAGTGATAATATGAGCTGAATTTGAGTAGCCACAATCTTTCTTTTGTTTTCGAATCGTTGTTTTAATATGTCCCAGGCACTTGTGTAGTTGGAATCAGATATTTCCAGGTGGCACAATAGCTTTGAAGCTTCACCTTTTAAATGCGTTTTCAAGTATTGTATTTTCTCTATGTTTGATAGCCTTTTGTTATCATGTATGAGTTTCACAAAAATATCGTGAAAGCTTCGCCATGCGTCATATTTTCCATCAAAAGTTGGAATTGTAAGTCTTGGCAATCTGATATCATTTTCTGATGGTGTGCCTTGAAGAGACGTTTGTTTCTCTTGAAGAGATATCATGGCCTTGTTGTAATAATGTTTTGCTTGCTGAAAAAGCTCTATTAGGCTCTCCATCTCTTCTTCTTCATAATCGTCTGTTTCGCAGTATAGCAGAACTTCTTCATGCAGTTGTTGAATGCTGTTCCAATTCTCGCTGAGTATGCGGATGTAGAACTCAATTCGTGTTGAATTGAGTTCATTGTCATTGTTTACTTGATGTACTTGCTCCGTGAAAGCTGCAATGCGCAGTCTTTCTCGTTTACGACGGACCTCATTTTCATTTTCACTGGTGATTATTGAAAGCTTAAATTGCTTGTTTGAGTGGCGTGATTCATCATTCGGGTTGGTGTCTGCTTCATCTGCCAAAGCTGCTTCGTAACTTTCAAGCTTTCTTTTTATGAGTGTTGTTGCTTCTTTTACCTGATCGTAGTAAGCTTCCGTATGGTATTGGTGCTCAGGTTTATTAAGTGCAGAAATCTCTTCATGGCGGGCTTGAAATTCTTCCCAAAGTTCCTCGTATTGCTGCTGTTTTTTTATGATAAGCTCTTTTGTTCTCCTCTCTATGCGTTCTCTTCTGAGGTTTTCCAAGAGTTTGGTCAATTGATCACCGACTTCAATTTGTTTGCTGGTTAACTCTTCCATGACGATGGTTCTCTCTCTGCAAGAAGTTTATACTTTTAAATTAATTTCAGCGCTTACTGATATTTTTTGGACTGATGACTGTCGCAGAATTTGCTCTTCAGATTATGTTATGGCTGGTGACTCGTAAATGCAGATGATGGTAGTATATCGGTGGTAGTATGGCACCTAGACGTTTAGTAAGTACTGTTTATCCCTTCTTTGAATGATGAAATAGTCGCGGATCAGTTTTTGCTTGAAGGACCAAATGTTTTTTCTTGTTCCCTTACCTCTGGTGGGGGGTGAACAAGGTGATTGATTTAAACGTTGACTGATAATTAGCAACTGATTTATTAATATATTAACACCGTTTATATACAATTAGAAAAATGCTTAGCTTAACAATAATAATAATAATTTCTTAAGACGTACACTACAAGGTTCAGCAAATTATGTTTTGTGACCTATTGAGCATAAATGTGCTTACATGATGATCGGTTTATTGACCGATGAATGCAATTTATTGATTTTTGCATAAATTGCATTGTCATCTTTGTTATGTGTTTGAACAATGAGCGAAGATAAAACTCTTTCGAAAAACTCGTGAATGTGATCACGCGGGGTCACCACAGTGTACAGAATTCCTTTATTCGGCTTTGCAGTGTCAAAGCCACACAAACATTGACCTATACGAATTGTAAGTAAGACAAAGGCACATAAACCTTGACTTCTTTATAGGAGCTGTAAACGGTGCAATGTACCGTACACATCATCATAGTGTATATGTTGAACGGGATGACTAAAAACGATATGCAAGTATGCTGGATGTAATGAAAACTGATAAAATGTTAATGTACTTTAAAATATAACTGAATAATTTATTTCTTCAATCTCACTCTACATATGTATATACAAAAGCAGCTAACTCTAAATCAATGCATAAAATGAAAAATGTTTACAATGCTCATTTGCCACTACTTTTCTTTACAACAAGCTTTCGTAAAAACAGTGACCCAGTGAGAAAGATTTTTTTATTGGCTTGCAACAGTTACCAATTTTGTGATTCATTGTAATGCAAGTATTATTGGGTCACCGCATTACTGAGCAATGTTGTTTTACATATGTTGTGATTACTTGCAATTGTTTTTAGTAATAAAATTAACCTAATAATAAAATCTGAAGTAACTCTGTATGTACATAGTCAACGTTTTAATTTATGTAATTACAAACGTTTCAACACTATTGATAGGAGGACCTCCAGAAGACCTCAGAGTAGACAGTGGGGACATGAGAATATACGGCTATCTAAACATATTGGAACCCACCATATATGATTTGATACACGTCACACCAACTCCTCAAATCGTCGGGAACAACTCTCTGCTGATTCCCGATTTAAAGCATTACATGATCGCTGTCAATTACGATCATCAAACTTGCTACAACCTAGATGAAAACGAATTTAGCGCATACTCAATTACAAGTGAGGATATCTACCTCTGTACAGCCACAATTGTGTACAACCTTCAGGACAGTCCATCCAGTATTATTGATGAGATCTATGACCGACACATTAAGACAACTTGCGTTATGCGACAACTAAAACTCAATGGAACTATCTGAAGATCCCTGATGATGAAGAACACCTGGTTATATGCCACAACAGCACCCAAGGTTGTAGCCATAATATGCAAGGGTAAAAGAGAGGAAACTCTTCTAAACACCACCAGAATAATCCATCTACATAATGACTTTTTCATTAAGGCTAAGTAGATAACTCTCAAACCTTTCACAGAGGAGACAGTAAGGGTTACCAGAAGCCATTTTAAGGAAATAAACCGAGCCAAGGCAATAATAGACTTCAGAAAGCTTCCTGCCCACCCTTCAGGTCAATATTATAGTCCTTCAGATGAGCAAATCCTGGACCACACCACCCCATCTGGACCATTATATCCTGCCTCGCTTCAAGAACTCTAGCCATATACACCATGACGGCAAGTTCTACTATTCTAATCGCTATAATACTAGCTGCATGCGTATGCAAGTATCGACGAGAGATAAGAGATATTGCAATAAGCTCTAAGACATCGTGCTGCAAAACGAAACGTTCTTCTGGTAAGGAAAAACCATGTTCATCTGCTGAAACACCGATTGAAGCCCACTTCAACCCATTATTAGCATTTGGCGGCCCGTCTTCGGTCATAACCAGAATGCTGCAGGTCATTATGCTACAATTGATTGAGTGCAGCAAGCTTAATGTACATAGTACAAAATTTGTTTATTTACTTTTAGGATTTAAATTTTACTGCTTTGATTGTTTACTTCCGCAACTTCGTTTGTTTTCTTTAGTTTTTAGATTTATTCTGTGATAAATTTTTATATTTAAGACGTTACGTCGAAAAATAAAATTACAGAGTTCAGTAAAAGTTAGCAGCTGTTTAACTCAATTTGTTCTACTCCTAACTACCTATATAAGTGAAGATTAAACACACGGTTAGGCTGTACACTGTAAAAAAAAATAAGTTGAAATTTCCTGCTTTAAATGTGGTAAAAATTTACAGATTTTTTCAACAAATTCACGTAATATAATAATAAATTATGCAATATTCCAGTAAATCTATAATTGTGAATAAAAAATAGTTTCCCTACATTCTGTTCATGTAAATTTAACGTACAGGGTGTAATATTGCTGTATTTTACTGTTTTGTACACACACTGACAGTAGTTTCTATTGAATTTTACTTCATAAAATACGCAGTACATTTCCCAACATGCACCAGCGCAGCGCTCCGAGTGTTCATTCGCGTAGTGAGCAACGAAGTTTTTTGTTTAAGAAATGTTTAAGTGTCAAAGTTGTGGGATTCAATTTTAAAATATTTCAGAAAAATAGGGACAAGTGGACACCGCTGTTACTGGCAACGACATGACCGATAATGATGACGAATGCTTCATTGCCATAAATACTTCAAAGAAGATTCTAATTTTCTTTTCAAAAGATTTCCGGTAGGTTTCGAAATATATGACATTGCTTATTATGCGAAGTTTTCATTTCTATTTCAAACCTTAGATTGCGACAAGACAGCTATGGAAATCGCAGGACCTTCTAGTAAAACACCATGTTTTACCATTACAGGTAAAATTTATCACCGCTTTATATGTTTACGATTTTTAACTACCGAAACTTTTCATTTTAGAAAGTAATAATAACTACATTTTCTATGTTTACTCTGATGGTCAAATTATTAATTCAACGGATTTTAAGGTTATGCCGAATTGTCTCTTTGTACTACATATGCAATATCGAGTACGCACAATATTTATCTTCAACACTGGAATTTACAGAAAAAAATTTCTTTAAATATTAATCTGGAACTAGACGCGGTGCAAAGAAAAGCTCAAACTCAAAGTCAAAAATTCTTAATTTTATTATGAGCTTAAGATTTTACTCGCTTTTCAAGGCTCTCCCAAGGTATAAGTAGGGTGAACGGAATATTTCAGTTTTAAAACTGTAAATTTATTACAATCATTTCAGTAATTAAGATAAGTACAGTGAACGGGATATTTCTTTAAAGCTGTACATTTACTGCAATTGCCGTAGTAATCATATAAGGGCAAATATAAATTTGCAACTAAATATAGAGAAATTTCCGCTTTTAATACGTAAGATTTTACTCTATTCATATAGTGCTAATTTTATAGTAAAATGCGTACTCATGTTACGCATTTATCGGAGAATTACGTAAAACAATTTACTTCACTACATTGATTGTAGGTGTTGTGATCCCAAAATCACAACCATATATATATTAACTTCTGTGCATTTTCCCTAAAATCAAATATATTCATATTGTGGTCTCAAAATACCACAGCATATGTCCTCAAATGCCTCAAATGTATAAAATCCTAAAATCACAAACTCTTATTCATATTACTTACCTCCCATGAACTTTCCTAAAACGCATAGATAAATATGCGCAAATATCTACAATTGCATACCAGGCATATTCATAATTACTTACCCTCATAATTCTCTTAACAGTTCTTAAAATGCACAAAATGTACAAATATTCCTTTTTCCATAAATTACTTAACGTAGCATAAATAGCCCACTTTCGAAAATGAACAAAACGCTTGCTCGACATTTTCGTATATACATAACTCACGCAGTTAATGTACTGCATATTGCGCATCGGTCAAAATTTCAAGAGCAAGATCGAATTACAAGACCCAAGCCAAGAATGTCTTGCTGATTCTTATCTTTTTCCGGCTTTCTGTTTACTTTATCGTCTGATTGGTCAGTTAAGTGAACCAATCATACCAATCATAAAATGTACTAAGTAAATATATACTTTTATATACTTTTGCTGACGCGAGGGCGGCGACTAATTTCAGTGATAAAATTATGTGACAACGTTAACAAAGTCGAAGTTCAGGATCGACTTTGAGAACGATAGCACGGTCGGGAAGTCTTAACGCATATTGATAACGAAATCTTAATCCGAATAAAGTCTTATTAGTAGAATTTTTATCAGTGCAAATAATTGTGAATTCAGAACCAACATAAAGTTTTAAATAAAATATTTTTATCTATTAATGAATGTTCTGAAATTCTTTAATCCCTATCCTGAACGTCCCCCTGTACTGCTCTTCTCCTCAAAAGGAAAAGACGGCGGCAAAACGGGGTTACAACATAGGCAAAAAATGCCTACATTCAATGTAGTAATTTTATCTTACAGTGCATGTTACAATCCTAATAATAAATTTTACTACATTTATTGTAATTTAATTAGATTCCGAATTGACAACTACACGTTTGAAGTGTAAATAAAAATATTACTTCAACAAATGTGGAAATTCTTCTACCTTGGTTTAAATTTACCCAAATTAATGCAGTAAATTTACTTCGCAGTCATAATTTTACTGCTCTGAAAAGCGTAAAATTCAACTTGTTTCAGTTTGCGTAGTTGCATGCTCAGTGTGCGTCTTACCTTACAGCCGAAAAGGATATATTTACTGTGCTAATGAATAAATGTGAGTTTTGTCAGTTTACTGATAAGTATGTGCATGTACAACAAACTCATTTTCATCGTGAAAAAAATAACTCCAATTTTAAATGGCTCTGGGTGAAATGTGAAAAGTAGTTCTCCAGTTACAGTAATTATTGTGCTCACTGACACTCCTTTGTTGAAAGGGACCAGTGCATTCCAGCACCGGTATACAAGTGTAACGAATATAATTGTAGATATAAAGCCGATTTAGTAAAATTTACTACGCTTGTAGAGTAAAAACAAAACTCTATGAATGAGTAGAAACTTGCATTTACTTTTTGGTGTAAACTTACTACAATAATACGAGGTATCTAATTTCCTATTATTTTATTAGTAAATTTACAATAAATTTTTTAGAGTGTACCTACAACCACATACCACACTGAGCTCACTACCAGCTATGAGTATAAGTTTCAACACACTGTTGAAATCTTTCTCAGAACTGATTTTGGTGATTCAATGGAACACGAATCATTACAACAACGATTTCGCAACCAAACTGAGTACTGTGGAAAGACGAGTCTGGCATAGTTTTGTTTCATAGTGAAATAATTTCCTTGGCAACAAGAAAGCTCCGAATACACGGTTAGAAATTTAAGTATAAAGCTATGTATATTTCTTCTTCGTATAAAACCTAACGATATGAATTTTAGTATTTAAGTTAGAAGCTAAGAACATATGAATTGACAGAATTCGACTCTTTTATAGAATTTAATTTAATTTAATTATATAAATTATGAACGCAGAACTGCCGCATATGAATTTAATACAAACAAATAGTAACTTTAACAACTTCGTTATATAAAATGCCCTGCTTTTATAGAATTTGGAAAATGCTCTCTAATAATTTCTATAAACTCAGCCAGCCTCTCATTCAAATTATATAGAAAAGGTATAAAAAACTGCTTCGTATCGAAAACTGAGTAAAATTTATAACTAGGCACTTTATTTGAGAAGTAGATTAAAACAATATGAAAAGCTATAAAGTACGAAGCGAACATCCTCAAGCGAAAACCCTCGTATATGTTATATGTATACCGACAAAGTAGGTATATAAAGGTTTGGTATGCATTTAACAAGAATATAGCACACAAGCTTGAGATTCAATTATGTGAATTTCTAGAAGTGCCGAAAATAAATGTATAGATCGTTTTTGAAGTGCGAGTTTTGTGTAGCAGTTGATTTATGATTTTTGCGTGTAATTTTATCGGTGAAATTGTTGTATATCTAATAATGATTGTTACATTTTCACTAAAGGGAGTTAAGAAACTTGTGCAAATAAAATCAGGTAAAATAGAAAGTTCAGACTTTGAATAAGTATATCGACTTCGTTTACTCTGGTAAGTTTCAGAGTTAACATATAACTAATCATGTTTATAACATTAAGATGTAAAGTGCACCTGCTTAGCTCTTATAGATTCGGATGAATTTTTGTCAAAATGTACCTATAGCGCCAGAACTTTTCCTTGAGTACTTATATATCAACATTACGAAAATCCACAACTCTTTTTAAACGTTACATTTAAAAATATTATGGACTTGGATTCCTATGATACGGACACCCACGCACAGGCTAGCATGAGTAATGAAACCGCTAAAAATATTACGTACGTAAAGATAGCACCGCAACTTCGTCTGATATAGTTCGGAGCTATCTCATAATTTGTCGTTAATTTGTCGTGAAAACCATAAATTTGTCGTATCCTTTTTTCGAAAGGAAACTGGATGTAGTGCTATGTTGACGTCAAGTTAGCACCGCAACTCACTGGAACTCGGCCAAAACTTATCGGATTGGAAAATTTCACAATTTCACAAATTTCACAACACAATTAAAGTTAGACACAATCGAACCTATTTTAATTGTTAGAGGAAACTTCGATTCTTGCCAAGAATTTTGCAGCAAAATCAAACACAATGAAGAAATTTAAAAAAATGTCCATTCAATGGAAAAATATAGAAACTGATGTAATTGTGATCTCATTATTTTATTATGTTCCTATGTAAATTGAGTTTTCCTATTTTTTTTATAATACTATCCAAAGTGCTGTTGTAAAGCGACCACCTACCTTGAGTTAGATGCGCTTGCACATTTTGCTTAGCAAGCTTTTTCAACCTTTTTGCTTAACCGTGCATATCATTTCCATTTCCTGCACTAGTCCCGTTATCATACATAAATTGTATCCAATTCAATTCCGCTTATACATTGTACCTAATTTCTAGTAAACACATTCCATGCGAATATCCAATTTCCCTAGTGTCAGCAGCTTGACCAAGCTGCAATTATGATTAGAGCTTTTTGTTAAAGAAAAGATTAATTAGTCTTCACCTTTGATTGAACGCAAGAACATCGTGATCGGTCCGCGGAGCTCGCGACACTTTGAGCTTTTCTTATAACATTTGTATTCAGTCATATTAAATTATTTGTGTTAAGAGTATACATAAAGCCAACTTGAATAGCTTAAGGGCGCTGTAACTATAGTTCTAACGCAATAATAATAATCAATTAAAAGTAACGAGTGTTCTTATTCTTTACAATCCCGAATTCCCCGACAACATATTCTGGTGCCAAGTGTGGGGTCACGTAGAATCGCATTCGGTAACCTAATTCAAGCCCTATTGCATGCGTGAATGCAGTAAATAATAATAATTGCTCTCGTTGGGATACAGGAGATTGTGCAAACCGGGTGAAGACTCACTATCAAGAAGCATCGTGGACCGAGGAAGATTCAATTTCTTCGACTTGTTGCGACGATTGTTCCGCAATTCTGTTCTGGTATTGTGGTAAAACATCAGTAAAAATCGTTTTGCATCACTATGAGATCCAGGTAGGATTACTTCCAGGAAGAGAAATTTCAACAGTAATAACAGGTTTGATCAGGAGAATTAACTGCGAAACAGATATAAGCGTAGAAATTATGCTTTTGCCATGATAATTTCTTCAATCGTATTTTGATTACTTTAATTCTCATTTTATTACATATATATTTATACACGAATTTTTCAATACAAAATAATCTTTATATTACCTATATATACATACATATGAAATATTTTTTTTTTTGTGATTTGGTGTGCTTATAAGAATTACTCTGTGAAAAAGTGTTTGATTGCAACTGCTCGTGCGGATTCGCATTGAGAAAGTTTTGTAATTAGGTCTATAAAAATCTGCTCAGGTGAAGTGAAGTGGCCCTAATTAAATAAATAAAATAACAATCTGTGAGAACGACCCTTTTTCTTTGTGTAAAGGTCTACTAGTTTGTCTTATACTGTTTTGTTGGTGTTGAATATCGGAGAATTCGCTTTCCTCAGAGGAAGATTATTTAGGATTCTCATCTGTTTTTGATTCTGAAGATTGTGGCGAAATGGTTTTGAGTTTAGATGTGTCATTTGCTCTTAAATTTATCCCAGAGTTTGATGGAAACCGGGAGATTCTTCATAAATTTATTGGATGTTGTGATGTTGTTTCTAAGGATTTAGATCCGGCCGATTTACCTATTTTCTTAAATATTGTTAGGGGTAAGCTTTGCGGTGCGGCCTATAATATAGTGAAATATAAAACTTTTAACGATTGGTCCAGTCTCAAAAAAGCCCTACAGGACCAGTTTTTGGAACAGCGTACCCTTACTCAGATTCAGTCTGATCTTGTGAACGTCAAACAAAGACCAGGTGAAATTGTGCGCTTATATAGAAATCGAATCGAGAAATTACTGGTGGATCTCAATGATGCTTGTATCGCGAGTGAAGGTCAAGCATCTTGCGCTGTAATAGAAAGTTTAAATAGAAAAACTGCCCTTAAGGTATTTGTGGACGGTCTAAACAATTCCTTAAAGCTCATTATTAAGGCTAGTAGATTTCCCACTCTCACGGAAGCTATAGAAGCTGCTGTGAATGAAGAAACAGGTTTGGCTCAGGAAAGATCGCCTAAATTTGGTTCCTCTAATATTAAATGTACGTATTGCCATAAGAATGGGCATACTTTTTCTAATTGTTTTTCTCGTGTGAACCTTACGACACACAGGCAACCTTCGTTTCAAAGATTTGAGCCTAAAAGGGAACCACCATCGCCGTCTTATAGAATAAGTTCTATTACTTGTAGCTACTGTAAGTATAAATGGCATCACCTGCAGGATTGCAGAAAACGGCAGTTCAACGAAAATAAGAAAAGGGGTGAACTTCGTAGTCAGAATAATTTTAGCAATTCTTACAATCATTCGGAAAACTTTCAGCAACCCTGTCCAAGAGATGGTACGACCAGGGTAAGCAAACAAACATAAATCATCAATTTTTAGTAAACTTGAACAAGAATGAGCCGCTTAAATTCATTTCTCGCCTATATTCTCCAAATAATTTTGTCAAGAGGACCACAAAAGGTTGCCCGTCCTAATAAAATTTATAATTATAAAAATCCTATGTCTTTGCCAAGTTGCCGGTATACCAGGTACTTTCCGGATAGTGTTGGCTCCTATTCTGAACCAGAATGTGATAATTCTAAATCTTTACTAAATCATGGTGATACTAATCATTCTAATCGTTTACTAAATCGTAGTGATTCAAAGTTTCTATCGTGTCGAAACAATTCTAAATCTTTACTAAATCGTGGTGATACTAATCATTCTAATCGTTTACTAAATCGTAGTGATTCAAAGTTTCTATCGTGTCGAAAAAATTCTAAATTTTTACTAAATCGTAGTGATCCCAAGTTTTTATCGTGTCGAAATAATTCTATATCTTTACGAAACCGTAGTAATACTAATTTGTGTCGGGATAGCTCTAATTGCTTATTGAACCGCGTGAATACTCGCGAATCGTTTCCTTCTGTAACTGAATCGCTGAACACTGAATCACTAAAATGCTATAAGAATCCTTTGCAAACTCGTGATCCCAAGCTTTTAGCTTCCCACTTGGAGAGGCCAGCGGAAAAATTTACCCCGGGACATTGTAACATTTTCACCTTAAACCTAAAAAGTCCAGTTAAGTACGAATCTATTATTGTGAAGTTATCCAATACCCAGAATAAGCTCACTAATCTGTTGGTGGATAGTGGAAGTGAAGTTTCCATAATAAAAATTAACAAACTTAATGATGAAAAGATAGTAGATACTACCCAGAGATCTACGTTGAAGGGGATCTCAAACAAGAAGCAGAGGCTCTTGGGGTGTGTTTCTTAAAAGTTATATGTACCAACACAGCAAGTATTCTGCATCCCTTCCATGTTGTCGAAAGGGATTTTCCCATCAGCAATGATGGTATTTTGGAAAATGATTTTCTATTAGGACATAAGGCAAAGCTTGATTATGATTCTCAAACATTGCAATTTTTATTATCTAATAGTAGTACATTCACTACAAAACTTACATCTTCAGACTCAAAGATACTAATATCTGCACGGTCGGAGGTTTTAAGGGAGGTCGAAACTACGTATAATGAGGAGGTCGTATGTTTTCCTAAGGAACTACAAGACGGAATATATGTGGCGGCTAGTGTCTGTACACCTCGCAATTATAAATATTTTATTTCTGTTATAAACTCGGGCGATGAGGATGCTTATCTGTCAGTGATTTACATTTTCATAAATCGTCCGAATACAACTTATATAGTACCCTGAATGTTGAAAATCCAAGTGTAGAGGATTATGACAGGATCAAGAGGGTGCAAGGGGAACTTCGTACAGATCACATGACCCCTGAACAGAAGGAGAGCATTCTAGATATTTGTACTGAATTTAGCGAAGTGTTCTTTTTAAAGGGGAACAATTGACTTCAACGGATACCACTTTTCATTCTATTCCTACCCCTGGGGTGCAACCCATTCATGTTAGACCATATAGACTGCCCCATGTACAAAAGTTCGAAGTACAAAGACAAACAGAACAAATGTTGAAGGATCACATTATAACGGAGTCTAAGAGTCCTTGAAATTTCCCACTAGTCGTGGTTCCAAAAAAGCCTGACCCTCACGGTAATAAAAGGTGGAGAATAGTAGTAGATTTCCGCAAGCTTAACGAAAAACCTGTAGGAGACGTGTATCCTTTGCCTAACATCACCGAAATCCTAGATCAATTGGGTAAATCAAAGTTTTTCTCTACGCTCGATCTCGCGAGCGAGTTTCACCAAATAAGAGTCGATCCCAAGGATAGGGAGAAAACCGCCTTTACTACACCACTGGGACATTATGAGTATGTTCGTATGCCATACGGATTGAATGGGGCACCTTCAACATTTCAAAGGCTAATGAATAACGTCTTAGCCGGCATCCAGGGTTCCAGGATTTTTGTATACATGGATGACGTGGTGATATATGGACAAACCTTGGAGGAGTATAGTATGAAGTTGAGAGATGCTCTCCAGAGATTGCGTGGGCACAATTTAAAGTTGCAACCTGAGAAATGCCAATTTCTGAGGTCAGAGCTTACATATGTATCTTGGTCATGTTGTGAATGAGAATGGGATTAGTCCGGACCCCGGAAAGGTCGAAACTGTGAGAAATTTTCCCACTCCAAAAAACCCGAAAGAAGATTCCTAGGGCTTGCAGGTTATTATCGCCGATTTATTGGGGATTTTGGTAAGATATCCCAACCGCTTACAGGGTTACTAAAGAAGGACGCTGAATTTATCTGGACTGCAAAGTGCACTGAATCGTTTAACATCCTAAAAGAAAGACTTATAAACCCCCCTCTTTTGCAGTATCCTGACTTCACAAAGGAATTTATTTTAACGTGCGATGCTAGTGGAACGGCAATTAGTTCCGCTTTATCACAAGGTATACCAGGGCAAGATCTCCCCATTGCTTATACATCTCGCACACTCTCAAAAAGTGAGAGGAATTATTCCGCTATAGACAAGGAACTTCTTGCTATAGTATGGTCAACACATCATTTTAGACCATATTTATTTGGGAAAAAATTTCAAATTTATACTGACCATAAGCCTCTTGTTTATCTTCACAACTGTAAGGATCCCAGTTCTAGACTTATGCGGTGGAGGCTTAAGTTAGAAGAGTTCGATTTCGAAACTTTCCATAAAAAGAGGTCTTGTAATACAAATGCAGAGAGCTTAAGTCGCATCTATAAAATGACCTTAAGGTCGCAAACTCAGCCTCAAGTCTCTAATTTTGAGGGTGATGAATGTCTGAAGAGTCACCACACTCTTATAAGGACTTTGTTGAAGCCTATAACTCCAAACCTATCTTTAACTCCTTGATAACAGACTCGGATGGAAATATGCGTGATTATGTTGGCCGATCTGACTGTGTAATGTTCGTAAACAAGGAATTGAGTATTGGAGCGGAGACCCAAGATTTGATAACTGAAGATCAATTAACTTCATTAAAATCTCGTAAATTGGGAGCCACAGATCTAATCTATTTTAATAATGACAATAAACATACTATAATTCTAGTGACAAGTTCACTTTTGGAGAAGCCTACTTATGAAATATTCTACAAGGCGTTTACGAAATTGAAATTAACCTCGCTCGAAAGAGGAATATCCGAATTGTTTATCCCAAATCCTAGTAAATTTCCAAACCAATCGCCACTGCGTTATGACTGCCTACGTTCTATGTTACGATACGTATTCAAGGACACGAAAATTAAGGTGCGCATTCTGCACGATAATACTAATAAACCTTATTCACAGAACGAAATCCAGCAAATTTTACGCGAATACCATATTGCACCTACTGGAGGGCACAACGGTGTAAATCGTACCTTTAAAAGAATCAAACTTAACCACAAATGGAAGAACATGTATAAGGACGTAAAAAGGTTTATAAAATTATGTGAGCTATGCAAGAAAAATAAAATCGTCCGGTATACTTGCGAGCCCATGGTTATTACTTCTACCGCTAGAGAGGCATTTGAAAAACTATCCATTGACATAGTCGGACCATTTCCTGAAACTGAGGCGGGTAATAAATATCTATTACCTTTTATCGACGACCTTACTAAGTTCTCAGGCGCAATACCAATTCCTGATCAGACCGCGCCTGTAATAGCAAAGAGGTTCGTTACTGATATAATTTTGAATTTTGGCGTTCATAAATATGTGTTAACAGATCAAGGCCAAAACTCTCTCAGCAAACTCTTTAAAGAAACTTGCAAATTGCTAAAAATAAAAAAACTTCAAACGACAACCTACAGGCCACAATCCAATGGATCCTGTGAACGGAATCATCGGAATCTTGTGGAGTATCTACGCTGTTTTATGAATCGCAGCCAGACGGACTGGGACGAGTGGGCGAAGTATGCTACGCTACCTTTGTGTATAACACTACTCCTAGTGTGTCAATTGGGTTTACTCCATTTGAACTTGTATTTGGAAAAAAGGCGGAATTACCGTCTACATTTTCCCGAACTCCTGAAATTATCTACGATTATACGATTTACACTAATGAGTTAAAAGCACGTTTATGACATTTTCATCAGATCGCAAGAGAAAATTTAATGAAGCATAAGGAAACATCCAAGGCTTACTATGACAAATATAGCAACCCCTCAAGATTCAGGGTGGGGGATCTTGTGTATCTGAAGGACGAACGGCCGCAAAAGGGTAAATGCAAAAAATTGCTTCCTCCAGTATGGCTGGGTCCTTATAGACTTGTTTCAATGAACGGAGTTAATTCTGTTATTCTCATCAATGAGAGTTCTAATAAAACCGCTAAAGTTCATAATAATCGACTTGTACCGTTCTTTCCATGAATTAATTCTGCTTTTCCCCTTAGGTTTGTTTGTGTTCTGGCTTTACTGGGCGTCCGCGTTGGAGATGCTCTTGAGGAGAGTGCTGGCGACGTGATTACTATACGAGATACTACTGACGAATCCGGACTTATGTACGAGAAAATGGGCATCCTAAACTTGTATAATGACAAATGGAAGCTGTTGCTTCATACTGACTTGGGAGACCTTAGGGAACAGTTTAAGCAGATCATGAAATATTCTAATAAAATCAATGACACTTGTAATGATTTACGAGCAAGAAACTATAAAGCTAGGGAGTGTTCACATATCTTGTTACAAATTTCGCAAACTGCGGTAAACCTTCGTAAGCAAAATTTACTCATCAGTAACATCCTGGGTCAAAAATACGATATTATACAAAAGAGGGCCGTAATTGGCGCTATAGGAAGTGTGGCTAAGGTACTTTTTGGTACACTGGACGAATCCGACGCAGAATTTTATAGCGAACAGCTCAGATTAGTTGAAGAAAATGAAAATCACTTATCCAATTTGTTGAAGGAACAGACTAGCATATACGAATCTGCGGAGACCCAAGATTTGATAACTGAAGATCAATTAACTTCATTAAAATCTCGTAAATTGGGAGCCACAGATCTAATCTATTTTAATAATGACAATAAACATACTATAATTCTAGTGACAAGTTCACTTTTGGAGAAGCCTACTTATGAAATATTCTACAAGGCGTTTACGAAATTGAAATTAACCTCGCTCGAAAGAGGAATATCCGAATTGTTTATCCCAAATCCTAGTAAATTTCCAAACCAATCGCCACTGCGTTATGACTGCCTACGTTCTATGTTACGATACGTATTCAAGGACACGAAAATTAAGGTGCGCATTCTGCACGATAATACTAATAAACCTTATTCACAGAACGAAATCCAGCAAATTTTACGCGAATACCATATTGCACCTACTGGAGGGCACAACGGTGTAAATCGTACCTTTAAAAGAATCAAACTTAACCACAAATGGAAGAACATGTATAAGGACGTAAAAAGGTTTATAAAATTATGTGAGCTATGCAAGAAAAATAAAATCGTCCGGTATACTTGCGAGCCCATGGTTATTACTTCTACCGCTAGAGAGGCATTTGAAAAACTATCCATTGACATAGTCGGACCATTTCCTGAAACTGAGGCGGGTAATAAATATCTATTACCTTTTATCGACGACCTTACTAAGTTCTCAGGCGCAATACCAATTCCTGATCAGACCGCGCCTGTAATAGCAAAGAGGTTCGTTACTGATATAATTTTGAATTTTGGCGTTCATAAATATGTGTTAACAGATCAAGGCCAAAACTCTCTCAGCAAACTCTTTAAAGAAACTTGCAAATTGCTAAAAATAAAAAAACTTCAAACGACAACCTACAGGCCACAATCCAATGGATCCTGTGAACGGAATCATCGGAATCTTGTGGAGTATCTACGCTGTTTTATGAATCGCAGCCAGACGGACTGGGACGAGTGGGCGAAGTATGCTACGCTACCTTTGTGTATAACACTACTCCTAGTGTGTCAATTGGGTTTACTCCATTTGAACTTGTATTTGGAAAAAAGGCGGAATTACCGTCTACATTTTCCCGAACTCCTGAAATTATCTACGATTATACGATTTACACTAATGAGTTAAAAGCACGTTTATGACATTTTCATCAGATCGCAAGAGAAAATTTAATGAAGCATAAGGAAACATCCAAGGCTTACTATGACAAATATAGCAACCCCTCAAGATTCAGGGTGGGGGATCTTGTGTATCTGAAGGACGAACGGCCGCAAAAGGGTAAATGCAAAAAATTGCTTCCTCCAGTATGGCTGGGTCCTTATAGACTTGTTTCAATGAACGGAGTTAATTCTGTTATTCTCATCAATGAGAGTTCTAATAAAACCGCTAAAGTTCATAATAATCGACTTGTACCGTTCTTTCCATGAATTAATTCTGCTTTTCCCCTTAGGTTTGTTTGTGTTCTGGCTTTACTGGGCGTCCGCGTTGGAGATGCTCTTGAGGAGAGTGCTGGCGACGTGATTACTATACGAGATACTACTGACGAATCCGGACTTATGTACGAGAAAATGGGCATCCTAAACTTGTATAATGACAAATGGAAGCTGTTGCTTCATACTGACTTGGGAGACCTTAGGGAACAGTTTAAGCAGATCATGAAATATTCTAATAAAATCAATGACACTTGTAATGATTTACGAGCAAGAAACTATAAAGCTAGGGAGTGTTCACATATCTTGTTACAAATTTCGCAAACTGCGGTAAACCTTCGTAAGCAAAATTTACTCATCAGTAACATCCTGGGTCAAAAATACGATATTATACAAAAGAGGGCCGTAATTGGCGCTATAGGAAGTGTGGCTAAGGTACTTTTTGGTACACTGGACGAATCCGACGCAGAATTTTATAGCGAACAGCTCAGATTAGTTGAAGAAAATGAAAATCACTTATCCAATTTGTTGAAGGAACAGACTAGCATATACGAATCTGCACTTGGTCAATTTAATACTACATTTGCGTCCATGAAGCAGTTGTAATCAAACTTATAGAAGGTTAGTGAGAAAATTAATAATATAGAAAACTCAACAAACCAAAATCAATACTTACTAGAATCCTTAAATATTCTAAATGAAATATTTGGAAATTTTGTTATGATAACCGATCAATTCTCTATCGCTCAGTCTCACACTATCGATGTTTTGTATGCTTGTTCCCAAGGGAAATTGCATCCTTATGTGATTGATAACGATCAAATGTTAAACGAACTTTTGAAAATCCAGACACACTTGTCCAACGGATTACACTTACCTATTAAACCTAGATTAGATAATGTTCATTTAATATATAATATAATAGATACCCATATCTACTATTCTAACGATAGGCTTAACTTTTTATTGATAATCCCCTTAATCTATCCAGATGAATACTATATTTATAAGATGACAAGCTTGCCAAAATTAATCAGGAATAAGACATATGCTATTGTTATACCAAATAAACCGTTCATAGTCATTGACGTTTCTAAACAACACTACTTTCCTTACGATAATAACGATTTTTCAAAATGTCTGAAGTTGTCAAAAGCTGCTTACATATGCGAGCAAAGCATGACACATTTAAACAGTGCATGCGAAATGTCGTTGTTCATAAATGCAAATGTCCTTCCAAAATCATGTCAAGTGAAATTATTAACACTTTCAGAAACGGTCTTTCTACAATTAGCAAAACCTAATTCGTGGTTATTCATTGCTCCTGAAAAGCAAAATATACTTGTGAATTGTAGGGAAAGTGGTGGTGTATCTAAGGAAATTTTAAATACAGTAATAGTAACACTTAACTATAGATGTAAGGCTCATGCAAATGGAATAATTATTAATTCAAAGAAGGAATACTCAAGTAATGTCAGTACTATTTTTCTCTCAAAGGAAAATCTAATAGAGGAAGACGAGGTTATGCCTAAGCATTATATAAATGTGTCAATTAAGCCAATTAAAATAAAGACCTTCTCCATTACAGAGCAAATTGAAAATCTTAACAAGATGAGTTTTGATATTAGAGAATTTAAAAACGAAAATTTCAAAATGAAAACAATAAATGGTCATTCAAAGTTATTGTACTCCTTATATGGAATTGTATCAACCATTGCAATTTTTGCAATACTATTCACAATTATCAAGCACACAAAACTAAAAAAAAAAAGCAAACAGATTGTACGAGCTCCGCTGATATTGAAGATAAAGATAATAAAAACGATAGCAAGCTTTCATCTCCTGTTGTTGAAAGTTGCATCAACCCCAGGTACAACTTTCAAAAATTAGGGGGGGGGGGCATGTTGTAAAGCGACGACCTACCTTGAGTTAGATGCGCTTGCACATTTTGCTTAGCAAGCTTTTTCAACCTTTTTGCTTAACCGTGCATATCATTTCCATTTCCTGCACGAGTCCCGTTATCATACATAAATTGTATCCAATTCAATTCCGCTTATACATTGTAGCTAATTTCTAGTAAACACATTCCATGTGAATATCCAATTTCCCTAGTGTCAGCAGCTTGACCAAGCTGCAATTATGATTAGAGCTTTTTGTTAAAGAAAAGATTAATTAGTCTTCACCTTTGATTGAACGCAAGAACATCGTGATCGGTCCGCGGAGCCCGCGACACTTTGAGCTTTTCTTATAACATTTGTATTGAGTCATATTAAATTATTTGTGTTAAGAGTATACATAAAGCCAACTTGAATAGCTTAAGGGCGCTGTAACTATAGTTCTAACGTAATAATAATAATCAATTAAAAGTAACGAGTGTTCTTATTCTTTACAATCCCGAATTCCCCGACAACAGTGCAATTAATATTAAATATAATATATTTAATAATTTAATTTATGAATAAAATACTGTTTGGGTATAAAAAAATAAAATTTTTATTATATATTATAATATAATATCTATTTTCTACTGGTTAATAACTAATAAAAAAATGTACATAATATTTAAATTGAGTTTTAATTTTTGGCCCGCATTGAATCATTTGTAAAATGGTCACTTAACATATACTCCAGTCAAGAAAACTAATCTCGGAGGAAGACCACGAATATTTCGAACGGGGAAGCCGGGAAGACCAAGGAAATTACCGAAATCGATAAATGTGATGGCAAGCTGCAGTAATTACAGAAATCCCCGTACAGTAGAAGAAGCAATGCAGAGCTATGACTCACAGAGGTGGTTAGAATCAATGAAAAGTGAGTACCATTAACTTGTGCAAAAGGAAGGACAACGAGCAATAAAATCAAAAATGGGTATTCAACATAAAAAGAGATAAAGAAGGTAATATTGAACGATTTAAGGCAGGATTGGTAGGGAAAGGATGCAGTCAAAGACTTAAGGTAGATTACCAGGAAACGTTTTCGCCTGTAGCGAGATATCCTACTATTCAGCTGGTTTTGGCGCTAGCAGCAGAATATGGACTGTTGGTATCTTAATGGAGAATTGAAGGAAGAAGTGTGTATGGAGCAGCCAGAATTTTTTGTTGATGAAATGCACCCGAATAAAATTTGTAAATTAAAACGCGCTATATATGGTTTGAAGCAGGCTGGACGGGAATGGAATCACAAGCTATACAGCCTTGAAGCAAATTGGCTTTTCTCGATGCGACACAGGTAACTGTGTCTATACCATGAATACATCTAGTGAATATAACATCATTGTCGTTTATGTAGATGATATTTTCTTCGCAAGTTCAAAAGAAGAGACATTAAATAAGATTAAACATCAAATTAATTTGAAATTTGACACGGTGGATAAGGGTCCTATTGGTTATTATCTTGGGATGGAAATTGAAAGAAACGGAGATAGAGGTGAAATTAGTATTTCACAGAAACAATTCATCAACGATTTACTGGAAAACAATGGAATGGTGGAATGCAGAAAATGTACTACACCACTAGATCCTGGCTTAAAGAAGAGGAAGTGCAAGAACTGTACGGATTGTCACAAGGTTGACCCCAAGGTATACCAATCCCTAATTGGATCACTCACCTATATTTCAATATCAACAAGGCCTGATATAAATTATTCAGTAAACAAGTTGGCTCAGTTTAATAAAAACCCCCATCTGGAGAACCTGAAAGCAGCTAAACATAGTCTCGAGGATCGAAAGTCATATACCGGCTACATTTTTATTGTTGGAGGTAGTGATGTAAGTTGCCAATCCCAAAAACAAATATCAATAGCGCTTAGCAGTACAGAGGCAGAGTATATGACTATTTCTGCTGCATCCAAGGAGATAGTGTACTTACGTCATCTTACAAGTGACCTGGGATTTTCAGAAGTTGAGGAAGGCCCCACAGTGTTAAATGGAGACAACTTGAGTGCGCAGCAATTAGTTCGAAATCTAGTGTTTCAATCAAGAAGCAAACACATCGACATAAAAGTTCATTTCGTTCGAGAAATCTATCAACAAAAGTTAATGAACATAAAGTATGTTCCGACTGGTGAACTGATTGCTGATATAAAAAATTTAAATAAAAGAAGTCATACTAAATTAATCAGCTTATTGGGACTTTCTACTTATATAGTTACTAAGTAGTTGATGGGAAGTGTTAAATATGGCAATGCCTCTACTACCACTATATGTATTAGTGCTACTAATGAATTATGTATGTGTCTTATTTTTTTACTTGAGCGGTGTTAGCTGTAAAGATTATGTGCTTGGATTAGCATTTTTAGTTCAGTTATACTTTAAACTTTGTGGAATAAAGAAGTATAAAAACGTAAAGTTATAGTTATCATTTCCCAACAGATTTCAAGCTATCTTATAACGCTGAATCCTTAAAGGAATATTGGGAACAATATATGAGCCACAACTTAACAATAATTAGAAGTTCTGGAAAAGGCATTTTATATAGCAATAGGGAGAAAGGTATATATGCACTGACTCTATATCAGATATAAAAATATTACTAAATTGCAGGTTTATTATTTCTTTGTCAAACCTCATGAAGTATTTATTACATGTATAAGTTACAATAGGTGAATTTATTTATTTATTGATATATTTTAGACTGGAATACGATCTTTATTTAATTTGCTAAGACTTTTACCAAAGAACATATAACTTAACAAGAAGCTTCATCTGGCCTCTAAAAATGCACAAGTTGTATGGTTATTTGGTGATGCGGTCGGGAGGTAATAGACGGGAAGAAGCAACGATTTGAGACTGAGAGAATATTTCTGTTCTCTCTGTTCTCCGCCACCCCACCGCTGTACCTGTACACACACCGACGCCAGCAGCCATGCACAGTTTTGTTTCACTATGCTGCCGCTGCCTAGTTGAAGTGGCGAACCGGTTTTTCTATTAATTTATTTACTAGAAAATTTTTCATATGAACTTTTTCACAAATTTTTGTGGCCGAGGATACTTTAAAAGATCAATGTTTTTTTAACCCTTTGGGATAAATGTATTTATTGGTCACGGAAAATTCTTGTTTTTAAGAAAAATATAGAACTTTGCACAATTTGTGTGCGATCCAACGAGCTTTATTGCAACAGTGAAAGGCTTTTCAGAAGAGTAAAGGATTGAAATACGAGAGACAATTATCGCAGAAATTATTCAAGGTTTGGGTGGACCATTTAATCAGTATTTTCCAAATCGACAGCAGGTTATATATCAAAATGAATTATGCATTAAAAACCCATTTATAGTCAATGCACAACCTTGACATCATTGTCAGCAAAATACTATGAAAATTTTATTGAAATGACATCTGGGTCATCGTTGCAAGAAAAATTTAAATTAATGCCGGTAGAGGAATTCTAGTGCTGTTTAAACGATGAATATCCTCCATTGTTGCAAAATGCCGTGTTCTTACATTTAGCAATTCCAACTAAGAGCCGGCCCCTTGCCAAATGGATTAACTCCATAAAAGGAAAGGTACACATTAAACATTTGCACAATTGTTACCACAAAGCTTAGGTATTTTTCCCTAAAATGTAGGAAATATTCCCTCAAATGTAGGGAATAGTCCCCTAAGGTGTTATACCGGCAAAAAAAAAAACAAAATTAAATTACATTAAATTTTACGCGAAATGCATTGGAATTTTCCTTAAATCTAAACAGTTATTATAGGAAGTTTTGGGTAAATATTGAAATTATTTTTTTGAAGCATAGAAAGCAGGTAACTTTTTCATAGGGCTACATACAAAAATTTTATTTTTCAGTATGTTACGTGATAGGCGGACACATCTAGAATTCGGCAAAATCTGAATTAAAAGGAGAGGTTGTTCTGCTTCAATGATATAATTAAGACAATAGCACTGGCACCATTGTGTAAAGACATATCTTGTCTAGGCACTCATGAAGCCGCTGGGCAGTAAGGTACAATATGATTATTTGCTGTAGGTACTAGTTTATCATTATTAGATAGTATGAGACTTTTGTCAAGGACAAGGAATACTCCCAAGTGTGCCGGCTGTTAACTAATGTTAGCTTATGAGTGTGTAATAACAGAATTAGCTAGGAAGTAAATCTACTTGAGGCGCAAAAGTGGATTACTATCGAGCGTGAAAGGTGGTTGAACGAAAACAATATATCGAAGTTATTTTATCAATATTTTGATTCATTTCATTCCAATTAAGTTAATTTTTGAGATGTTATTTACTATTTTTATGAAAACGCTAAGTACGAAATTTCAGCTCTCTACATCTAAGCGTACTCAGGCAATGTCCAAATGTGAAAAACGAAATTTTTGTATAGCAACCCTACAAAGGAGTTATCCGATTTGTCCCATTTCCGAACTAACAATATTTTATTGTACTAAAAACTTTTTTAGAATACGAAATCCTATATATATATATATATCCACTTCAAAAATCATCTAGGGTATCATAAGAATTGGTCGTAGACCAATTCTAGCCTTTTTACTTGTTCTTAATCATTATCGTCCAATAATCTCGCCAACAAATTATCTATATCGAAAAACCCGAAAAAACTGAATGGCTACCTACATTTATAAACAGTTTTGCCCAGTCACACAATCAATGCAACTGACTGTGACTAGACAGCTTGTCGCCCACCAATTCTTATCCCATCCGCTCATCTTACTACTCTCCCTCTGTTCTACTTCAATGCAATGTAAATGAAAATTCTTTCAAAGAAAATAAAATATTATGGCTGGCATGGCATACGCAATGCAATGCATGAGGATGATGCGGAGCACAGGTACTGCCTCTGGTGCTGTGCTGGTACTTTGACAATGATAATCCGCCAGCCGCCACTCACCACTGGTGACTGACGACAGGGCGTCATTCAAAGCAGAGTTCGCATAAAATTTGTGAAAGCGGGTCGTATTATCACCACCGATGAGTGGCGGATCGTTAACAAGCAGAGATTTTTCATACAATTTGTGAGAGCGGGTCGTAATGGACCGACCCGCCATACAAAACTTTTCAATATATACATGCGTATTCTTTCTGTTAGATGTTCTTTGCTTTTACCTACTGGCCCCAATGGTAGAAAGAAGCTGAGCAGGCTAACTGACGAGCAAGCTGTGGATAGGCTCATAATTTTTAAAAAGGTAATTTCAGGAACAATAATTATGCACCGTTTTTTCAAAGCTAACATGCTAACTTTATAGAAAACTTTAAAAAATGTTTTCTTTTATTATGCACTTACTGCTATCTATTTATGTGTTGTGTGGATTCTGTCTGTGACTTGGGTGTCAAATGTGATCACAGATTGAACTTTCTCGTCTATATAAACCATAGAGAAAGTATATGCTCGATGATATAAACTACATGGTATCAAAGAGTATTTCTATGTTGGGCGTTATAAAACGTTGGTCCCGAGAGCTTTCGAATCTAATCATAACATTGCGTTTATACACTTGCTTTGTGAGCCACTTGTTGATAACGCTAGCCAGGTCTGGTTTCCATTTTACGATACACACATCGACCGTATCGAGTCTGTTCAGCGGAGCTTATTACGATTTGCTCTCAGGCACCTACCCTAGAATAACTCATTAATTCTTCCACCCTATGAGGATCGCTTAAATCTTTTAAATATGCACTCACTCGAGAAACATCGCATGGTTGCCGATATAACTTTTGTGCATCAACTTTTATACACGAATATTGATTCTCCGTTATTACTTAACAAAATCTTTCCGTGATAGTAGCCACAATTTGAGAAGGCTACCTCTATTGCATGTTAGCTCCTCAAGGTCAAACTTTAGCATGTATGAACCTATTAATCGCTTGTGCATTACTGTTAAAAAATATATTTTGGAAATGTTGTACTTATTCAAAAATTAAAAACGGCCTTCAATTATTTGTTAAATAACTTGATGATGTGCACTAATTACAGCTTCTCCCAAATTTTTTTTTAGCTGGGTCTAACCAATAAGGAATACCTGAAAGAGTCAACTGCAAGTGCGCTATACATTGTAGCAGTGGAAGATTTCAAGGCAACTATTTCACAGTATTTTACAGTAGGGGTTCAACGAGTTAGACGCACGTCCAATATTTAGGAAATCTTATATCTTATATTTTGCATTTCGAGTAATACCAACCGTGAGTGAAATAACTTTCTTAGATTTGTGTTTTTTAAGCTGGGTGCATTGAATATCAAAACTTAATATATTTTTCAAGTGTTCGGTGAAATAATAGACCAAAATTGTTGCACTGTTTATAGATTATTTAGTTTTAAAAACGGACTTCATTTGATGATTAAAATTTATGAAAATGGGACGTGTAAGACATTAGTCATGAAAAAAGGCAAGTTATCCTAGCTTTGTTGAAAACTGAGAGGTTTCCCAATCGAGACATTGCAAGACAAGAGAATGTTTCGGCTTCTTCAGTTAACAAAGTGGCAAGAGTTTTACATTCGGAGTTTCATCGGTAGTAAGCAAATGCATAAATCGCCATGGAATTAGAAAAACAACAGTAAGAACGGACAGGGAAATTGTACATAATGATTTGCTACAATGTCGAGCATCCCCACGTGTTTTAAGAATACAATTAAACGAGCAGGGTAGTGGAAATATCAGTTATGATACTGCGACGAAGATTTTATGAGGCACATTTAAAATTTCGACGGCCAGCAAAGAAGCCTAAGCTTACAGAGCAAATGAAGAAAAGAAGAAGATTACTCATGGCAAGACTTCATTGGGACCTCACAATTGATGATTGGAAGAAGGTTAATTAAATTTTTTTTTCACTGCAATATATTTTCCCAAATATTTTACGAAACTAAATCAACCAACATTTTTAAACTTATAGGTCGTATTTAGCGACGAATGCCGCCTGGAAGCTGTAACAGAATCGAACCAATTTGTAAAGAGAAGACCAGGTGCGAAGACAAAAACATTGTAAAATCTGTGAAACATCCAACATCTGTAATGATTTGTAGGTCTATCAGTGGAGAGGGTCCCGGTCCGATATATTTTGCCGAAGGAACGATGCGTCAGGTACAATATAAATTAGTCTTTTCTAATGTTTTGCTACCAAATATGAACTCCTTGAAGTATTCTCGAGCCTACTACATGTTTATGCAAGATGGAGCACCAAAAATCTTAGAATCTTCCGTTGGACAGGCAATTCTCCCGATTTAAATCCAATCGAAAATTGCTGGGCTTACCTGAAAATAAAAGTTTATAGTGTTCCTAAACGTTTGGAATAACTGTGAGAATATAAAAACTATGATTAACGCCAGTATTTCCAATATGCCGAATAGAATTGAAATTGTTAAAAAAGCTAAGTGAGGTATAACAAAATATTAAAAAATACATATATTAAAATGGCTAGGAGGAAACGGTTTTCAAAATGGAAAATATTTTTTTTTTTAATTTAATGTCTTTTACTGTAAAATTTTCTTATATATAAATGATGGGCACCTAATACCAATGCCTAGTGGAACAACTATTTTGGAGTCTTTAGATACAACGTTTCAATTGCATTATTTATGGAATATCAGTTACGACAACAATTTACGATTGTTTTGGATATTTTTCCAAAATTATATCTACAAAATGGAATCTACCTCTACGAATGTAGTTAAGGAAGTACGTCAGAAATTTGAAGTCCTTATAAACCCACTTTAAACTTTTCTTCTAAGATAAAAGCGTTATTATTAATATAACTTCAGTTAAGTTTAATTTTATTAACAATTGAAATGTTTTATTGTTTTTTGTGCACGAAAGGATCGCCCTCGATTTCAAAAATGTTATTACACGTTAGAATATTTCACTTTTTAACGAAAAATATGTTCGTCATTTGAAATGTATCGTTAGTGAAAAAACTATATTAAACCGTTAAATAATTTAAAATTCTTTTACATCTATTTGAAGATTTAAAGATCTTAGAAACACAAGGGATTGTTCTTCTGAATGGTTCAATTTTACGTGGAACTCTGATTGGTGTTTCTTGTGAGAATTTAGGATCTAATTTATTATTTGGATTCTCTGTTAGCTTTACTTCCAACTTTTTTTGTCGGTTTTACGAAGTTTCCAAGGCACACGCTAAGATATGTTAGAAGAAAATTTAAATACGTTTTGAACTATTAATAAAATTAGATATCAGGCCAGTGTAGACTCATAATCATTGGAGAAGAAAGGGGTGAAAAGCTTTAATATATTAAATAAACTTCATCACTTTAATATCGTGCAAAATAATACAGTTGATATAATGCATTACTTTTTGGAAGGTACAGTGCCTTACATCCTGCTAGAAATGTTTAATGCACTTGTTAATGAAAAAAAAAAAAACATGAATCAAATTAATGTACAACTAACATCCCTAATTACAAAGGACTGCATATCTCTTTCAGCTTCACAAGCTTAAATATTTGGTGACTTAATAGACACAGAATGCTTAATTTGAAAATCGGAAGGTATTACAATCCTTCTCGAAATTATGGAAATAGTATTTTCTAAAACAGTAAAAGACCAGGATCTTAGTAAATTAAAAGATCTAATTAGAAAACATTTAAATATCTTAAAAACAGAATTTTTATTACGGTTGCTTCCAAAGCATCCTATTCTCATACATTATCTCCGTAACTTGGCACAATTGGGGCCAAGAAGCCGCTTCTTTAATATGAGATTCGAGTCGAAGCATCAATATTTCAAGAATATTTGCAACAACATGAAAAATTATTTAAACCTGTGTAAATCACTTTCCATGATACATCAGCAAAATTTTGTTGATACGTGGAACGTAAGTGAGTAGGGATTAAGTTCAATAGGTTACGCACCTACTAATTCACCATATGTTTTTTCTTTTGTGAATCGTTTTTCACATTTTCGACCAGGCTTATTTGTAACCAAGCTCCCTAATAATGATGAACTTATAGATAGGCCATCCTTCTTTTACATAAAATATATTTTTTTGTTTTATGTTCTCAACAAGAAGTACGATTTGATATTTTTCATAGAGCATTTGAATTGTTGGACAGCTCAAGCAATAGTTTATTGCCTTTAAATATATCAACTGAAATTTATAAAACGTATGATTATGCTAGCTCCAGGAAAACAAATAAAAATTATGTATTGTTCGATCAAACTTAATAAAGAATATCAAAATTTCATCTGTATTTTATTTAAACTGGTGATAGAGGACAGTTAAAGTCTTTCTCTTTATCGTTTCTCGATAGATAAGAACAGAAGACCCGATAAGGGTAATAATACCAACAGGGTGTCCCACGTAACGTGTTCTCTGAGCATTTTTCTCGAAAATGTACGGAGATATCGAAAAAGTCCTAATAATAAAAGTTACGCATCGTTAGTCAAGGTATCCTCGTGCATAGCCTAAGTCCTTGAAAAAGGAGTTGGGAAAGGATATATATAAAAAATGTCATTTTCGTCCTTATTAAGGATACATTTAGATTGCATTTTTGAATTCCACAAATAAAACTAAAACGAAAATGTTATATTGAAAACTCCAGATTAACCCTTTATTATCGAGATATAAGACCTCAAATTGTACTCTATGCACCGTGTTCCTTGGCCATTTTTCTCGAAAATGCACACAGATTTCATCGAAGTGCTAGTATCAAAAGTACCAAAAGCTACCCATCATAAGCCGGGCTAACTTTTGGTATGGTCAACATTTAAAAACAAAAGCCACACGAAAAAAGGATATCTTCGGTTTGGTCCTTTTCGTCCTTTCTGAGGATGTATTTTGGCTACATTGAAGAATTCTTAATAGGTGTACCACTTGTTATCTAATTTGATTTGCAGTTATTCAACGTAGCCAAAATGCATCCTCAGAAAGGACGAAAAGGACCAAACCGAAGATATCCTTTTTTCGTATACTTTTTGTGTGGCTTTTGTATTTAAATGTTCACCATACCAAAAGATAGTCCGGCTTATGATGTGTAACTTTTGTTACTAGAACTTCGATGATATCTGTGTGCATTTTCGAGAAAAATGGCCAAGGAACACGGTGCATAGAGTACAATTTGAGGTCTTATATCTCGATAATAAAGGGTTAAACAGGAATTTTTAATATAATATTTTCGTTTTAGTTTTATTTGCGGAATTCAAAAATGCAATCTAAATGTATCCTTAATAAGGACGAAACTGACATTTTTTAAATATATCCTTTCCCAAGTCCTTTTTCAAGGACTTTGGCTATGCCAGAGGATACCTTGACTAACGATGCGTAACTTTTATTATTTGGACTTTTTCGATATCTCCGTACATTTTCGAGAAAAATGCCAAGGGAACACGTTATGTGGGACACCCTATCGAAGTAATACAAAAATAGATACGGTATTGGTATAAATTATAGCCTTTCATATAAAATGTATATAGTTATAATTTTAATAAATGTTATTTAACAGTTTCATATTAAAATGAAGAATAAGCTTTCGTATAAAAATAATATGATATCCTATACAAATTTTATACATTCGACAATTATTCAAATAATACAGAAGTTAGATTGTTCTATATACATACATACATACATTTTTTTATTAAATTTACACCAAGATTTTCAACTGTGTACGAAAACGTTCTACGCAAATTTTTGAGTGCCTACGGTGAAATGAATTACGAGATGTCCATAAACATTCACTTTTGCACTGACTCTTAAATTTCTTTTAGGACTATTCCAGTCACAATAGTAACATGGATACTTGGTATTACTAACGACCAACGATTGTAACAAGAATAAAACGTAATATGTTTTTCACATGAGAGCGAGATTACCCGTTGAAAAGGAACAGATGTATGCCTTAAAAAGCAACAAAAATGCCAAAAAAAACTGTAATTACAATAGGAATGAGGAAAACTTATATCAATGAAATTTTCATGTAAAACTGAAAAAGAGAAGTAGTCATTGTGCATTCTTTGCTCAAAGCACTTCGGATAATTGCGAATAAGCGTTTAGAACGAATTACGCTATTTTTGCATCAATAATCGTTGGAATTGGTTGGCGTGGAACCAATCAGAAGTCTTTCAGTTGGGAGGAACCAATCAGAATGACCTTAATGTAAACAAATAAATTGTGTAGCGAGTGGAAAGCGAAAAGCGCTTTTGATTTAAAATTTCATGTAAAATTGAAAGCCATTGAAAATAATTTATTAATTAAAATCACGAATCGCAGTTAGTTGGGTGAGCATTAATAGTTTTCATCAATTTATTCGTCAAATTAAAAAATAAATTATAAATATGTAAAATGTCGATTAGTTGTCGCTACAAATAAGAATAAGTTGATTAGCTGTTAGTTATTTCAGCAAATATTTTACACATAACTTCTAAGTGAGTTAGTTGAATTAATGAATATTTTATAGGATACCAACTAATTACTTTTGAAATGTCCAATTATTTAATTTGACTATTAATTTAATTAATAATTAGAATTATTTTTTTTCAAAATTAGCTAAACAAATTATTTGATTATTCCAACACAATTTGTCAAAACCATTATTTAACTAGATCGATTGTTTTAACCATATTATTAACAAACATTGTTATTTTGCAATTTTTGATATCAATGCTCTGCTGTTATGCCATTTTAGTTATTTCACCAATTTTCTTTTTTTTGCTGATCTATTATTTCCAGGTCGAACTAAAATTTATATAATATTTTGCACGATTGTATGTATTCCTCGAACGATATGAAATGAATCTAATTTGTTTATCTAACTTTATACACATTATATGTTTATTTGAAACCTCTCAAAATATTGAAGCTTGCAAAATGTTTTTTGTAATTAGAGATGAAAACGGAATTTCAAATATTCTTTACAAGAATAGAAGATAAGGAAACGGCATTTGTCCTGATAACCATAATATGTGGTATCCCAATGCATGTATATGATGTACTTTCACTCTATTATTAATTTATATATGTATTTCATTGAGGACTTCAACAAATACATTTGTTAATACCATGAAACTGATTATTTGATTCCACCGATTTACGTATTCATAGGGTATAAAGAGCTAGAAGTAAATGTATAAGGAACTAACTCATTCAACAAATATATTGGTTGGCTTAAAAACTCTGCTAATTGAATTCAGCTAAAATTTCAAGCGATGACAGAATTTGTAAATGGACTTTTCGGGTAGGAGTATCGAAATGTTAGTTTTTTAATTGCATTTCGGTGAAAATATAGGACAATTTTTTTCAATCACTAAATTATATACAATTGTTAAATATAAAAAGTTTAACTTGGACGTTAAAAAGAGCTTAGAAATGCATATTTCCAACGTCAATTTCCATGGAACTCAATTATTTCATTAAACATGATTCATGGGACTGATTTTCAAGCAGAACTTCAATAGCAGTTTTTGGAATTATTCTAGTGTTTTAGTATAGTTCTTTACTTTTGAATAAAAATCTTAAACAAACTTTAACTTTAATTACAACGACGTGAAAAAAATCAAGAAAGTGGCATAAATTAAAAAATATCAGTCATTAATATTTCGCTGCTCACAATATATTAAATACATTTTCATACAAGACGGTGAGTTACATAATTTCCATGGTAAAGTGTAACAACTGAAAATATCCCATATAAATGGGCAAAAAATACAGAAAGAAATAATTCAGTGAAGATTTAAGAACGTATGACGTATATTTGCTCCAAACTAGAAAATGTTCACACAGAGAGCTAAAACTTTCCCGCTTCAATTTCAGTCTAAAATTTCTTTAAACATAGGCAGTTTTCATAAGCCTGGTAACGCTGTTGCGTACAGAGGTACATAGACGAACTTTACTTTAATATTGATTAGGAAAAGCTATTTTCAACAAATATATTTGCTAAATCAACAAATGACATTTTACAATACGACTAATTATTCATTTGAGTATAATAATAATAATAATATGCGTATTAAAAGCTATTTCCTGTGTGCGTAAGTGTATTAGAAATTAGTACATTCTACAAATATATTCGATGGATCAAGAATCCTTATGCTTAATCTACAATGCATGGTAAAACCACGTCGTCAAAACGATATCGATTGCTGAATAATGCAAATAAATACACGAAATATTTAATTAGTGGTAAGCTGGCAAATTAAACAGCTGTTGACCTGTCAATTATCATAAATGTAATTGCTTACCCGATTTCGTTACAGAATTATATCAAAAGAAGTATTTGGTCTCAATAATTTATACTATAATATAGTAAACTTAGTAAACTAAGAAATTGCTTGGAATAAGTCAAATAATATAAAATATTTCTTTCAAGACTGAAAGTACAAGTTCCAGTTTACAGCTGTTTTGTTCTAAATTCCCCTACATGGTTCTAAATTATGCTGAATACACCTGCGTTTTTGCTGATTAACTACTGCAAATGAATGAAAGAGAGGAGACATTTTTGCAAGCATGAATTTTCAAATGCATGAGTGGGAAGCAAACAGAAAAATCCATGTCGTTTTGACGACGTGGTTTTACCATGCATTGTAGATTAGGCATTAGTGTTGATTTTCCAGAGTACGGGCTATAAAATCGGGCTTGTGTGTGGGGATTTTATCGTACCTTATGCAAAAAAGTCAAGTTTGGCAGTCCTTTTTACAACTAAGAAGTTTTTACTATACATAAACTATATGAGGTATGGAAATAATTTGAACGAAATTATTTAGCATATTCGTGCATTATTTATATTGGCCTCTATTCTGATAGCCACTTCAAGCGTGCAACAATTACAGAAATACATAACCGTAGAAAAATTCGGCAAATTTATGCTGCAAAAATTCGGAGAATTTTCGATGAGAAAAAAGCAGCATAAAATATGGTTAACTTCAGTGTACACTTTTTGTTTTTGTTGTTGCTCCAAAGGATCTTTTATCTTGTTTGTTATATGTTTCTAAGATTTTACATCAAAGGTGGTCAACCCCCGGCCCGCGGAGCATATGCACACATTTTTTTCTTTTAGTGTACATAAAACCATCAAAAGAATATTCCATCGTGAGTAGTTCGTATCATATCCCGTATATGCCAGTATTTCATTACATTGATTCAATTATCATGACAATTTCATCTATGGTATATTCGTGTTAACAAAAAATCACATCGTTAAGGTGAGTCGACCGTCGACAGGAATGAAAAATGCATGAACTTTGAAATTTTTTTTTACATAAAATAAATACTTTTGGAAATGAGTTTTAACGTATTTCATTCTTCTATCAATGGAGAGTAAATTCCAATTTTATTTATAAGAAAAAAAAAACAAAATGGTGGCTCCAGCTTCCAATCAAACAACGCCGTGCATGACGTATTTTGGTCTGCGCGGGGCGCTCTACTGCTGTGCCAGTTCTTCCAAAACAAATAGGGTTAAAAATTATTAAACTAGATAAAATTTGGGGGGCCTACCGATTTTCGTTTTCAAAAAAGAAACCTCTGAATAACAAAACGCCAGAAAAAAACAAATTTTGCCCTGTTTTTTTTTTTGCTTCAAGAGACGAAAGCCTATTTCTAAATAATTTTTTTTTGACAAAAATCGCTTCCTGATTGCCCCACAAATTTAGTTTACTTTTAATTGCGCAAAGATTTATGTGAATCGGTTCATCCGTTGAAACTGTAGAGCGCCCCGCTCGCTAAAAAATGTTGTTCTCAGAAAAACTCCTCTAAAGATTAACGTTATAAAAAATCTTTGAAAGCTTGCATTAGCTATTCCAACACCGTACAGACGCCCTTCTTCTTCCTCCACGAACTGATTGTGCTGAATCTGAAGGTTAACGGTTTCCCGAAATTTATGAGGGTGTGAGAAAATGTCTCCCCAGCAAGCGCGCTCCAAGCGCCTGAGCTACCTGTTTTCCATCCGGCGGACGATTCTGCTCTCAACAGGCTGTGAATTCTAAAATACTTTAGATATGAAAATATCCTTTTACCCACGTTCTCTAAATATTTTAAGGGTGATAATTATGTAAAAAAAAATCGAAGTTTTCATCGTTACGAACGGTAACCTCCCCTTAAGCTGATTTTAAAAAGCGCGCACGTTGATCTTGCGTGGATAGTCGTGAGCGTGAATGCGGGATGCGGGACGGGATGCGACCACCAGTCTGTGGCAAAGTCGCAAAGCCGTAGGACGTGTGGTCGCTTCCATTGTGTTGTTATTTGTCTCGTGAGATTTTGCGATCGACTTTTAAATACACATTGATAAGAATATAAGTTGCTATAACCGAGTATCCTGTCTAATACTATATCGAGTCCTGTCTACTTTTTTAAATGCAGTGAAGGTAAGCCCAGCTGGTATTTTTTTAATTAATCTATGATATTTGGCTTTAATTTTAGAATTCTATTTTTTGTTTTGTATCTAATCCTGAGTTGTTATGAATCGGCCGATCCCCAACAATATTTTAATAATATTTGAAATTGATAATTTCACATAAATAAATCTTTTCTTATACACCTCCATACATCTTGTTTACGTTAGCCATTCTTTAGTCGCATTTTCCATCAACGTGACTAAATCTCATATTCCAACTTGTTTTTGCCCACATGAATATTTTTCATTGCAGCTAGACTGTAACATAAACCCCTGAAGTTGCCGATTTCAGACACACAACCGTGAATGTTTTTTGTTCTTTCCCACAAATAGTGTTGGATAAGCATTTAGGTTTTGCAAAAGCTTCTCGTGTGAAGAAAAGATACGGGGAGTCGAATAGAAGGTATCTCGGCGCGTGCACCTCAAGGCAAAATATCATAGAGATTTGAATTAAGTTTGTTCTTAAATTGTGAACCTAAGTTGGTCAAAAATAATTAATTAAATATTTTGAAGTTGTGTGTTATTTATTCGTCTTTTATTTCCTTCCTCACGAACTCATAACAGAGTACCTAACCAAATTACCAACCATGCTGACCACTGGCTTTTTTCTGAGTACCTACTTTTAGTACAAAAAAATAAAAGGCCATTCTTTAGTATTTTACTTTATTTACTTACATACTTTATTTTTATTTTACCAATGAATTAGCCCGAATCAGATTCTTAATGGCATTACAGCATCTCTTCCTTTTGTCAGAAATTTATGTAATACTTTGTAATTTTATTTATTTTTTTAGTTACAAGGACGACAAGTAGCAAAGACGTTGGATCATAAAAGAGAAGAGTCACAGAAGAACTGAGAAGTTTGCAAGACAGATAGATTATAAACTATTTTTTTCGTGGAATTTAAAACAAAGCCAATATGCTATGCAATAATTCTGCAAGAGTATAACATTAAACCGCATTACGAGGCTAAGCATGCAAATAAGTTTGATAAGTACAAAGGGCAATTACGAATTGGTTAAGGATTGTTTGGAGAAGAAAACGGATTTCTCAATAATAAGCCGGTCTCGTCAAACTATTACTAAGCGTGTGGACGACATTGGAAAATATATTGAAGATAATTTGAAAAATCGAGCATCCAAGTTCATATTTTATACCTCTAGCATTGGATGAAAGCACAGACCTAACAGATACCGCCCAAGTGATAATTTTTATCAGGGACGTTGATGTCCATTTTAAGGAAATAGACGAATTAGCGGCACTGTATCCACTTAAGGACACCACTTGCATTTACATTTTATGCAGAAGTAAGATGGCTGACCCGTGCCAAAATGTTGAAAAGAGTGTTTGATTTGAAGCAAGAGATACAATCATTCTTCGCAAGCAAGTCAAAAAGTATCCCAGAATTTGAAGACAAGGAGTGGTTTAGCGACTTTGCATTGCTGGTCGATAAACTTAACCATCTATATGTTGTTAATACTCGTCTACAAGGGAAAGATCCACTAATCAATTACATGTATGTTAAGAACAAAAATCTTCACTCACTTTCCTACATTGTTATTGCAGCCAGACGTCATACAAATATAGCGGCGGATAAATACGCTTCGTTGATATCCGACTTCAACCTGGAATTTGAAAACCGATTTCGAGATTTTAAAAAGCATCTTGTGCCTTTTGCTGCATTTGCAACGCCATTCTCCGTAGACGTGAATTTATTGCCAGGAATTTTACAAATGGAACAATGTGAAATGTGTTGTGATTATTGTAGCACAGCTACAACCCTCACTTACCTTATCCATATATTCGGCGGGCTTGCATACGGCTTCATGAGTAGTAAACATGCTTACCTCGCCTTAGAAAATTTCCCTAACTTAATACTACAAAGTTGCGCTAGGTGATAATATTTCACTCATATTTCCGAGTAAATAATACTAACGCAAACAACTTAAAAGTCACAAAATAAAAATCTATTCGAATAAACAAATCTATCCAATTCCACATTTTTTGCCTCTAACAATAACAAGAAATTGCCACCTTGCAATTTCAAGAGGGAAAACTATTCATACATTGTATGCTATACTGCCCATGCTCGTTAACTCAACATAAATAACATGAAAACGATTACTCAGCAAAGGTAAGCTTTGGCTTTTCGCGTGCTTCATTTGTATTAAAAAGTAAATTATAATCGGTTTACCTTTGATGTATTAAAATAAATTGTAACGAAAAGTGTTTCTCCTTTCTTTTCTTAAAAAAAAAAAGGGTAAATTATAACTGAACTATGTACCTTTAATATTCTTGAAATAAATCTAAACGGAAAGTGTTTTTCTTAGTTTGTATTTAAAAAGTAAATTATAATCGATCTGTGTTTGTATCAAAGTAAATTGAAATGAAAAGTGTTTCTATTGTAAGGATATCTTCTTGACCGTTATTTTAACAACAGTGCTCCTAGTCTGCTTGGGCTATCGGTCAGTTTAATATTTCAAGATGATAAAAAACAAACAAGTTTATATTTTTCCTCTCTCGTTCAGCCTTTTATTTGCCTCAACGTTTCGCTTATTGTCATTAAGCATCTTCAGGAGGTCTCAACTACAATTAATACGACACCAAGAAAATTTCACATCTATACATCTATATAAAAACACAATGAAACTCAGATTTTTAAAAAGATTTGTTCTACACCTAACAATTGTTTTGTATGGCGTCAAGCAAACTATTAAAACTAAAATATACAACAAAACACCGAACAATATTTTAATTAAAAATTGCGAGGTAAGCCTTTTGTCCACGTTCAACCTCTTGTCTGTTCTGCGTGCAACTATCTACGTCGAGAGCAGCTGTCCAATATTGAACAGTATTTTAAATTAATATTGTCTGTGTCTGTCTTTCTATTAATGGTGTTATCAGTTATATATATATGCAGAGCCTCAAGAATGTGTCGTTTATGCCAGTTTGGTTCCCTAGTCCCTATTAAACTGACCGATAGCCCAAGCAGACTAGGAGCACTGTTGAAAAGTGTTTCTATAACTTACAACAAAACGGCAGTGAGCTCCCCCCTCGTAGTAGGCACGGCGGCAACTCAACATGTGTTAAAGGAGAAATTTAATCAGGTTGGTTTGAAAGAGTTTTGCAAAACATATTTGGACTGGAGAAATATCCTGCATTTTACAAACATGCTCTATCGATGATTTCGCTATTTGGAAACACTTACACGTGTGAAAAGATTTTTCGTCGAATGAAGCATATTAAATCTCAAATGGGAACGAATTACTGATGAGCTTTTGGAAAACTATTTGCTTGTAGCAACAACATCAATCGTTATCAACATTATACACTTAGTTCTGATAAACAAAATCAGATGTCTCCCTAAAATTTACTATATTTTGTTTATTTTTTATTATTATTATTTGTATTGCCTAACTCTAATCTAATAATATGTTTGATTCTCATTTTTGTTTTAATATCTTCTTAAACAAACCACTAAATTTCCTGTTTGCTTTGAATAATAAAAGAAATTTTGTTGTACGGCCCGGTAGGAAATCTCATTTCTAAAATCTAGCCCGGCTGCTGAAAAAGTTAGACACGCATGTTTTACATGGTACTGTCACTGAAGTGACATGAATATCAGAATGGGCGATATAGTGATAAATATTTTAGTGTAATTTCTATGTATCTCTATGTATTGTGCAGTTATTAACTACCTTCGTAATAAGTAAGAAAGCACATTGCTTTGTAATGTATGTATGTATAATATCTTTCAATTTAATTTTACGTCACCTCAAATAGATAATATTACGTACCGAACCAATGCACTGTAGAGCTATGACCACAGACAAGGAAAATAAATAACTATCGGAACGATAAACGAAAGAAAATGAAAACAAAACAATTTGTTCGAACTTAAGAGAAATTTGCAATATACGCAAATTTAAATGTCCAATTGTAAATGTGTCTGCAGTCATCGCTATAACAAATCAATCAATGAATCATAAAGAAGTTCAGTGATCAGAATTGTTGACACTGCAACATGATTTGTAATTTCATTTCTTGCAATTCGGCAATAACTCCCCCCTTTTCCGATTTATTGAACGTATTGATTCCTATGTAAAATAATTGTATAAACAACTAGTCATGGGTCATTAAAAAAACAGAATTAATTTGATCGTTAAAATGTCTTTTAATTTCTCACCCAACATCGGCAAACTCTGCCATATTAAAGTAAAATCGGTACACTCTGCCTAAATTATAAACAGCGGCATACTGTGCCATACTAAGTAAAGATTGGCATAGTCTGCCCAAACCTGAACACAGCGGCTTCTTAGCGATCAAATGTAAGTGCGGCAGCGCTCTGCCTTTTTTAATATAAATGTCCAAATTATAACCATAAATCATCATAGACAGATCAACATATATTATGGGAACAATCATACCACAGCTTATATTTTCTAAACTCTGCAAAAATAGTGTTGGCTAAAGCTATTTTCAACAAATGTCATTTTACAATACGACTAATTATTCATTTAAGTATATTCATATGCTTTACAAAACTATCTGTGGTGTGCGTAAGTGTATTTGAAATTAGAACTTTCTACAAATGTATTCGATGGATCAAGAATTCTTTTTGTGGATTTCCAAAGGACATAGTACGTACTATGAAAATGGGCTTGTGGTATTTTTACAAACTACATACGTTGTATTGCAATATAGAGGAAAGTCGTGTGTGCCTCATGCAAGAAAGTGTTTGGAAGTGAGTTTTACTACTAAGAAGTTATAATATATATATTATTTATGAGGTATGGAAATATTTTTAAGAAATTATTTAACATATTTGTGGATTATTTATATTGCCCCTATTTTAATATTTAAAGTGTGTAAATTGTATAGAATTCAAGAAAAGTCGACAGATATAGATTGCAAAAATTCTGAGAATTGTATTAGAATTGTCGAGGGGGATAAAACAGCAGGAAATGTTGTTATTGTCGTAGCATATTGCATGCAGCAGTATGCTACACTGAGATTAGCTGTGTCATGTAAGCGCGGATTGCTGTCTGTATGGACGGAGCAGCTGTACACACCGAATGCCATCTAATTGACAGGGCAGCGCTTCCAGATAGAAAAAGAGTTTGGTGAAAGAAAAAAAAAAGCAGAAGAGTTAACTGAAGATAACTGACATTTTGTTCGTCACCTTTGAGCGCCAAGTGGACGTGTGTAGTGTGAGCCTAAATAAATTCACTATTTTCGTGCCGCCTATAATCGTCCTAGTTATATACGGTCAAGGAAGCCAAATCCAGTTGGCATCAAAAGAAAGTGTGAACGCGATTCCGGTGGAATTATATAACTCGTAAGTTCAGTCATTGCAAGAGAAAGTAGCTGCAGCATGGCGGCCTCGTGGGCCTTGTATGGATGTGCATTTTGATTACCTTTCCTCCCTGTTAGTTATAGAAGAAACTCGAGTACCTGGGGAAAAGAACCGCACGATTGTATCCAAGAAAAAATACACCGAACGCTATACCGATTCGAGGTGGTATACTCCGAACGGCAATTTGCGGTGTGGACGACACGTGGCTGGGAACCAGATAAAAGTATTAGTAGTGCTCCTCCAAAGCTCGAAGAGGGCTCCTGAGGGAATTCCAATCTCCAATGCGAAAATTAAACAAGGTAACCTCCCCCACATGCTAACCGCGAATGTCAACTTTTGCTCATAACGGCATCGCAGTAGGCCCCAGAAACAACTGGAAATACGACACAAAAACAAAGAATTCCATAACGTGGTTCTTCTTGTTAATAATTTTATTATTTTTTTTTTGAACTCTCTCGTAATTAGTTTAAATTAAAAGCATTAACAGTGGCCAGTCACCAATTAAAAGGAAAATTTGCGACATCCAGTTCCAAGGTTCTTGGAAAAAATAAGAATAGCAGCATCCAGCCACAAATTCTAAAATTATGGCAAAAAGGGTTCATCTTTAAGATTACAGTGACGTACAGTCACCGGCGCGACCTGCAAATTTTATAAAATATTAATCGTCAATCAGTAAAGCAACATCCAGTCACAAATTTCAATATATCTAGCGACATCCAGAAACAACTTCTAAGATTTTGTTCATCTTTAAGATTACATTGACACCCCGTCACCATTTCTAAAATGTTTTGCGATATCCAGTCACCAATTCTAAAATATTTTTGAGACATCCAGTCCCCAGATTCTGGAAAATTAAGTAAAGCGACATTCAGTCACGAATTCTGAAACTTTAGCAGAAAGGTTTATCATTACGGTTACAGTGGCATCCAGTCAATCCTGGCCAGCATCGATTTTATCCAGTTCAATGTTACTGAGGGATCCACGATAATTAGATGTCAGCTAAATCTTGTTACTTAGTCACAAGCCATCAGTGTAGGATTCAGTTGATTTTAGTCTAGGATTTTAGTGACCTAGGGTTTGAGATTGTAACGTTATTTAAATCTAGGACAAAGCGGACCACCACGGAGACCTCTGCGGGGACCACTATCAAAAATCGCATGTAAGTTGACACCTAAATCTTATTAATTTTGTTGTGATAATATTTGAATTATTCTTAAAAAGGTCACATATTTCATATATTTTCCGATATAATACAATTATATTTGAATTATGATTAAATAACCAAAGGGAAGTTATATTTTTTGATAACTTACCATTATATTACAAGTAACAGATAAGTCTTTTTTTAATTATTATGTATGTATCTCTGGTCGAGAATTATTTTTGATTTTTTGTGGATAGTTAAGTTTGCCTGAATGGCACAATTTTTCCACGTACAAAGTTACAGCTGTCGAAAAGTTTTGGCGAGGACGATTAAGTCTTATATCTTTTTTTGCGCAACAACTAAGGAAATATTTCGTAAGTAAAGCTGATTTTTTGTATAATGTTTTTTTTTTTAATTTGTATTAAATATGATATAGGTTGTACATATCCGACGATTTAGTATAATGTATGTATCTCTGGTCGAGAGTTATTTTGATTTTTTGTGGATAGTTAAGTTTGCCTAAAGGGCACAATTTTTCCAAGTACAAAGTTACAGTTGTCGAAAAGTTTTGGCGAGGACGATTAAGTCTTATATCTTTTTTTGCGCAACAAATAAGGAAATATTTCGTAAGTAAAGCTGATTTTTTGTATAATGTTTTTTTTTTTAATTTGTATTAAATATGATATAGGTTGTACATATCCGACGATTTAGTATAATGTATGTATCTCTGGTCGAGAGTTATTTTGATTTTTTTTTGATAGTTAAGTTTGGCTAAAGGGCACAATTTTTCCAAGTGCAAAGTTACAGCTGTCGAAAAGTTTTGGCGAGGACGATTAAGTCTTATATCTTTTTTTGGGCAACAACTAAGGAAATATTTCGTAAGTAAAGCTGATTTTTTGTATAATGTTTTTTTTTTTTTTTAAATTTGTATTAAATATGATATAGGTTGTACATATCCGACGATTTAGTATAATGTATGTATCTCTGGTCGAGAGTTATTTTGATTTTTTGTGGATAGTTAAGTTTGCCTAAAGGGCACAATTTTTCCAAGTACAAAGTTACAGTTGTCGAAAAGTTTTGGCGAGGACGATTAAGTCTTATATCTTTTTTTGCGCAACAACTAAGGAAATATTTCGTAAATAAAGCTGATTTTTTTTTTTTAATTTGTATTAAATACGATATAGGTTTGTTGTATACACAACATCAGGCCCTAAAACAATCAAAATTACCTAAAAAACCTAAAACCTTTAAAAGAAATTCAAAGAAAATTAAAATAAAGTCATGAAAAGGGTCCCATAAGCTAGTCACACTTAACAACGTGAACAGCTTATCTATTCACACGCAAAGAAAGTTGCATCAGCAATTTCTTTGCATGGCCCACTTGAAAAGCGACAAATAAAGTCGTATCATAACAAATCTCACCCTCAGTAAGATTTGTCAGCATAAAATATAAATTCAATCGCGCAACAAAGTAATTAAAAGATAAAACCGACGCGAGAATTCAAGTAAGCAACAATGTAAGAAACGATAAGACGACGGGTTGGTGGCTCGATATTTATGAAAATATCGGATTTCACCTCCGTTCGGCGAGAAATTCTTGTGGGCATGATTAAACATGCCCAACGAACAATAATTTTCTCAGGATAGGAATGCTAATTAAGCATTTTCCTATCCTGACTGTCGAGGCTTAATGAATTAAAAATTAAAAGTCGACAGAGTTGGTTTTGATTTGCCAATTCGTTCGCCTCGCGGATATTTTTGAGTTGTGCAATCTTGGTCGTTTTAAAAAATCCATAGAAAAGAAACTAAAGATCGGGTGCTTTCGAAAAGGAATAATATTTCCTCGCCTGGTTAACTAAGGTCTTATAAAAAAGCAGAGTTGGTTTTGATTTGTCAATTCGTTCGCCTCGCGGATATTTGTAAGTTGTGCAATCTTGGTCATTTTAAAAAATCCATAGAAAAGAAACTAAAGATCGGGTGCTTTCGAAAAGGAATAATATTTCTTCGCCTGGTTAATTAAGGAAGGAGGATTGTGAGTGATTAATTAAGATCAGTTTGAGATAACATTTTTTATTAAATAAAATAACTGAGTGCATATAAAAATAAGGAGAAGTGTGTTTTATTGTGACAAAACCCTCGTCGTTCTTTAGGCAAAACACTATTTGTAACCGGCTAGCCAGTCATGTTGCCCTCTGAGCGTGGCCGCTTCCCGACCATCGAACTCAGCGAGACAGATGACGTGCTAGGGCTACTTTTTGCCCCTTGGTTGGTATTTAGGGACAATGAGGGTTGACCTTTAGATGAGCAGGTACAGACTTTTGCCGGCTCAAGCTCAGGGCTTGGGTAGGTTCTGTTCTTTGCTCTCCGATCAACTACCTATTGCTGTCCCTTTGGAAGGTAGAAAGAAATAGACACAAATAAAATTAAGACCAAAAAACAAAAAAAAAAAAAGGCTTGAAGATAGAAGAGGTGACACCAATTAGAATGATGGGTCACCCCGGGCTACCTGCATCACCCACCACTGCACTCTTCATACTCCTAGGTGAGCCGCCTGCCAGTTGCTTTATCCTCCCGGCATCTCTCCCCAAAACCCTAACCAAACCCGACACCAAACGACAAACATGAAACTTAGCACATGGCCATTATCATTTGTTTATTTCCCCGAACACGCACAAAAGTAAAAAGGGTCACACTACTACACAAAGGCGTAATATATGGGTATTTGGAAATCAATTCATGAACCATTAGAGGGTATATAGGTATAGATATATTAAGATAAACAAGACATTAAGTTACTATACTAGCTTATATATTAATAATCATGACGCGTATACATAGATACATAGAAAAAAAAATACGTCGCTGTACTAGCGTATATATTGCTAATCAAGCTAATACGTGAGTATGTATACATGTATATGTTATATCAAAGAAACATTTAGAAAAAAAAAATAAATAATAAAAAAAATAAAGAGAAGAAAAAAATCGCTATGGAAGAATTCGCTAATCCAAATTAACCCTTACATTTATACACTATTCTAGGAATCTATATACAAAGCACCAAAAAACAAAAAAAAAGAATAAAGATCGCTAAGTGGAAGTATGATGGTAGCTCACATGTATACAAATATATATATACGTACTATCTATCCGGAAATACTTCGCAAAACAAAACAAACTACTTCAATATAATATTCCGCAAAACAAAAAGAACTACGTTAATATATTAATGTACTAATTTAGATTTCTATAGAGAAAAGAAAACAAAAAGATATCGCCAAATTCCGACTTCATTGCAAATATATATATGTAAAACAAAAAGTTGAAATAAACGAACAGAGGAAGAAATACAGAATTAGCCTATAACCCCGAGTAGACAAGGAGAACAACAAAAAAGACGGACAAAAAAGGATAACAAATTTCTCCTGCTTGCTCTTGGGATTTTTTTTTTTTTCGTTTTCTCCTATCAGTGGATTTTGCTGGTTTCTCCTCCGTTTCACTATCAAGTTCCGACGATGATTTTGGATGATGTTTAACCCCAAGGAAATATTTGGGCGCCCCAAAAAGCGCCAGGTTTGGCCCTATCGATGCTGCGCAAACTTTACTGGCCTATTTCTGTACTTTTTGTTTGTTTGTTACTTTGTCCTTTCCCTCCGGCACTGATCCACACCGTGCAGGCCAAATACTGTCACCTGATATCTGTACTCGAAACCAACAGAAAGAAGAAACCTCACTAAATAAATTTTTCCCGGCAATGAGCAAGTAATCACACCTCACCTTAGATTTATCCAAAATTCCCTTCTTTGAGGGCAGAAAAAAGGGCTTATGCTGTCACTCAGTAACTATCGAGTCACATCCACAAATAAATTTATAAAAAAAATGTGAACTTCTCGGATGAACGTCTCAATATTTCCGGCATGCACGCACAATTTCTCGATGCCCGGTCTTTATTTAAAGAAATGTTAATATAGCCACTACTACTTCTGATTTGATTTTTTTTTGTCAAAATCTGTAAGGGCGCACAAGACGAACGAAAAACAAAACACAAAACTGGACGAGCTCCCGCGGAAGATCTTTCTTCCATCGATTTGCTTTACTATGTGGGGTTTCGATCGCCACATACCGAAAAAGACGATACGAGGGAAAGTTACTCAAGTGCATTGCACCTGATTGATCAGCACCTTTGTTGGGTGATCGGAAATGCTCAAATTGCATTTTCTTTGTTTTCCAAAAAGAAACGTTTAGTGGGCGATTTATTTTATTAATTTTCTCGAGCTTAATTTCCGCTTGGACTCAATTTATTGTCTTTCCCTTGCGAGGAAAGAAAAACAATTTTTCCCATGCGCATTTGAACAAAAAAAAAAAGAAGAAATTCATTGAACTTTTAACCAGTCTGGATTTAAAAATGACCTGCCCAAAGATGAAAATTAGATATTATTTACTTGCAAAGTAAAAGATTATAGCCGTTACAGGTCAGGTTCGGAAGTTCCCATTCCAAAGAGGAATTCTCCGAGGCTGAGGGAAGACTACGGCTGTGATTTCACCCTATATATAAGGCCCAACGCGGGGACGCCCCATACCCTGAGATCAAACAGTCTCATGCTTTACCGACTGAGCTAGCCGGGCATAACTCTTACGAAAGATGATATGGTACTTTGTATGATCAAAAGGCTGCGATTATATGTGGTTATATAAAAAAAGAAGGAATAAGAAAATGGGCTAGAAAATCTTAGTAAGCTATTACTGAATCTTTATTCAAGAAACAAAGTGAACACAAATGTATCAAGGGTATGATAAGGAAGTATTTAACTTTTTACATATCGAGAAATTTCAGTCGATCTGGTTGCTGATTGGTATGACCTTAACCACGGTAGAAGTGTAGTACTGAAAGATTGGTGTTCTTCTAAGGCTGGACGTTGGGGTACAGACGAGCTACTCGGTCCTTCAGCGTGATTATTTCGTCTATGGTGTCTTTTGAAGCTCCAGGTGGTGATGTTGTCTGTGCTTCTTTTTCCGTTATGGCACTGGCGAGACGATCATGGGATAGATGGGTAGTGACGTAGTCCGGATATGCAGTAGCTTGCTGTTGATGTTGTTGATGTAGAATATGGTTTGTCATGGTGTTCCACAAGGCTGCTGATAATTTCCAACTCCTCCCGTAAATCGCTCCGAGGACCTTGGCATTGATGAAGGTATCGATGACAAACTTGACTGCCTTCAGACACACGTAAATTCCCAGCAAGGAGGAGCAGGCACTTCCAAAAAAATTGAAAGCGCCCCATATCTTTGTCCGTACCGTTCTGACTAGGTCCTCCATTGTCTTTGGAGATAAAAGGTTGACGGCGTTAATATCTTGACCCATTACACGTTGTGTTAGTATGTTAGTAATGGCTAGCCTCTCGGACGGATACATGATCTGGTGGCGAAGGTTTTCCAGAGACTCGCTGTGGTAAATTCCTGCCCGAATAAGTTCTCCTGGGTCTTCGTATGTCCAGTCAGCGGTGTTTGATGGCTGAAGTTGAGATGGTTCTTTAATTTGGTGAATTGTCTGATTGGTCCCATACCAGGTTCCTCTAATATAGTATGCTGGGCTCAGTAAATCTGATCAGATAATCTCAGTTCCACGCTGCTGCAGTAGGTAAGTTAACGGAGCTAGGAAGTAGTCACTTTCTCCATAAGTTACTGGTAGTTCTATATAACAACGGTTGCTCTTCCGAACAGTGACTTCAACTGGTTGGCATCTCACTAAGTAAATGATTTCCCCCCTATGTACAGCGGTAAGCCCTTGCTCTTTCATTCTAATAAGAGCGAACTCTGCCGGGTGGTGGAGGGCCATGATTAGCTGGGTTTGAAGTAGTTCTCTTTCTAATTCGCATTTCTTCCTCAGGAGATTGGTGTATAGTTTCTCGACTTGACCCTTAAAGTGACGCTCAACATAGACGAACTTTGAATTAACGTAAGTGAAAAGATCGAGACTACGTGTATCCAGGGTTTTTTTCCTAAACCAGTACTCGGATGCTGCTTTAGGTACAATGACCAGCCTGGGATGCCCAGTTTGAAAACCGGGGAAACGACAAACGGATACTTACTTTTTTACTTCGAGTGCAAAGATTATTTCTCCGGACGTCACGGTGTATATGGTGTTGCTAATGGATTTGTTCGAGGTCCTAATCTTCGTAGCCATTCCTTGCCATAATACGTCGTACTTTTGACTTTCGCAAGAATTGTCAGAGATGAGATCCCAAAAACTCATTCCGTATTCTGGATCCGTAGATTTACCAGCCAGGTAGGGACACAGCACGTTGTTTCGTAGAATAACCATGTTGTCATCAATGCGGACCGAGCTTTGGTAGTCCATAATGGTTACTTCTATCGCATGCATAACCACAACATTATCCCAGGAATTTGCTCCTGACGTATACGGAATTCCGTTGCAATTTCCGTTTTGGTCGATTGACCCGCCAACGACTTCGGTCAGTGAGGTTGAAGCATTCGTCTTAATATCAGCAATTGTTCTGCCGTTTTGTAATTTAAGAGTGTTATACCTATGAATGTTCATGCAGTTCTCTTTACTTATATCCATAATATATGTACTCAATCTTCCAGGTACTAGAGAGAGATGGCTGAGCATACCGCATTTGTACACTAACTGTATGATGTTAATTTTGCATTGAAAGGTGTGTAGCGTGGTAGTCTCGCTCGTTTGCAAAAGCTGTATATCCTCTTCCTCCTTGACCACTTCCTTATTGTTAAATATGCATGGACCAACGGATACCAGTGAAATGGCGGTGAGATTCACTCTCTCATGACCACAGTCGTGGGCGATGATTCCGCAGGCAATAGGAGCAGTTGTCATCAGACCAATCACCAATAATAGGCCGGTGGTTGGTGAGAGCTCCATTGGCTTCCACATGGTCGTAATTTCTCGTCCGTGACTGTTCTGTATAGAGAAAGGCTTGGTTATTAAGGTTGAGTATATTTGCTACCCGTGCTTAGAAGTAAGCCGAGCAGCCAGCCAAATTCATATAGGGCTCCGGACCAAATACAGGGTATGGATTCGAAAAGGTTAAGGGCGAGGTTATGGTCTAGCTACTCTATATATATTACTCCTCTCTTTTGCGAGTTGAACACCGATATGTATTTTATAGAATGATTTAGGATTTAGAGTTTTCCTGGCGAATGTTGCTTGCGTGGTAGACGCCAATAAACTTACCATCCATATTTTCAACTTCATAGTTCACGTTACCATTATTTTTCCGTATGCGAGCCTTGATGAACTTGTTGGCAAGTTTGGCCGAGAACTTGTCTGCGGCTTTGCTCTGAACGAAGTTACGGACATATACAGTTTGTCCTGGTTTGAACGTGATCTGCTGCGCTCGAAGGTTATAGGTGTGAGCGTTTCGCTGGTATGCTTCCTGGAGATGGTCTTTCACTCGCTCGTGTACTATTGGAAGTCTGTAGTTACTAGGTAATACTTCGAAGTTACCTTCTGCCAAGCCATCAATTTGGCGGAGAAGATTGTATGTACCTCCATGTAAGATCATGTGATATCCGTAAAGTAAGAAATAAGGGGAAAATTTGGTTGACTGATGCGTTGCATTACGCAAAGCGCAAGCGACATCACTTAGCTGGGAATCCCAGTTAGTATGTTCCTCTTGCACATACGACCTAATTGCTGCCACGATGGAGCGATTAACTCTCTCTGCAGCATTCGACTGTTGCGAATATCCTGCAGTCTTTGTGTGGCGAATGCCGAAACGTTCTATCCTGCGAGCAAAATCTGTTGAGATAAATTGTGGCCCATTATCAGTATGTATAATCTCGGGTACCCCGTAACAGTGAAATATATTTTCCTCCAGATATTCTATGAGTTGTTTAGTTTTAGCTTGGGGAAAAGCCGTTAGTAGTACGAATTTGGTAAACTGGTCTACAACGACTAGGATGGTAGTATTCCCGCGTTTACTTCTTGGAAGGGGTCCAATATAGTCAATATGCAATCTCTGCCATGGCCTTTCTACCGCAATCTGGTTTCCCATTTTAGGCCTTAGCCTGCAATTTGGAGCTTTGGTTTGTTTGCAGACATCGCATTGTAAGATATAGGCGCGGACTTGTTGGCGCATGCCTGGCCAGAAATAATATCTTCGCAGTCTGTTGAGGGTTTTATGAATTCCGCCATGAGCTGCAGTACAACTCTCGTGTTCCCTACTAATTAAATCTTTGGTCAGTCCTTGAGGAATCCAGAGTTTCCAACTGGGGATATCGGATAGATCATTATCACCACCGCCCCCAATACGAATGAAAATGTGCAGTTCAGTGACTTGCAGGTTAGGAAACTGTGCTGGTGTAGCAGAGATTTTGTCTTTCCAACCTACGTAATCCGGGTCAGAAAAATGTGCTGATTTAAGGTCTACTAGGTAATCTAGCTTGCTCAGGTCAGAGATAGTCGCCTCTGCCGAATCAAGATACATTCGAGATAATGCATCCGACACTACATTTTGACTTCCTTTTACGTGCTCGATTTCGAAGTCGAACGACTGTAGTTTTAAGCTCCATTGTGCGAGTCGCCTCGTAAGTTCTTTTTGAGACATTAGCCACTTCAAACTCTGGTGGTCGGTGATGATTGTAAAGTAGAAGCGTTCGATGTATGCCCTAAACTTCTTTACGCTCAGTACCGCAGCGAAGCATTCTAGTTCAGTGATACTATAATTTCGCTGCGCAGGATTCAACTTTCGGGACATAAATGCAATTGGCCTTTCGGCTTCATCCTCCGACTTTTGAAATAAGACACTGCCGACTCCCATAGTGCTGGCATCACATCTTATATACAAGGGCTTCGTATAATCCGGATTAGCTAGCAGTGGGGCCGAACATAAGTGTTCTTTTAGTTGTTTAAAGGCTTCTTGAGCCTCCGGAGTCCACTGAAACTTTGCACCCTTCTTCAGAAGCTCTGTGATCGGAGCAGCGATGCTCGAAAAGTTTGGGATAAATCTCCTGTACCATCCAGCCATGCCAAGTAGTCTGCGTGTTTGCCGGACTGTTGATGGGCTAAGAAAATTTACAATCGCAGACACCTTTTCAGGATCGAGCCTCAGACCTCCTTCACCTACCACATAGCCAAGGTATTTAATTTCACGAAGAACGAACTTATTCTTCTCAACGTTTATGGTCAGTCCTGCCTGACGAAGCAGGGAAGCGACTTCCCTCAGTAAGTCCAAATGTTCATCGAACGTGGTGGAAGTAATGAGTAAGTCATCTAGGTAGACGAATACTCGATCATGGTATTGATGAGGCACTACCCGGTCCATAAGGCGACACATAGTTTGAGGGGCATTGCACAGACCAAACGGCATGACTTTAAATTGATATAACGGCCTTCCAGGAACTGTGAATGCAGTCTTATCACGAGCGGACTCTGCGAGTGGTATCTGCCAGAATGCGTCTTTCAGATCTAAGCTTGAGATATATCTGGTTTCCCGGAGGCGACCTAAGAGACCATCTATCAATGGTAGTGGATAAGCATCTTTCTTGGTAACAGAATTTACCTTGCGAGAATCTAGACACAGTCGCACCTTCCGATTAGATTTTTTCACGAGAACCACTGGAGAGCTCCAGGAGCTCTGACTCTCTTCGATAACGTCCATGGCTAACATTCGGTCCAGTTCCTCATATAACAGCTTTTGAACTGCTGGGGATACCGGATAGTGACGTTGCTTTATTGGTGGAGTATCTCCTACGTCAATGTTGTGTTCCAACAGCTTTGTACGGCCGGCCATGCTTCGAAAAGGATGGAAATTGATGTTTGAGGTCTTCCAGTTGGGCATTTTGTTCTAGCGTGAGGGTGTGTTGCGGGGGATGGATCTTCGTGGTTTTATCAATATCCAGGGAATCTATTACAGCAGGGGTAATGCCAAAAATCGATTCCTAAGTAAAGTTCCTGTTGTAAGCTGGGCACTAAGTGAAAATGGATGGTTTCTGTTTTCTCAGCATAACGGACGGGCAGCTTTATGTGACCAATGATAGAATTCCGTGAGCCATCCGCTGTGCGAACATATGAATGACTCTGGTTGTAAGTAAGATTATTCTTACGCAGAAATTCTAGAGAGTGTTTTCCCAATATGCTAACAGAAGCTCCACTGTCAAGCAGACCAACTATATTTTCTTCAGCTATTTTTACTGTGACGTATGGACGATGGTCTTCTCCATCACGCTGAATAGCGGCGGATACTGCTTTACGAAGCAGTTTTTTGGATTTCCAGTACTTCCGAGATCTAAGCTGACGCCGCCGGCCTCGACTCGAAGCGATATATCTAGAGCGAGGGGATTCCTCAGGAGTTGTTTTGGATGTGTCTAAGTCCGATTGGACAGTTTGGGTTGATTGGGTTGATGCTAAGTGGGAAAGGGATGAAGTGGGAAGCAATGTCAATAAAGCATGCCCATTCTCTAACGATGGGTTGCAGGCTCGGTATTGGTGGCTGCTTCTACTCTCCTGGCACTGGGGTAACTGGTCGTATGGCCCGAACGCATGACCCCAGCTCTTTCTGCGTTCGGGGTCTTGTTTACCGCACGGCCTAAATAGGTCCCACAGTTTGGCTTCAGCACGCCAGGACGTCCCCAACCGTAACAGAATATCCCAAGATGACCCTTTGTACAGTCTTGATATCTGTGGCCTAAGTCTCGGCAGTTCCAACATATATCCAACGAAGCGCGGTTAGCAGTGTTTCTCCTTAGCACTGGGGTAAGCGCTGCTACTTGTGGGTCAATGTCATTATCAACGTAGTCTGACAAGGGTATTACCTCCTCTAGCTCTTCGATTTGAGCTCTATTTCGGAAAGTGCGAGCCATAGTCAGCTGACAAGGATCGTGCCCAGAATTTTTCTAGCCTCTGGCAGATAATTCTCACCTCTTCCGTTGATCTGAATATTGTCGTGGTAGTGGCACTCTGCAGAGCCGGGTCCATGTTTTCTCGGACAATTTCGAATAGCTCTCTGTCAGGAAATGGTCTTCGAAGCCGACCGTTAAGCCGTTGTACGTCCAGCAGGAAATTATTGAACGTTTCCTTCGGGCCTTGTCTTCTTGTTTCAATGGCCCTTCGCGTTTCTTTTTCTGAGACATAGCTCCCGAATCGCTCGAGTAGGGCTGTCTTCATACCCTGCCAACTCGTATCGGGATATTTCCGTTTGTAAACCCAGAACCAGCTTTCAGCCGTACCTGAGGGGAAATTAGGCAAAATGCCAATTAAACGATGCAGCGGATAGATATCGTCTTTGGAAAGCATTTCTAGACGGAAGACAAATTCGGTGACGTCAAGTCCGTCTGGGGACCCGTTAAAAGATATCTTCCATTTTGGTAGCCTTGGCTGCCAATGAGGAAAGCTTGAAGTTTCTGGGCGGCCACTGTACTGAAAATGGCCACTGGGTTGATTCCCGCTAGGGTTGCTTCCGCGATTTTGTTCTGTACCGTACTGAAAATTACCACTCGGTTGATTCCCGCTAGGGTTGCTTCCGCGATTTTGTTCTGTACCGTGCTGAAAATTACCACTGGGTTGATTCCCGCTAGGGTTGCTTCCGCGATTGTGTTCAGTAGGGAAAGGAGTTGTTGACAAGGGATCAATCTGATTGCCCAAGCGCGGCGTCAGGGTTGTATAGTTTAATGCATTCGTGGTTGTGCTAAAAAACTGATTAGGAGACCTTCCTAGATCCCCAGCTGTATTCCCAATTATCGACAGAGATGGAAGTGTCAAACTTTTAGGAAACTGAATACGTCGACGTGCTGCGCCTGTACCAACATTAGCGGCCACAGCTCCTTCAACATTTGTCTCAAAGCTAGTTGGTGCCGGAGTACTAGTTGCTCCTGCAGGGGCTTGGAGCTTTTGGCTCTCAGAGGCATCCCTACGAGGAGGAATCTTAATTTTCATGAATTCCTTAATAAACTCGGATAGGGCCGATACTTGTTCAGTGGCCTCTTCTGTATGATCTGTCGATGAGCTAGCTAGGTGACTCAATCGACATCTCACGCGTTGACAGTCGTCATGCGTTTGGACTTTATTCTCCTTAATTAGCTGAGTTAGCAAGGCGAGATTTTCTTTACAAGTTTCAAAGTCACTTCCCGCCTCGGATGGATCGTGCATAATTGTTGGTGCTCGACCAGGAAACGATGCCTCTAAATCCAATAATTCTCTAAGTTTGGTAGAGGTTTCGGGATCAGTTATATCTAGGCCCCTGACCTTATACTCAACATTGCGTTCGTCTTCTAATAGGAATTTGGGATCCATTATTAGTAAATGCGAAAGGTAAACGAGTTACGGATATAAATACATATTAAAATATGAGGTGAATAAAGATATTTAGGTTATGAAGGAATGCAATTGAAGATAATGGAGAAACAAAAATATATATATATGTGTATACTAAAATAAAATCAGTAGAAGTAAGATAAAATACAATAAGGTATTCGTTGGTTTCGACTGTATAAATATTGTCTAATCTTGTTACCATACAAAAACGAGGACACTATAACTATACCGAATAACCAATAAAGACTAAGGATATACCTATATATACCAGCCGAGTGAGCTTCGGCTTAACTACGGGTAGAAAAAGAGATATATTAGTGCGTTGAACGAAAGGCAAAGAAAAAAAAGTAGTACTATTAAACAAATCAAAACAATCAAATAATTTAGAGGAAAGATTAAAGTTCAATAGAAATGCGAAAATAAGTACAGTTAATTAGAGATAAAACGTACCAGTATATTATAAAATAATAGAATTTAGACTGCAGATTCTGAGCCAATAAAATAGATGTCCTCGCTCTTCAGCTTCCAACAAGACGTGTACTGGTATATTTATATGTATATAAACAGAATTCAATAAAAAAAAGTAGATTTCCTGAATTGAAAGTGGTTAATATTTCTTCGATTGGTGACACGGTTCATTTAGTTCAGGTTTTAAGGGTTTGATGAGTCAGTGGCGAGTGGTCCAAGGTTTCCCTTATGTAAGTAAAAGATTCAATAATCGCTATCATCTCCACCAGCGGGGCTAATAGAGAATATAATCTGCGCAATCTAACAGCCCGTCATGCGGAGTAAGCGATTGGATAATTTTTCCAGAAATAATTATTTAACAAACGACAACACATATCAAACCTCAAGCAGGGAAACCTTCAAAGGCCACGTATCACTACTTGACGGTAATGTTGTCGACAATGAAATAAAATAAAAACCAAAAGGTGTATAAGTCAGAAATAAGAATAGCCTTCTCTATCGAGGTTTTTACAAAATCACTAAGAGTCGTTAATACCAATCGAACATAAGGGCGAAACCTGCAGTGAGGAATATCCTAACCACTTAGCGAAAGCATTGACACGAGCACTTAAGAATGCAAAAGTGTTAAAGAAGTCGGAGTTAATCTATAAACGAACAAACCTAATAGATCGACGCTGCGATTATAGCGCAACCATATTCAGTTGATATCTTAACTCATAAATATAAACAGCAACAAAAAAAAACATTCACTTGTAAGCTGCAAAAAATTTTGCTTGCATTGGGCGCCATATTTGTAACCGGCTAGCCAGTCATGTTCCCCTCTGAGCGTGGCCGCTTGCCGACCATCGAACTGAGCGAGACAGATAACTTGCTATGGCTACTTTTTGCCCCTTGGTTGGTATTTAGGGACAATGAGGGTTGACCTTTAGATGAGCAGGTACAGACTTTTGCCGGCTCAAGCTCAGGGCTTGGGTAGGTTCTGTACTTTGCTCTCCGATCAACTACCTATTGCTGTCCCTTTGGAAGGTAGAAAGAAATAGACACAAATAAAATTAAGACCAAAAAACAAAAAAAAAAAGGCTTGAAGATAGAAGAGGTGACACCAATTAGAATGATGGGTCACCCCGGGCTACCTGCATCACCCACCACTGCACTCTTCATACTCCTAGGTGAGCCGCCTGCCAGTTGCTTTATCCTCCCGGCATCTCTCCCCAAAACCCTAACCAAACCCGACACCAAACGACAAACATGAAACTTAGCACATGGCCATTATCATTTGTTTATTTCCCCGAACACGCACAAAAGTAAAAAGGGTCACACTACTACACAAAGGCGTAATATATGGGTATTTGGAAATCAATTCATGAACCATAAGCGGGTATATACATAGGTATAGATATATTAAGATAAACAAGACATTAAGTTACTATACTAGCTTATATATTAATAATCATGACGCGTATACATAGATACATAGAAAAAAAATTACGTCGCTGTACTAGCGTATATATTGCTAATCAAGCTAATACGTGAGTATGTATACATGTATATGTTATATCAAAGAAACATTGAGAAAAAAAAATAATAAAAAAAATAAAGAGAAGAAAAAAATCGCTATGGAAGAATTCGCTAATCCAAATAACCCTTACATTTATACACTATTCTAGGAATCTATATAAAAAACACAAAAAAAAAAACAACAAAAAATAAAGATCGCTAAGTGGAAGTATGATGGTAGCTCACATGTATACAAATATATATATACGTACTATCTATCCGGAAATACTTCGCAAAACAAAACAAACTACTTCAATATAATATTCCGCAAAACAAAAAGAACTACGTTAATATATTAATGTACTAATTTAGATTTCTATAGAGAAAAGAAAACAAAAAGATATCGCCAAATTCCGACTTCATTGCTAATATATATACATATGTAAAACAAAAAGTTGAAATAAACGAACAGAGGAAGAAATACAGAATTAGCCTATAACCCCGAGAAGACAAGGAGAAGAAAAAAACAACACAATCTACTCACATTACAATTAATTTGTCGTAAATGTACTTACTTGTCAATCTCCCGGCGAAGAAGCGCTTCCGCGGCCTGGTGATTAACGCTGTGAAAACAAAACAACAACAAAAAAGACGGACAAAAAAAGATAACAAATTTCTCCTGCTTGCTCTTGGCATTTTTTTTTTCGTTTTCTCCTATCAGTGGATTTTGCTGGTTTCTCCTCCGTTCCACTATCAAGTTCCGACGATGATTTTGGATGATGTTTAACCCCAAGGAAATCTTTGGGCGCTCTAGAAGGCGCCAGGTTTGGCCCTATCGATGCTGCGCAAGCTTTACTGGCCTATTTCTGTACTTTTTGTTTGTTTGTTACTTTGTCCTTTCCCTGCGGCACTGATCCACACCGTGCAGGCCAAATACTGTCACCTGATATCTGTACTCGAAACCAACAGAAAGAAGAAACCTCACTAAATAAATTTTTCCCGGCAATGAGCAAGTAATCACACCTCACCTTAGATTTATCCAAAATTCCCTTCTTTGAGGGCAGAAAAAAGGGCTTATGCTGTCACTCAGTAACTATCAAGTCACATCCACAAATAAATTTATAAAAAAAAATGTGAACTTCTCGGATGAACGTCTCAATATTTCCGGCATGCACGCACAATTGCTCGATGCCCAGTCTTTATTTAAAGAAATGTTAATATAGCCACTACTACTTCTGATTTGATTTTTTTTTTTTTTTCAAATTCTGTAAGGGCGCACAAGACGAACGAAAAACAAAACACAAAACTGGACGAGCTCCCGCGGAAGATCTTTCTTCCATCGATTTGCTTTACTATGTGGGGTTTCGATCGCCACATACCGAAAAAGACGATACGAGGGAAAGTTACTCAAGTGCATTGCATCTGATTGATCAGCACCTTTGTTGGGTGATCGGAAATGCTCAAATTGCATTTTCTTTGTTTTCCAAAAAGAAACGTTTAGTGGGCGATTTATTTTATTAATTGTCTCGAGGAAAGAAAAACAATTTTTCCCATGCGCATTTGAACAAAAAAAAAATCATTGAACTTTTAACCAGTCTGGATTTAAAAATGACCTGCCCAATGATGAGTAAATAAGCCCTCGCACCCCAAGAAGAAAATTAGATATTATTTACTTGCAAAGAAAAAGATTATAGCCGTTACAAAGTGCTTTCGCTCACTGTGAACGGTGTTAAAGTGACATTTTGGTGGTTAAGTGGTTTCGTTAAAGAATTACCCCAAATATGTAACAAAATTGGCGCAGCCGGTAGGATCAAGGTAGCTTGATTTCTGCAAACAATCAAAAGCTTAAATTCCTTGATACTGCGAACCAAAGGGGAACCTTTGACGACGCTATTCAAGCCAAGTCACCCCCAACACTCGGGTAGATTACATCTTTAGACGCCTCTGCTCCAGGCGAGCACGCGTTCACGCCAGTCAGTGCAGAAGCACCACCGAGGGAAATAAAGTCTACCAAAAGCCACCCAGAAGGACGAATACGAAGTCCCGAAGTGCCGAGAAAACAGCAGGCAGCTCGCTCATTAGACGACTTCGATCCAGAGTTGAAGGAGAATTCGAAGGCGGCTTTCATAGGGGGGCTAACTAACACCAGGGGAAGTTAAGACGACTCAAGGCCCCCCGGCAGCAAATAAATCAGACGACAGCAGACAAAAGTACTCAGAGGGAATACGAAGACGGTTAAGGAAACCCCCCTCCAAACTACATCAAAGGGAAATAAGCAGGCTGGAGCCCCCCTTTCAACCGACAATTCATGTCAGAAGACAACAGCTCTAATCCACTCCAACAGGAACCAGAAGCAGCAAAGAGGACAAATCCTCCACCTTTAGCCGACGCGGGAGCAGCCCCAGGTGCCAATACTACGCACCTCCGGAAAGGTACATCATCAGCTGCAGATCAACAACCAACACCAACTCCAACAGGACCTCGACTCCGTAGTGGAACGGTATTGTCAAGTCCAAATAGCCAAGTAAGTCTTAATAATTTTTTACAAAAATTGTACACAAGAGCACGGGATTCGGACAAGCTCACAATTACTCACTGTGAGGCTTTAGACAAAAAATTAAGTAAGGAACGCGAGATCAGACTCGCTAGAATAAAAGAAGTAAAAGAGAATACAGTTCAGTTCAGAAAGGAACTCGAACAGCTGTCCGAACCCTCGCGCTCACTTGATTTAAATTTAAATAAAGATACAAGTGATAGATTAAGTGATAGTGGTAGTGATAGTGACAGTAATAGTGAAGTACCAGACCCAACAACAGAGGACCTTTTAATAGATTGGCTGGAAGAATCCTTAACGGAAAGCAGTCCAGAAGGTAGTCCCATTAGTCCACCTAATTTTAAATATTCAGCCAAGAGGCTACAAAATATGGTGGACTACGCCAAGGTCGCAAAACTGACAGCGCAGCTCGTCCCCTTATTTTCGGGTGAAAATACCCCACAAATGGGACGTGAGCTGCAGACCTTCATCGGTTGCTGCAAGCAAACTATGCAGTGCCTTGACGATGAAGAAAAGGTGGCTTTCCTTCAGGTTCTCCCCACAAGATTAAGAGGTGATGCATATCAGCTATTCGCCTCAGACGTTCCTACTTCATTCACTGAGGTAGAGGAACGTTTGAACAGGACATACCCTCCCCGTGAGACTTATCAGGAATTGGTGAACAAATTGATTACCACACGACAGAACCCATTGGAATCTCTCACTACTTTTGCTACAAGGTTGAAGCAGCTGTTGACGATCTGCAATGAGGCTGCAACACAAAAGTATGGAGCTGAGGCAGTCACATCACGTGTAGCTACTGTCAGCGAAAGGGCCATACATATACAGATTGCCTAAAGCGCAAAAACACCCCTTTCTGCTCGAACTGCAAAAAATATGGACACGACGTTCGTGATTGCAGAACAAATAGACAGACACACCAGGACTTCACCCAGTCTCAACAAAACGTTCCTCAACGCCTCCCCAGGAGACCACCAACAGAACAGCATAACACAAAAGGTCTCCAAGTCTTTAACATAAGACTCAAGTGTAATTTTTGTGGTCGCCGTGGACAAGCAGATGAAAACATAATAAGTCGAATCATGCCAAATCTTAACCTCAGTAAGATTTGTCAGCATAAAATATAAATTCAATCGCGCAACAAAGTAATTAAAAGATAAAACCGACGCGAGAATTCAAATGCGCAACAATATAAGAAACGATAAGACGACGGGTTGGTGGCTCGATATTTATGAAAATATCGGATTTTACCTCCGTCCGGCGAGAAATTCTTGTGAGCATGATTAAACATGCTCAACGAAAAATAATTTTCTCAGGATAGGAATGCTAATTAAGCATTTTCCTATCCTGACTGTCGCGGCTTAATGAATTAAAAATTAAAAGTCGACAGAGTTGGTTTTGATTTGCCAATTCGTTCGCCTCGCGGATATTTTTGAGTTGTGCAATCTTGGTCGTTTTAAAAAATCCATAGAAAAGAAACTAAAGATCGGGTGCTTTCGAAAAGGAATAACATTTATTCGCCTGGTTAATTAAGGAAGGAGGATTGTGAGTGATTAATTAAGATCAGTTTGAGATAACATGGTTTATTAAATAAAATAACTGAGCGCATATAAAAATAAGGAGAAGTGTGTTTTATTGTGACAAAACCCTCGTCGTTGTTTAGGCAAAACACAAGTGCTTTCGCTCACTGTGAACGGTGTTAAAGTGACATTTTGGTGGTTAAGTGGTTTCGTTAAAGAATTAGCCCAAATACGTAACATATCCGACGATTTAGTATAATGTAATGTATGTATCTCTGGTCAAGAGTTGTTTTTGATTTTTTGTAGATAGTTAAGTTTGCCTAAAGGGCACAATTTTTCCAAGAACAAAGTTACAGGTGTCGAAAAGTTTTGGCGAGGACGATTAAGTCTTATATCTTTTTTTTGCACAACAACTAAGGAATGTATAATGTTTTTTTTTTAATTTGTATTAAATATGATATAGGTTGTACATATCCGACGATTTAGTATAATGTATGTATCTCTGGTCGAGAGTTATTTTTGATTTTTTGTGGATAGTTAAGTTTGCCTAAAGGCCACAATTTTTTCAAGTACAAAGTTACAGTTGTCGAAAAGTTTTGGCGAGGACGATTAAGTCTTATATTTTTTTTGCGCAACAACTAAGGAAATATTTTCCGACTATAAGTACAAAGTAAGTAGAGTGCTTATTTTTATTTTTTTAAAAATATATATATTTTTAAAAAACTTCTGCCGTTCCAGAATCTTCATAGTTGAGTAATACTCTATGCGATTAAGAGAGCTTTTGAATGGTACCAAAAAACCAACCCATTTAGTATTCTTGGGACAATAGTTTCCTTTCCTGTAATGTAAAATTTATTGTTTCACGGTTTTACTAGTTAACTTAACTTAACTTCGATAAAAACCAAAAATAAGTCTCATTTGCATCACCCTTTACGGAATATAAATTTCTGGCTATATCTGCATATTTTTTCTACTTGGTAATATATAAAAAAATATTTAAGCGGATTGCGGAGCCCATCCTTCTAAAATTCGCAAAACAACATTCTCTAATTCTGCTGATAACCAGCATGTGTAAGATTAAGAAGTCTTAAGTATTTTGTATGTTTTGACACTAAAATATTCTGGGAACTTCCTTTATTCGGTCACTTTTCTGTCAGATTACCATTTTTCGCTATGGGAGAAAAACAAATAAATGCAACGACGAGCAAGTAATCAATATCTTCAGGCTCTCCGGAATTTGTTTCGCTGCGGCTCATGATATGAACATAAAGATAGATGAATGGCATGTACCTACATGCCATAGGTTTAGCACATCGTTTTTAAGTAAAGTTTTGCTTTAGAATACTACTGATCGATGTTAACCAGGGCTGATAACTTTTATGACTTTTAAAGTAAAAGGCAAGAGTAACCGAAATTGTAAGACTAAAAAACCATTATAACCGTTTCATTTTAATATTTATTATAAAATTTTTTAATAACCGGTAATTTTTAAAGTATATTTTTCAGTAAAATAATAAAAGAATTTTCTTTGACTTTAATTTTTGCCCGTCAAATATTTAAAGTATAAAGAAATATTACGTCATATAGATTTTGAGGACCCCGTACTAAAGGGTCTTTCAAATTGAGTTTTCAAAAGTACACGCCTGTGTAACAAACTCCAAACATCGAACGCACCCATATTATATGTCATTTTGACAGCTGAAGGTTTGCCATTTATAAAAATAGAGTCGTAAACATAAACAAACAACGTATTGAGATTATTGAATTATTTTATGAAAAAGGTCGACCTGTGAGAAACATATTTTGCAAATTACGCGATGTTTATGGTCGACGCAATCGTCCAACTGAGTAACAAATTGGTAATATTGTGCGTAAATTTCAAGAAACTGGTGCAGTACAAGATCGAGAAAAACGTCAGTATGCTCGCACCGGTTGTTCAGAAGAAAATATTGGTGCTGTGAGTGATAGTGTTGCAGCTGACCCCAATACGTTAAACTCCCGACGTTCACAACAATTGGGACTTTCTCAGCCAATTGTATCGCATATTATGCACAAAGATTTAGCGTTGAACGCCCACAAAGTTCAATTGACACAAGAATTGCTGCCACAAGATCATTCCATGCGTCAGGGCTGTGCCAATTGGATACTGGAACAAAACGACGATTTAAAAAAAAAATCATCTTTTTGGACGAAGCACATTTCGAGATCGATGGCTACGTTAATAAACAAAACTGCCGTATTTGTGGAGAGGAAAACCCTCGCGTGATCCATGTTATATATCTAAAACCATACCTGAAAAAGGGTAACAAAAAATTTTTAATTAAAAGAATTCATTCATTCATTCATTCAACTCAATCAGTGAAGAAAATTGCGTCAGCAATTTTCTTCACATTCCATAAAGTCAAACGAAATTATTCCCATGGCAAATTTTGCCTTCAGCAAAATTTGCCAGTAGAAATAGTTACTTTTAAAAAACAAAGCAAAAGACAAATCGTACCTTCAGTACGATTTGTCGTGAAAATTACAATATGTATGTACGAGTGTACATACATATCACAAAAAAGCTTTCGCGATAAGAAGAGCGCGCCGCTAAAATACATTGTATGTATACGCGCGCGGCAATTCTAATCGTCGTGACGGTGGCTGATGTTTATAAAAGCGTCAAATTTCAAGCCTCCGTCCAACGGAAAATATTCTGGACTTGTTTAATCAAGTCCAGAATAAATGAAAATTTTCTCAGGGTGAAAATGCAACTATGCATTTTCTACCCTGAACGAAGGCCCTAGATCGCGACAAAAGTGATCAAGAGCCGAGTTGAATTTTAATCTGGATTAGCGGCGGTTCGGCAGTAAAAATTTTAAAAAGTAGAGTTGAAAAAAAAATCTTCTACGAGCGAGTTGGATAAAAATGTTAAAAAACGGCGGTTGGCGGTGGAATTTTTAAAAAACGAAGTCGGGTTGGATTTTGAACTTGGTAACGGGTCGGTCTCGGTTGTGGAATAATTTTGTTAGTAAAATACAAAAGTAAAAAAAAAGAGAGTTGAATAACACGAAATTAGAACGTAACCAGAGTTGTAAAGAAAGTAAAGGAGAAGAATTAAGTTAATCTGTAAAAGAAGAAAAAAATAAAATAAAAGTGGAAAACCAAGAAACAGTGTTTTTAAAGTGACCCGAAAAAGGTTCTGTAAAAGAAGAAAAAAATAAAATAAAAGTGGAAAAGAAATAAAAGTGTCTTTGGATAAAGCCCCTGCCAGAGTCCCGCCAAAGGTACGTAACATCCAAGACAGACGAACGCATCCACAAAGAGTCACTGTCTGGTGTGCATTGTGGTCTGGTGGTGTGATTGGTTCGTACTTTTTCGAAAATGATGCTGGAAGAGCCATAACCGTAACCGATACCAGATATCGCGACATGATCACAACTTTTTTCTGGCCAAAACTGGAGAGTATTGACATGTGGTTTTAACAAGATGGGGTTACGTGTCATACAGCCAATTACTGCATACAAAGTTTCCAGACCGTGTTATTTCCAGATTCGGTGACGTGAATTGGCCTTCAAGATCCTGTGATTTAACACCGTTAGACTTCTTTCTCTGAGGCCATGTGAAAGTACAGGTCTACACGGATAATCGTCGAAACGTAGAAGCATTGAAAGCAGAAATTATTCGAGTTATTGGTGAGATACATCCAAAACTATGCCAGAATGTGATTGAAAATTTTGATAAAAGAATCAGGTACTGTAGCGACGCAAGAGGTGGTCACATGGGAGATATAATTTTTAGAGTATAAATGGCAAACAATGTACTTCAAAAATAAATAAAAACTTTTTCAGTTTCAATTCAAATTCTATGTCTTTTATTTATTTACTTGTGAAAACTCAATTTGAAAGACCCTGTAAAAGCAATTGCTGGAATCGATCCAAATTGTTTAGCTCCAAGCTTAATACCTTTAATTATACTTTTCCCAAACCTTATTGATACGAATGATATCGATGCATTAGACGAGGAATGGCGTCTTGTGCAAATACAGGAATTTGTACCAAAGTCACTTTTATTTGAAGAATAATGGAACTCTATTTTTAATATTACCAATGCCCTAGGTGATAAAACGTTTCCAAATTTGGAAAAATTTATTAGTTGTCTTATGTGCCTTCCACATAGTTCCGCAAGTGCGGAAAGAAGCTTTTCGCAGGTCAATATAATTAAAACTAAAAACAGAAATTCTCTTAACGTAGAAACTATAAATTCCATAATGGTTGTAAAGGAAACTATTTCAGATATTGGCCTAACCGATTGGATACCATCAAAAGCTTTAATAAATGAATACAATAAATAAAAGTAAGATTTATAAACTACTTTTCGGCAGCAGCCTAAAACGAATATTCAATATTTTTTTGATTTTTGTAATTTTTGTGATAAAAAAACGAACAAGAAATATATTTAGAAACTTATATAAATATGTACTAATATATACCAAATATTTTGACTGAGAGCACAAAAATGTGATAATATTATAGCAATAAAAAGTTTGTGCCATTAGAATTAAAAGAAAAAAATACTGATGTAATGTAAATTTATATTATTTCCTAGAAAACATATTCTTGATTTAAATTTTGGTTGCTTGCATATTATCAAGTCAATTAAACTAAATCCAGGGGTTATATTTTCTCACTGTTAGTATTAATAGAATAAAACTAGAGATGTTGAGCATTCATATTGATGTTATTTTTTATTGTATTCAGAAAATCTCTAAGTCCGATTCAAGCGACCTTTAAGTATATTACATGTTTATGAATATCTGGTTTTGCCAATAAATAAATAAAAATTAAAAGCAATGTAATAATATTATTACACTTAAAACACAAAAATGTGATATGTATGAACTATTAAATTTGGAATTAAAAAATGTTGTATTAAATATCTTTATAAAATATGAATTTTTTACATGGAGTTCAGGCTCCAAATTTTCTTTATCGTACATTTGACACATTTTGTTGATTGATAAGATACGTCTTCTCTTGAAGCAAATCTCCACCTCGATTCTCAGTCGGTCCTGAAGCTAAATGATGGTTATTACTTACCCCCTATGGACATTCCAAAAGAACATAAGCATAGATTGCATAAGCATTCATATTGTGGTCTCAAAATATCACACCATGCATATACAAATATCCATAATTACTTACCCTCATAAATTTCTTCATATGTCCAAATATGCATAAAAAGCACAAATATTCTTATTACTTACCTCCATAAATTTCTTCTCGCATAAATAGCCACTTATGATAAGTAAACATCGCATATCACTCGCAATTTTAAGAGCGGGATCAAATTACAAGACCCAAGCCAAGAAATTGACGAAGTCACATGGTTTAAAATCGTCTTATCTTTCCATTTTTTTTTATCCTTATTGTCCGATTGGCCAGTTGAATGCACCAATCAGAAAAACTTTTTGATACTTTTGCTGACGCAGGGGCGTCAGATATTTTCGATGATAAAAATATGTTACAAGACAAAAGAAGTCGAAGTTCAGGAGAAGCACTCCTCAAGTGAATACGCGATTTGGGAAGTCTTTTTTTTTAATCTTAATTCGAAGTTTTATTTGATCACTTAAAAATATTTTATCTAATATAAAATTGAAATTAAATTCGTTTTTTTAAAGAGTGTTTTTTTTTTAAAGAAAACCCTACCTGAGCTTTCCCCTTAAGTCGCTCTTCTCCCTAGGGAAAGCACAGCGACAAATTGGGTTACAACACACATTTTCTGAATATGCTCCTTTCCAATATTTAATATTTCCGGAAATGCACTTTGGCGCACCCTTTTTAATTTGCCATGATGATCTCTTATGTGATAAGAAAATGCACATTCTTTAGGTTTTCTTCCTTCACGCTGATTGGCAGCTGTTCGACTACGTTTTTTGATGAAGCTAACAAAAAGGAATCTTGAGCGACCTTACTACGCGATTCATAAAAGCTTTGTGAAAACTTTAAGACATCAGCTCCTCTTATTGTGCTACATTTTAATTTACTTTGGGATGTTTGTATTTTGATATTTTTGGAATTGTTTTTGAGAATATCTGAATAATTTAATATAACTTATCATGGAAATGAAATTGCAATCTCAAAAACGGGAAAACACGGTTCAACACCATAATTGATTTTTAACATTATGTACCGAGGTACTCTGTCAAATTTTATTATTTTGAGAGTATATACTGTGTTTCGACATAGATGGCACAAGAACTAGATGTCGCATGCAGTTCCAGAAAATGTATACAAATTTTATATGGCTGTATACGTCGAGTGATTAATATTTTCTTACATCTGCGTTGCTTAGGAGTTCAATGAAATGTATTCAAAACTGCTGTTAAAGAAACATTTGCTCTCGGCACGCTCTAAAATATATGTGGTAAATTTTAGAATGCACTACCCATTTCACGATCTGTATACTCTGCTCTGGTATGCCATGCGATATCTATTTCTTGTGCCATCTATGGTTTCGATCAACAGCACAGGGAGTTCTTATCAGAAGAACAATGAAACTGTGCTAGTGCCTGCTGTCTACACTACAGTAATTCAGATACCTACGTGGATGGTAGTAGGCTTATAAAGATTTATTTAAAAACCTAAATATTAATTCTTTAAGGAAAATGGGTTTTATTCATATTAAAATTATTTCTGGACAACTCATTCTAATTAATTTGAATTCATTTAATTTCGTTAGTCGCGTAGTCTATTTTTTCCAAAAGTACTCCGCTTTGGCAGGAAATTGTACTCCTCTTGAAATTTTCCAAACGACAGGACTGGCGACGGCCTTTGATTTGACAGGCACGAATTTTTTCGTATATGGCTGCTGGCACACATCGGAAAGTTTTCGTGGAACCTACCTACACTCTCCGCCAATAGCCGAGGCGAGCTAGCGTGCCGCCCTGCAGTCAACGCTGTCCTCCGAGTGATCTGTCAGCTCATGCTGACCCTGACAGTCTGGACTCTACGTTCCAAGCCAACCACTCTACATAGTTTCATAATAATGTCAGGAGTTGAGAACACACTTCTTGTTTTTGTTGTTGCTCCTGTAGATTTTTTCGTTCGTTTGTCATGTGTTTCTATAGTTTTTACATAGTATTGTCAATTAAGTGACATGAAGGAGAGTCTTTGTGTTAAATACTGTTCTAACTATTATAGTGTAATTCTTATGCATCCCATTACTGTGCAGTTATTAGCTACCTTTAAAAAAAACTAATAAAGTACCTTGCTTTTACTTTTAGACCCCGCAAAAATAGCCCTAGAATTATAACATAAATAAAATTTTCTGGTGTTTTCCTCCAGAAAAAACAGGATGTCCGGTATACATATAGAAGCTTGAAATATACATATAGAAGCTTGAAATAGACAATACTTTGTATCAAGGGGGTGGATGAATCATTTCGAAGTTTAGGGGGATTTTGGAATTTTGCTTACTTGATATATACATGTTATAAACTGACATATCTCAGATGATAATAAACCGTCTAGGATTTTCTATCTTCACTCCCCTGTCATGGGCAGATATAGGATGGAAAAGTTAAAAATTGGAAATATTCTTTTAACTCTTTTAAATTTTAACGATTTTCTGCCCAAATTTTCGCTATAGCACTTTCTTTCAAGATTAAGAAACCTTAAAATGTTGCCTTAATTTAACCTTTGCTTGGACCTATCTTACATGCAACAATTTTTAAGATAATCCTGTTTTTCTGCATATACGCCATCTTTTCTATAAGCATTTTCTGGAACTGAAGGCATTGCCCTTTATTCCAGGAATTTCTTGAGATAATTGTAAGAGTTAATTGTACAAAAACAGGTTTGTCTTAAGAACCGCTGCATATAGATTGGATTGGATGTTCAGGATCAAATGAAAGGATACATTCTGAAGTTTCTATATCTTGCAAGGAAGTAATATAAAAAAAAAAGATTTATTTATCCTATAACTACAGACGACACTGAAATGAAAAGTTGATTAGGCGTCCAGTGAAAAGCCTAGACGGTTTACAGTTTACTATCATCTGATAATTGTCATCTTCAAAGGATCTACATAAATCAAGAAAATAACAGGCTGTTAGGGGACAAAGCTCTTAAAATCTAAAATCCCCCGACTTCTAGACGGATTCATTTTGCTTTCCCTCCCATGTAACTTTTTGTTTATCTCGACCTCCTCTATCCTCCCATTCAATATATCCGTGCTTAATCCGGGCGAATGATGTGAATGATAATTTAGAAGTCTTTAGGGAAGAGTTAGAAAATGATTTCAAAAGTTCGTAAATTTGTATCTACATATAACGAATCGATTATATACCTACCTCATATGTTTATATACATAAAATTTCACGAAGAAGCTGGAATTGACCTGGAAGTTTTAAAAGTAATCCAAGATGACAATATAAGTAAATTTAATACCAAAGGGAAAACTAGGTCTGAAGCTTAAATTTAAAAAGCGTCTGAATGACTGGCGTATTCGAAATGCAAGCTGATATATAACATTATAAGAGGAGATACGGAACAAAACCGACAAATCCACTCTTATCACTATTTTTTTTTGGGTGGGTATTGATACCACAAATAAAATTCCACAAAGAAAGTTTTTCAGAATCCCTGAAATCCTTTCGAAAATATTGTTTGAAATCATAAGTTTAGTTCAAGAGCTCCAAGAAATTTTTTTTCAAAAAAGGTGACTGGATTAATCCGTTTTTGCTTCGCAAAACAAACACTTAATATGACTGTCATTTCACACAATATTTACAAATTTAATAAGTAAGAAACTTTTCTTATTACTTTTAAGGGATTCACCTCCAAATTATCAAATTTTGACGAAGAATGCCAGGAATCTACTATTTCTAGCAGTATTCAGTCGTGGTTGCTAGAAAGTTGTCCAAACTCACCTCAAAGCGATATAACTCCTCTGGTAGATTTATATCAACAACATCATTTGCACTTACACAATTTGAATTTTTGTTTCACAATTTAAAAAGTTTATTTCAGAAAAGTGTGGCAGGAAAAGCGACTGCTAACGAGTACGCAAATACCAAACATTTCTGCCAAACATCTCGAACAACTTTAACAATATTATTAATGATAATTGGTTGTCAGAAATATCACCTGTTATACGCTCAACATTTACGCATTGTGGCAATATTTCTCCGAAAGGCAAATTGATTGATAAATATTATTCAAGATCAAAAAAGTACCAAAAGCTAGGTTTTATTAAAAGTTAATATAGAGAAAGAAGTATTAAGCCATCTTCGTCAAAACAATGTGATGAAATATGCGATGAAGGAAAAAAGTTTAAATTTTTCTTAATACAGGGTTTTCGCCGCCGTACTGTTGAGCGAGTAGGTGGTGGGGTAGGCGCGTTCCAGAGCCCACATGTAGATATTTTTAGTAGCCATGGAGCAGTGGTCGGGTTTGTACCGTGCGTTTATTGTGGAGGCGTTTTTTTAAAAGTGACGATCCTGCGTTGCTGCTCAGCGGCAGTTCCATTCGCATTTTAATGTGGGTCCAAGAGGAAGAGTCTCAGCACGTAACTCAATTACGCTATGGATGAGTAACTTCAGAGCTACCGGTTCAACCTTAATACGTACGCAGACAGGCCGTCCAAAATCAACCCGGACGCCATAGAATATCGATCGAGTAAGATCAGTTGTGAAAGCCAGTCCTAGGCGGCTGGCCCGTAAACAAGCTACTGCTTTGCACATGTCTGGCCGCTCGGTAAGACGAATATTGCGTTTCGATTTGCATTTCCACCCATACAAAACTTCCAGCAATTAAAGCCTAACGACTATGTAAATCGAAAAGCATTTGCAGAGCAAATGTTTGACTTGATGACTGATGACAAAATTTTCCTGCTGAGCGACGAGGCACTTTTCCATCTTGACGGTTATGTAAACAAACAAAACTTTAAGATTACTGTGTGGTGTGCTGTAACGAAAAGTTGTGTCATTGGGCCATACTTCTTTGAAGAGGGTGGTCGAACTTCCTAATCCCTGAACTTCAAAGAAATCATTAAGTGCGCAGGAGACTGTGGTTCCAGTACGATGGGGCAAATGCCCATACAGCCAATGATGTGATGGACTTTTCGATAAGCAAGTTTCGTGGCCGAGTCATCTCGCGTTTTGGGGACATTGCATGGCAAGCTCGCTCCCCAGACCTTTCTGATTTTTTACGTGGGGGTTCCTTAAAGCAAGAGTTTACACAAACAAGCCCCGCACACTGGACAAACTGAAAGAGTCCACAAGCCAAAAAATTGCCAACCTGTCTCCTGCAATATTAGAGGTGTTCCGAGAGCTTCAGTGTAAGACTGGAAGAATGCTTAGTCAAAGAAGGACATCATTTAAGGGACGTTATCTTCAGATCTTAAACTGATGAAATCGGTTGTTCTGATGTTATTTTCATTAATTTACTTGAACAGCCTTCTGTAATAACGAATAAAACAATTTGTATCACTTTTAATATTGGTGTTGTTTTTATTTTAAAACCGTTAGATATTTTTCCCGCACCCCGCACATATTATATAATAATGAATAAAACAAATTTTTACATACAGTTGATGACGAAAGGCAAATTCAAGCGAAATTGTGGCAAAAAACAGATGCTCAACCTGAAAGTATTGTCAGCGATAAGTGGACATTCTAAATTCAAAACTAAATATTTTAGAAGAATGTCCCCTCTAAAAAATTCCATCAGGTTATATGTATACATGTAAGTAGATTTTCTCTTTTACTAAAAGTTGTATAGTAATGATTATTTTTATTACTAAATCGAGCTTTTTCCTTAGAGAGACGTACTGCTTTTTTCCAAGTTTCCACGTGGCCAACTTTCATACAGAACATTCTTCCTATTTTTGAGAAGAATATAAAAAATCCATCTTATAAGGAATTACTTGCATTGCTAAATGTGAATATAAATGAAGGTAAATATCTCAATTGTGAAATTTTATGCAACATGATTTAATTTATATAAGTACATTATTTATATATTTGAGAATTGTACTTTTAATTTATTTATTTTTGATAATATTTCGATAAATGCATGCTAACAAAACAATTTTTTTTTTTTTTTTTAATTTGATTAAAACTTTTAATATAGACGAGAAAAATGCAGTTTGCTTTGTATTAGATCCGAACTAACGATCTTTTGCTTGATAGCACGAATGGCTTAACTCTGAATTAGTGATGTACGCAGCATTCTTCTAGAGGTCAGCCCAAAGGCAAAAGCAGTGCCAAGTCAAAATTAACTCGTTTCAATCCAGTTCGAAAATTGGATGGAGATTAATTAGCAAAATATTATTAAAAAATTAGTTTTCGTGGTTAACTGATGTTAATCAATTTCTATCGTTTTCTAAAGATGGTAAGAACTACATTATATGTATTCTTCTTATAGCCAGTTTCACAGTCGAGCTAAGGTTCAGTTGAAACCATCCTCCAAATTTAAACGTAGTTTAAACCAAATCGGGTTTCACAGTGAATTTTTTTAGTAACGTTATAGTACTGATTAAATTATGAACTAAATTAGTTATCGCCGCCATTGTGAAGCAATTTTTCTATCAATCAATCTGTCAATTGGAAAAAGTAAACAGACCTGAAAGTAAAAAATAAATAATATGATGTTATGTTGACTAATTTTAAATATGCCACCATCCAAAAGTGCTGCAAATTTTAGCAAAAGTGAGCTATTGCTTTCAGTAGTGCATAAAAAAGGCATATAGTAAATTGCAAAAAAACGGACAAGTATAGATTCGAAGACGAAGTGACAAAGTTCTTTATTTAAACTGAAACTGAATCTACCATAAAAATCAACGGCGATCCACTCATTAAAATGATTTGGCCAATTTTTAATTACTCTCGGTCGTCGACAGAGTTTTGAATTTACTCAAAAAGGCTTCTTAATCGTTAAAAATGTCTAAATCTGAGTGCATGATAAAATTATTTTCTTGATACAAACAAACAATGCTACTGTCAAAATAAAATGTCATACATTTCAAATACTTTTATCATGAGTTTAAACTGAATGATGGCACGGTTTAAACTCTAGTTTAAACCAAACTGTGAAACCCATTTAAACATAATTAAACTCAGACTGTGGAACTAGCCATTAGCAGTATTCTCTAATTCAATTTGAAAATCCTAGGTGCATTGGTATCTTCAGAAAGGACAATAAAAGCAGACAATACTGTCAGTTCAGAAATATTTTTTCGACTTCTCCACAACTAACACAGCCGAGAGTTTTGCCGAGTGGAATAGAGAGTTTGGTAAATCTCATTACAAATTCCATGAGTTACAGAATTGCGAGTGGAGAGTTAAGTGGCAAAAGTGCTCTCATCTCCACAACTCCACAACTCTCCGAGTTAGTGAATCCGGCCACAGGATGGGAAGGCAGATGCAACCTGGAGATTTATATATAAGTTATGTAGCTAGTACTTAAATTAGTTAAGTATTAGAATTAAAAAATATTTTTTTTAGTTAATTATAACTAGGTAGCGCTAGCCGTAGTTTAGAAGTAAGTCATATGTTAGTTAGAAATTCATATACATATTTAAGAAGTATGATAACTCAAAAAGATTAATTGAACTCCGGGCCAAAGAAAAGCACGTAGGTATTATAATCAGGGACTAGGTTTAGATAAGAAAATTTTGTTAGGTTATGTGTACAAATTAGCGCAAATAAAATACTTGAAATTGAACTTGTGTGTCGTCACTATTAAACGGTATTTAGTCGGTTCCATTTCTATAAATTTTGATATTAAGGTTTAACTGATATTAATAGTGCGTAATTTGTGGATATAGTTTTATATTTCATTATTTGCGTTTTGTTATTATTATTTCTGCTGAATGAGAGACAAATCACGGTAAGAATTTTAATGTTATATATTTTTAACAACATAAATATGGTACAAATTATAGTTGAAATGGAACCTCATCTTGAAGAGCCTGTATTGGAAAATAAGAAAATACCAGGAAAGAATTTTCAAATTGCATGGCTTAGTTTGCCGTAATATAAAAGATGGCTCCATCAGGTGCAAAATGACAACTCAAAAGTATACTGCCGAGCATGTAATGCGACTTTTCATTGCGAAAAAAGTGAACTCGATAAATATTGGAATAGAGCCAAACAGTTTTCAAGCATTAAAAGCGCCCAAAATTCCTTCGTATCAACATTCTTCAAGACAGTCGAGTCAACGCATTCCAATAACGTAAAAAGTGCAGACATTAGACTGGCTGCATTTTTAGACTGTGGCATTTAATACTGGAGACCATTTGATTCCTCTACTGAAAAACACTTTTTTAGATTCGAAAATTTGCCAAGATATGAATCTTGGAAGAACCAAATTAACTAAAGTGGTAACAAATATTTTTGGAAAGATTCAGTGCGATAAATTATCAAATATTCTACGAATCAACATTTTTTCTATATTATTGGATGAAAGTACTGATATATCCGGGCAAAAAAACTGTTGTTGCTTAGCCAGATACGTTAATTCTATAGATGGAAAAATTATTAGAACTTATTAATATCGATGCTTCCGATTGCAGCAGTGAAAATCTATATAACAATTTTAAAAAGTGTTTTTTTTTATAAAAACATTCCTTTAACAAACATCTGTGGTTTTGCTTGCGATAATTCTGCGGTCCTGATTGGGAGTAATAATTCATTTTTCACAAAACTGAAAGAAGACGTTCCAAAACTATTTTTAATTAAATGTACTTGCCACTCGCCAGCTTTAGTTGCAAATAAATCCAGTAAGCACATTCCCAAAATATGTGAAGAACTTTTGAGTGCTGTAGCAAGTTATGTACTTCTCAAATAGCCCCAAAAGTGACGCTATTTTAGCAGAATTTCAAGAATATTTTGATGTTGAGAGATGAAAACGTTTGCGTCCAGCGAAAACAAGATGGCTTGCTATGCAGCCGTGTGTATCCAGATTTTTAGAAAATTGGACAGTATTGAAACATATATTTTTGCACGACTCCACTGAATCAAACCGACCCAAAGCCAAATATTAGTTCAAGATAATGAACAATAAAAGTGTCAAGGCGCATTTTTACTTCTTAAAGTACGTTGTTCTTTATTTTAATACATTCAAACCTTCATTTCAATCGCGAGAAATTCTTATACACAAGTTGCGTAGTGAATGCTGCAAACTTCTACGTACGAAAAATTTGTCAACATTTCGTAAAGCATGAATTTATAGATGTATTAGATATGAAATGTGTCTCTGAATTGCAAATTTAACATTTATTGCCTGACAAAGATTTCGGATCAGAATGTGAAAGTTATATCCACGAAAGTCTTCATTTAAACGAACAGAATGAAACAAAAGAAGTTTGCAAGTCCTTTTACACAACGGTATTTCGTGAAATAAAAGCCAGCCTGCCATTAAATGAAGAGGTGCTTAAAGAAATGTAATTTCTATGCTCCCAAGTGGTGCTTAACATCACGAAAAGAATGTATTCAAAGAAGTTAATATTGATATCTGAAAAAGTACAGTGCAACTCTTTAGATTTAAACAAGGAATGGCGGGATATACCGGTTTCTTTCAATAAATTTGAAAAAAAAAACAGATTGTTGTTTCTAAGCAATAAGAAAGGCTACAAACTTCGAAAATAATTTATTGTTTCCAAATTTGTCGAAAGTGGCTGATTATGCATTGACATTGCCTCATTCGAATGCAGAATCAAAGAATATTTTCAGTTGTTACTGAGGTCCAAACTAAATACAGGTACAAAATGGGTATGACATGTTTGAATTCTATTTGTTCACTAAGATCAAATTTTCAAGCAGATGATACAAGTTGTGTGAAGCTTGTGCCAACGGAAAATCATATGCAGTTATATTTTATATTTTATTTTTTAAATTCCCTGGAATTATGTTATTTCCTTTTACTTTATTTTATATGAATATTATTTTATTGAATAAAATTGATTTGTTTTCATTACACTTATTTATTTTTAATTTGAATAGAATGGGAATTACATGGGAATTTGCGTGGGAATTTGATATTAAAAATGTGGGAAAAATGACCGAGTTTTCCAATTTTCGTGAGAATTTCGGGTTCGAAAATCTGGCAACGCTGGATGAGGGTGCGTATTCAGCTTCAGCGTTTTGTAATTTCCATGTCAGTCTTATTTCAAAAGAGGTCAGGAAAGGTAGTGCTTAAGTGTGCTTGGTGCAAAATAGTGGTGATCAGTATTTTTTTATTTTGTAAAATCATAAGGTAAGTGCATTAAAGTGTTAGTAAAATAATATTAATTTAGCTTCATGTGTTTATATATATATTATGAAAAATAAAATAATATACAAAACCATATAGACCAAGGAAAAATTAAACAAAATTCCAAGAAATCGAATAGGAATAATCCACAAAACAGCCGATAAGAAGAAAGCAGAGGACTCTTTTGTAGTATTTTGCTGTTAGATTTCGTAGAATTTTGTTTCAGTTTTCCTTTCTCTATATGGCTATAGCCATCATAGCAAATTAATAACATACAAAGACAACGTGTGCTTGGGCCGCTTACAATTTTTATGAGCGCAGACGTATAGTAAGCCTTCATTTCTTCTTAGAAATTTATAGAAAATGTATCAACAGAATTTTTTTTTCACTTTGGTGGCCGACTGGAGTTATTTTCAGATACAATACTTTTCATGTGCGTAGTTATCGGCCTCCAATAATGCATCAAATTGTAAAGAAAAAATTCCAAAAATACAAAAGTTGAAAAATGCTGCATACAGTAAGCTCCTGAACCCCTACTTAGTACTGATTAGTTACTAGTTAATCTTATGTTATTCCTTTAATTTCTTTAAAAAATTTTATAAAAGTTCTTGGCTCCCCAAATTAGATAATAATTTAATGATCAATGAGGATGCCAACCCCAATGCATCATCATTTATGTTGATTATGATATATTTAACTTGGATGAACAAAAACAGCGAAATGAGTTATTCGAAACTCTAAGCCATTGCCATATGACCCATCATTACGAAAGATTAATAGGTGTGTACAGGTTTTGTTATGTATAAAAACAGGGTATTTATCACATTTTAAATAACAGGTATGTTAATATATAGCCCAGATGCCTTCAAATATATTACGGAACGTAAACTCGATAAAATATTTAAAGAGAATGAATTACAACTTCTAATGAGTTTCGAGAATATTTGAAACCGTGGCGAATTTCAAAAGTATATACTTATTGATTTTGTTGTGTTACATGATACTCAAATAAATTGAAAAAAATTATTTAGGGATTTGAGTCTGTTGTGAATTCCCTGGATTCTTCTTTTAGCTACATAGACATGGCTACTGGTACCTTAAGCCCCAGCTGTTCCGAAGTTTCCTTGCTTGCTGACAGTAAAGTTATCTTCGTAAGTTAGTTTTGTATAATGGTGGTTTGTATTATACCGCACTTATTTTCACTAGGACTTACACATTTATTTACAAAACGCAGGAAATAATGTATTACGTTCATATAAAAAAAACTAATTTTAATTTACCACTTATTGCACGTGATATATTATTCAAAAATTCCGTTAAGCATTATATAGATAATAACGCTTTCATGCATGGAAAAGACTTCTTGCATATTTCTAACCAAATTTGTTTGAAATTTAAAGGAGAACGCGTGGTAATTTTTAATATATTACCATTTTTTTAAATTGAATTATCCAAATTGTTCAGTCGATTATATTTTGCATAAATTGGTGGTTGTAATTATGTAGTTATAAGAGCACATAAGTGGTATACTATATCTCTGACTTAAATAATTTTCAAGCACAGTTACGTATCTATTCCCGTAATATTGATTTTCTTGCTAATTCCTCAGATAACGGCAATACCTCGGACTAATTTGAACCATCAGAGGATCAGAAGTGGTTATTTTATAACACAGAGCCTTGGCCAACTGTGGAGCTGAAGTGGTTTTCAACATCACAAAGTCGATTGAAAAGAATAAAAGAAAGTGCATCGAAAAATATAACGTCAATTATAATGTCTTGACCTTCATTCACTCGAGAGTATGGAGATAGACTGGTAATTAAATGCAAATTATTTATTTAATGAAATTTTAATAACGTTACTTGTATATTTAAGACTGATTTAGATTTTGATCAATTGGAAGTTGGGAAAAACAACGGCAGGAGTTTTGTAGTCAAGTCCTACGTCCTACCGATTTATGGGACAAATATAAAAGACAAACTCAGTTGTAACTTATTAAAGTCGATAGAAGCGACTACTTCAAAAGGTAATTAGATATATATATATATATATAGGTCACGTCCCCACAACATTCACCCTTTTTTTTTCATATAATCAAAAGCACGCAGACTTAGCTAAATTATTCATTCCTCCGCCGGAAAATATATTTTTCTGAAAAACAAGAGTATCAAATAACATTTTTAATCATAATCATTCTCGCACGCGCAGAAGTAAGCACTTTTACTTACTCGAAGACGAAAAATCAAAACCTAATGAAAAGTTCAAGTTAATAAGAAAATCAGTCTGTTTTAAATTTACATATGAGTCGGTCGTAGTCGTAAAAGATTTATTTTTATTTTTATTAAATGTTTAAAATAAAAGTTGTGTTTTTCTTTCTGTCTTATTATTTTTTATTTCATTTATCTTGTAAAAAAGGTAAAATTCTAAAAGTTATATATATATATATATGTTTACAGCCTGGTAGATATATAGTAACGTACATTTTTATTTTTACTTAACATAGATGCTCGTGATGTAAAAATCGCCCTATTACTATCTTGAATTTTACCCCCAACAGCTATAGCAAAGGAAAAATCAACAACAAAAAATTTGGAAGTCAAGCATCTCTGACAGACAGAATTTCTTCATATTTTAGAGTTAATACTCTCAATGATTTAAGAAGCATTTAAAACCAGCAGTCGCAAATCTTCAGGAGAACTTGGCAATAGTCATAATAGTCTAATAGTCATAATCGCTCCTGAAGATATTTCTAATATAGTATATATTTATGGAATATATCTAGGACAATATAATTTATAAATATTTGAATATACTTCTCGCGATTTCTAATGTTTTAAAATACTTACATTATGTTTTTTATTTAGAATATCGAATTCAATCCAAACTTGTTTGACAATTTCTACAAATTTTCTTTTTTGGAATTGAAGCAACTGGCATAAATCCTTCAGTACGTGCCTTTTTATCGCTTTTAAGTGCATAAAAGGAAATTAAAAAAACAAAAAGTACATATTCAATCATTTATATTAAAATTTTTGTTTGTTTTTATTTCTCATATACCTTCTGTAGTATTGATTTACTATCAATTCATTTTTAATATAAACACATTTTTCCAAACGATTACATTTTTAAATGTACACAGCCTTCTTGTCTGCAGACTTTTTCTAATTTAAGGGGTTTAAAGAAGCATTTAAGAAATGTGCATAAAATTTCCATTTCAAAAGGTAATGAGTTGCAAACTGGCGAATCTAATCAATTGGTGGAAATAAGATATTGTAATACTCATTCCAAAGAATTTGCTTCTAGTTCTGGGGATGTGCAAGATTGTGAGACAGACGTTAACATTTCTACTCGATGTAAAGGAATGCAAGAGTATGAGAGTTACATTACTGCGAATTATATGCAAATTCATATTGTCCATTTATTAAGTTAAACAAATAATTTCACCACAGAAATGATTGATATCACTAGTAACTTCAATTTATGTATGCATATTTTTAGCAATTTTGTATAATTGCATATTTTTTGCATATTTAGCATATTTTTTGTATATTTTTTTTTGCCTAGATTTGCATATTTTTTTCATATTTGTATATTTTTATATAAGTGTGATGTAAACAATGTATCAGAAATAAATACGAAAATAATGTATGATGTAAATCAGTTTAAAAAGTTCGATCGAATATTACAAAACAAGTACGTTGCGTCTAGATAAATAATGGTCACACAATTATGTTGCCACTAGGAAGCGACTTGTAATGTATCGATGCCTAATTGTTGAAATCACAAATCAACAAAAATGAATTAAGCAATGCCATGAAAGTAGGTGAGTGCCAGTATCGCAAAATGATTGGGAAGGTTCCGGGGCTGCCTGAGTTTTAGGAAATGTCGAGTTTTGAGTAAACCTTCGATGGGTTAAGAACGCGGCGTTATTGTATATAGAGTAAATAAAGTAGTGGTTTTTATATTATTTCGGTGGTTTATTTAAATAATTTCATCCCCAAATAAATATCCATTACATAAGTATAGTTTTGAATCTGGCAACGCTCTATTTTACCCAAGATTTTGTGAACTAAAAGGAAAGTCCTGTCAATTTTTATATGTAATTGACAGTACATTTTTAATAATTAAAATTAAAATTCAAAGGTAAAGCGATTTTTGAAAAATTTAATTACGAACGAATGATCATTGATTTTGCCCATGTGCCTAGGGTATTAAACACAATTCCGACGAATAGAGCGGCCGATGACTACTGAAATTACTATGTAATACACGCTCCAGAAAACGTAGTCGGTACTGGCAAAGATAACCTAATAACAAGATAGGACACAGTCGAACAAAATTTGAAATTTTTCGTGTTTTTTCGACCAAACAGATAATGTCATATACTTTCATCTTTTGCATGAATGGGGGAAAAGAACTTGGCTATGCACTTTTGTAGTGCGACTGAGACAACGAGTTAAATACAAAAATCGAGAGAACGTAGGATTACCCGGACCATAAAATCTTCTTGAATATCTTCAAAACCCTTTCAAACTATTCACAATAATGTATAACAGTTCTACCAAACCTTTTTTTTTTTTTTGAAGAAAAAGATAAATTTCGCTTTGCTCCAAGTACTGAAAGGAGATATAAAATTCCTCTCAAATGTAATTCTCCTTTTTTGCCGAAAATATCAGAGAATCCAGCATGAGTTTCTCCCACTTAATCTCTTCACAGTAAAACGAATGTAAACAGCAGTGATGCCAGATTGGGCGCTTTTCCGCCGATTGGGCTATCTTTTTTAAAAATCGGCGTGTTAGAATTATATAAAAAGCGCCTCTGTCCAATTGGGCTTATTTTTATATTACATGCGCGCCCCCAAAAATTAGTTATTAAAAGAAATTTATAAAATTGAAATTTTGAACGAACGCAATTGTAAAATTACATTCAACTTCACTCATATCTAGTACTTATTTTTCAAGATCAGCCGATAGCCTATGCTGCCGGCGATGACGTTCGGGAGCCAAAAGAAACTAGATTATCTAATGTCATGTCAGGTATTTGTGCAAAAACTGAAGCGAAAAATTTATTAAGTTTTAAATATCTACAGTAAATAGGAATGGGGTAGTGGTCAAGATATGAGAAAAAGTATCGTAGGGAATGGGAAGAAATTCCTGAATTTAAAGGTTAGATATAATGGATAATATACTATTTGTTTTCATTCAAATGTGTTTCAAATTTGAAATAGGTTGGATAAATAGAAGTGAAAGACTTTGAGACACTCATGGTTTTTGTAAAGTATGCAATTCAGATATAAGAGCAGACAAGACAGATATCGGAAGACATTGAGAAACAAGACAACATAGATTAAATTTATCAAAAATTACTTCAATAAGAACTATGAGAGATTATGGTACAGAGTTGTTTCTTATCCCTAATTATTTTGTGTTCTTATAAAATTCAATTTTCTAGGTTTTGGTAATACTTTAAGTAAAGTTATTAAAACAGCTGAATTAAAATTAGCAATTTTTATTGCCTGCCATGTCAGTGTACAAAGCATCAACCATTTGGGTGATGTAATTAACTCTATTATTTCTGCAAATAATATGTGAAAAAATAATATTAATATTCAGATGCATCGAATAAAATGTATGGCGTTAATACTAAAGGTGATTGCTCCATCTTATTTGAAAGAACTTATAAGTGACATAAATAATTCGAAATATTCATTGATAGTAGACGAATCAACCGATATTTCTACGGTAAAATATTTATATATTTGTGTACGATAATATTCCGGCAGTTCGCAGAATATTAAATCAACCTATTTAGGTTTAATAGAAGCAGTTGAGACCACAGCAAAATCGTTGTACGAAAAATTGTTATCTTTTTTAGAAAATATTTAATTTAAATAAAAATAATTTTCTGGGCTTAGGCACAGATAATAATTTATGCGGGGGAAAGCACTCTTTATTTACTTTATTAAAGCGAGATCTCCCTAATCTAGTTTTAATAAAATGTATATGTCATAGCTTAAATCTGTGTGCCTCTAAACCTGTACAAGTTTTACCAGCCCGTATAGAATTTCTTGTGAAAGAAACGTACAACTGGTTCTCTCACAGTACAGTAAGAAAAGAACAATATAAAATAATTTTCATTTTAATAAATGGGGGAGTTGATCCCAAAAATTTAATTCAAGCTAATGAGACGCGATGGCTTAGTAGATATCATGCTATTGATAGGATTTTAAGTCAATATCAAAAAAACTCATTTTTCAATATCTAGTTTGAAAGAAAAAGGTCATACCACAAAAATCTTATCAGAAATGTACAAAGATAAAACAAACTTAGTCTATCTTATTTCTATTAAACAAATATTGAAGGAAATTATAAGTTTAAACATACTGTTTCAATCAAATGACATAGATTTTTCCGAAGCATTAACTGAAATAAAATCTGTGATATCAAAAATTTTAAAGAGTGAAGACTATTTTATTAATAATAATGTGATCCCTATATTTGAAGAATTTTGTTCTTGGGAAGAACCTAGTCAGGATCGTTTTATTTCTAACACTGATATAAATTTAAATGTAGAAAGTTCTATTTTAAACGAACTAAATCCTAACCAAATATTGAAAATCAAAGCCAATTTTAAAATGTTTATAATAATATTAATTAAAAAAGTAAATAAAAGACTACCTAATAATTTAGATACTATGGAAAACCTAAAAAAATTTACTCCCTCTGTTTGCCTGAACCATTTCAAGCCTGCTTTTGAAGATTTGCCTTTATTAGAATGATCGAATGACGAATAAATACTCTAAAGTTTCAGTGGGATAAGCTAATATATCACGACTGGAAAAATGAATTTCCTAATAACACTATACCTGTAAATGCTGCAGAATTTTGGATAGTATGTAGTTCGAAATACAAAAATGTAATTGGTAATATTTTGTTTGCTGAATTAGCTACCTTCGTGTTTCTTGCCTTTCATTACCTGTAAGTAATGCTGTTGTAGAACGTGCTTTTTCAATCATGAATACAATAAAAGTATAGATTCGATAATTTGCATAAAAATATATACATCGGTTAATGAAATCTGTTGCAATAAATCTAATATTTTAAATGACGATATGTTTGTCAATTTTAATAGCAATATATATGTTACAGTCAAAACACGAAATCCGTCAAAATCCGATTTTACTAGGAAATTCTAGTTCTAACAAATCGCTTTCGGTAATTCTAGTTTTAACTAATATAACACAGTTAAAACTAGAATTAACGAGAGCGCTTTGTTAGAACTAGTATTAACTAAAGAATATTTAGTTAATTCTGGTTTTGGCGGAATTCTCGCACTGTTTTTAGTTAAATCTAGAACTGACGGGCTGCTCTTAGTAAATTCGCGTTAGGATTGAAATCAGCGTTGCCATACATACGGTAATTACCGTAGTTTCAAGGTAATTGTGCAAGAAATCTAGCCTACGGTTGAATTAAATTACCTTGTATGACACCTACGGTAATTTTAAAATAAAACATTTTAAAGCAAAGAAAATTTCATTCAATTCGCAAAATACGCTAAGATATTTAGTAAAGAGTAATGCATCTAATGAGAGAATTAAATATAGAAAAACAATAGTTTTTAAGACCGCACTCTATAGGGGGTGTGTTAGAATTGAAAATTTCTATTTACTGCCTAGTGTTGGTTAACGGTTTGCACAGAAATCTTGGAATGATTCAGGACTCTTCTCGAAATTGAAATTATGTTTATAAAAGATCTGGAGTAATTTATTGAACAATGAGCCTGTTTAAATCATTTTAGACTAGTTTTACGTAGAACTAATATGCAGTTACCTAAATATGTCGGCATCTGAAGCGGAATCGACCTAAAAAGTTAGTATTAAACATACATCTCACATAAGGAAGTGCTTTCAATCTTATTCATTAATGGAGAAAAATTTCCATTTAGTTTTAATAAAAATGAGTTGCATTAAGATAAGAAGGAACAAAATGCGAACTAGTCAAAAGAAAATATTACGGATGATAAAAAATTTGAAGATTTGAAAATTTTTAAATTATCTTCTATGCTTCATTCTCTTCTCTTTCTCTTATGCATGAGATAAACTCAAAATATTATTTCTCAATTTCCTCGTGAAGTATGTACATAGTAGGCAGATCTGCCAAATTTGACAACTGTCAAAGCTTTAATACGACCGGGCTAAACGGCAGACCGATTAGTAGGTAGGTACTACAATAGATGGCACAAGAACTAGATGTCGCATGGCATACTAAAACAGAGTATACAGATTGTGAAATGGGTAGTGTATTCTGGAATGGACCATAACATATTTTAGAGCATGCCAAAAGCAAATAGTTTTATAATAGCAGTTTGTAAACATTTAATCGACCTCCTCAATACTTCAGATACGAAAAAATATGAATCACTCGACGCATACATCATTTTAAATCTTGTGGTCCATTCCGGAATGGACCACCCAGCCATATAAATTTTGTATACTTTTTTGGTACTGTATGCGACATCTAGTTCTTGTTCCATCTATGGTACTACGTAAGTCGACTTACTAGTCCTAAATAGCTCCGGTCTAAACGTCCTCAATCTTTCATGATTATCTTGTCACGTAGGAAGTGGAGGTATTTTTAAACAATAAACGATTCTACTAAAAATTTTATATCAGTGGAAAGTGTTAAATGTGAGTTATTTGTCTAAATTTTAAAAAAATTGTTAAATCTTTTTTTAGTTATACAAAAACTTAATTTAATTTTAAGAAATCTATAAAATGTCTGGGAATTAAGATGAAACCCGCCGAAGAAAAAAAAACATAGATGGACACAGCGTTTTCGGAAAGAGTGGCTTGAGTAGCACGAAATTAAAGATTGGCTAAGCTATGTTCCAAATAATAAGTACAAAGCTAGGTACAAATTGTGTAACGTAGATTTTATTGCGGAATAACCGTGATAAAACGGCACGGGTCTTCTAAAAAACATGAAACAAAATAAACAAAATGTGGTGTGAGCTCATGAAAAACAATTTTGAATTATTATCATTCAAGGGAAAATGTTGAAGAGAAAAAACTTAATGTAAGTGTTGATGAAGCAGACATAAAACTATGTTTTTTTTTTTTTTTGCTGAACATAACATATCCTTTTTAGCAATGGATCATTTGTCAGATATAGTTAAAAGTAACTTTCCTGTCTGGAATTTAGCGTTTAAATAAAAATTAAAAAGAAAAGAAACAAATGCATACTAATAAATGTCACAGGTTCAGTTAGAAAGAAACTCTCGTTGAATAGTTAAAAAAAAAACGTAAATTAATTTTTATGTTTAGAAGACGAAGCAACTGATATGTCCAGTGAGAAGAAAACTTTTGTAGTTATACGATAATTTGACGGATTCCGGAGTTATTAAAAGTACTTTTTATGAACTAGTTAAAACGGATCAATTGGATCCAAGTACCGCTTTATTTAATTTCAATTTAAATGCTTTTACAATTCCGCAATTCACTTTACAATTACTTTCACTATCCCACTCGAATGTAAATTACGAACGTATATTTTCTAAAATATTTCTGCTAAAAACTAAATTTCGAAATAAATTAAATACTACCAGTATAAGGAGTTGTTTTAGCTTCTGAAAGGGTAACAAGTTGAGTGTATGCGTTGATTTTGAGCCAGCTGATCGCTCAAGAAAATGAAGACAGTGTTTTTGTAGATTTGGAAGAAGTTTTTTCAATTAACCCACAATATAATTAGAATGTCCAAGAGCATGTCGAGTAAATAATGCATCAAAATGTATTTAAAAACTAAATTTATAATTAGATATCATGTGTATTTCTACTTCTGTATTCATTTAAGGGTTCATTCATAATTTATTCAAAATAAAAAAAAAAATGTTTCTTTCAGTTATATGAAATTGTATTACTCCTACGGTAAAAACGTTCTAAACAAGGTAATTTTTTAGCAAACCTACGGTAGAGTCACATGAAATCTCTCGCGTTTTGATCTTAGAAGTTGATTTGACAATTTCTCTTTAGAATGTTCGTCCATTATTGGTGGCCGGGCTACTGAGAGGCAATCCAAAAACAGTATTGAGCATTCATTTTTTTTTTTTTTTAGAAATTATTTCGAAAATTCTTCTCCGGAATCGTTATGCACTATTGTTGGTCGACAGTAATTTCAGTTATCTACTTGTAGTTGACTAATGTGGACGTGATACGTAGTGCGCTATCATACACGTTTATTCAAGATGAGTGACAATGTACAAAGTGAGGATTCGTCGAAGAGACGTTGGAAAGTGTGTTTTCTTGAAAAATTAATAATTTTAAGTAAAAAAGAAAACCATTATAATGTAATAACCAAAGATGAATACGTAAACCTTTTGACAGAAGTTGAAGAAGCTCAAGCTGCTTTAAAGAAAACGCCTTTGCAATACCGACGAGTAAAAAGATTTGATATTCTGGAAATTGATGGTGTGAAAAACTTGATCTCAAAACGTGAACCTATAAAATATTATTTTCCAACCGAAGAAATATTCGATGTTATAGAAAGTGCGCATGTGGCTGTAGGTCATGGCGGCCGAGACAGACTGAAAATGGAAACGTCTAGAAAATACGCTAATATAACCATCGAAATGATAAAAAATTTTCTCGCGATGTGTGAGACGTGCCAGCAAAAAAAACCCAAAAAGAATAAAGATCTGGTTTCTAAAGCTATTCTTCACTCAGAAATGAATAGCCGTTGCGAGGCAGACCTTATTGACATGCAATCTCAGGCTGATCAAGAGTTTAAGTTCATTATGGTTTACCAGGATCATTTACCCAAATTTGTTTTGCTGCGAGCGCTTCAGAGTAAGAGAGCTGAAGAAGTTGCCTTACAATAAACTGATATATTCTTGACATTCGGGGCGCCTTCTATTTTACACTCCGATAACGGAAGAGAGTTTGTAAATTCTGTCATAGATGAGCTATTTACATACTGGCCGGAGTTGAAGATTATTCATAGGAAGCCGCGGCATAGCCAGAGTCAGGGTTCTGTTGAAAGAGCCAATCAGGACATAGAAAATATGCTGGCTTCATGGATGAAAGATAATTATACTATCAATTGGTCAAATGGCCTTCGCTTTGTATAATTTATGAAAATTAGAGCCTTTCATTCAGGAATCAAGCAATCACCATACAAAGCTATGTTTGGAGTGGAACCAAAACTTGGTCTAACGACATCCACATTACCATCTGATGTTATTAAAACTATATGTGATGAGGATGATCTTCGGAAAATCATAGATCAGTTGTCAGATGCTGGACGCGGCGATAATGGAGAAAAAGAAGAGGGTGATGTGATGATAGCTAATACATCGTCAAATATCTCTTTAGCTAGAAGGGAAGCTGAGCAAAAAATGAAGAAACAGGCCGATCGAATGAAGTCATACTTCCTCCGGTTGATGTACGAGGTAATATAATTATACCTATTCCAGATGATGATACGGCTAAGGCGGACTTACGAAATCTCATCGGAGTCGTGCTCGAAAGAAATGAAGAAGATCTGTACAAAATTGGTACAAAGGATGAAGTTTTGAACAAGCTATATTGCAGGTAGGTTCATTAAACTTCAAGAAGCAGATATTTAAATTGGATATATCTATTACATCATTAATATTTTTTTCAGATCTGAATTCGCTTTGTATTTCGAAGCGATGTTTATGTATAAAAAAAGGAATTCTTTACAATTCGAAATGCCATAACAGCATGCCTTGTTGCAATAAGTAGACTGTACAATGTGAAAAAAGGATTAAAAGAATGTTTACATAATTATAAATAAAGAGTTTTACTTAACATCAAGTTTTAACGGTGAAAGATTTCAATCCTAACGCGAATTTACTAAGAGCCCGTCAGTTCTAGATTTAACTAAAAACAGTGCGAGATTTCCGCCAAAACCAGAATTAACTAAATATTCTTTAGTTAATACTAGTTCTAACAAAGCGCTCTCGTTAATTCTAGTTTTAACTAATATAATTAAAACTAGAATTACCGAAAGCGCTTTGTTAGAACTAGAATTTCCTAGTAAAATCGGGTTTTGACGGATTTCGTGTTTTGACTGTAACATATATATTTCGAATGAAAATAATTTAGAGGAAGAAGCTCTAACTGTTAAGTTTAATTTAACGTCTATAGAGAGAGCCTTATTTTTGTGATGCTTTTATTTACTTTAAAGAATTTATGTGATTTGAATTTTGTGTTATCGAATAATTATACTTTATTTTCTAGCATTGAACATGTTTGTTATTTTGTAAGGTTTATCTACAATAAAACAGTAGCTATTACTGTAAGCTTTTTCCTTAAAATTTTAATAATTAATTTGGGCGCTTTTGGGATATCTTTATTTGCAATTTGGGCGTTTTGAAATCAAAATTATCTGGCATCACTGGTAAACAGAAGCACGTACTATTCAAATAGCATAGAAATTACAATAAAAAACATTGGATATTTCTCACAACATTTCAGAGAAAACCGGTTTTCACAAAAGCGTGGTAACATTTTATGAAAGTAAAACGTGAAAACTTTACGAAAATGAATCATTTGCCATTCTGTTTCGTTGTATGTAATTTGCGCTTTCACACTTCTTATCTTTATTTGTAAAAGTTTTAAACTGAATTTAATTTTTTTGTTATTATTTTTTTCTTCTTTCTTATTTTTATTGTCGTGAGCATTTGAAATGTAAAACAATCGGAAAACTCTTCTGTGTCCTAACTTCTCATTAAGTTAACTTTGGTTTTATGTTTAAGCCATTAATTCAACGAACTAACTTACATTATTCCTTATTTGAGTATTATTCTTCTAAGTGAAAAGAGGTGTGGAAAATGGGAAAAATTTCAAAAAAAAGTTTGCTTTGATCAAAGAGTGGATTAGGTCAATTGACGAACACAGTTTAGAATTTAATAATACTTCAGTGTACTGTCGGAAATGTGAAAAGGCGGAAAGTAGCTTTTTTAGCATTTGATCATAGAATAACAAATCCACAGTTTTATACCCAAGATGATGAAATAATAGGGTATATACTAAATTCGTTATTCCGTTTGTAACGCATAGAAATAATGATGGTAGAGCAAAATGGATCGGACACCCATGCATAATATTAAAATTTATTTTGATTTTTGCATGTCCGTCTGTCTGTCTGTTCTCACGATAACCAGTAACAGTTTCACTTAGAGAGCTGAAATTTTGCACACGGCCTTTTTTTTAAAAAGTGTGGATTTAAGTTCGAAAATGGGACAAATGGTTTTTCAATTTGGCTTTTACATTCTCCTGTTTAAAGGTATTCTTTGAAAGAAAGTTTTAATTGCAACAACATGTCAACACTGCCATGCACAAAAGAATTGCTGGCGGAAATAGCAATGCAAGCACAGAGAACGATGCAGAAACTCCGAATCAGTTTTATTACGACTTGTGTCAAGGGATGGTGGCTGCAAATATTCCATGGCATGTAGTAAACAATAAGAGAGAGAAAGAGGGAGAAATTTTTTGATGAAATATACTCAACATAATGTACCAGACGAATCGACGGTACTGAAAAACTATTTGTAAAAGTGCTATGAAAATAAAATAAAAGAAATTCAAGAAGACATCGATGAAAACTATGTATGGGTGTCGGTTGATGAAACCACCGACTGCACAGGTCGTTATAATGCAAATTTTCCAATTGAAAAGTTTCACGAAAAAAGTCCAAGTAAAACGCATCTACTTGCTAGTCGCCAGCTAGATAAGACAAATCACGCTACTATTTCTAGATTCGTTAACGAAGCATTGCTAGTATTATGGCCTAGTGGGAATTCCGAAAGAATTTTATATTATATATTATATAAATATATGATTAAAGCAGCCCAGAAATTAAAGGAGTTTTTTCCTAATATGCTTCATGTCACTTGTTTTGCTCATGGTGTTAACAGAGTAACAGAAAAAATTCGACTTAATTTTTTTCTAATTAATAAATAAAATAAATAAAAAGATATTCGTGAAAGCTCCTCTTCGACTTCAGGAGTATCGAAATAAATCAGGAAACATTTCTTTTACCTCCAGACCCGATAATTACCTGGTGGGGAACATGGATGAATGCAGCTTTGTTTTATGCGGATAACCTTACGGATGTTAAAGAGGTACATTTCGTAATATTTTCAATATCTTTGTTGTTTTATTATTAATGTACTCAAAGTACATGTTATCGATTCATTTGATGCTGAAGATGATGCATCTATCAAATTAACTCAAGGTCTGCTGAATAAGAATTGGAATCGAAGTATTGCTGATTTGGCGTTTATTAAAGCCTATTTCAAAACTATTCCAGACACAATAAAATTGCTGGAAAAGGGGGTATGAGTTTAACTCAGTCGATGAATATTGTGATGATTTTTAAAAAGTCCGTGGAACTGTGCACAAAATTTGATAGTGTCTTAAAAAACAATCCGGATTTTGACACAATTTCAAAGATAAGTCGAATTTTAAATGTAGAAAAAGTTAATGGACCGAACGGAATTGCCAGTCAATATTGGAGTAAACTTAAGTTTGCTCCAATAACTACTTGTGATATTGAGCGATCTGCTTTCAAAATTATTTTGACCGACAAGGGTCTTTATATGACAGTATTAAATTTTTAACAATCATTAATTGTGTATTGTGCAATGAACTACTGCAAATTCTGGAAAGTGTACTTGGTTTAATTTTTTTCTTCTAAGTTGTTTAGTGAAAAAGCATTTTTGTTACAAAAACCATAAATTTTTAATTATTCAACACCGTTTGTTTCTTTTTCCCACTTCTTACTATTGGTTTTTGTTGCCAAGACTTGTTTAATTTACTTATTAATATTTGTTTATGTTTGCACATTTTGCATATTTTATGCGTATTATTTGCATATTTTTTGCATATTTATAGCATATTATTTGCATATTTTCTGCATATTTATTGCATATTTCATGCATAATTTTTGCCTAGATTTTGCATAAAAAGTGCATATTTACATATGCATGTATTAAAGGATTTTACTTTTGATAAATAATATCTGTTGTTTTCAGGAATTGAAAAGTTTGCTTATAATCCAGTCTACTAATAATGCAATTAAATTCATTTGTAAACGTAGTGGTTTCAGCAGCATAACAAATAAACAAAATAATTTAATTATTTAATTATTATTTATTTAATTATTGTAGTTGATAACCCTTGAAAGGGAACAGTCGTTAGTAATAATCGTGGAGTGCCTGACCCTACACAATTTAAGAAAAAACCGGTGTGATTTCCTATTTACTCCGGAAAACGTTTTTAGTTTTATCAAAAAGGTGTTTTCTTGAAATAATTAACACTAAAGTTGCGGATAAAACTGGAAGATTAAAAAAATAAATCTATTCTGGTGTTATTCAACTTACTTTCTCCGAAAAATTGCATCTTATATATATATTAGGATTAAAACAAGTAAAAAAGCTAGAACTCTAAGACCAATTCTTATGATACCCTAGATGAATGGCCGTATTAAATTTCGTATGGTCACCGATCTATTCAAGTTTGATTTTGAAGTTGTTTTTCGCATATATTTCTAGAACGATTTGTCGCACAGACCTAAAACCTACATTTTTATATGGCAACACCTTAGTTGCCCGATTTAGTCCATTTTTGAAATTTTATTTGCTAATATAGTAAAAACATCATGTACGAAATTTCAGCTCTCTACGTCGACGCGTTCTCAGGCAATGTCCAAATATATAGCGGAAAACGAAATTTTTATATGGCAACCCCACGAAGGAGTTGCCCGATTTGTCTCATTTTCGAAATTTTACTTTTCTTTTTAAAGTCCGTGTACAAAATTTCAGCTCTCTAAGTATATGCGTTCTCGAGTTATCGTGCGCACAGACGGACGGACGGACGGACATGCAAAAATCAAAATAACTTTTAATATTATGAATGGGTGTCCAATCTATTTTGCTCTACCATCATTATTTCGAGGTGTTCCAAACGGAATGACAAACTTAGTATACCCTATAGATTTCATCTAGGGTATAAAAAGACACCAAATGGTGTAATTTTACTTTTCAGCTTTATCACTCTGATGATTCATTGGCACAAGACCTTTTTCGTGCTAAATTAAACACCACATTCGGAGTGTGTAACAAACATGTTAGTTTTTGCCGCAAAATGTACCGTAACAAAGCTCCAAAAACACCATTCGGTGTTAATTCTGGTGTTTTTCAAGATGAAATTTTCTGCCAGTTGGTTCCTTTTCTTTGAAGCGTTCGATTGCGAGTAAAATGTCCGTGTTTAGTGTTCTTTATGAAGAAATTCGAAAGTTTGTGGTTGTAAAATCCTGCGAAGAAATTAACGTTATTGATATTTTGGAAGCTGGCAAGTGTATACCACATAAATATTACTGTCTTTTAAAGTTTAATTTGTGCATTTTTGGTGCAAAGTGAAATAATTTAATTGTTTTACAGCTGTTAAAAAGTTTGAAATTGATATAGAGAAAAATCTTTATCTGTGTGATGAAAATGGATCAGACATTGACGACGAAGTATTGAAGATATTTCTTCAAGACTTTAAATGTACCTTTGACAAAACATTCTATATTAAGGAGTTTTTGAATTATGGTAAGATATTGCATTATATTGTTACTCTATTTTAATAATTCTTTTAAACCCAATTTAAACGTAGTTAACCTTCGTATACCCGCGCATTGGTCTCTCAGACCGACGAATTACATTTTGCTTATTATTTTTTTAACAAAAGACGTCAGCGCTTCGTGCTCACTGGTAGCTGCATGATTCATGGCTAGCTTCAATTCAGTGCGGCGCGAGCATTCGTGCATACAACACGTGTAGTCGTACACGACGCCGATCGGTCTGTTAGACCGACGCGAGTATAGGTGTCACAGTTTTAGGTAAGCAATATTTTGAGTAAAATCTATAATTATTTTTTTTTTTTATATTATTTAGTTTTAAATATATATTAAATTTATAATATTATATATTATTATATTTTAGGGTACATTTATAACCTCAAAATGGACGAGGAACCCATCAGAAGCGTTTTGGAAGAGGATGACTCTGATTCTAACTATGAGGATGAAAACGACAGTGACTTTGAGGATAATATTGAATTACAGCAAGAAGGAAGTGATACAGAGCAAGAAGGTGATTCGGAGATTGAGGAGCAGTTACAACAAACTTCTAGTAACTACTACCTTGGAAAAGATTCCTAAACAAAATGGAATAAAAATGCTGCGTCGATGACAGTAAGAAGACGTGCTAGGAATATTGTGCGTCAATTACCGGGTGTAAAAGGCGAAGCTAAAAATTTGAAGGAACCAGGAGATATATGGAACTTATTTTTCTCCGAACATATAATAAGCTCGATTGCAAAGTACACCAACCAACAAATACAACGTATATCACCTCAGTTTGAAAGAGAAAGAGACTGCATACTAACTGATGAAATTGAAATTCGAGCTTTTCTAGGTCTTTTATATTTTGCTGGTGTTAGAAGAAACAGCCGTTTGAATGCCAAAGATTTATTCAAGACTGATGGCTCTTCACCAGAGATCTTTCGTCTGACTATGAGCTGGAATCGTTTTTACTTACTTTTACGGTGTCTAAGATTTGACGATAAAGATTCCCGAGATGCACGCGCTTCTATAGACAAGCTAGCTCCGATTCGTGACTTGTTCGAAGAGATTGTAGCGTCATTCAAAAAATATTACAGTCCATCAGAGTTTGTCACAATTGACGAGAAGTTGGAAGCGTTCAGAGGTCGTTGCAGTTTTAGGCAGTACATTCCATCTAAACCTAATAAGTACGGTATAAAGATCTATGCTTTGACAGACGCTAAACTCTTTTATACACTAAAGATGGAAGTATATGTTGGAAAACAGCCTGAAGGTCCTCATTCGGTGGATAATTCATCCATGGCTTTGGTTTTACGCCTTAGTGATATTATTCGTAATACCGGCCGCAATATTACATTTGATAATTTTTTTACAAGTATTCCTTTGATCGATATATTACTGCAAGAATACAGATTGACCGTCATTGGAACTATTCGAAAAAATAAAAAAGAACTGCCTAAGCAATTCACCGAGACTAGAGGCCGTGAGGAAAAGTCAAGCTTATTTGGACACCGAAGCAATTGCACTCTGGTTTCCTATATACCAAAAAAAAACAAGAATGTTCTATTAGTGTCTAGTATGCATGATGATGCGAAAATAAATGAAGAAACTGGAAAACCGGACATTATTATGGACTACAATGCAACTAAGGGAGGCGTTGATACGGTGGATAAATTGTGTGAAACCTACAATGTCGCAAGGGGTACTAACAGATGGCCAATGGTGGTATTTTACAGCCTAATGAATGTAACAGCAATAAATTCGTACATAATATATGCGCAAAACAATACCAACAAAAAAATAAAACGTCGTTCGTTTTTGGAAGCTTTATCTTATGATCTCATAAACCCACATCTGAGGAGACGTGCTGTGAACACTGGTCTACCAAGATTGACACGGCAAAGGCTTGCTGAAATTTGCAAATTAGATGGTCCCGAGTCTATTGCGACAGCAAATAATAACAAAATAGGTCGTTGTTATTATTGCACAGCCAAAAAAAATCGCAAGACTCGCTACAACTGCGCTTCTTGTAAAAAATATTTTTGTATGGAACATGCTACTATGATATGCTCCGACTGCTATGTTGAGCAATGTTAAGTAATTTTTTGTTTTTTTTTTATTATTTTATTAACTGTTCTTTCAGATTTCAGAGTTTCTTTTAGTTTGATACGATAAGAAGTATATTTTTGTTCAAGTTTACGTAGCCCATAAGAATATTGTGTCTTACCAATGGCTGTAATAAAAGACTGTTATTAGCTAATAAAAATAAATATTTTCTTTAAAACTTTGTTTGATATGTTTTAACACATTCTCAACTAATAGCAAACTAAATTTTGTGATGATATGTTACTAAAAACATTCTAAAATGGACCTAGGAATCTCGGTCTTACAGACCGTGCGCGGGTATACGTGTTACACTTTTTGACGCGGGTATACGAAGGTTAATAAATAACCTTTATTATATTAAATTCAATTGACTATGAAACGTTCTATATATACAAACACATATTTATGTCCACATAAAATCTTCTTTTTCTTCTTTTATTACTAAATTGTTCTAAGTAGAATTAATTTCAATAATTTATTTTATTTGCCCCGAAAAATTAAATCAAACACCGAATACGGGTTTTGCAATCAACAACTTTAGTAAATTTTCAAACCTTTGTTTTTTTATTTCTTGGCTTTTACATTGATTATTACAATAATTATTGAGAGATATTCCAATTAGTTCAATAAATGGAAATATTTCTAATTGCGATATCTATATTTCTATGGCAATGTGAATAGGCCAGTAAAATATAAAAACAAACATCGTTTAAAAGCATGCGAAGATTTCGAAGAAGTCTTATAAGCTGCATAATATTTCAGAAGCCAGAAAAAGTAATAAAAGCAGAGAATAAGAAAGAAGGTGTATGTAGCGGCTCAGGCCTTAAGCAAAGTTCAATATACATACATACATACATATGCATAAATAATAATTGCCTAAAAGAAGAGTTTACTCAACGTCGCTTACCTAGTGATAAGAGAAGAGAGCACATCTTCATTCCCGATTATTACGATAGCATTTAACCGAATTAGTTTTTACCCCAGTAGATCTAGAATTTAAGTTAGTCCGTAACCAGTGTTCAAGTTGACAGCAATAAAGAAATAAGTTAAGCCGGCGTGTTGGTTTTATTTAAGAAAACCTTGTTAGCATTTACCGCAATATCCAACAAATGGTGACCCCTACTGGTTGAACAACAAAAAAATAAATCAATCAAGTGGAAATTAAGTGATAAATAATTTGTTTTTTTTTATTTTATCCAAACTTAAAACGCCACCCTACCAAAATATTGAAATTTCTGGCAAAGCAGCAAATAAATTAAACATTACTTGGACATCGGACTCAACAAAGTGCATATGAGCTTCCTTCTACCTTCTACCTAAATTATTGTAAAATATTCATTGGGAATCTCGTGATTTGTGTAATTGGCAGCATATCTACAACTATCATTCAGCATATCTAAAAGGTGACATTAGTAAAGGCATCAAAATCAGCATATCAGTTTAATAATTGCACAATTGGAAAATAATATGTAAATTCTGGCAATTTCTCATCGGATATTTTACGAGGATGAGGATTAACGGTACAAGTAATTAGCCGCTGTTAATGTACTACATCAAACATCTATACAGAAGTTGCACAACGTGAAACGACACACACATTCCGAGGAAGTACAGTTTGATTTTGTTTAGCAAAAATAGTTTAAATTTCTTTCTCGTTATCAGCTATCATCATTGAGGAAATTAAAAACGTTCATTGTATTGTTTAAATTACAAAACCATTAAGATAGCCAATTGCAACAATTAGGCAGATCATTGCGAAACTGTAAGAACACTGAGTAAAATCCGAATAATTGATTAAAAACAAAAAGAGTGCTTTCAAGACAAATAATTAAAAAATTTTGTTTTTAACCCATTTGCATACACACATACCTACTACTAACAATTTAAGTAGTGTAAATTTAGTGTAATTGAAATTTATAATTATCTTTTTCTCCTTATATATAATACATTTGAACATAGGTACATATTATTTTCAAGTTTTCATGATTTCACGTGATATAAATGTATAGAATTAAAGCATTTAAGATTAATTCATGACATTTAAATGCGTAAAAGCCGGGAAAGACTTTAAAATCGATTTAGTTTACAAAAAAACACCTTAATTACCAACTTCTCGTACGTTTTTGCTATCAGTAATTATTCGCAATGCCCCACACGGGAACAATAAACACTGACCATCCCAAATTAAATACAGAAAATACCCCGGTAGAAGTACCGGAAAGTAATTTCTCACAAATCGTTTCAACCCTCAATATTCCACCTTTTTGGAATCATAGACCAGATCTATGGTTCCCCCAAGTGGAAACGCAAGTCCGCGTGAAAACTATTACTGCATCCGGCACAAAATATGATTACCTTGTTGCTTCCTTGTCCAATGAGACTATGGAACTGGTAGGCTTAATAAATTACCATCAGCTTTGCAAGCCTGCGTAATAGCAATATGACTCTACGTCAACTTCTTCAGCTTCGCGAATCTGTTCAGTACAAGGCACCTCCTCTTCAAACCATAATCGAAGCAATTCTCCAAAGAAATTCGACAATCTCGGTATAGAAACAGAGCTCAATCCAGAGATAAAATATTTAGTAGACAAGCAACCCCGGTACGGTCAAAGCAAAATGTATGTTGGTATCATAAACGATACGGTAACATGGCCAAAAAATGTACACCACCATGTAATAAGCAAACCTACGGCTCATCCGCGGAACAAAAAAACGATCAATAGCTACTTCGTCTGCGGCAACGAAACGTAGCCAACACTCACGACGCTTATTCGTTTATGACAAGGCTACACAAATACAATTTTTAGTCGATACTAGTGCTGAGATATCTATCGTACCCAAAAAACTATTTCCCAAAAGTATTAGACAATCGGACTCGAACCTTGTTGCAGCCAATGGCGCACCCATTAGTACATTTGGCTGTAAAGCTTTAACCTTAAATCTGAACTTGCGTCGGAACTTTGATCACATATTTGTCATCGCAGCTATTGATCACGCTGTTTTAGGAGCCGATTTTTTATACAAATTCAAGCTTGTCGTTAATTTACGATGCAGACAACTTCAGGACGAAACTACTTCGCTATCAGTCAAATGCATGGCTTTATCTGTGCTGTCGGACTCACCCAAATTATTTAATAACATAGGCGAGTACGGATGTATACTGAACCAGTTCCCGTCTCTAAAATCACCACCTGATTTTAAAATTAAAACTCGTCATAACGTAATTCACCATATAGCGATAGAGGGTCCTCTCCCTTCAGCACGAGCTCGCCGTCTCGATCCTCAAAAATATAGCACTCCTAAAGCCGAATTCGATTTAATGGTAAGATTAGGAATTTGCCGTCCGTCTTCATCCCCAGTGGCATCCCCTCTTCATATGGTTCCTAAAAAAATTCCAAATGAATGGAGACCATACGGAGATTACAGGCAGCTAAATGCAGTTACCGTGTTCGATAAATATCCTCTCCCAAACATTCAAGATTGCAATCGCAGCTTGCACGGTAGCAAAATTTTCTCCAAAGTGGATTTGGTGCGAGCATACCACCAAATTCCAATTGCCGAAGAGGACATATTCAAAACAGCGGTCATCACTCCCTTCGGCCTGTTCGAATTTCTCCGTATGCCGTTCGGAATCAAAAACGGAGCACAATCTTTCCAAAGATTTATAAATGAAATCTTGTCAGATTTCGATTTTATTTTTTGCTACCTTGATGACATTCTCATCGCTAGCGAATCCTCTGAAAAGCATAAGCAACATCTACGTCTTCTTTTCTCCAGGCTACAAGATAATGGAATTAACGTTAATCCTAATAAGTGTGTTTTTGGTCAAAGTAAAATAGAGTTTCTTGGTCATGTTATTTCTTCTGAAGGAATAGCTCCTTCTGAGGAGAGAATCCAAGCAATCAATGACTTTCCTTCGCCTACTTCTTTTAAAAAGTTACAACGCTTTTTAGGAATGGTAAATTTTTACCATAGATTTATACCTAACGCCGCGCACATATCATTAGCGCTGTATGAATTGCTGAAAGATACGAACACAAAACAAAAGGCGAAAAGCAAATTTGTTTGGTTAACAATCCACGAAAATTCGTTTCAAGAAATTAAAAAACGTCTTAAAGACAGTACATTACTCAACCATCCTGACCCAAGTGCACAGATTAGCCTTTGTACAGATGCTTCTAGTGATGCCGTAGGTGCCGCTTTGCAACAAAAGAATAAAGATACATGGGAGCCTCTTTGTTTTTTTTTCAGAAAATTAAAGCCAGCTGAGCGAAAATATGCGACATTTGATCGCGAACTACTCGGAATTTATCTCTCCATCAAACATTTTAGGCATTTAGTCGAGGGACGAGACCTAGTTGTCTTTACCGACCACAAGCCTTTGAGCATGGCCTTGTCATCCTCAACTGAAAAGTCTCCTCGTCAAACAAGACATTTAGACTATATTTCCCAATTCACGAACGATATCAGATACATTAAAGGTGTAAGTAACGTAGTTGCAGATACGTTCTCCCGAGCCTATATCGATTCAATAGATCAAACCGTTCTTAGTTTAACATCTTTATGTGAAGCCCAAAATACAGACGATCAGCTAAAACAAATGACACAAACAGCTAACAAAGCAGACTCGAAAAGTTCTTTCACTCTTTCGAAAATTCACATTCCTGTGGAAGACCAAGTAGTTTGGTGTGAAACTTCAACAGGTATAAATCGCCCCTATGTACCGGAAAATCTGAGACGAGTAATTTTCAACAAAATACACAAACTGTCTCACCCTGGTATCAGGGCCACTAGAAAACTCATAACGTCAAAGTACTTTTGGCCAAATATGAATAACCAAATCAATATTTGGACAAAAACATGCTTAAATTGCCAGAAAGCTAAAGTAAATCGGCATACAATATCCCCACATGGGGTTTTCGAAGTCCCTAGAGGAAGGTTTGAGCACATCCATATGGATCTGGTCGGACCTCTACACCCCTCTAACGGCTTTACGTACCTTCTTACAATCAAGGATCGTTTTTGTTACTGGCCGGAGGCTATTCCTTTAAAGGGAATATCAGCTGAAAACGTAGCACAAAATTTCATTCATCATTGGGTTTCTCGTTTCGGTGTTCCCCGTATAATAACAACAGACCAAGGTACCCAATTTGAGTCGTCTCTTTTCGCAGAACTTTCAAAAGTTTTTGGTAATCATAGAATCAGAACAACATCATACCACCCACAAGCCAACGGTTTCATCGAACGATTCCATAGGCACCTTAAGTCGGCTATTAAGGCATCAGACGAGCCTAAGAAATGGTTTAATACTTTACCCTGGATACTCTTAGGGATTCGATCTGCTGTAATAAGCGACCTTGACATTGCCCCTGCTCATTTGCTCTACGGCCGGCCATTACGGTTGCCAGGGGAATTCATTGTTTCAGATGTTCCAAATAATGCAACTCTTAACACTACGATAGCAAGAAATGTACAAGAAGCGATTAGAAGTAACAAACCGCAATGCAAAAGAACGCGAAAACAAAACAATATTTTTATATCAAAAAGCATGGAAAGCTGTTCTCATGTATTTATAAGGCAAGAGGGACATAAGGGCGCGTTAATACCACCTTATGAAGGCCCATATATAGTAAAAGAAAAACATGAAAAATTCTTCAAGGTACTCGTCGATAATAACGAACAAATAATCTCAATAGACAGATTGAAACCAGCTTATATACTGGACTCAGGCGTACTTACAGATAGTAATGATAAAAAAACTAGGAATAGTAATAATAAAAGAGTTATGTTTCAACTATAATAAAATCACTTGTTTTAGTTATCAAATTATTAACTTGTAATTTTCTGTATTTACATAAATGTAGGTATACATAATGCAATAATGTAAGACATTGCAACCATTAAATAAACTGAAATTTAAAAAAAAGATAAACTTAAGCTTAAAAGTGAATTAAAATCATAAAATCAATTGAAGTTAAAAAAAAACAAAATAATTAAAATAAACTCAGAACAAAAATTTATTATCAACAGTATAGAATTAGTTTTTACCCCAGTAGATCTAGAATTTAAGTTAGTCCGTAACCAGTGTTCAAGTTGACAGCAATAAAGAAATAAGTTAAGCCGGCGTGTTGGTTTTATTTAAGAAAACCTTATTAGCATTTACCGCAATATCCAACAGTGTACTCTTGCTGTAGCTACAAATAAGGTTTTTATTTCATTATTAATAAAAATATAATTTTATAGAACGCGTAAGGGATGCTGAAACACGGACGGATGAACTGGAATGCCTTGCTCCATTTACGTCGGTTGTGAAAGGATCAATTTCTTTTTGGGATCTCTTCCGAAAAAACTCAAGTTAGAAGTTGAGGCTCTACAGGAGGTAACGTTGGATTATGAATAATAAATTTTTAAAACTGATTTTCGTTTATCGAAAGGAACTAAATAATTATCTTGAGCATCATATGGAAGGTAAAAAAATATTGGAGCTTTATAAAAGAAGTACGACTTTCCAAAAAAGTATCGCATCAAACTCATAAATATCGTTGTTGGTCATTTGATTCAAATACACGGAAATTATCCATCAACTGAGAACAAAATTCTGTGGGCCAAAGCTACTACTCATATTTTTCCGAGATAATGTGAAGATCATAATCTTCAAAATTTTGTATGCACGAATATAATTTTCACATTTTTGAATTTAATTTAATGAAATTCTCAGGGCATCTTTTATAATCCACAAATTCCCGAAAAGAAGAACAGGACGAACAAATAATAGAAGAAATCACCTACCCTTTGGAAGAAGAGTAACAAAAATTGAGAGAAGATATAGATTGGCTTAAAAGAGCTTGCCCAAAGAAAAATAAAACAAAAATTTTTGAGAGAACGAAAAAAACTGCACCAATTCGACAAGTCAAATTTGAACTTGATGTATTTCCAAGATTTTTGGACACACCCGGTTTGGTGAGTAAAATTTTTGTGCAAAACTAAAATTCCAAACTCAGTACACTAAAATTTTTCTTTTTAGATTAACTATGATTTCAATATTAGATTTTGAGATCACTCTGGTATTGAAAATAATTGGGAGTAAACTGAACAGAAAATATATAAGCTTGCGGATTCAAGAAGTATTGAAATCTAAGATTCATTTACATCAGATGATGAAAGTAAGATTACTTCTTATACATAGATAGTATTTGATTTTGTTTCAAAAACTTTTTTAACAGAATTTGACCGCACTTTGACCTCATTATTACTTCTTAACAGAATAGCTAGTACCACTGGAAAAAAAGGAAAAAAGGGTGATAATTATAAGCTATTTCATTTTAGAAAGGTAATAAAATAAAATTTTAAATATTTTATTTACTAAATATATTTATATGAAAGTAAGTTAAGTTTAATTGAATATTTGAAAATATGTTAAAAAGTTGATTTTGTATTTGATCTTATTAAAATCTAAGGTGAGCTCAAACTTATCTACACCTGAATGCAAACAACCTTGTCTGATTTTGACAGGCATAGCAAGAGACCAAATCAGTACATATCATAAATTAATAGATGAAAATGAAATACTGTTAGAAGTAAAGAACAGTTTAGAGGCATTTAACACGCTCTTCAAAAGTTTTTTGTTTGCAATACAAAGAATCCTGACTGTCATTATAATTTCTTCTTGTTTGTACAAGAATATTTTTATAAAATGAAATCTAAAAGTTTAACCTCAAAATTAATTGAAATTAAGAACACTTTAAGATTGAATTAAGAAAATTAAATTAAAATTAACGTATATGAAATCATATTTCAAAGATGTAATTTAAAAAATTTTATTTACTAATATCAATATACATATACATAATATGTATTAATAATTTTCTACAGTTGAAACAATGCTTATGTGTAAATTACCAGGGTGTAACGTAAGATTCAATAATAATCTTATATATATTAGGCATTTAAGATTAGTACATGTGCTAACTGAAAATAAGGAGAATATAGTTTGTGGAAGTGAAGACTGCAATAACCATTATAAAAGATTTAGTGGGCTTTGAAAACATGTTTTAAAACATCATCATATACATATAAAAGTTAGAATAAGCAGCGACTCTGAAAAGAAAGATTGTAATTGTTCTCTCAATAGTAAAAAACCAGAATGTTGTAGTACACTGAATACCTCTATACAGTGCAATACATGGAATACAAGCTCTCAAGCTATTGATTATACAGGGTGTTTCCCACTAGGAGGTCAATAGAGCAGGAGGTGATAGTACTCAGATAGATGAACAAAAAATTGTATGGCAGTGGGGGGGGGGGGGGGGGGGGGAATATCAACCGTTTAGGAGTCACAAGGTGATTAAGAAAAAAAGCTAGTTTTTCACAACACACCCTGTATCTTAAAAACTACAGAGTGCATGGTCACACTTAGGAGCTCATTGTATGCAGAACTCCATGGCCCTTGTAGCGACTGCTCAATCAGCCCCATACCCCTCTCCTCTCAAGAATTATGGTTGTCTAAACTCAAAATTTCGGATTTTCTTACCTATTTTTTTAATTTAACTTCTATTATTTTTGCAAAAATGTCGTTAACATAACTTTTTTTTTATAAAAACTGTAAACTGTAGACTCACCTCTTTAATATGTCCTATGACAACAAAATACTGTAACACAAACTTCATGTATAACCAATAGGTTCCAAAACAACCCATTGACCTTAAGTGATCAACACACAATACGAAAAGCTCCAAAGAATCCATCTGCAATATCCTTCGGTCACAGACCACTGCCCATAATACAGTCACAGGAAACAACCCCAAAGACTTTGTTATTCTTAACACTATTTTCCTATACAGACCAACACGTGAAATACAAATTCGGGGCCAAATGAACATACATATATATGTGCTTTTGTATGTAGGTCTATATGGATATATAAAAAACCTGAATCCGTACTTCACGAAAACACACAGCTTCACCTGACGGGATAACAACAGCTTTATTCAATCTAAACTCCCAAAAGCCATAAGGCCACAAATATCCGAGAAATAATAAGAAATAAAAGTCACAACAAATTTAAGCCTACAAAACAGCCTGAACGGCATCCAACGGACCCTATAAAAAATCTGAGACAAAAAATGTTTTCGACCAGGAACCAAAAAGCCCGTGAAACAATATAATAGTATATATAAAAAACAATATAAAAAACAGTGAGAAAAAACTTCAACAGTGAGAAAATAGAAACAGTTGTAAACATACATAGAAGCATAAAAAACGTTGATAAACCAGCCAACAGCAACTCTAGTGGAACCTTGGTAAGTCCATATATTTCGTTAAAAAATAGACAAACAAAATCTAGTGCATCGCACAGGGCATAGGCTTCCCCACAGCAATTGAACTCACAGAAAAAGCCAACCGAGAATAGTCACCTTTTAATTAGATTCAAGATGAATTAAATTAAGTAAATATACACACCCGCGGAATACATATATGCAAGCACGCCTGAACATATGCTCACAGTATTACCTTGTCTCCTGCCCCGCAATTGGCAGTTTTCATGTAAACCAATACTAATTTGACTGAAAAGTATCAAGGTGTTTGCAGTTCATAAAGAAACATATAGAAAACTAAGTCCCGATGAGCCTCCTGATGAGTATTCATTAAATCTCATCGAAGGGCTCATTGAATAGCATGAAACTGCTCCCTATTTACTAAACCAGCAATAAATAAATATTTATTATTGTCATCACCTTGTCAGATGACATTTCTATTAGGAAAATTTGAATGGGTTTTTATGATTTATTTACTTAAGTTTTTAAATTATTTATTTTAAATCAAATTTTTGATTTGTTTTCCCCGGAAAGACTGTCGTCGCCGGTATGCTGAACAAAGACGTTATGCCCAAATCCTTACGCCTCAGCGTCTTATATTTTGAATTCGGAAAAAAATATGAAATTAGTGGTAAATGCAGATTATCATTTATGAATTCATCATGACACTCATTGATATGCTCCTTAATAAATTCATCGTGCCACTCAGTGCTACACTCATTAATAAGCTCATCGTGACACTCATTGACATAATCATTAATAAACTCATCGTGACCCTCATTGACATACTCATTAATAAGCTCATCGTAACGCTCATTATGTACTCATCGAAGTGCTCATCTAATATTGTAAAATGCACAAAAGGGAAGCACAGCATACATTTCTATATAAATGAAAGGGATGCAATTCTCATGCACACTATCTGTGAATAAGTAAATAAATGAGTTTTTTCCCGGATTTGATTCAAACGCGAATAAATTTCATTAGTACATTCATCTGATTGCTCATGAGGAGCTCATTGATGAGCTCATCATGATATGTCTACCAGGGTATGATCGGAAATGCCAATACATATATACCGCAATACACACATTCAAATTAAAAAATCACATTAATACACCACATTTTCTGAAGCAACAATTTATGAATTTTTATTTTTATTTTATTTTATTTTATTTATATTTTTTAAAACAAAATACAACTTCACACATCAATCCAAAAAAACACATACTTATATAGAAATAGTCGTAGAAAATAAAAAAGAAATAATAAAAATAACAGATAATTACCCTAACAACTATATGAAAAATTAAAAATTTTCACGTTAACTGACAGCAAGTTCAAGGGGAACTGCTTGTGGGGAGTCTAAACCAGATTCGATGCAAAAAAACATATAAACAGTTTTTTAAAATTAAAAAATCCCAAGTAATACCAAATAATTAAATGGACTCAGTGCAATGATTTAGAAATAAGCAAAATTGAAAAATACACCTTAACCCTTTCTGTCCCAGGAATAGAAAAATCATAATTAGAAATGAATTTTTGGAATATTAATGCTTTTTAGACGTCCAATATTCTGGAAAATTAAAAAACAATTTGTTCAAAATGTCCTCTGGGAAATTAAGGATGTGTAGCCATATGGCTACATTGGCACTTAGGTATGCAAGCCTTCCAAGTTGTATAATAATTTTTATCGATAAATTAGCGAAAAATAATTCAAAAACGTTCGTTCCAAAATAATTATTTTATTACACGCAATTACTTAAACATATATTATCATTTTATCATATTGTGCTTTATTTTTATTTAAACTTATTATCTACTGAAAAAAATATTTCATTTCAATCGTAAAAAATATAAAATTCTTATTTCTTATGAAAATTTAGAAAGCAATCCTTTTTATTTGTAATGCATAAGCCGACATTGCACTTCATACATTTAATTCTTGAAAATGACTTCAAGTCATTGCAATTCTTGCATCTCATTTTTGTTTTAGAGTGTACAGGAAAGTGTCCAATATTATCATACCGAATGTCCGCACTTATTTGTTTAGTTAACACTCTGCTTCGCGTGGATGTGCTTTGTGTTGAAGGACTGTTTTCTCTCGACCCGCTTTGTCTTAATCGCTTCACTGCTATAGCTGAACGAGCGTGTATCAGGCTATTTGCTAGTTCTGTTTTGAACACAACAAGTGGCTTAAAATGCAATATATTTTGAGACTTACAGTCCTGTCTGTATATCAGCCATGCATTTACCACGCAAATATCTAGTAGCGCGTAAATTATTCGCATATAGTACTTCTTTGTTCCGATATCGGATCGGTAGAGCGCAACCAACATATCATTTAAATCGACACCTCCCATGAAGCGGTTGTACTCATGAACAATAAATGGCCTAGGAACATCTATATATTTCTTCAACTGAGTGGACCAACGGCGTACACTTTCCACAGGCTCTATACCTACAAATGATGAAATCAAATGAACAGGCTTGTTGTCATACCATTTCACGGCAATGATATTTTGGCTCGTTTCGTTACGATAATCAAATGATCCTCTTCCCTTCTTTTTGAGTTCCTTATCAGCTGCCAATTCACATCCAGCTAAACGGTTGACCCGAACTGATCCTGTAATTAAAATACCGCTATTCTTCAAAGCACAGGCGAGCTTATATGAGGAGAACCAGTTGTCAGTGTAGACCTTGTAGTTCTTGTTTTTTGGTAAATCTTCACACAGCCTTACTACGATATCTCCGCTTATTCCCAGGTCTGAGGGAACTTTGATTGTCTGCTTGCCGGTGTAGACTTCGAAATCGTACATGATACCACTGACTCCACAACGAGCGAACATTTTTATTCCCCATTTATGCGGCTTGCTTTTAACATATTGAACAATTGTTTTTCTGCTCTTGCATGGAATAATAACTTCATCTATTGAATTATGCTCTTCTGCATTCAATTTTTTAAAGTTAGTCCTGATCTTTTCAATAAAAGGACGTACCTTAAACAGCTTGTCATGATCAGGATCTGACCTGCATTTCATGTTGCTGTTATCATTGCTTGCTTTTAATGCTTCGAATCTGTTCCGAGGCATTATATCGGCAATTGGCGAGAATCTTGCGAAGCTGGTCCAGTACATTTTGTAGCTTGGAACTCTAACGATACTCGCTAGAAAGTTAATGCCAATAAATGCCCTTATTTCTGATTCAGTGGTGTTGATATTCTTTTCTGGATTCTTCTGAACAGAGAATAGATTTGTTTGTTGAACGACATCTTCAACTGCTTCCGCGTCCAGGAAGAGCTCAAAATATTGGAGAGGAGATTTTATTTCAGGTGGTTCGCTCGAAATCTCTATTTCACACTCTGTTGAAATACCTTCTATATCCGATTTACGCCATCTCACATCCCTTCGGTGTGAAGTTTGCCGCACAATAACTTCTTCTTCTGTTTGAGGTTCAACAGAACTTTCAGGAAGCATATCTAGAAAATAAATAAAAATAGTAACCCTACATATTTGCTAATGTCTATAAACTTACCCCACTGAGAGTCAATATCGTCACCTTCTTCATCCAAGAAGGCTACTATTCGCTGTACAGCAGACGTAGTGGCTTCATACTCGTCGTCATTATCGCTCAATTCTTCATCAGAATTATCTCCATCTAGCTCCAAAATGATTTGTTCTTCTGGTAGTATACCTCTCCGCGCCATTTTAAATTAAAAATATTCTGAGAAGAATCAACAAAACGCTTTGATATTATTGTTGAAAATAAAATTTAATTTTCGCACTATATGGACAGAATAGCCCCTAGTACCCAATGTAGCCATATGGCAACAGCTACATTTTATGTATTATTTAACACAAATAACTGAGAAATTAATAAAATCACATTAAATTCAAAATAATACATTTAGCTTATTCTTTTCAAACACATACAAGAATTCTTTTACTTCACTTACCTATAAAATTCAAGCAATAACTTTCAAGAAAAAATTTTCGAATAATTTTTGCAACGCACTTAACAGTTTCAAAGTTTTCCTCCAACTGAACGAATGCAAGAAACTTATGCAGCTGCATACCTGGAAACGGTAGATTACCTGATACCAATAAAGTGAAAAATGTAGGTAAAATTTATCCTTTCTAGGTAAAACAGGCAATTAAGGAACTGTAGCCATATGGCTACAGTGGGACAGAAAGGGTTAATATGTATACCACAAAAACCTAAAAGACTTTCCTGTAGAATTACATAGATCGCAGACGACATTTCTAAAATAGAATAAAGACGTTACACACGCACAACACACACATATATTTACTATGTTTTGTTGAAGTTTATATACTGTTAAGTACCTTTGTTCAGGTTTATTCCAGGGGTATCCGCAGACACTCTGTGTACTCCTCACCTCTCTTTCTGTTAATTCGTTGATATATTCCCTGGGACTGTGTAAATGACACTCAATTGCTTTTTTTTTATTCACACCTTTATTTTTTTAATACACTATCTTCCTTTTTTTTTATACACTATCTTAACTATTAAAGTTACAAAACAATTATAACATTAGAACTTGTCACTTATACTTAATAGAACAAGCAACAACAGAAACAATTGCTGCTTTTTATGGCTGTATAAATGCTTACAACGCACGACGCAAACTACATAACGTTCTGGCCGACAATCTCAAATCACAACTTTTCCTTTTTAAAACCAAGATGCACCGCTACCAAAATCACAAAATAAACCTTTTTCTTTTTAAAAACCGACCCTCGGGACTATTTCAAATCGACCGCTTAAAACTGACTGCCTAAAAACTGACTGAACTCGACTTGGATCTTTTTAATCGCAAGTCTAGTTGTTCAGGATAGGAAAGTGCTTAATTAGCATTCCTATCCTGAGAAAATTATTTACCGCTGGGCATGTATAAACATGCTCAGAATTATCGCGACGAACGATGGTTGGAATTGAAATTTGATATTTTCATAAATATCCAACCATCGCCGTGCTATCGTGCATACATTGTTGCGATCACAATGTATGCAGCTCGCGACAATTTGCTGATAGGAGCTTTTTTTCGGTGAAGACTTGATCGTTTCAGTCTTCACCGACGTAAAATTTTCATGCGCCCGATATGTATGTATGTATATATGTGGGGCTTTTTTTTATTGAAACGACTTGGGATGTAACTTAAAGCTTTTATTTTTCCCAAGTCGTTTTGTGGGGAGATTTTTATTATATGCGAAGGAATTTGAAGAAATTGCTGATGGCAATTTCTTCGCCTTGTGAAGATAAGCCGTGCATGTTTTAAGCATGCTTGGCTTATATGTATGAAGATTCAATTAAAATATTTTACATTAGACTATTTTAAATTAGAGTATTTTTTAGGTAATTTTTGTATACTTTACGTATACAACAATCCTTCCCCCTGCGAAAAAGAGAGTTATTCTTTGAAGAGGAATAACTCTCAGGGGAAATGAGAGGTAAGGTACTAGATGCGGTTGGCCATTTTCTCTTTTTTTTTTTTTTTTTGTGTTTTGGTTTGGTTTATTTATTTTTCCTTAGGATTTTATCTCAAGTGGGTATGGATAAGTTTATGTTGCGTGGGCAACAAAATTTCTTATCTAAAGATGCTCAATTATAATTGGGGCTTTCTTCAGCGTGCATCATTTAACTTTCTTCCCTTGTGAGGACAGCATCTTTTGTTTTTTCTTTCGCGGTGTATTTATACGTATAGGTATTACAAATGTTGTTTACCGTTAAATTGAAGAAGGAGCCGTGGCGGAGTCCGGCGGGATTAATCTCCACCTTCTACTCCGTATACGTACAGCGGGTGTCCCCCGGATGGCAGGGACCAATACGACTGGTCCTTCTGATGGATGGGTTGTGTCCCAGCACTGTCTGGGGTGCTGAGACTGTCGCCGGGACGTATCATCGGGTGCTGTTGCCCCTAACCAAGAGCTAGCCTAAACGGAATTTTTAATGATCCCCTATAACAAAACAGTAACACTAACAAAACCCGTGCACCCCTTGGAACTGCCAAGGGTGCCCCACTGCAGAACTGTTACAGTTTCCGGTACGTAACAAAACTTGAAATGTCACCATATATGCACGAAAAATCATAAACTCGTAAGATCAGTTTAGTTTATAACGGGCGGAGGCTTCGCCGTCCGCAAAATGATAACATGATAACCCCCATAGTGAATAGCCCCACAATAGTACGCATATCAATCTCCTAACTCTTTGATCCCATGGCCACAATCCAGATAATACTCAGCCCCTTAACAGCATAACAGACATAGACTTCGCCCTATACAAGGAATGTTTAAATAAAATGTCCCAAGAAGAATCCATGTGCATCCCTACACATATTGTTTCTTTACATTATTACCTCCTTAGCTCCTTAGCCCTCTGGCTCCAGTACAATACAAACTCCAGTCCCTTAACGTATAACAAGCGTAGACTTCGTACAGAATACTTGGCCGTATGTAAATGGATAGTTATTATATAAAAGTTTTCATATATAGGGAATTTTGTTTTAAAAAATAGAAAAACCTTTTAGTACCATACTAAATAATACCCCGTGAATAAACTAACCAGACGATGGTGGAGAAATGGTGCATCATCCTATCGTCACAACGCTTCGCAACTATCTTCCTTTTGGAACATAGATGCACGAAAAATCATGCACTTGTTAGTACAACCTGAAAGTTCACTTCAAAAGGTATTAACTCTTACTTCAGATTTAACTAAATCAGTAGAACTAAATAGCAGACTAACAATAAGACACACCGTTTTAAAGAGAGATGCAAGTATCATTTCCGATGATTTAATATTTTTAGAAAATTCTTTTAACAACAGTAAATCTAAATATAAAAGACACACAGACCTTTTTAGTACAGTTCCAGAAGTACAGGAGATGGCAATTGATATTAGAATGGATAGGGTTTGGAGCAATACAATTAGAGTTTATGACAGTCGGAACCCAGTTACAAACACATTCTGTTACGTTTCGATTGTTGACACGCTTACGATTTTATGTAGCAATAACTAATTTATTGAATATACATATATTTAATCCATACTCAAATGACAGCGAATATTATTACAGCAAAGCGAGTAAGTTCAAGTCGCATCCAATTTTTTCTTCCAGTGACCCAACAATACATCTGCAATTGTATTTAGATGAGTTTGAAACTTTAATTTCGTTGGGCTCAAAAACTGGAACTAATAAAACATCTACTTTTTACCTAAGAGTTTTAAATCTCCCCCCATTTCTGAACACTAGAATAGAAAACATTCATGTTGTTGTCTTATGTCACACCTCTGATATAAAAAATATGGGATACTCTATTGTTTTAAAAACAATATGTCGTGATTTAAAACATCTTGAAGAGGAAGGCATCGTTATAATTCAAAACAATACAGTTCATAAAATTAAAGCATCTTTGTTTAAAATAGCTCATGAGCGGCAGTTCATTATGCGGGCTGAATGAATCTTTTAATTCGAATTATTTTTGAAGATTTTGTCTTATGCATAAAAACGATATACAGTTTTCATTTACTGAAGATACGTCTCTCTTACGCAACAAAGTCGATCACCAAACTCATTTGGAAGAAAAGAAATTCGGAACGAAAACATCGTCTGAGTTAAATAATCTTGAAAATTTTGACTACTTTAGTTCGCCAAGCGATGACATTATGTATGATATATTAGAAGGCATTGGACAATGTGAACTAAAGTTGTTTTTAATATATGCTATCAAAAAAACAAAAGACTATTTTCTGTTGAAAACTTTGATGATAGAATTAAGAATTTTAATTTTGGATTTTTGAATAGAAGTAATATACCTTCATTGATCAATTTAGAATATCACGGTAAATTTCTTGGACAAAAAGCTTCTCAGTTCTGGTGTTGTTGAGGTATTTTCCATTTTTAATGCATGATGTAATTGAAACGTTCGATTCAGATTTAACCAAAAAATATGGTGTCATACTGTTGCTGATACAAATAACAAATTTAGTATTCTGTTCCACACTAAAAACAGCAGATGTGGAAGCACTAAAAACTCTAATTGAGAAACATCACAGGTGTTTTAGAGAAAAGCATCAGGAGAACTTAATTCCCAAGCACCATATTATGACACATTATCCAAGAATAATTTCAGAAATGGTTATCTTGACTTTGCAATGGACAATAAGATACGAATCTAAACATCAACAGCTGAAAAACATTTCTATAGCATCCAGAAATTATATAAACATTTGCAAAACACTATCTAGGTACTAAGCACTAAGAAATTAACTACATTGATTATAAAAAGACAAATTCAAAATTGTTTTCAAATCTCTTAAAGAATCTTTAATATTTTAATTGTTTGACGAGGATTTTCAACAATCCCTTGATGTTTTCCTTTTTTTGAAATACCAAATTCTTAGCCTTGATAATGGTCTACACCCAAGACCGAAATATTGGAATTTCGAGGAAATAAAATATGCATTAAAAACCGCATGAGTTTTCTTTGAAACCAGCTGGAACAACGGGTCATTAATTCTTTGGATTGACAGGGAGAGACATCAGATCGTTAGCGTTTCAGTTAGCCTTCAAAAATAACCTACCTAATCCATTATCAAAAAAGAACGAGACCGCGGTAAGGGATTGGTTACATTTATTTCTGAAGCGCCAACCATCTCTTTCGCCAGTGCACAGGAACTTGATTTGCTCGCGCCAAAGGTTTTAACAAGGAAAACGTCCAGCATTTTGTTAGAGAAATACATACAATGTTGATGAAACGGGAAAATAAGTACTCCCGGCGAAGTTTGCCAAAGTTTTGGAGCTTAAGGGGAAAAAGCAAATTGGAGCATTGACCTCAGCAGAAAGAGGCTCGTTAATTACTTGTGTATAATGTGCATGAGCGCAGGAGGATCCTTGGTACCACGAATGCTCATATTCCCGCGTAAGAGAAACAATCCCCCTTTTATGAATGGAGCCCCCCCCCCCCTCCCCGGGATTAATTTGCGCATGTCGCCAATCCATCTGGGTTCAAACTAATTTGTTTACCATGTGGTTAAGACACTTTCTACATATAAGGAATCATCAGCTACATCACCTGTGCTTCTCATATTGGATGGACATACTAGTCATATAAGAAACATTGATCTCATAGATCTAGCAAGAGAAAATCACCTTCACCTGCTTTCAATCCCACCTCACTCGAGTCATAAGATTCAACCATTCGATAAAACCTTTATCGATTCTTTCAAAAAACATTTGTCTGAAGAAACCGAACTCATGGGCCGAGCGTATTTAAATGTACAATCTGGAGAAATAATTGTTAAAGAGTTCCATACTACTGGAATATCTCCATTTAATAGAAGCATTTTCCGTGACGGCGATTTTATTGTAGCTGAAGACGATGCAATTGATTCCCATTATTACGCGATGACGGAGAATAAAACTCAACAAACTGACACTGTGGATACCCATGGAAGACAGACCTTAGAGCCACTAAATTCTCCACAGCCGATCAATAGTGCTCCGTGTAGTCAAGCTTCACCTGCAGTAACTTCAAGTCGTACTGTTACTTATCCAAAGCTCTCAGCTTCTGTTGATACAACTGAAAATGTTATTACAACACCACATTAGATATCGCCGATACCTGTAAGATGAAGAGACAGAGTACCTGTGGCAGAAAGCTTGGCAAGGCACTAGTATTAACATCGTATCCATATAAGCAAGAATTGAAGGAGTCTTTGGCAAAAAGGTCAGAATACAATTAATCGTAAGTCCAGTACAGGAACTAAAAATGAAAATCCAAAATTAAAGAAAATATGCAAAAGTTTAACATTCAATAAAAATAAATAAGGGACGAATTATTGTGCCAAGAAACAAAGCTGAAAATGTTAACTGCACCACAAGCGAGGAAAGTAACACAGACTCCATTCCACGGGCCGGATTCACTAACTCTGAGAGTTGCGAGTTGTGGAGATGAGAGTTCTTTTGACACTTAACTCTCTACTCGGAATTCTGTAACTCGGGGAATTTGTATTAAGAATTATCAAACGCTCTATTCCGCTCGACAAAACTCTCGGCTGTGTTAGTTGTAGAGAAGTAAGAAGAATATTTCTCAACTGACAGTATTGTCTGCTTTTGTTGTGTTTTGTGAAGGTACCTAGGTAACTAGGATTTTCAAATTAAATTATCGGCTCACCGCATATCCTGGCTATGTTGTAATACTTACAGAGAAATAAGGATTTTGGTGTCTCAAGGTACCCGCTAAAAATTTTAAGTCACGCGAAAATGATCAATTTGGTCGTCTTCCAGTACATTTTAAATATCCACGTTAAAGCTTGTATGTAGAATCAAACCGCATGTACAATTTGTTTCCTAATTAGCTATGTAATTAGCTTTTGAGTCCGATAAATGGTTTTGGAGATTACTGCAAAAGAAATGAATCAGTCTTTGTTAAGATGAAAAAATGGGCGCTTTTGGTACAAAAATGGAAATATTTTCAACTCATCATTATGAAGAACAGGTAAGTCGTGGAAATTTACTTTTCAGGAGAAAAATGTTCGCAACAGAGTACTAATGAATGTGAAACAAAGAACAGAAGAAATATATGCAAAATATAGGAACTGGGGTGTATATGATCCGAGTGCAAAAAATCCGTCTTTCGGCGGTAAAAAGTCTTATGAAGTTAAAATGATAAAAAAAATACACCACCCGATTACCCGCTTCTCCCTCTTTAATTTGATACCAAATATGACGTATTTTGGATAGCCCCCAATGAGGGGTGGTACGACCCCCCATCACCAAAAATTTGTCATCTATATTTTTATACTCTAGACCCTAAATCCAATGGAAAAACCCCAATGCTCTACGACCCTCCCACACAGAGTTAGCCGTCTTTCAACGATGTTAGAGAATCTCGAATGGAGAGTTAGGGAATTTTAATTGGGGAAAACTAAAATTCCCATCTCCTAAACTCTCCAAGTTACAGAATCCTGTGAAAATTCGCAGCATAGTCCTGACAAAAGTTTTCAAGAGAATGCCTAATGCATTTATTGCAATAGCCTATATTCTGTTACTCAACGCGGAGAAGCTTTTGTGGGAATATTGTTCTTGATATTCTTAAACTTGAAGGATTGTGTTAAATGCGGACCACCTGGTCCATATTTAACGCACCCTGGCCAATATTACCCAAAGTTTTGCGAGATGCAGAAAAACCGTTTTGTTGATTAAATTAATTTTTGTTTGTTTATAAATAAAAAAATATGTTTATTTACGTCTGTTATTTTATTCGTAGATAGATAAGTTGACAACTGTACTATAAATAAAAGATTGCGACTTAATTACAATTCATAGTTTTGTTGTTGATTTTGCTTATGGTGGTCCATATTTTCCTCACTCACTCGTACGTTTCGTTAATGATAATGATACATTACAGCGCTAATTGATTTGTATACAGGGTAGGTGGTCCATAGAGCAGGAGGTGATAGCACTCACCTAAACAAACAAAAATTCGTATGGCAGGGGGGGGGGGCATATCAACCCTTTCGGAGTTACAGGGTGATTAAGAAAAAAAGCTAGTTTTTCACAAATCACCCTGTATCTTAAAAAGTGCAGGGTGTATGGTCACAGTTAAGAGCTCATTGTATGCAGAACTTCATGGTCTTTTCAACGACTGCTCAACCAGAACCGTACCCCTCGCCCCTCAAGAATTATGGTTGTCTAAACTCAAAATTTAGAATTTTTTTACCTTTTTTTTAATTTGACCTCTGTTATTTTTGCACAAAGGTCGTTACCATAACTTTTTTTTATAAAAACTGTAAACTGTAGACTCTCCTCTTTAATATGACCTATTACACCCTATGTGTTAACTGTAGCCGTTAAACAGTTATTAACTCCTCCCCTTTTAGTGCCGAACAACGATATATCGTTGTTGAATGCACTGGCGAAAAGTGCCAACGACGATATATCGTTGTTCGTGAATCAGTATGCGCTTAGAGCTCAAAGGCAGCAGTTAGAAACTTAATTACTCTTGTGGTAGGCCTGTAATACTATTTACTATACCGTTATGGATGACTCAGAGTTAGTGGAACTGATAAACAATTTACACGAAAATTTTAGCAGCTGTAGTGAGCCTGAAATTAGTGACAGTGATAATGAAATTTTTTTTGTACCGAGAAATCGGCAACCACGTCAAATTATAAGTAGTGAGAGTGAAAATGATTCGTACATTGACGTCAATGATGATGAAACTGACAATGACTCATTTGATAATTTTTATGAAATTAATGTAAATGAAGATACTCAATATAATTCTCGTCCGTTATTCTTGGAAACCCCTGGTCCAAAGCATATGCCAATAAAAAATTCCGAACCAATAGCATATTTCAACTTATTTTTAACGGATGCATTTTTAGATAGCTTGAAAACTGAGACAAATCGCTATGCAAGACAATTTCTGAGAAATATTGAACCAGCAAATAAATCCAGAGTACAAGTATGGAAAAATACTACAATTGAAGAGATGAGAGCCTTCATTGCCGTTATTTTGGAAATGGGTATTACCCGAAAACCAACAATGTTCAGTTATTGGTCAAGAAACCATAGATATATGCCATGGTTTGGCAAAATGTTTTCAAGAAATAGGTTTCAACTAATTTTGAAATTCTTTCATGTTGTAGACAACAACAATTTATCACCACGAAATAGTCATGATTATGATCCGTCAGCAAAATTTCAACCTGTCGTAGATCATGCAAATAAGATTTTTAGATTCCATTATACACCTAACCAGCATCTAAGCGTAGATGAATCGTTGGTAGGTACAAAGTGTAGATCAGGCATGACGCAGTACTTACCAAATAAAAAGCATCATAGGTGGGGAATCAAATTCTGGATGCTAACTGATGCAATAACTCGATATTGTTTGGGATTTTTTGTTATCGGGGAGCTAAACAACATTCCCATACAACAACAGCCCCAGGAGTAAGAAAACTTCCGGGAAGAAGAGAAAAAAGTGTGTGTAGTTTGTAGTAGAAAGAATGGTGGGCCTGTGCATAGATCACGCACAATTTGTAATCGATGCAATAGAGGCTTACATGGAGAATGCATGAGTGACCACAAATGCTAAATAGCTCGTTAGGTAAATAAATAAATGTAAATAAAGAATAACAACTGAATAACAATACAAATTTACAGAGATGTTACACTTACTCATCCCCTGCGCATGAGACACCGTGATTGAATTATTATTTACTTTTCATTTCAATTAGCCGAAATATTATAATTTTTTATTTTTATATATTGTTTTTGTTTTATGTTATATATTATATATTACACCATGTTTGAATAACAATGTGTTTTACTAATAAATACTACTTCAAAAATTTCAATCTTTACAAAAGAAATTTCTCATTAAAATTTTGCAAAAAAATTGCAAGTGCTAGTTTTTGTCATCTGCAATTTTTGTACATTGATAGACAAGGCTTCTATTTTCAAAAGAAAAATACAAAAAAATAGTACTAGAGGTCCCCCGTAGGAAAAAAAACAATACATTCATCCCAGTACAGTGCTCCCATAAAGTTTAATTTGGGTAGACGGTGATTTTAAAATTTCATATCTCAAAAACGAAGCCGAATAACACCGCAAGTTTGTTTATGTCGATAGATAAGATTTCTAGCTTCAAAATAAAAATGAAATCCTCTCTAGTGAATAATACTATTTTTTTGAAAAAAAATACTATTATTAACAATAACAATTTTTCGTTCGGTGCTGATACTTTTTTATATGAAAGGTAATATGTATTATCCTTCGGTTGGAATTTGAATCATAGAAATCGGTTGCTCCGTTTTCGAGGTATAATTTTTTGAAAATGATAATTCATCGTAAAATCACGAAATTTCTAACCCCCCTAACGGGGGGGGGGGGGGGGGGTGGAAGGTATTAGGGCAAAACAAAAACTCAAGGGTGAGCTATTTTGGTATTTCCTACAAAATGTGAAAGTTTCATCCAAATCGGCGATGGTCGGGTTCCAAGATGATCGGTTTCGTGTGGAATGGCTATTATTATTTTATTTTCATTTTAAATAGCTGAAAAATTATTATTTTTATTTTTATATAGGTTACTTACGTTTTATATTATATATTATATATTACACCATGTTAGAATAACAATGTGTTTTACTCATAAATGTTAATTCAAAAACTACCAACTTTTCAAAAAAAAGAATTTCTCATTTCAAATAAGCATTATTTATATAATTTTCAACAAATGTTGAAATACCCAAATCATAAATTTCTTGTATTTTTAGTTCTCAACATGTTCCTTTTTGAATTATGTAATTATCTTTTAAAACAAATTTTTATCACCGTTTTTCTAACACTCTATAAATTATATAAACTCGGCTCGGCACTTTACGCACAACTTCAATTTTACGCTCGGCACTAAAAGGGATAACCTGCTCCGGTCACATCGAAATTAGACGATATTTTTTAAAATGATGTGCTAAGGGAACAAATTATCGTTGAGAATAGGTTTGAAAATAGGTTTGAGAATAAGTTTAGAGCTAATAACTCTTAAAGAGCTATAGATAGCATAAAGGGTGTAGTGGGTAAAATTAAAGAGAAGAGTCTACTGTTATGTTAACGACCTTTTTGCAAAAATAATAGAGGTGAAATTAAAAAAAAAAAAAGTAAGAACATCCGAAATTTTTAGTTTAGACAATCATAATTCTTGATGGGCGATGGGTATGCGACTGATTGAGTAGTCGTTGGAAAGGCCATGAAGTTCTGCATACAACGAGCTCTTAACTGTGACCGTACACCCTGTAGTTTTTAAGATACAGGGTGTTTTGTGCTAGCTTTTTTTTCTTAATCACCCTGTAACTCCGAAAAGGTTGATTTGCCCCCACCCCCCTGCCATACGATTTTTTGTTTGTTTAGGTGAGTACTATCCCCTCCTGCTCTATGGACCACCATGGAGGAAACACCCTGTATATGTGGCTGGTAGTTAGTGCTTCATTACACAGTAACGAATCGTACGTCACCAAGAGGAGTGCGGCGGCTTGGATTTATAATTTTCGCGGAGACAAAATCGTAACATTTTTTATTTAATTATTCCTTCCACATATAGTAACGTGTTTAGTTTGAACTTTAAGTAATACAGTTTATATTTCGGTATTTATTTTCGTCCAGAATTGTGTTTATTTCATTAAGTAGAGAGAGTAGACCGTGGGCCTTATTACCCTACCTAACCCATAAATTGGATACAATTGTATCATTTTGGATACAATTTACTTGAAATTTTTGTAATGGGTACCTAGATACCTTTTTTTTTAGATGGATACATTTTTTTTATTTTAAAATAATTTTTAAATTTTTTTTTATATTTTCAATTTTTAAAATAATATTTATTAAATGCTCATTTAATATTTGTAAAAGAATTGGGAGAGCGCATTTATGATGTTTTCAAATTCTTTAATTCTGAGCTTCAATGTATCGCGTCCTCGAAAAGAAGAAGAAGAATGAGAAAATTGACAAAGTCAGTATAAACTGAAATTCCCGCGATTTGTTTTGCATAAATTAAATATGGAAAGGTAATTGAATTTTAGAATTATTTGGAATATTTAATATCAATATCAATAGATTTTTGATAAAAGTTAAGGGCGCTAGCGCTGTCGAGGTACAGGAAAATGAAATAGATGAAAATGAAAAGTATTTGTTACTTTGCCTTTGAATATAAAAATTATGGATTTGAGCAACATTTTATTTTAGGGATGATGACGATGCTAAACGAAAAAGGCCGTTTAGGGTACAATGGAAAGATATATTTCCTTGGGTTGACAATAAATGTGGCCAAGCGTTTTGTGTGCTTTGTAACAAAGCATTAACAAATATTTCTTCCCACTTAAGTAGCCATGTAGAAAAGCCAATCCATATCAAAAATGCTACTGAGAAGAAACATCAGATAAATTAAATTAGTACTTTTTTGTCTGTTGCATAATCTGCCTTAAGTTTAATGGATTATTTACCGAAGGAGTTGAAATGTTGCTTTCCATATTCTAAAATAGCATCACCTATACAGCGCGGAAGGACGAAATCAACTAATATAACAAAATCGCTTACGGTTGAAACCTACATCTTTCTCGATAATAGTCGATGAAACAACGGACATATCAACGGAAAAATCATTAGCTGTAGTTGCACGTGTGTACGATTTCACACAGAAAATGGTACGGGATTTATTATTGGGAATTATTAGGTTAGAGTATAAGGAAGTCACATGCCTGTCACCTACACTACCATCCCACTTTCCCTATCTATATGCAATAATACAAGAACCCATCCAAATTCCTATCATTTACATGATTTATTTCTCTATTCATGAGAAATAAAACATACCAAAAATACGTCAGCAACACCAGAGGCGATCACGCGGCCAGGGCATGACAGAGTATCATACACTCAATGCCACTGCGCATGCGTACCACACAGATGCTGATCAAAGAAGCCAGTCAACTAGCAGTGGGAGCATAGATAAAGCTAGCGCCGCCAGGTCTATTACACGCTGCACTACTGCTGACCACGCATATATAAAGGGGCCAGCCGCTGCCAGAAATCAGTCTACTATTCAATTTCGACATCGTGTAACCTTAAGTTAATAAATATTCGAACAATTAAAGTGTGTAAAGTGAATCAAAGACAAAAGTGAATTCGAGGCTAAAATTAAAGCCTGTACGTAAACAATTTCAAATATCCCGGGATATCGGTTCGGTTTAAAATTTCGACATAATTCGTTAAAATTCGTTAATAGCGTGTGTGCCAGAAATCAGTCTTGATCATGAGCTCGACCAGAGTACAGCTGCAGTGCAAGCTACTACCAGTAACCAGATAAAACCTGAGTCTTGATCGACAGCTTGAGCAGAACAGAGCTCCAGTACCAGCACCAGCCAGAGACCAGTAGAAATCGAGGTCCAGTCCAGTACAGCAAAATTTCGAATCAACTAGTCCAGCCCGTCCGAGTAGACTAGACAAGACCAGACCAGAAGAGGTACAAGTAGAGCCAGGTCACCAGGAATCAGTCAGTTGCCTCCCAGCAATCAGACTTTCAAGAACTGCCGACTATCCGTGCTGTTTCTGCCTAAGACGTGCGTACGATTCTCGTATTGGTCTAGGACAGAATATCCGCACACAATTTCCCCATCTGTCCATTTCCGTGCTGTTTCTGCCCAAAGACGTGCGTACGATTTTCGTATTGGTCTAGGACAGAATATTCGCACACTATTTTACCGTCTATCCGTCCCCGTGCTGTTTCTGCCTAAGACGTGCGTACGATTTTCTTATTGATCTAGCACAGAATATTCGCACACTGTTTTACCGTCTATCCGTCCCCGTGCTATTCCTGCCTAAAGACGTGCGTACGATTTTCGTATTGGTCTAGGTCAGAATATTCGCACACTACTACCAGATATTCGCCCCCGTGCTGTTTCTGCTTATGACATGCGTACGCCTTCGTACTGGTCTGAGCAAGAATATCCGCACTTATACTCATACTAAGGCACCCGACCTCGTTATATACCCACTCTAGGGTATAGTAAGTGTGATTAGAGTATTGAAGTGCAATCCCGAATAACCTGCAAAGACCATATTAGAGGGATTATATAGATTACAGTGACAATAGTGAACTAGATGCAGTAATAATAACCGTGAAATACATTAGTGACTAACAAACTAGAATTAATAGAAGTTTAACAAAATAAGACTTAGTGCTAAACTAGAATTATTAGGGATAAGCAACAGTGAATAAAGAAGATATATAAAACCACCCAAGTGTATTATTAGTAACACAAACGTCGAGGAACCCAACCCTGGACTACTCCCGAGCTATCCGCACACTATCACACCCGACGTTGCAAGAGCATACCGACGCTGGTAGTTTATATGAAAAATTGATTAGTTTTTTTTTCGATTTAAATGTTCCTATTGGCAACATAATTGGCCTACAGTTGCGACTAAAAAATACAAATTTGTCTTTATTTTACATGCGCTGTATATGCGTTTCCTTGCTCATATGTGCAAGTAAAACGCTTGCAGAAAATTACCAATCTCTGTCGAAAAAATTAAGTAGAAATATTTATAATTTCTTTTGTCATTGTTCGAAAAGGGTAAATGAGTTTAAAGAGTTTCAAGATTATTTTTCGCTAAAATCTCTTAAATTCCTCGTTCATCCCAAACAAGATGACTTTTTGTAGAACAAGTTGTCAATAGTATTTTAGAGCAATGGTCAGCTTTGAAGTTGTATTTCATATCTTGCAATTTCGAAGAAAAATTATTGAGTGCTAAAGAGCTTGCTCAAGAACTTGATTAATCTTCTAACAAAGTATATTTTTTGTTTCTCTCGTACATTCTAAAAGTAGTAAATCAAATGAATAAAGAGGTTAAATTCGAAAGAGTATGTGTCCATAGACTTTACAACAAACAAAATCTTCTTGTAGTTTTAAGTAACTTTATGAAAACCGATTATATAAAAAAGGATTGAGTTGTTTAAGTGAAGTAAATCCCAATGATAGTTGAAATCATTTAGATATTGATATTATGCTCATTGATTTGGCAGCCGAACAAGAGTTAAAGAAATCAGGGTCCTCTGCGGCTGACGTTAAACTACGTATCGTAGAATTTTATATTGAGCTTACTAATCAGATTTTAAAGCGATTTGATTTTAAAAAAGGAGTTTTTAAAAAGTTGTCCATTTTGAATCCTGAAACACTTTGCAGCACGAAAGAATCGATTCTTCCTTTAATTAATTGCTGCGTTCCTTTTCTCGTTCAGAATGAATTTTTTCAATCCATGTCGTTCTTTTTCTCGGGCCGAACGATATAGTTTCAATCTGTCATCGCTTTTTTCGGACTCCGAATCGTTCTGAATGCACCTGAGTTTTTCCCGGATTTAAGCAGAACGATTTTAATTTCTATTCATGAATGTGTTGTTTACAATTTTGCCGCGGTGGTAATAGTTGAATTTATACTTACTTTTCTCAAATGGAAGAAATGTCAAACACTTGAAATGGTTCTGTTTCGCTCCTTTTCTATGAGCACAGAATTATATTATGACATCGCTCTGTCGATTTATACAGATTCATTCAGAACGAGAAAGGGAACGCAGCAAATAGTTTTCCAAACATTGCTACAAATCGGGAAGCAATTTTGAATGAATTGCGTATGCTTTGTTTTCAAAAAAATATAAGTTTTAACGTAGATATTGAAATTTTTTTGGCAAAACTTAGCTCAGAGAGACGCATACAGAGAACCGATGTTTAATAATTTACGTAATTTAGTTCTGTGTATTTAAAGTTTAACGCATAGTTCAGCGGCTGAAAGTGCCAGAAAGTAGGCAATTATCTTTTGGAAATAATCTTTTTCAGCCGTTTTCGCTGGAGATGCTTAGGAAAAAGTGCAAAACACGCAGAAAGGGTTACATTTTGGGTACAGAGTGTGAAGGTCATTTTAAAGCTAAGGTTTTGGGCTTTTTAAATTCGGTATGAAAAGTTGATATTAATGACGGGTTTTGTGATAAAAATAGTAGTTAAATAAAAAAAACACGAGTAAAAATTCCGAAATTTTAAATTTGTTGAGCCATAACCTCAAAATGGAAAGGGTGAGGGGAAGGTGCAACGATTATCTATCTACCAAAGTTTATAACATTATCATAGGGTGTAACGTTCAGAAGTTACAGGCTGATCTATAAAAACATACCCAAATATCTTAAAGTCCCGTAATCTGGGAAACCGTTACGATTTCCTCACCCCCACCCATACAATTTTTTGTTTGTCTAAGCATGACCTATCCGTAGCCTTCGGGTGCCAGACCACATACGGGACACCCTGTATATAATGATGACATCCCAGTGTTCAACTGGTAAGCCTAAGTATTTTAATTCATGTAGGCTCTCTTCTGTTAAATTTAATAGAGAGCGAATGGCGTGAGCAGATTCAGTTTTTATTGCTGCTTGACTAAGTAGTGATTTCAAGCGAGTATTCACTAAGACTTTGTTGTTATCGAATCTCTTTTGCAATAGTTCTCATGCTTTTGTATAATTTGTGTCGATTACCTCAAAGTGGCGTAGTAAGCGTTCCGCTTCCCCAGTAACGCTGAGTTTGAGGTAGGTAATTTTTGAACTTTCGATAAATTTGGAACTCTATGAATTAATGAATTGAATAAATCATGGAATGTATGCCATGATTTATAATTTCCATCCAATGTTGGAATTTGTATGGGCGGAAGCCGAGTTTCTCGTCTTGGTGGGTGTGTTGTCTGTATGCTAGGCTGTTCTGTATTAGCAGGCAATGCTGGAAAATATTATTCTAGTTCCTCTGACAACTTTGACATGAGATTGATGTATAATTATTCAGTCTCTTCGTATAAGTTTCCTTCGGCATATTCCAGATTGCTATATGGGTCTATGTGAATGCTTGCCATAGCTTTTCAAGAACGAGTAGCATAATACTTTTTCCCTTGTTTGGTTTCTGTATTTGCCTGCCTGCCTGCCGGCTTTATTAATTTGCTCGAGCAGAGCTTGTTGTGTAAGAATCAATATATCGACATCCGCCATTTTGTTTTCCCAATCTTATCCGCCTGAAAGGACCGGTTTGAATTGTAAGAATGAAAAAAACTGGTTTCAAAATGTCAATAATTCAATTTTATTCCTTCACAAAATATTGTCTTAGCTTATGGCCTTACTGCTACTCAATCCATATTTAAAATTAAAAAAATAATAATTCAACAAGAAGAAGAAACAAAAAAAAAAATTTTAATTTATTGAATCCTCGAAATCGGATGCAATTTTTCGCTGGAAATTTTACTCTGAAAAATAGAAATACTAATTGATATAACTTGTTAGAGGGAAAAACGTAGCAAAAATGAGCTTCACTTGATCTGCTCATCTATGAACTGTGAGGCTTAACTATTCTACTTGCTGGTATAAAAGTTGAAAAAATAATATAATTAATAATTGGGTTCAATGTTCTCCCTTGGATTTTGTTAAGCAAGACTTAAATTCGGTTTATCACTGCCGATCTGTCTTGGCGACTGCTCAAATTGCGAGTGATTTGATACTCCCAGCAGCTCGCTATTTATAGGCAGAACCACAATGGAAGCAACATTTTCTGTCACTGGCAAATGGCGTGCCGCTTATTAAGAGGCAAGGTACGTCATTATGTGAAAAATGTATGCATCAGCGCTCAAAGTCATCGTGATATGTCAATTTTTAATGAGAACGATTTGTGATCTCTGTACTGTAGCCAGCTGTGTAGAAGAACTGTCACAGGATTATTGACGGCACCTGTTGTTGATAGTAAGTTTTTCTTCTTTTAAGTCTTTATTATTGTTTTACTGATAATATTTATTCGTAATTTTAGATGACGGAAAATTGGAAGATTCCTCTGCATCGTGGGAGATCTATTCGACGAGTGTAAGTAAAGTTTTCATGAAATAGTCTCAGACCTGAATGATCTGAGACTTTTACTTTGGTTTACATTTTATTAATTTGATCTTGTTTGTTTTTTAGGTAATTGAAGACTGAATGCGGAAGCTAATGTGGATACTGAGGCTGAATGCCCAAAAGTTCTGAGGAATTTTTGATATGTTTTTAGTTATAAGTATAATTTTGTTATGTGACAGCTGGTCCGTCATATACAAATACACTCAAAAACATTAACATTAAAAAATCTTCAGTAGTTAATACATTGCCGTTTTTTCACGTAGTTGAGAATTTTTCGGTTGATATAATGCATGATCTTCTGCAGGGTGTATGTCAGTACGATATATATTTTTAACGTGATAACTTTATTAGTGCCTATCACACTTTACCCTTACAAAATTGAATTATCGATAATCCATTTTTAATTATGAACCAGCAAAATTTAATAACCACCGCTTTTCAGCGGCAGCTTTTTCCTTAAAAAGTAAATAAAACAAGTAAAAAAGATAGAATTGGTATAAAACCAATTCTTATGATACCCTAGAATCTAGATGAATATTCGTATGTCATTTCTGTGCTAGTTTGATTTTTGAAGTGATTTTTCGCATATATTTCCATAACGATTCGTCGGGAAGAAAATTGATTATAAACAATTTTATTGGATTTTATATTGTAAAGAACTTTTCGCTACATGAAAGTAGTATAGAACTAATTACAATTCTGAACGGAAAAAATTTTGAAGGTCTTTTCCAATACGCCAAGCTAGCCTGGAAATATCGACAAATGCTCATAGAACAGTACAATAACTAACAAAAATATTCATGTATGTATTTATCTATGACTCACTTATAGGGGTTAGAATAGTAATTCATTTTCTAACTAGATTTTTCTCAGGCTTAGGGACTTGAATTAATATGGAATGAATCTTCAATGAATGTCAATATATGTACTTAGACTAAGCCAAATAGTTTTTTTTCTTCCTTTTGTTGTTATTAATAGGATATTACTTAGTTATACATTAGTCAGTATGAATTTGTTGTTTTTTTTTTATATTGTTGCCAACTCGACAGACGACCTCGGGTCATTGTTGATGTTTATTTTAATATTCAATTATGGGTATCTGGAATGAATTATATGAATTGTTAAATAAATAAACTTATTATTATTATTATTATTATAGGACTTATGGTTTTCACAGTATACGTAAAAATCCTACAATTTTATTTGGCAACACCAAGAAGGGTTGTCCGATTTAGCCCATTTTTGAAACTGTATTTACTATTTTCACAAAAACCCTATGTACAAAACTTCAGCTCTCTACGTTAACGCGTTCTCACGTAGTGTCAAAATATATAGTGAAAAACGAAATTTCTGTATGGCAACCCTACGAAGCAGTTACCCGATTTGTCCCATTTTCAAACTCGACTTTACTTCTTCTTTTAAAAGCCCATGTGCGAAATTTCAGCTCTCCAAGTACATGCGTTCTTGAGTTATCGTGAGGACAGGCGGACAGACGGATATGCTAAAATCAAAATAACTTTTAACTTTATGTATGGGTATCTAATCCATTTTGCTCTACAGTAATTATTCCTAGGTATTACAAACGGAATGACAAATTTAGTATACTCTTTAGATTTCATCTAGGGAATACAAATGACAGCGTCCGATTTGTGCATTGCTTGTTGTAGATTTAATTCCACGAGATAATTAGGAGTCGGATGAAAATGCTGAGTGCCAAAAAATGAAAAATCCAATTTTTCGGTTTAAAATGGAGTTCGTACGACCGCCAATAATTCTGATATGTGCAAAAAAAAAAATTCTCACCACACGTTTGGTGATATCTGCAGCAGGCGCGTATACAGGGGGAGAGTCTACCACACTTTCGCATGAATTGAATGTGACGCTGGACTATAGAGTGAGTTGTAAAAGTTTAACAGAACGATTTTCGTATGGTACGGACACACTTTCCAATCTGCGGCGACAGCTAGCAGCGCTGGTTTAGGCGTTTGGTTGCCTTCTTTTTAGTAGTAATAGAGGAGTCTAGAGTGGGTATAATAGTCATTCGCTCGTAGTTCTTCGTCTTTGAAACGTGTACGATTTTTTTAGAATTTTCCTGTGTTTTATATTAGCTGTGTTATTTTGTGTCCACAGAACAGAGCAGAACAAAAGATACATAAAAGAACGCCTCATACATTTTCATAGAAAGAGTTAAATGGAGCGAACGGTACAAATAATTCGCTTCAATCGACAGAACAATTTGTTCTCCCGAGTATATGGGAGTTCTAGAACAAGGTACGCAAAAGACCACACAATAGCTGTCGAAAAGTAATTTATCATATCTTTCACAAGATGATAAGTATGTAATTTTCGAACACCCCCTATTTACTTTAGTGTTTGATTGTTTAAAAAAAGGCACGAAATGCTTAGCAGCTTGGTTATTATGAAGCTTTATAGTTTTGATGCTCCGATTACTCCTATACACTGTAAAAACTGTGCAAAATTGTTGCCACAAAGATTAGGTATTTTTCCCTAAAATGTAGGGAATACTCCTTACATTTTAAGGGAATATTCCCTACAGTTTGGGAAAAAATGCCTAACCTTTGTGGCAAAACTGTACACATTTTTTACAGTGTAGATGAAAAAGCGCACAATTTCGAGATTTGAAAGTGTTATTGTTTCCATGACAATAGTTAGCGATCATGAATTTTTTTTTTACAAAAAAATTCCAAAAACATATCTGAAATTCCTATAAGCTAATCATGATTAAAACATGATTAGCTTTTCTTCACATACCCCCCATTTCATAAAAATATTTCCACAAAACAAAAGTTTCAGTTTTCAACCAAGTCGTTTTAATAGAAATAATCACAGTACAATACAAACATAAAAATTAAAAATAAATTAAAAGACAATATGTATGTACATACGTACATACATATTACGAAAAGAGCTTTCGCGATAAGAAATGCGCGCCGCATAAATGCATTGCATTGATGGGTGGCTGATGTTTATAAAAAACATCAAATTCCATTATTTCAAGCCACCGTCCATCGAAAAATATTCTGGACAAGTTTAATCAAGTCCAGAATAAATGTTAAGGCCGGTCCAGACGCTCCGTTTTGCACAACGTTTTAAATCCGCGCAGTTTTAAGACGGAATGAAACCGTTGCAGCTTTGAGCGTCCAGACGGTACAGTCTTGACGGTGCAGTCTTGTATTTTCCGCTCAGTTTTGTGTGATATCGCCATGGAGGAGGTTCTCCTGTGGTCAATTTTCGCCTGCTGTATTGTAAAAAAAAAAGATTGGAACACAGAGGAACCGTTCGTTCAAAATGGTCACGGAAATGGCTTTTAAAAAGGCGGGACTTTTCCCATATAAGATTATTGCGTGAATTACGTGACGAACCTAATGATTGGCGAAACTACTTGAGAATGGACATGGACACGTATATTTACTTATTGGAATTAGTGACACCGCATATCAAGAAAGAAAATACTTGTATGAGAGCAGCAATATCACCACATGAAAGGCTAACAGCAACTTTAAGATTTTTGGCAACCGGCAGAAGTTACAAAGACCTGGAGTTCACAACAATTATATCAAAACAATCGCTAAGTGAAATCATTCCCGAAACATGTGAAGCTATCTACAAGGTGCTGAAGAAGGATTACTTGAAGGTAAGAAATATTGTTATTTTCCATAAACGATTTATTATTTAATTGAACATTATAAACTTTATTATTGTAGAAAAGTTATTATGGTAAGCAATAGAAATGCACGCAAGTATACTTCAGTTTGGTTGAAATGATGACAAGTAGGTTCCAACGGGAGAGTGGGCAGGGACTTGGTGGGCACGTGTCTGTACATCTTGTTCACCTTGCTGTGGGATGATGCATGAAACTGCCGGAATTTGCCCAATTGTTTCATACTCCTGAGTGTGAGGTATTTGTTCTGGGTCGTAGTTATGTGGCATAGGCTGCGACTGCTGCGAGAAGGAGTGGTATTGTCCAACTTGTGAAGAAAGATTTTGTTGCATTCTGATTTGATGTGGCGTATTCTGTTGACGCCAATAATTCGTGTCATTCATTGAACCAAAATCATCTTGTCGCTGGCTTTTCATGTCAACAATTCGAAAATTTCTGGTAAGCGTACCCAACTCAGCTTCGAATAAAACGTCGGAAATTAGTTTCTGAGCAATTATGTTTTGTGAATTCGGGACGTCTCTGAGTTTATTAGCCACATGTTTTCCGAATACCTGAAATGCATCATCTGCCTGTAGCGATTCCAGTTTCTTCCCTATCACCTGCAGGACTTCAGTTGTGCCATCATCATTCCCAACAGCCTTCCTCTTGTTACGAGTTAACTTGCGCGAGGTATTGACAGAATGGGAAGTACTCGTAGATGCTTCGGAAGCAGGAGTAGCAGGGGTAGTAGCAGCTTCACTGGGCCCACTGTCAATAACAGTTTCTTGCACATCGTCTTCCACCTGAAAATATTAAACAATAAATGTATTATTGATCTCCATATTTTTATTATTTTTACAAATTTTCAATGAGGATTAAACTCTTGCAATATTTCTTCTTTTTTTGTTTTGTTTCAGTTTCCCAAGACTGAAGAGGAGTGGATGGAAGTTGCAGCGGAGTTTGAAAGAATGTGGCAGTTCCCTCATTGTTTAGGGTCAATTGACGGAAAACATATTAGAATTGTGCCACCTAAAGGAAGTGGGTCCTATTATTTCAATTACAAAAAAACCCACAGTGTTGTTCTTATGGCAATAGCCAATGCCAATTGCGAGTTTTTGTATTGTGATATAGGAACAAACGGTCGGATCTCAGATGGAGGAGTCATAAATAACACTAAATTTTATGAAAATCTCGTTAACAACGAGTTAAAAATTCCAAAACCCCGAACCATTGGAAGTTCAAACAGAGTTTTAAGATATGTTTTTGTTGCGGATGAAGCCTTCGCTATGCGTCAAGACCTTCTCAAACCATATCGACGAGAAACATTAACAAGGGACCGAAGAATTTTTAATTACCGCCTATCGAGGGCGAGGCGTGTTGTTGAAAACACATTCGGCATTTTGGCTTCCCGATTTCGTATTTTCCACACAAGTATTAATTTAAACATGCACAACGTCGATACTGTAGTTCTTGCGTGTTGCGCTTTACACAACTTTTTGCGGAGAAAGTCCCCCCAAAACTACACCCCTCCAGAAAGTATGGATCAGGAAAATATTTCTGAATGTACTGTTGAATTAGGTGAAAGATGTAACCCAGAATTAGTGCACGACCTACAGCGTGGACCAAGAGGCCACATGTTGAACAATGCTAACGGGGTCAGAGATCATTTCAAGGAGTACTTTAACAATGAGGGGTCTGTTCCTTGGCAAGATAGATTTATAACTTTAAACAATTTATGGCGTACATAAATAATTATTTGGTACTTGTAATTTTTTAGTAGATACTTGTAATAAACATTGTAAAAGCTGATTGTACCTATTAAATAAAAGAATATGTTTCAGTTAATAAAGCGATTAGGTAATAATAGGAAATTTTGTTTTTTTTTCTTACCAGTTGTGATGATTCGTCGCAGTTTACAGACTCTTCACTTTCGTCCATGGTATTCCTCGACGGCCTTGGTGTCTCCTGATCATTGAGAAAATGCAGCAAATCGAAATACCACAGAGATGGCTTGTAAATTTCGTCTTCTCCAGCCCCAGATCGAATCGATTTGTTTACCTTTGCCAATTCTTTGCGATAAACGCTTCTCAAAGAATTGATTTTCTTCACCACTGTCTCCCTGCTCGCGTTGACATCTATTTCTTTGAACTTTTCAACCAATCTCTCGTACGCTTCCCCCTTTTTGTCCCTGTCACTGTACTCTTTGGATTTAACTCGCCAAATGCACGGAAAACTTTCATAAAGTGAAATAAAATCAGTCAAAAACTCGCGAGAACATTGCCGAAGATCTGCCATGGTCGGATGATTAGAGAAAACTGAGGAACAAAACGGATTGGAAAACGGAGTAAGTGTCCACACGCAACGACATGTCTGCGCAGGTCACGGTTTTCAGAGCTCACGAGCTCAGTTATCGCTGCAACTGTGCAGTCCTCCCGATGGACTCAAAACTGCGCAGTTTTCCGGTCCACACGCAACGTTTTGTCTGCAACGTCTTGAACTGCGGAGACAAAACGTTGTGCAAAACGGAGCGTCTGGACCGGCCTTTAAAGTTTTCTCAGGGTAAGCAAATGCAATTAAGCATTTTGTACTGTGAACGACGGCTCTTGATCACGATTAAAGTGATCAAGAAGTGAGTTGATTTTCAATCTCGGCCAGGTAAGTGTCGCGGTCTTACTTTGGTGCTTAAAAAAAGAAAAAATCGGTAAATTTGTGAATTTGAAAAAGAAAGTTCTTGTCTAACACGATAAGTTAAATTACCGAGAAATTGGTATAGTTTTGATTTTGTGAAATTAACGTTCTGTCTACAAAGTCAAAATATAAGAAGAAAAGTCAGTAGGTGTGTAATTATATAAACATAGTGTTTGAAATAAAAACAAAAAGGTGTAAACCAAAAAATATTGGCGTGTTATTAAAGTAACCCCTTGACAAAATATAACACCTATCTGATTTTCCGACATAAAATGAATGACAGGACAACTTTGCGGGGAGCTCACAATAGAAGCATACAAACTGACTTAACGAGTTTTGAATTAGGGTTCTTCCAGTAGAACCCTAGTTCCATACAATCATCAACGTATAGCCACCCGTTGATTTTTCATAGCGACCCTGATTCAAGCCTGAGTTGTTCAAAATTTTAACGTTCGTTGGGAAGCATTAAATTTTCCTTAGAAATATACTTGCCAATTGTTCTTAGGAATTTTAATGAATAACTATTCACCGACAACGGTCCAAACGAATTGGTGGATTAATTCTGGTGGTTCACTCTTTCACAAGTATTCAGTTTTCTTAGAAAAATCTGAAAATTTTTCTTTAGATTTTTCATGCAGTATTGGCGGCGGACAATGGTTCCAAACAGTTATATTGATTCAAGTGCCTTAGCTGATCTTGGTCGCTAAAGCAGATGAGCGTTGGCAAACATACATTTTCTTCTTAGAAATTTAATTGAACATTTTTCTTTCGAATTTTTATACACTATTTGTGGCTGAAAACCATCAGTTGGATTGATTGGAGGGCCGCTAAAAATGATTCTACAATTTTTCTTCAGAATTTTTACGGCAAAACTATAAAAGTAAGATTCATTCACTGTCCTTGCGGTGGTTGGCGTTGCTTTGCTTGTACTTTCGTATTAATTCAAGTAGGTAGTGTTGTTTAACTTCACGATTGCTTTTAATTTGTAGCAGAAGGACAAATTTGCTACATTAGTTAGAGAGGTATGTAGAAATAGTAGTGAAAGTGTAGATCGGTAGAAATCAAGATCAATTAAGTTCCCATGAGAAGAAATAGTTAGTAACAAATCATGCACTCTTACTCCCATTCCTTTAAATGTGACTCAAGCTGCAAGCTCACTCTAAGTCAATTACTTCACCCGTGACAGAATCGCTTGGGTCAACATCTATTTCTACAATCTCTGCACGAAAAGGCGTATCTCGTTATGAGTTCTTAATGTCCACCCTGAGATCGACATTAATATGGATAATATTATCGATAACTTTTCCAAATCAAACAGAAAATTGGATTTTGTCATACAACGTAAATATGATTAAAAAAAAGTTTTAAAAGCTACTTCTTTCTACTTTTTTGTCCCCCTCGAACAAACCTGATCTGCAGGTTCTATATTTATTTAACTATACTGTTTAATTTTATAACATTTGTTATGCGCGCTGTCACCCGAGACAGTAGGCTTTAGTGATTACCGATACGATATTCGATAAATCGATATTTATCCCCTTACAATATCGGTAATTCGTATCGGTATTTTTATAATTTAAATATCGATGTATCGATATTTCAAGAGCTCTATTGCATAAAAAAAATCTAATATTTATCTAAAATTTAATTAGTTTTCGTTTTCTTCATATTCATACCAGAACATTCTCTTTTTTATTTCGCTTTTTTATAATTATCAGTTGGCAAAACATAGTTGTGGTTCTTTTCTCTGACTCTGCCTTTTCTTTTGTTCTCTGTTCTGCTGTGCTGAATGTTACCTTGCCTAGGTCAATGTACAATTTTTGTCCTATATAAATCTCGGAGCACTGCTAGGGAATAAATCTTGCGAACTTAAGGTGTCAAAAGAAGCCAGATTATTGTCTCACCGAATTCCCAGGGAATTTGTTATTGTCGTAGCGTACTGCAGGCAGCAGTATGCTACCCGACGGCTAGCAGCAGCTCACAGCGTGGGCCACACGACGAATATGCTGCTGACGAGACTCGACGTGACGATTCAAGTCTGACTGGGACAAGTGCCTGAGAAAAGAGAAAAAAAAAGAAGAATCCGAGAGGTCGAGAAGAAAAAAAAAGGTGATTTTATGCCAGAAAGGTGTGGAGAGAAAAGTGAGGTTGAATAGGAAAGAGTTTTTTTTTTTTAAAGGAATAAGCTGAAACTAATAAACAAATCGCGAAAAATCCCGGATCTAGAAAGGCAATCCGATGTGTTAAAAAGTAAAATCTTCGAGCAAAAAGAAGCAGCCATATAAGCCCAAAAAGGGGTAATCGAAAATAATCAAGCAATACAAAAATTGGATCAAGTAAGTACGCATGTTTTTTAATCATACGAGCATATGGTATCCTGGATGTCAGCACCTACCCCCCGTGCCACAACCTGATATAAAATTTGTGCCGGGACGGGGTAGCGTGGATGTTATATATTCCCAGCCGTAACGCTGATACGTGACATTTTTCATCAGCAAAATCTCTCAAACCATAGGGGGTACTCCATAACAGGCCAAATCAATTATCTTTGGCGCAGTACATGCTACATCAATTGGTGGCAATAGGAGTTCACTCTCTACGCGTACATATAATACTAGTGAACCTGGTTTGTCATAAACCTAGACGTATATCAGCAACTATAGACTGGAAGTAACCAAGGTATTCACCAGTTAATCTTGACATGTTAAGCCAGGTAAACAAACCTGTTCCTGCACTGGAGATCCGACATTACCTGCAATCAACAAGCAAAAGGCAGAAAATAGTACTGCAGCAGAAATATTAAGAGTACTAGAGGTATCTAGTCACTTGACAGCACCGTAATTATAAACTCTGCGATATTCTCGCAACCTGCAAAATCGGCTATGTTGAATTGGCATAATTTCAATACACATTCCTTCGGGTTGCAACTTATTTTTGGAATGTTAGTATTACTCAGTAGCATGCAGTGTAGCAGAAACTTGAAGCATCACAGTGACCACTTGTTTAACCAGCTACGGAGGTGATTATAAGAATAATAAATATAATATTTGTATGAGGCACATTTGCCAGCGCTCTCTGTTGCTGAAATAAATGTATAGATAGTTTAACCAATGCTGCTGGGTTAAGTTTTCTTTCTTCCTTCACTCTCCTGGAGCCCTCTATGAACAAGGGTTGAAAAGGTCCGCTCCTCTACTCTATCTTTAGATCCACAGAGACACTGGAAAAAACACTTGCAGCCCTCAGTGTCGATTGGGTGGATGGGGCAAGGCAGCGAAAGGCGGAACTTCTGCGCCTTGAAGTGAGTATGTGGTAAGTAGTGTAAAGGTCCCTTCAGGACCGGATGTGTGTGACGTCCTTTGGCTTGTCAGGCACGATTTTTTTTTGTATGTGGCTGGTGGTACAGCGGCAGGTTTTCGTGGAACCTCCCCACACTCTCCGCCGATATGCAAGGCGAGCTAGCGTGCCGCCCTGCAGTCAACGCTGTCCACCGAGTGATCTGTCAGCTCATGCTGATAGTCTGGACTTCACGGCCAAGTCAATCGCTCTTCATACAACCATATAAAATTGCATTAGACTCTTATAGCGCTAAATCCCATATCATGCTCGGGGAAGAATATTTAGTGTTGATATAGCAATAATAATTCCTATAATGTACTTATATCGTAATCTCCTATTGATGTTCAGAGCTTATATAATACTTTATTTATTCCTTATTGTAGAAATTTAGTGTTTAAACGTTGTTGTAGGATTGCCTAAATTGGTCTATTTCACTTATATAGGAATTAAATATATCCCTATGTGATAACGTATTTAGGAACAAATTATCCTATACAGGAAAAGTGATCCTAATGTAAAATCATTAAAAGACAATAGTTGCGTCTACAAATTTATTATTCATGCGGAACTTATTATGCATGCGTGACTTGAGTCCTATAGCAAGATTTTACTTAACACAAAAGATGGTATTATAAAATATGATTGACATATTATGAGGAACGTATTTCTAATTATTTTTTCACATTAGTATATATTTGAATTTACCAACGATTTAAATTTTACTCTTAGTATTTAACACGCTAGATCGAAAAATAACAAAGCGCCTCAAAATAAATAAATAATTAGAATATTTAATTAACTATGGTTAAAAACAGTTTTGTTCATTTGGTTCTCCACATAAATGGAACTAATGTGAATTTATCCAGTTTTCAATAAATTTACCAATATGTCATTATTCTATAGGTAACAAATTCCTATATAAAGATGTAAATTGCTGTGTTGAAAATAGATATTTTGATATCGGATTTGTAGTGCTATATAAGCTTAGTAGAGTAAATACCGAAACAAAAACATTCATATAGCACTTATGTTCCTATTTCGTGATGTGAGTTCCTATATGAGAATTCCGATCGGCCAGCGTAGTATGATTTTAAAAGATTTTTCACAGTTGAAAGAACAAGTTGCAATAAATTTTTGTGAATGTGCGCACAGTGGCATACGGTAATATTTTCAATTTAACTACACTTAACTCAGTCTATCAGAATTGAGTTGAGTGTATAAAACCATATAGACGAAGGAAAAATGAAACAAAAATCCAAGGAATCGATAAGCAAAAGCAGACGACAAATTTTGTGGATTTTTGCTATCAGATTTCGTAGAATAATGTTTCAATTTTCTTTCGTCGATTTACTATTTTGGTTTTTTTTTTTAATTATAGTTGCATTTTATGGAAGACAGTAGAAAACGGCAAGACGTGGCTTTCCGGCTATACCATCCGCATGCATGGGAAAAAGATGCTATTTTGCCCTGGCCTCCCGCAAAACGAGTTACATTAGTGCAAAAACTATTAAACGATGTGAATTCTCAATCGAGAGCGGGATGGTCACGCAGGATATGGAAGCTAAAAAGCCAAGGCCTCGTGATATTTGCTAAGGTTGAAGAAGAAATTGATCTAATGGAGAGTTATACAGAACATCGTCCGGTGCAGGCTCTAATAACGTTAATGAGCCAACAAAAAAAAAAGAAAAAGAAAAGGAAAGCAACGCAGCGAACATCTAGGACAATTTACCACTGTTGTCATCGACGTCACATAACGAGATGGCTGAAGAATTGGTAAGCCTTTGATTCGAAGAAATAAAGCGCATATGAAAAATTGTGTGCACACAGTTATCTGCCAACCAACAACAATCTTCATCAAATCAGAATAGTATACCATCAGCGAGGGTAATATGCAGGAAGAACAAGAGCTTTTACATATTCATCCGCAGATTCAACAGCAACAACAGTTATCGGCTGAAGTTTTTAGATCCAATGTGCAAAATGTCAACCAGTCTGTACAGGTCATGCGATATGAGGATGTTCATCTTATCATTGATAATCCTACTATCCAATATATACCGAATGAGGAAGTATATGAAGTGCAGGAGGAAATAACTCTAGTGCACGTTTTGCAGGAAATGCATAAAAATAACGTTGTGCTGTTAGAGAACCAGCAAAAGATCATCAGTTGTCCAAGCAGCAACCGACCTTTGATCATCTGCTAGAATTTTTAAACAGAGCAAGATGAAGGAACAAAATTAAGGGTTATAGAGACTGTACAGGAGTTAGGAGAATTAGAGACACACCTACTTTCCGAGAAAAATAAAACAGCATATGTAGGTGTAATTTTAGCACGCCATTTAAGGAAAGGAATTTGCTTATATATTCTATACCCACATTTTTTACAGATTAAGACATGGTCTGTAGTTTGTGGGGTCTCTGGAAAGAAGATGGGTGGGACCTGCAGCTTAATCTTATTGACAAAATGATCAGTCGTGACCTATTGACAGATTTTTCTTCGGTGGGGGGGTCGACAAAATGAGGCCCTGAAATTTGCCTTCAAAAAGTCCAAAAACGTATTGCAGGCGTTTTATGAAATAATGAGAAAGGCCGATGGAGTTGTTCGCAACTCAGATCGTAGGGTGTAAATGCTTGATAAATTGGTTACAAAAATGTCAGCCGGAAGAAAAAGACAAAGACAACAGATTCCAAAGAAGTATAAAACGGGGCAACTTCCGAAAAAATTACTAACGCTGAATTAGAAATAGTCGTCGATAAGATGAATGATTAGGACTTAGCCATTGAAACAATAGTAATCAGCTGAAAAAAAGTTTTAATAACAAATTTTAACTTTATTTCTGTTTTTTCGGGAATGATGAAGAAGATGCTTAAGGACAGGCGGATGAAGAGTCGAAGAACGAAGATCTTTTTTACCAAAAGTGCGCAATAGTTCGGTTAAGACGACATATTTGATATTTTAAACAAAATAGAACTATTTTTTTAAACAAACAAATTGAATTATTTTTATTTATGTTTTTCATTTTATTATTATTTAATAAAGCTTATACAAATTAATAACTATTTTTTTAGAGAATGTACAGCAATGCCACAAAAACCTTTATATTATTTTTGTATGTTACAGGAACCAGTTTACATTTAATTTGATTGAAATTAAACTTGGTTGGAATATTTTCTTCGCAATTAGATGAATATTCTGTTCACGATTGAGGATTGTATTGGTGTCTCAAAAAAATCTTCTGTGCGATTTAAAGTAGGTACTGCCATTTATACAAACTACATTATTTTTAAAAAAATTGATTTCATAAGAACAATTTTGTTATCAAATGTAAGAAACCAACTGTTATGCTTTTGAGTGCTATCTAATACGAAGCTATCCAAATCAAGGCGTTTCCCGTTCTTTATGAGTGGATTTTTTTTTTAACTTTAGGTTTTTCAATTCTACGGTCACATAAAGTATTTGCTTCACTTATACGATTGGCAATTTGTTCTAATGCTCTGTACCCATGTCGTACCATACGCTTTATATAAAACATTTTCAAATGGGTATGCACTAATTTATGATAGACCCCAAATCTTCTGGTAATGTAATTTTCGCTGTATATACCTTGAAGTACTTCTATGGTGTAACTCATCAACTCTGCAGCATGTTCTTGGGAAAATGTTGCAATTCGAGGTATACCAATATTATAATAAGCGACACCTGTGGGAAAGTTAAAAGCAAATTTTCACTCGAAATGCGACATATATTATCTAAAGCTTCGCTTATTTTACCCTTAATAAATGCTCTAGCGAATGAATCACAAATAAAACAGCGAATCCTTACAGTAATATTATATTCATCATTTATAATAATTCCATCTTTCAAAATTTTTGTTGCTTCTTCTACAAAAGGTGTTATAACCAGCGAAAGATCTTTTAACTTTTTATTACCGCTATATATTCCGACGACCATTGGAGAAACATCAGGAAACTCGTGAATATTAAATAATATAGGCCAAAATTGATCATTCGAACTTTTAAAAATTGGCAAACCGTCTATGTTTATATTAACCGAAATCAGTATTGGCTGATTAATGTTTCGAAAGCATTGTTTTAAACTAAGCTCGAGCCCTTCATGCCAGTAGTGACCATCCGATGGTGATGATCCTATTTGTACAATATTACCAGGATTCATTTTAGTTGATGTTGTTCAGAGTAAAGTTCTTGGATCAGTAGGTATTAAGTCCGGAGTGTGTCTATTACAAAATTTGAACAGCTCTCTCAATGCTTTTTGTGATATATTGTTTTGCAAAGCCCACACCTTCAGAGCAATTCTAAATGTTTCCTTTTCCATCACATCATCAATAATTTTATTCATTTTCTTCATCATCAGAATCATATTCAACATCATACTGCTCATCATTAGGAACAATTTTTGGAGCTTCATCTATTATAGCAGGTGATTTTTCGAATTGAACATCTAAAATTTATTAGTTGCATTATAAAATTAGGTAAAGGTCTACCGATTATACATATATTAACAATATTTATGCATACATGGTAGCATAGTAGTAAGCAATACTGAAGGTGAAGCAATACTGGGTCCAATAATCGTTGGTGGAAGTTTTGTTATCCTGTAAATTAATAGCTTCATAGCAGATGATGTATTGCGAGTCAACGGCATAGATGATGTTATTTTTAGAACATTTTTTCGTACTTTTCTATGATATGTACCAACTGCGCATGCAAAGGAGGATAATAAATTAAACTTTTCCTCGGCGTTGTACTACCGACGTGCCGCGACATGACACTCTAGCATCTCCTATGAGCTTTGATATAGAAACATAATTTCCAAGTGATCCCCTTGATCCTAAATACTGATTGCTTTTATGAGTGTTGATATCGAAAATGAGTTCTACTTGAAATTACTTATTCCCCATATTCTTATATAAGGTTTGATTTGAGATTCATTTTTGATATGAAGCTTGATATATGAACAAATTTCCCAAGAGCTGTACTCCCATATTACGAATACGATTCTCTGCGAATTATAGTCCTATATACTCACGTTTATAGCACTTATATTAAAATAGTAAATTCTTCGTGAAAGACTTAAGGCTGAGTTACAATGTAACGCTGTCGCGAGACGCGGTCGCTGTCGCTAAACCTGTCAAAAGTTAAAATGTATGAAAGTGCCCAAGCGCAGGTACAGTGGGTCTCTAAGGGTGTTACTGACGCTGGTCGCGTTGCTTAAAGTTAAAATATTTCAACTTGAGACGCGCAACACCTTGACAGCTGTTGTAAAATTGTTTAAATTTGCGGGAAGTTGAAATTTGTAGTGAAAATGGTAAGTTTTAAAAAATAGTGTAGTATTTAATACCTAGTTAATTTAATTATTTACTATTCATATTTGATGATGGAGAGAAAATTAATACATGTCATGTTGATTACATGTTTAATATTGTTTCCATCTAGAAATAAAAAGAATATTAGTTTTTACTGTTTACGGTACTAAGAATATAATACTGTAATTTATTTATAGGAAAAACAGGATATCGAAAAATTTATCGAGGATGTAAGGGGTCACCCCATACTATATAATTTAAGCCATCCTGGCTATAAAAAAATCCGTGATAAGTTGAAAGTTTGGGCACAAATTTCAGCTGCACATAAAATGTCAGGTAAAGAAATTGAATAAATTAAATAATACTACACAGTATATTATTATAAATAAAACATGTGAATATTTCTTTAGTTAATACATATAATAAATTACAATATATTTATGTACGATTATTTCTATTTTCAGTGGAGGACTCAAAGAAACAGTGGAAACATTTAAGAGTTTGCTAAGCCAGACATCTGAGAAAGAAGAGTGTGGCAAGGCAAGCTGCTGAATATCCGCAAGACTCCGAGGGGTGGATCTACAGTACGCAGATGGCTTTTTTAAGAGATCAGCTAAAACCTAGAAAGTAAGTAAATGGCTCGACAAATCAAACCAAACATTTTCCAATGTAAATAGAAAAATTTATTTATTATAAATAATTTGCAGGACTGTAGGAATATTTCATAACCAGAGCGTGGATGAAGAGGACGCAATTATGGAGATGGACCCTGTGGAGTATCGTCCTTTTTCTCTTGCACTAGCCGACTTATTGCCCGGTACATCGGTCAGTTTTGATGATGAATCTACATCATTCACACAGCAAATGCCCTGTGGGAAAAGGAAAAGAAAAAAACCAACAGCTGACGTCGAGGACACATTTGTAAGGACAATGAAAGCGGCGCAGCAGTTCATGTCAAAGAAAACGCAACAGAGTGAGTCACTTTCCGATCAGGAAGATGCATTATTTTGCAAATACTTAACGGTAAAATTAAAAAAACTTAATGGTAAAACAAAATGAAATCAAGCAAGGACTATTAAAATATCTATCAACGCGGAGGATTAATATAATTACTCCTACTCTTCTTTGTTTTGTGTTAGTTAGTTATTTAGTTTCATTATTAGTTGTTAAGTTAGCCATCACGAGGCCTTAGTATGTACATATAAAATCGTACGTCTTTGTTTTTTTATTTTTATTTTTTATTTTAGTTAATATGAATACTGAGTTACTAGACTCACTGCAATACTTATTTGTGATTTGCAATGTTACGTGCTATTTATACTAATTTATAGTCATGTGTTATTTTGTAAGACCCAATACATATATGCTAATTGTTCGATTTTATCTTCATGAACTTATTAATGAAATAACTGTAATTAAATATTTGAATCCACTGAACTGTAAATTTCTAGTACTAAAATTAAAGACTAATATTCGCCTCCGCCACTGTCGATCAATTCCACTAATACAGATAAGAAAATGTATAATGTAGTTAACGCAACACAGTTAGATTAACACAATTCGAGTACAATAGGAATTTTGTCTAGTCTAGTTGAAAACAGAAGATTGACTTGTACACTTGTAATTCAGCACGAACGCTGGCAGTAGCAGCAATAAATATTATAAAGTATCAGCAAGTGTTCATCATTTTCTTTTCTTGTCAGTATTTTTTTTACCATAACAAAGTTGTCATTAAGAATTCCCTATGAGCTGGGAATTACCATAAAGTCCAACGAGCTAGATTAAGCAGAAAAGGTCATCGAGCCCAAAGAGCTGGGAATAATAAGGCAAGTTACATCTATCCAACTTTTACACTATTAGTAATTTACTTTCAGTGTTAAGCCTAGTATCGAGTTCCGGCAAAGTAAAATTTAACACGGTCTCCAAATTTTTCACATTAAAATCGCTGGTAAAATTTGATGTCTGTTATTTTGGAGATAACGAAATGACAAATATCCAAATTGCTATAATTGCGTACATTTTTCCCCTTTTATTGGAACCGGTTTCAACCCCTTTTTTTGCGGGTGAGGGAACAGAGTTCGTTTTTAAGGTGTTTTGATAATTTTAGAATATCAACTTATAGACTGCAGAATAGTCTTAAATTTTAAAAGGTTTAAAAAATGTTCAATGAATCGCCCTTAGTCGTAAAAAAGAAGTGAGTTTCAGATCAGCAAGCAGATTACACCTTAGTATTAGATATCTAGATAAGTAAGCCAATAAATAAGTCAATGAATGAATGGATTGAATAATGAATAAAACATGTTAATCTTTCAATCAATTAAAAAACAATCCGAAACGTGTAATAGAAATTAAATCCTTCAATTAATAAAAAAGAAAAACAAACTGAAAATTGTCATAGAAACAGGAAATGTCAAAATTTTACCAACATTTTAATGCTACGCGCATTAAAATGGTCAGTAAAATGAGTGGAGATATACAAAGCGCTATCTATCTGATAATAGTGAAATCTCACTTTTTACCAGTGAACTCCGTACTACACTTGTAAAATCATCAGGAAAATTTTTGCTTGCGATTTTACCAGCGCTGAAATTTGTATGAAAATGTCACATTTTACTCGAACTCGATACTAGGCTTTAGTTGTTAAGTTAGCCATGACGAGACCTTACTATGTACATATGTATAACATATGATATGCCGCTTATGCCGGGTTTGTCATAATTAAATTTTTAATTTGAGTAATAGCTTGTTTTTATTTATTATTTTGGAACACCATATATGTACATACATATAAAGATATGAATCATGCACAAATACAAATTAAAATCGTTCTGTTTGATTGAGGCAAATCGTTTGGAGGAGAAAAGGAACGCAGCACCTAGTTTATTACTTCGGTTGTGGTTGAAAAGAAACTTTGCCTTCATTCATGAAGTATTGAGTTAAAATTTTGCGATACTTGAATGCTTCCTTCGTTGCATTATTACTGCCAAATCTGCGGAGGGCATTTTGTGCAGTATCTACTTCCTTCCTCCACAAGCCTTCAACAATTTAATGATCTTCATTTTCGGAATCGTAGAAACTTTGTGGACAATATACTAATGGAATATTATTGTATAATTTATCTGTCACTTTTAAATAACTGTGTAAAACCACACAAGCTAAATTACTTTGTCCGCATTTCCGGGATGGAAATCTACAGAATTTCTAAGAAGACGCCATCGAGCAACTAAGATTCCAAAATTATTCTCGATGATTCTTCTGGCCCTAGATAAGCGATAGTTGAATACTTCCTTTTCAATGGGAAGCAACTGCCCTGGATATGGCCGCATTAGGTTGTATCTTTGAGGAAATGCGCTATCTCCAACTAAAAAATGTGAGCACTCACGACGTGAGTCAGGTAGAGTTGAATGCGGGGGAAGATTTAAATCGTTCGCAAACAATTTCCTTCCAAAAGGAGATTCTCGCAACACGCCCCCGTCATTTTGGGTTCCAAAGACGCCAACATCGACGGCTGTGAATATATAATCGGCATCGCAAACTCCAAGCAGAACGATACTGTAGTGTCCTTTGTAATTGTAAAATTTACTTCCCGTATTTGGAGGACACTGAATCTGCACATGTTTCCCGTCAATACAACCTACACAATTGGGCATTTGCCACTTTTCGTGAAACTCCTATGCAATATTTTTCCAGTCGCATGGATTCACTTCCGGCATATACACAGGTGAAACAACTTTCCATAAAACTTCACACACTTCGATGATTATGTGACGCACAATAGAAAGCCCCATTTTAAAACTACACGCGAGGTAGTTCTTAGAAACTCCTTGCGAAAGATACCTACAAAAAATTGAATAAATACAAGAAGCAATATAATCTACGCATATTTACAAGAGAGTAAGTACAAGTCTGCACTATGCGCTAACAGGTTTCCTGATTGACCTTTTCTTCAAGTCATCTTTGACTAAAATTGGCCGCAAATTGAACTTTATTCATCCATGTACCTTTGAAAAACAATTCATTATCGTTATCCTTTATGTACTTGAAAGTATTCTCATAAAATCCTAATGATTCCTTTTTCTATACAGCGGATGTATTTCAATTCTACACATTTTCCTTCACAAACACTTACTTAATAACAGCCAGCTTTGACACATAAGAGCGACATCATTGGAATAGCAAAAGTAACAGGCACAGCGTCCGCGTCAGTACCAGCGACATCATGCGCGACACATTGTAACTCAGCCTTTATACTCCTTAGACTCATATAAAACAACAAATGTAGATATAACACTCTAGATATTCCTTTAAAAATTACAGGATCTATGTAAGAACTTAAATGTTGATCGAGATTTATATAGTAGCCATATAGGAAAAATTCCAAATTTCCAGCACTTGAAGTCTTAAAGATGTTCCTTGGGAGGTGTTGCAACTAGCAACCGAAACATATTCTTAGCAAATACCATGAAATAGTAACAAATATATATATATACAATATAATAAAAACAAAAAATATGTAATTTTAAAACATATAAAAATACTAGGTAATATTATACATACCTTCAAGTGGATCAATCTGGGCCACTTTTCCATGTTTCACTTGAAAGAAATTAAAAGCTCACAGCATAGGTTGGTCAAACATTCGTGACATTCACCATATAGTTGTGAGGTGTTCCAGGTCTTACCATGTTTTAACACAGTAGCATGTATATATATACACCAAAGTCTGATTGAAATCTCATGTAAGATTTCAAAAAGATGACCTTTAAAGGAACACCTTAGTGAAATTGAATGTATCTATTCATCCAACTGGAACATTTCCAGTTCTACCCTTATAAGGACTAGAACACTATTACGCAAACACAACTAAAAATAAAATTAAACAAGAACACAGTGTTTGTTAAAAATAAACACAATAAAAACAGTTTTGAAAAAAACTTTTAAGCCACTTATCTTATCATCTGCAATATCCAGTGCAGGGTTTTTTGTTGCAGGACGTATATGTCCTCACAAATAAATAATCACTACGTTCCACAAATTTTATTTTAATTTATTTACATTTTTCACAAGAAATATAAATAATTATTATGACAAAGAAAAACACAACACCATAGAAATAAATTTGTCATTCAATGACAAATGTCAAACCACAACATTTAAATTGTGGCGCCCCCGTCATCTCAAAATCGTAAAACTCCCACAGCGCCGTGGTGAACTTGCGCAAAGACGAGAACAATAGCCCGCAACTAAGCGAAGCCACAGAACAATGGGCGGCAGCTGGCCCAAACCATATAAAAAGGGGGCGATTTCAGAAGAAAAATCACTTGTTGCTCGGTATTTCACCAGTAAAGTCAGCTAGCTGGACCATTGCCACTAGTATTTTTTTGCCCACTTGTCCTAAAATTTTTTGTAGGGTTATTCCCACAATCAAGTCTTCATCACACACAGGTAATAAAAATAGAATTTTTTTTGGGATATTACCAGAAGTTTTCTATTTAATCAAAAACACCACTGAAATATAGAATAAATTCAAGATTTTGGGATATTACCAAATTAAAAATAGACTTCTATGATTTCAGATCTTTTTCTTCATCAAAAAGGGAAAATATTCTGGGATATTACCAGAGAATTTGTCATTTAAATTTTTTTATACTGAGATTGGAGAGTTAATTCGCAGTTTTGGGATATTACCAAGCTAAGAATAAAATTCTGCAATCTAAGTTATTTTTGTCTCATCTTTTTGTAACTAACTATTCAACAAAGTTGATTTGGGAAATATCCAATTAACTAAGGTTAACGTAAAAGGTTTCACAAAACATTTCATTTCGGGATATATCCAAGTGAAGTGTGGCAGGAAACTCAAGTCAATCGGGAAATCATTAGTATTGGGCGATTTCCATACTAATTAGAAATCCCGGTCAATATCTAGGCTAAATCGGCGGCAAAATCCCTTGGGATATTTCCAGAGATTTTTTTGCTGATTTGGTTTTGGATTCAGGAAAGGGACAATATCTTGGTATTGAACCATTTGGGAGATTTTCAAGGGTTCAATCCAGAGACCAGAATTAGGTCAAAAACAGGTACAGGGATTAGCTACATCAACCATTTAGGGTCGATTACAATACAGGGAGTCGATAAGTATAAAATATTACTAACCTTTTTTTTGTTTCAAGAAGATATTAATTAACTCCTTTTTTTATATTGAATTTTCTAAAAGAATTTGAATTGCTATTCTTTTTTTGCGCTTTATTAATTTGTTCCTTTCTCTTATTGCAGATAATTAGCAATAAGTAGAATTTAAGAGCTAAGTTAATAATTAAGATTTTTTTTTAATTACTTTATTTTTGTTAATTTTATTGTTTTTCTTTGAATTTAATTATTATTTATTTGTTAAAATATTGTTAGGTTTAAGGGTACGCAATAAACGTATTAAAAGCAGGTTAATCTTTCAATCAGCAATTTACCTATTTTATTACTTCCATTTTTTATTTTTTTCATTTAATTTCTTTTATGTACAGCCATAGGAGCTGTAACATTGGTCCTTCAAACCCGGATAAACCGGTAGCATAATACGTTTATTGAGTGTTAAAACTAACAATAAAAAAAAAAAAAAATAGCAATTCAAATTTTTCTGTGTTTGGTGAAGGAAGACTAACTAAAATGGAAGCACTTATAAAGAGACAAACAGCTTTCAAAAAAGTTTTGACTCATGCTGTCTCTAATTATGAAGAGAGAGTAGGTTCAGGGCAACAGTTAACTAAAGGTTATCTGAAGCAAAGAACCCGGAGTATTGAGGAATTGTGGGAACAATTTTTGACTAATCATCAAAAATTATTAGTAGAATTTGAGGAAACAGCACTCAACGACTACGAAACAAGCCATGTTTTTGAGGAATGCGAAGGAGTATACTTCGGATTCTTAGGGGAGCTCCAAGAACAGCTATCAAAGCTTCAAGAGCTCCAAATGCCAAAGGTAACTAAACCAGAGGCAAGTGTAATCAATGACCACAAAACGGAAATAAAATTGCCTAGCATTGAAATTCCGAAATTTGATGGTGATTACACTAAGTGGAGATCTTTCCACGATATGTTTGAATCTATGATTCACAAAGATTCTCAAATTCCCTTAGTACAAAAGTTGCACTATTTAAAGTCCAATCTATCGGGAGAACCAGAAAGGATATTGCGACAATACGATGTAACTAGTACTAATTATCAACCAGCTTCTGCAGAGTTGACACAAAGATACAATAATAAAAAGGTATTAGTGTTCACACAACTCAAAGCCTTATTTAATCAAGCTATAGTAAAAGGTGAACATGAAAGTAGCCTAAAAAACTTACGTGATAAAACAAAGGAATATTTACATGAATTGGAATCCCTTGGAATAGGTACAAAGACCTGGGATCCAATAATTATTTTTATAATAACACAAAAACTACCTATGGAAACTCGAACTCTATGGGAACAATCAATTTCCAAGAGTACAGAGATTCCAGAGTTAAAGGAAATGTTTTGTTTCCTAGAATCTCGCTTCCGAACTTTGGAAGCTATTAACCCCAGTAAGGTGGGTTATGTTGCCATGAACAAACATGGACAAAATAAATCATTAAACTATCACGTCAACGAACAATATGGTTGTAAGGGTATGGTATGTAAGGGAGACCATCGCATACAAAACTGCGATGATTTCCGACGGCATAATATTGACACTCGTCGGAAGATCCTGTTGAAACATAATATTTGTTTTAACTGTCTACAAAGACATAATGGATCTTGTACGATGAGTAAAAGGTGCCCGGTATGCAAAGGAGAACATACAATCCACAAATGCACACAATTTAAACAAAAGGGTTTTAATGAAAAATGTGAACTTGTGATAAAGAACAAGCTTTGCACAAATTGCTTAAAACCACACAACAAAGAAGCATGTCCAAATAAAAATGGATGTTTCAAGTGTGACAAGCGTCATCACACATGGCTTCATGAAGACAAAAACATGTCTTCAAACAAGCCAAGGACTGTTGAGACCATACAATCAAGACAGTCGGAAAATTCTGTCCCATCAACTTCGGCAAATGCCGAAATGCAAAAAGCCACACAAGCACTATTAGCTACGGCTATAGTACATGTTAGGGACAGAAGTGGGATAACAATTCCCATGCGGGCTTCGGTTGATCTAGGATCACAAAGTTCTTTTATAACCGAAATGGCTGTTCAATCCTTACAACTGAAAGGCGTGTCAACGTCACTTCAAATTACCGGATTGGGATCTACACAAGTGGCAAAGGCAAACAAAGAAGTGTCTTTTTTTGAAAACGTTAAAGAAGCAATATTAAACAAAAACAAAAAACACAAGTTTTCCACCTTTTTTTGCTTCTTTTATTTATTAGGTGTTGTCTTCCACAAATACAAGATATAAAACACTTTACTTAATATCTATACCGCGGTTTCGGCTGTTTGTGCCATCCTCAGTAGACTAATTAAAATTCTACAGACTAACCTATTAATGGTAACAGCAATGGAGAGTTATATGGTATGCATTCGTTAAGTGTATGTGTATAATTTAATTTAGCTCTCTCTATCTGCAGGTTTTCTAAGCAATCTAACAGCTTCCCCTTCTTTTCTATGTGTAAAATTTCGACCTCTTCATTTGAACTATGTTTGTGTTCTCTTAAATGTATTGTAAAATTAGAAGTCTGATTACTCATGTTAAAATGTTCCTTAATTCTCTCCTTAAACTTACGGCCTGTTTGACCTATGTAAACACCTTCACATGTCGTACATTTTAATTTATAAACTCCATTCTTCTCTAGAACCTCAGTTTTGTCTTTTACTTTAATTATTTTATTTCCTAAACTCACTGGGTTTTTGAAGCCTACCTTAATATTATGTTTTCCCAATTCTCTCGCGATTTTCTCTGATAGTTTTCCAGTATATGTTAAAGATACCCATCTGGCTTGGGTATCTTTAGTATCCGGTATCAAACTTGTTGCGTTTCTTATTGTATTTTTTGTTTTTTGTTTCTCTATTAGCTTGTCAATTTCTTTTTCAAGATAACCGTTACTAATTGCTATTTGATTAATTATATCTATTTCGTCTTTTTTATCCCTTTGGTTCATCGGTATCTGAAGCATTCTATGTATCATACTATTGAAAGCCGCGTATTTATGTCCATTAAAAGTAAATGATGTTTTAGGGATAACCGTATCTGTGTAAGTTTCCTTTCTATACACAGAAAATTCATGTTTATTGTTTTTGTTTTTTATTGTTAAATCTAAGTAATTTATAGCATTGTCTGTTTCAAGTTCATATGTAAACTGTATCTTATGGTGTATCTTGTTTATGAGTGTGACAAATTTTTCTAGCTGACGTATTGTGCCTTTCCAAAGACACAGCACTTCATCTACATATCTGTACCAATAACCTACATTTTTTACCAAACTGGAGTCATATTTTAAAATTTTTGTTTCTATAAAATTCATAAGTATGTCAGCTAGCAATGGAGAGAGTGGGTTTCCCATTGCAAGACCTTCGTCCTGTTTATAAAATTCTCCATTAAATTTAAAATAATTATAATCTAAAATTAAGTCAATCAATCTTTTTAATTCAATTTTTTGTATTGTGGTCAGATATGTCTTATCAATAATATCACAGACTATAGAGAAACATTCAGGTACTGGTATGTTTGTAAGTAAGTTGTAAGTTTTTACATCAAACGAAACAAGTTTGTAATTACTGGATAATTCGATATCTTTAATTTTATTAATAAGATCGTATGAGTTTTTTATTGTGTAATTAAAAGTTGGTAAAATTTCTTTGAGTATATAATTTATTTCTTTTGATATCTTATACGTGGGACTCTGAACCGGCCTTATTGGATTGTTTTCTTTATGTAATTTTATGTACCCCGTGAGTTTAGGTGCTTGAGGATTCATTTCTTTTAACAGCCAAATTCTTTTATTGTCTAAAATATTTTTACTGTTTTCTAAGCTAAGCCTTATATTGCAATTAAATTTCTTAGTTGGGTCTTTGTCAAGTTTAGTAAATTTGTTTTCTATAATAAAATTCTCAACTTTCTGAAGGTAATCCTCTTTCTTCATAATTACACAAGTATTTCCTTTGTCTGCTTTTTGTATTATCAATTTATTGTCATCTAGTTTTTTTTTTGTAATTCGCCTAACTAAGTTTGTTTCATTATCATTTGATCTATTGACCTTACCTATTGTTTCCCTATGCTCTTTCTTTATAATTTTTCTGCACTGTAACCTCGTTAATTCTGCATCATTCCTATTGCGTATTGTTCTGATTGCAACTTCTGTCTGCGCTGCTAAGTATTCGAGATCATTTGTTTTGATTTTTCTGTTAGGATTGTACTTTAAACCTTTGTTGAGTAATTTTTGTTCTGTCTGGTCGAAATTTGTGTCCGTTAGGTTAATGACCCGGGCGTAGAACTGCTTTTGGTCTCTCGTGACGTCATCCGCCATCCGATGTGTGTGTGTCATAGATTTATTCCATGCTAATCGTTGTAGCTTACATTCCTGATTGAATTGTTTTCTCCTACCTTCACTTTCAGCCTCATCTCTAGTTTGATAGTCGAACGTGGAGAATTCTGCTGGGTGCATATTGCTTGCCAATGTGCTGTGTAGAATATATAAATAAAATGCTATGCTGTCCCTCGCTCTGTACCATCCTCTTAATTCTTGTTGAATCCATATGTGTTGTGCAGTCATTACTGCTTTCTGTGCAGGTTTTGATGTATTCCGACAGAAAATCTTTACATGATTAGGGCACAAATTCCTCTCTAAACACTGCTTATTAAACCATATGTTCTTATTTACTTTTGTTAGTTTTATCCTTAGTCTGTGATACAAAACCGTCTTTTTCACTTGACTTGCGTGCTTTACATAATTTGTGGTTTTGGAAGAGATTTTGTGGTATGCACTCATTTTGAAAACGTTAAAGAAGCAATATTAAACAAAAATATTTAATATTGCAAGGGAATTAAAAGTGGACCTGAAGGGACCCCCATAGCACAGAATACAAAGCTAGGGTGGATTCTTTTCGGAGAAACAACAGCACCACTAAATCAAGTGGACAAAAATGAAATTTTTTCTGCATTCACCACAAGTAGTGCTGATGACTTAGCACAGCTAAATATGCAAGTGCGGAAATTTTGGGAATGGGAAGAGCTCAACCCAAAACGTAAACTCACTAAAGAAGAGAAAATCATAAACGCCTGGATAATGGCAGTTATGAAGTGAAGCTGCCATTCAAAGCAGGCAAGCTTCCCGAGCTTGGGGAATCAAAGATAATGGCGTTAAAAAGATTCGCTCAACTCGAGAAAAAATTCGAGCGAGCTGCCGACATACGAGCTGAATATCATAAATATATTCAAGAATATTTAGACCTGGGGCATATGTGTAAGGTAAATAAAACAACACAAAATGCGAATACCCAGAGGTATTACTTACCCCATCATGCTGTTCTTAAGGACAGCACTACTACCAAATTAAGAGTAGTATTTGATGCTTCCGCAAAGTCATCAAACGGGAGAAGCCTCAACGAACAAATGTTGACAGGTCCCACATTACAACCAAAGTTGTACTCAACATTGCTAAAATGGCGTGTTCATAGATATGCAGTGACTGCCGATATAGAGAAGATGTATCGAATGATTAAGATACATAAGGATGACCAAAAGTAGCAGACAATACTTTGGCGAAGTAGTGAAGTTGAGCCAGTAGAAGATTACGAACTCAACACCGTAACATTCGGCACTACGGCAGCACCATATCTAGCAATAAAAACACTGCAGCAATTAGCCAAGGATAACAAAGACGAGTATCCTAAGGCATCAGAAATTGCAACGCAGGATTTTTACGTTGACGATCTGCTAACAGGTGGAAATACCATAGCAGAAGTCAAACAAACCCAAAAAGAGCTAATAAAGCTATTAAAGGGAGGAGGTTTTAACCTCCGGAAATGGGCAGCTAATCATGATGAAATGCTTGATTGGTTACCTAAGGAAGAAATAGAGCTAGAGTTGCCATTAAAATTTGAAGATGACAACCAAGTCAAAGCTCTAGGAATCCAGTGGCATCCAGCCACCGACAATTTCATGTTTGCCTTCAAGGCTTCAGAATTTGAAGCAGAAGCCACAACAAAAAGAAAAATTTTGTCGCAAGTAGCAAAGCTACTCGACCCTTTAGGTTGGATAGCTCCATGTGTAGTTTTGGCGAAAATTATCATCCAGAAATTATGGATGCATGGATGGGACGAAATAGTCCCAGAAGAATTCAGCGAGGAATGGAGGCAGTTCAAGATACAGCTGCCTCACATATTGAAAATAAAAATTCCTCGCTGGATACATACCAAGCAAGACAGAGACAACTGTCAATTGCATGGGTTTTGCGACGCATCAAATTCAGCGTACGCAGCTGTCGTCTACATGAGAGTTCAGAACGATGACGGCACAATGAAAACAACATTGCTCATATCAAAAACTCGAGTGGCTCCCACAAAGCCAATTACGTTGCCAAGACTTGAGTTAAGTGGAGCAGTGTTGTTAACTAGACTACTAAGTCAAGTTCGAGCTGACTTGCATACGAGTAATGTTAGCAGCTTTTCATGGTGCGATTCAAAAATCGTATTGGCCTGGATATCAGGTCATCCAAATAGATGGAAAACTTATGTGGAAAACAGAGTTACCGGGATACAAGAAGGGAACCTAAATAATACGTGGGGATATGTACCTACAAAGGATAATCCTGCTGACATGGCATCACGAGGTCTAATGCCAATGAGCATTCAAGACTGTGAGCCATGGTGGACAGGTCCTAGTTGGCTAAGGCAGCCAAGCCAAGACTGGCCACAAGATAAGAGCCTTAGCAGAGAGACGTCTTACGAATTAAAGACAGTAAAAGCTCTTGCAATGCAAAAAAGCGAAGGGCTCGAAACAATAATTGAGCGATTCTCGTCATACAAACGATTGTTGCTTGCCACTGCACAATGTCTCCGATTCGTCCATAATTGTAGACATAAAGAAGAAAGGAACATTGGCAGATTGACACCAGCTGACATAGAAACAGCCAAAATAAGAGTAATCCAGCAAACACAACAGCAAGAATTTGAAAATGAATTTAAGCAGTTAAAGGCTGGAGAAAATTTGCACAAAAATAGCAAAATAATAGGGCTTTGTCCATTTTTAGATAAAGATTCAGTCTTGATAGTAGGTGGCAGGTTGCAAAATTCAGACCTGCCAATCTCAACACGACACCCAGCAATACTACCCAAAGATCATCATTTAACTAATTTAATGCTTGATCACTACCACATAGAAACTTTGCATGGTGGACCACAACTGGTCCTAAATACCATACGAAGTCAGTTTTGGATCATTAATGGACTACACGCCGTTAAGAAAAGGATTCATCTCTGCGTAATATGTGTTAGACATCGCGCTGCAACACAACAGCAGCTTATGGGCAGTCTACCCAGTCCTCGAGTGTCACAGGCACACCCATTTGAGAATACGGGGTTAGACTATGCTGGTCCTATTGATGTCAAAACCACAAAATATCGGGGATCCAAAATATACAAATGATACCTGTGTTTATTTGTGTGTATGGCAACAAAAGCCATACACATCGAAGTAGTCTCTGACTTAACGTCTGAAACCTTTCTCGCAGCATTTAAGAGATTTGTTGCAAGACGAGGATTATGTGCTAATATATATTCCGATAATGGAACAAATTTTATTGGGGCAAACAAAATTCTTCAGCAAGAGTACAAAAAAGCACTCGCTGAAGCACACGAACTAGCAGCTCACAATACTGCAGCCATGGGGATCAAATGGCATCTTATACCTCCTGCAGCTCCACATCAAGGTGGACTTTGGGAGGCAGGTGTAAAAAGTATTAAACACCATTTGCGTCGAATTCTAAGTTCATCAACATTAACAATAGAAGAACTAAATACATTAGTCATTCAAATAGAAGCATGTCTCAATTCCAGACCGCTGCACGCTATCACTGCGGATCCAGAACAACTGGAAATTCTCACCCCAGGTCACTTTCTAATTGGAAGACCGCTACTAGCTGTACCAGAACCCACTCAAGAAGAGTCAAATATGCACCTTCTAAGACGATGGAAGCTGATTCAGCAACTACGTCAACAATTCTGGAAAAGATGGTCAACAGAATACTTGACCGAAATGCAGAAACGACAAAAGTGGAATGCGCCACAAAATAACATTAATATTGGTCAAGTTGTCATCATTAAAGATGAAAAGCATCCACCAACAAAATGGGTGTTGGGGCTCATTGAAGAGCTACACCCTGGTAAGGACGGCAGAGTTAGAGTGGTGTCTGTAAAAACAGCAAACAATATTTTGCAAAGACCCATTCAAAAAATTTGCCCCTTACCAGTCAATGTGCAATAAAGGTGCAAAGGAAGTAAGTTGTGATGTCCCTAAATGTTTGTATACGTCAAGTTTGATGCATGAATGGGTCCTGGCCATATATTTCTATTTTTTAATATTAGATAATAATACATAAAATTCTTCTCAAGTAACAGACACAGACATTTTAGACATTATGTATGATAGCCTAATGGAGGAATTTGAGCAGACATGGGCAGAGATGTCAGGCACTACTGCAATCAAACGGGTAGTATCCCCACTGCCTCCGACACCACCGCTGCCAAGTATGCCAGACCTCAACATACCGCCTAGAGAGGCAGAATTCCAATTCAAGATGCCTCTGCCTCCGAAACAACCAAGGTCCAGCAGTCCCGAGCACATCGACAAAGTGATAAGGGACATAGAAAATCTAAACCCGTCATCAGCCCCCATGGCACAACCATCACCGAAGATACCAAAAACGACTATCCATGCCACAAATCTAAACGAGAAGAAGTACGATGCGTTTACGGTAGACGGACAACACCATCTCATCGAATTTGAAGAGCTCCAGTCTATACCATGGGATCGCATCCGTAAGTCCAAACGGATGCGATTCAACTTATTTTTAAAGAACGGCGCGTCCATCAGACTACGACTGGTAAAAAACAAGGTGGTATGGTATAACTACCACTGGCCAAAGCCATAAAACATGTTCCAGTCATTTGGTTGATGCACAAGGAGTGCATCAACGGGGCCGGAAGTTGTTGCAACTAACAACCGAAACATATTCTTAGCAAATACCATGAAATAGTAACAAATATATATACATACAATATAATAAAAACAAAAAATATGTAATTTTAAAACATATAAAAATACTAGGTAATATTATACATACCTTCAAGTGGATCAATCTGGGCCACTTTTCCATGTTTCACTTGAAAGAAATTAAAAGCTCACAGCATAGGTTGGTCAAACATTCGTGACATTCACCATATAGTTCTGAGGTGTTCCAGGTCTTACCATGTTTTAACACAGTAGCATGTATATATATACACCAAAGTCTGATTGAAATCTCATGTAAGATTTCAAAAAGATGACCTTTAAAGGAACACCTTAGTGAAATTGAATGTATCTATTCATCCAACTCGAACATTTCCAGTTCTGCCCTTATAAGGACTAGAACACTATTACGCAAACACAACTAAAAATAAAATTAAACAAGAACACAGTGTTTGTTAAAAATAAACACAATAAAACAGTTTTGAAAAAAACTTTTAAGCCACTTATCTTATCATCTGCAATATCCAGTGCAGGGTTTTTTGTTGCAGGACGTATATGTCCTCACAAATAAATAATCACTACGTTCCACAAATTTTATTTTAATTTATTTACATTTTTCACAATAAATATAAATAATTATTATGAAAAAGAAAAACACAACACCATAGAAATAAATTTGTCATTCAATGACAAATGTCAAACCACAACATTTAAATTGTGGCGCCCCCGTCATCTCAAAATCGTAAAACTCCCACAGCGCCGTGGTGAACTTGCGCAAAGTCGAGAACAATAGCCCGCAACTAAGCGAAGCCACAGAACAATGGGCGGCATCTGGCCCCAACCATATAAAAAGGGGGCGATTTCAGAAGAAAAATCACTTGTTGCTCGGTATTTCACCAGTAAAGTCAGCTAGCTGGACCATTGCCACTAGTATTTTTTTGCCCACTTGTCCTAAAAATTTTTGTAGGGTTATTCCCGCAATCAAGTCTTCATCACACACAGGTAATAAACATAGAAATTTTTTTGGGATATTACCAGAAGTTTTCTATTTAATCAAAAACACCACTGAAATATAGAATAAAGTCAAGATTTTGGGATATTACCAAATTAAGAATAGACTTCTATGATTTTAGATCTTTTTCTTCATAAAAAAGGGAAAATATTATGGGATATTACCACAGAATTTCTCATTGAAATTTTTTTATACTGAGATTGGAGAGTTAATTCGCAGTTTTGGGATATTACCAAGCTAAGAATAAAATTCTGCAATCTAAATTATTTTTGTCTCATCTTTTTGTAACTAACTATTCAACAAAGTTGATTTGGGAAATATCCAATTAACTAAGGTTAACGTAAAAGGTTTCACAAAACATTTCATTTCGGGATATATCCAAGTGAAGTGTGGCAGGAAACTCAAGTCAATCGGGAAATCATTAGTATTGGGCGATTTCCATACTAATTAGAAATCCCGGTCAATATCTAGGCTAAATCGGCGGCAAAATCCCTTGGGATATTTCCAGAGATTTTTTTGCTGATTTGGTTTTGGATTCAGAAAAGGGACAATATCTTGGTATTGAACCTTTTGGGAGATTTTCAAGGGTTCAATCCAGAGACCAGAATTAGGTCAAAAACAGGTACAGGGATTAGCTACATCAACCATTTAGGGTCGATTACAATACAGGGAGTCGATAAGTATAAAATATTACTAACCTTTTTTTTTGTTTCAAGAAGATATTAATTAACTCCTTTTTTATATTGAATTTTCTAAAAGAATTTGAATTGCTATTCTCTTATTTCTCTTATTGCAGATAATTAGCAATAAGTAGAATTTAAGAGCTAAGTTAATAATTAAGATTTTTTTTTAATTACTTTATTTTTGTTAATTTTATTGTTTTTCTTTGAATTTAATTATTATTTATTTGTTAAAATATTGTTAGGTTTAAGGGTACGCCGGACGGTGGGCGATTCGTGAGGAAGAAGAAGAAAAGGAGAAAAAAAGAAGGAAAGTAAGATCAGCCATTTTGATGACAAACGAAAACGTCAAGTCTTGTACGTAGAAAAAATGATCACGCTGAAAAATAAAAACACTGTCAATTTTGGCAATTGAAGTAATTATTTATTTATTTACTTCATTAATTGCTATTTACATAGTACTTAACCTAAGTCTATGCTAATTGACATTTAATGTTTGGGCCCACGGCTACAAGGCCATCTGGGCAGCTATCTGCTGGTTTGCCGTTCTAGATTTCTTAATTACCATTTAACAGAAAATTTTTTTACAGAGTTATGGAGTTGATGATTTTAATTTTAACAATGTTTTTTGTATTCTTAATTTTAGAGCTGATGCGAAAGGCTGTCTCATCTAATCTGTACTATCTAGGAGAGAGTTGAAAACCAGGAGGGCTGTGTGGCAGCCTGCCGTGGAAAAGGAGTATATGCTAGGGTAGTAGATTTTGCTTTTTATTTACCTACTTTTACATGTGGAGATTACTGCTAACAAAAAACATTTCCTTTTTAGGTAACAAGCTAGCACAGCTCTGATAGCTTGGTGAAGGCAGCCTAAAGGAGGAAGCCTTTGTTGCATTGAATTGATGCATTTTATGATACGCTGAAATATTGTGTCCTGAAGGGACTGTGCGGACCTACTTGCAATTAATTAAGTGACTTACAGTTAAGAGAATAAGTCTAATACAAATAAGTTCTGTTTTGTTTATGCTAGCTAATCTAAATTATGTGTATATAAAGTAGTTATGTTCTAAACTGCTTGTATAAAATATGGAATCTATTGTCTATTTTAAGTGAAAAATCCATGTACTACTTCCTAAGCTCTTAAATGTAATTATTATTTCTTTTTTTTTCATTTATTACTTCTTCTTTTCTCTAAGATTCTTTATATTTCATTATATTTTTGTTACTATCTTTTATTTATTACTTTTTATTTATTATATATTTTTTTTATTTAGATGTATGTATTTTCTTTTTTCCTCTTTTTTTCATTTAAATTTTATATATATGTATATATTTCCTTTTTTTTCCAGATATTTTGTGTAAAACACTATGCCCGTTAGAGTCTGGTGTGTAGATGTCCGTTTTGTAGGTATGTCCTCAATGTGTAGAGTAGTGTGCCCGTATCCTCCTCCCTGTATGTTAGGAGTTCTGTCTCTGCAGCTCGATGCATTGTTGAAGTATATGCGCCGTCGTTAAAGAGACATTACGGCAGTAGGGACAGGTACGGGCAGGTTCTTTGGTGAAGATATGTTTTTTCACCGGAAGGATATGACCAAGTCTTAGCCTCGCGATCGATATCATTCTGTTCCTTGGAGCGTCGGGCATGATGATTTTGTCAGATGTTTTGTGGTGTGTAGCAAGGAAGGAGCGGGATAAGCTCCAGGCGTCGCTTCTGACATCATGTTGGAGATTACGAGCGTGCGCCCTAGCGGCTTTGTAGCTCGGTGGTGTGATTTTTCTGCTTTTGCCGCGTAGCGCATTTTTGGCTAGTGTGTCCGCTTTTTCATTGCCCGGAACTCCAACATGGGCTGGGCACCATGCCAAGGTGATCTTGCCAGCATGTAGAGACTTCCTGATATTAGATGCCAGGGGGTTTCTATTCTTGACGTTTTCGATAGCCTTCAACGAGGACAGGCTATCTGAGAATATTGTGCTGGTACCTTCCTGCTTAGCAGCCCACCTTACAGCCTCCCAGATAGCTGTAACTTCAGCCGAGAAGACATCTGACAAAGGTGGTAATGCGAATGTGAGGGAGAGTTCGTCTCTCTCTTTGTCCGAGCAGATGGCAATGCCGACTTCCTCTTAATTTTTTGAAGCATCAGTGTAGATATTTCTGTTAGCGTTAATGCGTCTGTATGTGTCTGTATGGAGTCTTATTTTGCATTTATTGTCAAGGTGTTCGTAGGTTTTTTCGTCCGTAAGTATTCTCTCCGTAGGTACTCTCCAGGGGGGGAGGTTTTCCACAGGGTTGAGTTTTTCGGGATCAAAGGGAATGGTTCGAGGGGTGTCCGGGATGCTAGCAATCGCACGTGTCAGGCTGGCACAGGTGCGTCTGGTGCGGATAGGGTTTGAGGATAGGATGTCCGAGACTAGGAGATGAAGTGAGGATTTGGTATTGTGTAGGATCTTAAGGAAAAGGTTACTGGCAAGTTCCTCTCTTCTCTGGAGTAAGGTTGGGAATCCTGACTCAACTAACAGACTTTGGATAGGTGTAGTGCGCAGCGCGCCGAGAGCCAATCTGGCCGTGGCATTGAGTGATGTCTGGATTTTGCGAACGTTATTTTTGTTGGTGTAGCCGTAGATGGTGAGGCAGTAGTCAACCTTGCCAATGACCAGTTGTTTGGCGATCTTAATGGCTGTCTCCAGAGGTGGGCCGGAGTTCCTTCTACATATAATCTTTAGCAGATTGTTTCGACTCTTAACAGAGTCTGCAACAATCGCTGCTTGTTTGGACCAGTTGAGATTGTGCGCAAAGACCAACCCCAGGATTTTCAGACTCTTTTGGAGAGGAACAGAAGATATGTCGCCTTCGAAGGCGCTCTCCGCACATTTCCGTCTGCGACAGATATGAAGTGCTTCCAACTTATCGTAGGCGACTTTAGCCCCGTTTGTGTCGGCCCAAACTGAGATTGTACTCATTGCTCTGTTGAGCGCGTTCTTTACAAACGGAACTTCACCTGAACCATAACAGATAATGTTGTCAGCGTAAACATGGAAAAAGAGATTCGGAATTTTGTCCAGATTCTGACTAAGAGAGTGGATGAACACATTAAAAAGTTGGACAGAGAGTGGAGACCCTTGCGGGAGTCCTTTGCGGATGTTGTGTGTGGAGGAGAAGTGTCCTCCTACTCTGACTTTAATCTTTCTGTTCGTTAGAAAGGGTTTTACTGTCTTAACGAATCTCTTCCCCAGGTTCCATTCTTCAAGTTGTCGCAGTACAGAGTGCTTAGGTGTTCTATCGAACGCCTTCTCTAGGTCAATTGACAGCACAACAGAGTGTTTTCCCCTGAAGAGCGCGCATGCCAGGTTATGCTCCAGTTCCTGGAGGAGGGATTGAGTCCCCCTACCAGGCCTGTAGCTTGTAACTGGAGGCAGCAACTTCTCTTCCAGTAGCCAAGACAGTCTGTTGGCCATCATCTTCTCGAGGATTTTGAAGATTGTAGGAAGGAGTGAGATCGGTCTGGTTTCGGAGGGACAAGGGATCTTTTTTGTGTTCTTCGGTATAGACCTAATCTCGGCAAGCTTCCAAGCTTGTGGAAATATGCCCAGATCGAGGACTAGGTCGAATAGTCTTCTAGCTCTTTCCAACCAGGCTAAAGGAGCCTGTTTCAGCATACCGAATGTGATACTGTCCAGACCTGGAGTGGTACCATGGAAGGAGTTAAGAGTTCTCTTAACCTCCTGGAGGGAAAAGGGATCTTCTAAGGGATTGGGAAGGTGGGTGTCTTCTTTCCTGTTGTCTGTCTCCGCGCACAATCTTTTCACGGTCAAGAAGGTGGGGTCGGGCTCATTAGAATAGCTGGTGAGGTATGATGCGAGGCATTCCGCTATCTGCTTCGGGTCTTGGACTATTTGGTTCCCTATTGTAAGGCCCGTGATGCCTGCCTTAAAGGGGCGTCCGCAAATAGCCCGGACCTTCCGCCAATTTTCCCCATTGGGGTGTCCGCACTTATACTGTTCGCAAAATCCAGCCATGACTGCCTCTTGGCCAGCTTTATCTCCCTGCGCATCTGTGCATTTGCCTTGCGGTATGCAATGGCATTTGCTGTGCCAGGTTGACGTTTGAATCTCTTCCAGGCCGAGTCCTTACGTTGAATTAAACCTTGAACGTGCGCCGTGAGCCACGGGGGCTGCATTTTGGTAACGTTTTTGCTAAGTGGGATCCTGCTGTTAGCAGCGAAACGTATAGCTTTAGTAAGTGTGGCTGCTTCTTGGTCGATTATCTTACTAGCAGGGTGTTGGAGCAGATATTCCACTATTCCAATACGAAACTTCTCCCAGTCGGCGCGACGTTCAATGTATCTGGGTATATGCACTTTGCCCGGAAGAGACCCAGACAAGGTAATTACTATAGGAAGACGATCGCTTCCCCTAGGGTTGTCGACCACCTTCCAGTCCGTTAAGTGAGTGAGGTAGGGAGGGGCAAAGGAGAGGTCTATATGCGTGAGGGTATTCCGTGACAAGGTCGGAGCGGTCAAGCCAGCTCACGATCCCATTTCCCCTTGGGTCACTCCGCGGTGATCCCCATAATGGATGATGTGCGTTGAAGTCACCCAGTAGGAAAGTAGGACCGGGTATCTGCTCCACTAGGGAGTTGAGAAGCCCGCCGTCCACCACGCACCACGTCCCCGGCCCCCACGTAGACAGACACGATATTGAAATGGGTAAGCATATAGACCTTGACTGCAACTGCATTTAGTGGGGTGTCTATAGGAATGGAGGTGGAAGGAACGTTGTTTCTAATCAGCACTGCAACACCTCCTCTTCGCGTGTTCGCAGTGTTGTAGAGGTAGGGGGGTCAGCAAAGGACTGTCCTGGCATGGTCCTGCTTTGGCTTTCTTGCACAGGGGCAAGGCTGCTATTCAGGGCATACCACTTCTTCCTCTTCTTCGTACCTCGTGAGGTGGTGATCTGTTTGGAGCCGAACAATCTCCTTTTCCCTAAGGAAGGTTGGACAGTTTCTAGACAGTGTGCTATGCTGCCCTTCCGTTTTGCATCCAATGCAAAAAACACGATTGCAGTCCTCATGTGTGGTACCATCTTTTGCCTTAGCTCGTCCGCAGAACTCACACGCAGGTGTCTCCTTGCGTACTGATTCGTGATGCCCAAATTCTAGGCAAGACCTACAACGCAACGGAGCGGGGTACCATCTGTGTACAGGCAGGCTTTCCAGGCAACACACAATGTATGTTGGTGGGGTAAATCTGTCAAAGGTAATCTGTAGGGCGCCGGTAGCGATTTTCTTGTCATCCTTCTGTTTGGTGAGTTTCTTGACCTCAACAATCGACTTATTTTTTTTTCCTGCAACCCTTCCAGGATCTCCTGCTCCGTAAGGAACTTGAGATTAGGTGCGAAGCTTATGCCCTTGGAGGAGTTAAGCTTGAGGTGATATTCCACCTTAGTGTCATATCCTTCCACTTTGGTGAAATTTCTTATAAGTTTCTCAGCTGCTGTTTTAGAGGGGAAGAAAGCAAGGTATTTGCCATCTCTCAGTGCCTTACACGACCGGATGGTGGGTGAGCAATGTTCGATATGCTTCGTAACTATGAATAGGTTTAGGTCCGTGAGGAGTTTGTTTTTGTCGGCAAGGGAGATGAGAACATATTTGGGGTCTGGTCCCGTAAGGGCATCACCAAGTGATTCCCCCAAAGTTGGGAATTCAGACCAAACCGTACCACGCTTGTCCGTTCTTCGTGCCAGCTTCCTGGGCATGGAGTCATCCATGTCCAGGGCGGCATAATAGTTTTGCGGCCCTCTGGCCGAGCCCATGTTTTGTGCCCACTAGGGGCGTTTGTTCTTTAGTACGTCAGTTGCAAGGTGTGTGTATGTTACATCTTTAAGGTAAGTAAATATATTGTTTTCAATGATAAGTGGCTCTTAACTGACCACTTAAGTGAAAATGATAACGCTATAGGGCAGGAAAAAATAATAAAAGAGAAAAATCAAGAAACTATCCTAAAAGCTATAAAATTAGGTGAATATTAACGATTATATAGAAAAGACTAAAGTGTTAAGGTATGTAAAACTAGGTTAATATAATACTAGCTTACAAAATGTTAATCCTAAGATAACTCAAATAGAAAGATTTTAATTATGAAAAGGAAATAAAACTAATTTACTTGCTATAATAATGATTTCTATGATATTTCAAAACACCACCTTAAATTGTCCGCTCGTAGAGGTTGATTGTTGATATTTCCTGGGATATGACTACAGATTCCCGAAATGGCTCCTCCGCCAAAAGATTGTGCCGGATCACCTTGTGATCGTTCCCAATTGGTAGCTGGTTCTCTGCTTTGCTATCGGTCACTTTAGGTCACTTCGAATTGTAAGTGCCAAAGTTGGCCGTTGGCGCTGTGAGGTGCGCCTTGACTCAGAGAGCTTGCAAAAAACTCAGTAATCGGAGTCTCTCTTTTTTCGGGGAGTACTCTATTTGTGCCGCTTTCAGTTCGGAGTTCTCTCAATTTATTCCGGTTTGGAATAATTGTGGCTGTTTACGCTGTTGCAAGACCGCTTGTGATTGGCCGGTGGATTAGGCCAAGTTTCGCTTCCACCAATGGAGTTAATTCTTTGCCACCACGTGCTTTTCGCAAGCCACGCGGTGCAGGCGTGATGTTTGTTGAACGATTAAGCGTCATATTAATAGCTATTACTCGCTTTGTGTAGTCTTGGCAGAAAAAATAATGTTTCCCTCTAATACTGAAGGGTTTGAAGAACGATTTGATTAACAAGTCTAGTAATAAAAACCACTGATGCTCAGAAAAAATTAGCGATTATAAGCGCGCACTTTACTTGAACGTCTGGTTTGATCGGCTGATCTAGTCAGAATGGCAATTGAAGTAATGTTTTCATTGAAAGTGCATTTGATTTTTAAAAGCATCACACACGAGCTATATTTGTAACTAAAAACTGAGGTTAGAGCATATTTTTCGAAGTGGCGTCTGTTCTCAGACTTCGTGTGGATTTTTCAAGTCTGAACAATAAAGACCAAGTGAAACTTTTGGAAGTTGCTTTCAACCAACGTGGGGACGAGTTGGTCTTCTCTGGAGAAGGCAACGTGTCAAGCAGTGGTTTGTTACTTTCCTATCCATCAGCTCACTTAACTCTTCTTAACTCAAGTGTGTTTTTTCCTACGCTGTTGTGCTCAAATTGAGCCAGGTTTGTATAATTATTCATTTTAATCTTTGTATCATTCTCCTACTGAAATATTCAATTGTGAACTGAGTACATCATCAAGTTGTGCGCGTTGCTCTCGGCGTTCCTTCATAGCGGTTGCTAAAAGAATGCAACACTAGTAGGGATGTCGGTAAACGAAGTCGATATGGACACGGGCGACCCTGGGGGACAGGGCTCGACCCAAAATCAGAACCTAAAGTTATCAGACAACCTTTTACCAAATTCATGCAATAACACAAACAAAACATCATGAGAAATCACCAAGACTGTTAAACCTGCCTTCACGAAAGCAGCGTGTAAAGACTTCTCTGAAAGTGTTAATGACCTTCCTCACCCTGATGCTCCTGAAGGCAAACGTAGCAAAAAGCAGGAACAAGAGCAGACTTTAAAGGATGCTATCAACACACCTTTACCAATCTTTGATTCAAATATTCCTAATAGTTGAAACCCGGATTTGTTACTTTACTCCATCAAACACAAAGGCCCGTACTGGGTTCTAATCACAAGAGCGGACAACACTGCAACTTCGGAAGAGAGGAGAGTCAGGCTCAGCGATATTGCTGTGGGCGATATTCGAACAACAGTCTTTCACCTCTGTAAAAGTTTACTTTTCTAGTGGCGCAGCTGCTAACAACCTAATCCTAAAAGGGCTTCCGAACTCAGGTCTAAAAGTTTTCATCCCGCTTACCTACTTACGAAAGAAAGGCATTGTCAAGAATCTTCCTACTGATCTCTCAGATGAAGACATTCTCCAATACATCTCATCACCTATAAAAGTGACACATGTATTTCGATTTACCAAAAAAATTGATGATAACAAGATCATCCCCGCTCCCGTAGTGAAGCTGACATTTATGAGTTCAGAAATTCCGAAGGAAGTAGCGATTGCTGGAGCAATACGATCAGTCGAATATTTCACCCCCCGGCCCAGACTATGCATGAGATGCTTTAGGTATGGTCACGGTTCTTTACAGTGCAAAGCCAAAAGTCCTTTCTGCGACAACTGTTGCAAGGAAACATGTGAGGAAAAGCCGTGTCAAAGTCCCGCTTTTTGCAACAACTACAAAGGCAATCATAAGCCAACCGATCCCCTATGTCCGGCCAAACTAATTGAGCAAGATATACTTAAAATCATGACGATCAGCAGCATAAACAGACGCTCAGCCAGGAACATGGTTGTAGCAAACCATATACCTGTCAGCGAGAACAGGTTTGACCTGCTCAACTCCCTAAACGGCGAACAGTTCCCAAACCTCATTGCGGATCGTAAAATTCGAAACCCTATGAAAGACGCTAACAGAGTGCTCACCAAAAGATCTTATGCAAATGTTACCAACAGCTTTAGCTTCCAAAAATCTCCAAACTCCTTCAACTCGCACTACGCAACGTTCCAGGAAGTTGACAGTGGAACTAAAGGCACCGGCATCATGGCTGACAAGTGCAGAGTAACTGAGATGGAATGTTTCCTCTCTTGGCTCAGCACTGAGCTGAACAAACCCTCCACATCTGAACTCAACTCTAATTTCCTATGTAATTTAAAAACAAAAATAAACAACTTTAACATCTCAACTGACCTCAAGATAATTAACAGCGCATCTGCCTCAGACAAACCACCCACCCTTAGTGCCTAGCAGAAGAAACTGTCTCTCTGCTTTTTCTAACATTTTATGAAGATTTTACATCTCAACATCCAGAGTTTCAACGCCAATAAATCACACCTTGAACTCTTCCTTAACTCAAACACCTCTGACATTATATTACTAAGCGAAGCCTTGCTCAAGGCCAGTCGCTTTGCCTCCCTAAGAGGGGACAATCTTGTCAGGAGTGACAGAGCTGACGGTTATGGAGGCTCCCTAATTGCCATCAAAACACAGCTCAGCTATAAGCGCATTCCCTTTCAATCTAGCATGGACACTGTTGTTGTTCAGCTAACTGACCCTGACTCCAGCCTAGTGGTAGCCACTGCCTACTCTCCCCCCACGATTGCTTCAAACATTTTCAAAAGTGGTATAGAGGATCTTCTCATCTTCCTCTCCAACTTCAATTCAGTAATTCTGAGTGGCGATCTAAACGCAAGAGACCCAATGTGGGACATCAACATCACTAGATCCGACGCCTCAGTGAGAAAGGGATCTCTGTTAAAAAATGCTGCCCTGACCTGTGGTCTGTCCATTATCTCTGACGCCACTCCTACCTTTTTCTCAAATCCATCCTCGGTCAGTTCGGGTTCCACACTTGACTTAGTGATATCCTCTCTCAAATTTCAACCAGAGTAATCCAACAACAAGTCGGAGAAACTCATCCAATGTGGCACTAAACAAGTACCTAGCCATATCCAGGCTCCTGAAAGGATCCATTCGCAAAGCCAAGGCAGCTCACACCACCGAATTTGTTGATAACCTAGAACAACTTGACTCTCGGAACTTTTTCAGAATTTTCCGAAACCTGTCAACAAAATTTCAAGGTTCTGATGCCTATCAAAAATGGGATGACTCTGAATCTCTCGAGTTTCTCGAATCCCTCATCAGGCCTCCCTCCCCGGGCCAAATTCATGCGCTCAGTCCCCCCAACAATAGGTTATCTTCCGAAACTTAAAGCTCACTCACCTTACCTGAGCTATCGGATGTGCTCCGAAGAAAGTCCAATTTTTCTGCACCAGGCTTAGATGGCATCCCCTTCTTTGTCTTCAAAAATCTTAATGAGATAGCCCTTTGCTCTCTGCTGGACTCGCTTAATGATTTATGGCTATCTAACTCAATACCGCCTCACCTAAGGGAAATCAAAGTAGTTCCAATCCCAAAAAGGAACAAAGTCGGATGTGCCATACACTTTCAGACCGATTGCCCTGATATCTACTTTCATCAAATGCATCAACAGCATTGTGTCGGACAGGCTTAACAAACACCTAAGGGAGAAAAAACTCCATCTGAAAAACTCTTTTGCCTACATCAAGGCAAAGTCTGTAAATCAGTGCATCAACACAGTTCTTGACCTGATTTCCACTAACTATCATAGAAAACTCAAGATAATCACACTTTCTGTATACATATCCTCAGCATACGAGTCAGTCTGTCTGTACACACTTAAAGAAATTCTCACATCTCTAGATATCCAAGGTAATCTCACTGACTGGATCTTGAACTTCCTGTCCTGCAGGACGCTCACACTAAATTCAGTCAGTGTGCGGTCATACAGTGGGCTCCCACAGGGCAGTTCACTCAGCCCCCCTCTCTTCAACATCTAAAGTTGAAAGCTCCTTGACATCGCTAGTGATGATGTTAGTATGGTCCAGTTCGCTGATGACTTTCTCCTGATCTCATCTGGAAAAACCTTCGGTGATGCCCTAACAACACTAGGAACAACGCTACAAAAGTTCTCGGATGTTGCATCTCGTCTAAACCTGCAAATAAATAGCGACAAGCTGGTCATGATGCCAGTTCGCTGTAACAAGCTCTCGTCGCTATCACTCAACGGTCTAGGCTCGCAAATCCCAGCTCAAAAACACTTGAAGTTTCTAGGCAGACATTTCTCTTCAAACTTTACTCTGGGTTGTCAGATTGAACAGGTATCAAAATCCTCCTCATACTACCTTTACACCCTCAGATTGATGACAACCAGAAGCCACCCCATTCACCCTAAGACAGCACTCAAGACCTTTCGGGCTGCAATCAGACCGAAAGTCGAGCTGTCAAACACCACAATGGCGTGTCGTCCCAAGTTCATAGAAAAAAAGCTCAGAACGCTCACCAATTCTTGTCTAAGAGCTTCTCTTGGTGTACCACCCACCACCCCTACTCACATCTTATATGGACTGGCAAATGAGCTTCCACCCAAATATAGAACACAGAAGATGCTTGCGAAGGAATGCGGCAAGCGAGTCAGCACAGGTGACATCTCAGTGGATGACACCAGAGCGCTAGATACCAAAAGATCGCCTTATGCACTCATATCAAACGCTGACCCCCCCCCCCCCCTCCTGATAACCTAACTATAGATCATGGCAGGCTTGCAAGGGCTGGTAAGACTAAGTCCACCATATCAGATGAAGAGCTTTCACAAATGTACCATCATGCTTTCAACTTTCACTACTCAAGCAACTGGGATGTATACGCCACGGATGCGTCGTTCAACCAACCGGGCACAGGTGTGTGTGCGGTTGAATTCCCATCGCTGAATACTGTCACAAAGAGATATAATATACTCAAATCATCCACGTCAGGTGAACTACTTGCCATCAGACTGGCCGTTGAGCTGGGAACTTCATCTACTCGTACTAAATCCCATCCCTTATCATCGGACTAACTAATGAAACATCAAACCACTATGCGAAATCAATTTTTGACTTAATAGCTCAGAATCACTCTCGTGCCTTTCGCATCCTTTGGCTTCCGGGTCATAGAGGCCTTGCTCTTAATGAGTTGGCGGACAAAAAGGCTAAGCAAGCTGCAGTGTCAAATCAGGTCACTGAGACTTCTATCTCCCTTGACGATGCCCTACTAACCATAAACAGCTACATACGCAAAGACTGGGATGAAGAATTCACCCGCATGTCTGCCTCCTCTGGGTACTTCTACAAGAATTTTTTCCCTCTCCCCCGAAAACCCCCCTGGCCCGACTGACTTCTCTCCTAAAGAGACCAGATTCATCAACAGAATCTATGCTGGTCACAGGTACGACGCCAAACTTTTTGAGATCATAGGGAAAACTGACTTAGTCATTTGCAACACATGTAATGTACCAAATCTCATACAGCACAGCATTCTTGTGTATGCTCAGTTCAATTCTGTCAGAAGTGGCTTCCCCACTATTCTAGGCGCCAGTTTTCTGGAGAGCCTCTTAAAGCCCTGTGAGTTCGGCACGCTCAAGGAATTAACACGCTTTGCTGCAGTTACTGGACTGCTGCAGGTGTAAATAAATCTTTAACGCAGTTAATAAACTAGGCCTAGCTAGTTTACTCGAAAATTCATTGATTAATCCAAATAACAAACTGCTAGTAGACCTTCCTACTTCCCCCCCCCCCCCCCCCAACCATGTTTTTTCCAGTTCATCCCTAAATGTTATATGTTCTTCTTTGTAGATGTCTTTTGTGTTTTGCCTGTCACTGCGTGAACATCAAAAAACACGCTCATAAACCACTGAAAACATCAATTAGCAGCAAGAGCAGCATCAGCAAAATTGAAAATAACCAACCCAGCCGGATATGGCAAGCAACTACTAGCCGGTCACGGCACACTTTTTTTTTGCGATATACCCCATAGGGTTAAGCCATTGTAAAGGAGCTCCAGCTCGCTTGTCGAACCCACAGCTCTGCATCATAAGCAAGAGAAGAAGAAGAAGAAAAATAAAAATCAGGAAGATATCAGTGATTTGTACTAGTAAAACGCGTATTAAAGTGAAACCATTGAATAGACCAATATTTTTGGATAATCTGTATAAAGTCCTGATTTGGGAAGGAGAGTTGAAAAAGAAACAAACGTATAGACCAGCGCTGAATGCAAAAATATTCTTCCATACTCGCATGGTTACAAAAAACTCCGCAGAATGCACATGCCGACATTTTAAGCGGCGTAGTGGCGTCCTATCACGGAACTCACGTTAGCGCGCGGGGGCTCCCGTGGCTAAGCCAAGGTGACAAGATTTTTTTTTATAGAAATTCTATATAACAACTTTTTTACATCCCTGAAAAAAAGGAAGAATTTTTTTGTTAGAACTAACCACGATTTCGAGAGGGGAAACGAAGGAAAAATCCTGCGTAGCGATGCACCTGTAGGTAAGCTCCGCCCCTTTTTCAAGTGCAAATTTAATGTGCGGCAAACACTTGTCCCAGTATATGCATACCGTATCAAGTATCAGACAACAAATGCTCAGCACCCGCACTGGGTGCTCCATATCACACCAGAGGAAATTTCACTCCAAAATTGTTTTAACATTTAATGAAATTTTTGTAAAGGAAGTGACATTAGGATAGCCATAGCGGAGCTTAGCCCCGTTCACATATTCTTACACAAGTTTCCAGAAAAGAAAAAAAAAGTCGTCATGGAATTGTAAAATGTCGAAAGAAATATGGAAAAACATATCTAATCATATCTCAGTTATAGTTTTAACAATGATCTCAGTAGTTATGTATCTAGAATTTTCTTTAAAAAAATAGAAAAAACAAAACAAAAAGTAGAGGGAAAAAAGACAGACCAAAGCAAGGATAGGTATATAAAAAGTTTATCTTGTTTTGTGAAACTGTCACGACTTTGGATCTTGAATATAAATCAAGGGCAAAATTTTCCACATAGACGCACGTAAATATTCTAGAAAAAAGAGATCTTTATTTCATCATGATGTGATTCGTTCAGTGCCTTATACGTAAGTTTTCAGGAGTTGGAGCGATATAAGACTGAGTATTCTTCTGTGTATTAATCATGAATTCCTCTTTATGTATATATATATCGCTATAGAATTTTAGTAATAGCCACTTAACAAGAGCATTTAGGAGCTGTACTTAGCCGTATTCAGAGTAATAATTCTTGCATAATAGTAAAATATTAAGGGCAAATAGTTAGATAGAGTTAGAATTAGCTCCTCTCTCAGAGCAATTTAAGCACTGGTCCGATATTATGGATAGCTATGTAGATTTCGCGCGCCACTAGCTACTCGTACAAATGATCGTTAGTTCATTCTTAAGGGTGAACCCTGGTAGAAAAATTGGTTGAATTTCCTTAATATAAATATATGAGACATTCTAGATTATAAGGAAATGGAGCATTATGTTTTTCTTTCTCACGGAGTGATCTTTCTTGGCATGGTTGACTAAGATTCACTACTCCGCTCATTACAGGTCAGTCAACAGGGACATTGTAAAATCTTGCCAACAATGTTCCAGGGTAGATATGGCAAGGCCTGAGGACCGGTTCATCTATGTCTTCACTGTAGGTAAGGGTGGGTGGTGTAAGGGTCCCGTCAGGGCTGGATGTGTGCCTTGTTTGTTTAAGTCAGACATGAATTTCTTTTGTACTATGGTTCGTGATCGCCGGCAGGTTTTTGGTTAAGCAACCCCCCCCCCCCCACCCTATAACGCTCCCGCACTGGTGGAGGTGCTAGCATGCCGCCCTGTGCTATCGCTGATCACGATAGCGTGAGCTGTCAGCTCTTACTGACAGGATGGACTTGACGTCCAGGAATACTCACTCGAAAGTAAAGGTGGCCGCGATATTATATCGTATCGACTCATGTCATATCGATATTATCGTCGATATTACAGCTCCGATATACTCCGATATATCGCATACTTTTATACTCATCCAGCAAATTGAGCAATTTGTGGTTAATCTTCATATCTGAATTTCCCAGATCTATTACAGCCAGCTTACCAAGAAGAAGATTTTGTTTTTCCTCCGAACTGCGACACGCTCCAATTTATACGTATCGCTTTTTATGTACATTAATTTAATCAAGTTAAAGTTGTGCTCTTACACTTTCAAAAATAAGGCGAAGAAAGTAAGATTTCACGCAATAACATTTCAGCATGAAAAGCTGGATACTAACGGACAACTAACCTCTTAAGGCCCGATTCAGAAAGTTTCGTTCACTTTTCCCGGTGTTCCAATTAGAATAAAACGGAACAAATAACCCAGCCAAACACATGCATTAGAGAATATACCCCTGCAATATTAAATTAACTGTAAATTTTTAATTTGGCTGAGTCAGTTGTCAACATGAGCTCTCAACGCGAACAAGTGCGTCGATCGATTTTGCGCATTTATTTAGAAAATCGGGAAAAAAGTATTTCAACCATCGCTAGGGTGGCCCAAACAAGTCGTCCGACAGTAAAAAGAACCATTATTAGATTCAGTGAAGAGCATACAATTAAGAAAATGGCAAGAAGTGGAAGGCCGAAAGGAACTTCAAACAAAAATTTAGAAAGAAAAGTGTTAGTGAACGAGATGTTGCCAAAAAATTTAGAATCAGCCAAACAACTGTCCATCGAATTAAGGTGCGAAATCAAATAAAGACATTTAAAAAACAGAAGATTCCAAAAAGAATGGTAAAGCAGCAAAATACAGCAATATGTCGAGCCAAAGCACTTTATAAGCTGTTTACTGCGAAACAACATTTCTGTTTGGTAATGGATGACGAATCGTATTTTAAATATGATTTGGGAAAAAGATTAAGGAGTGTTTACAAAAGAGATTATTGTCATTCATCAAATCTCACAACATGTCTACGCTATTTTGGTCAGACCAGCCACTATGCTAAAAAAACTGTAGATTGGCTTGAACAAAACAACATTGAATTTGTGAGAAAGGACATCAACCCTCCAAACGACCCAGAACTTCGTCCTATTGAAAGATATTGGGCTTTATTGAAGGCAGTATTGAGGAAGGAAGGAAAAGCAGCCAAAAACCTACAAGAATTTAAAAGGTTGTGGACCGCAGCTAGCAAAAAAGTGACGTCAGAGACTGTGCAAGAAATAATGGCACCTATTAAGAAAAAAATACGAATTTTTTCCAGGGAAAGGAAAAGTGTTTAATAGTTTTGTAGTTTTTTAATATTTAACGTGTATTTTAATTTAATTAATTAAACGGATTTGTATTCTGAAATTAAATGAATTAAATTTCGAATGAAACAAATTTTTTTGCCAGCGATGACAATATTGTTCGTAAAGAGACAAATTAAATTTCTTAAATTACATTAGAAAAATGTATTCTAAAAATCAATTCATTCCAAAGTAAAATCTCCTCAAATTTAAAATCAACACTATCACTATGTCTTGTGAAGAATATAACTCTCACAACTAATATCTGGGCAGATACCCTTAATGCAAGGAGCTTCTTAGGAATTACTATTCACTTTATTGACGAAAAAAAAGGTAAGCTGGAGTCAACTGTTATAGGAGTAGTTACTCTTGAAGAAAGCCATACTTGCTCATACGTACAAGAGATTTTAATACATGTTTTAAGTTCTTGGCATTTAAATAAAGAACAAATTACTGCAGTTGTTACCGATAATGGCGCCAATATAGTCCTAGCAATTAGAAATCTCTTTGGCGAAGACAAGCACATTGCTTGTGCGGCACAAACATTAAATTTAGTAATTACAAAATCTATGTCAGACTCTCCAGGCCTAGAATTTTTAATAAATAAATTGAAGGATATCGTTCGATATTTTCACCAGTCCGTTGTTGCTACTGATAAGTTACGTGAGCTGCAAAAAGGATATAAATGCACCACTGAAATTAATTCTACAAGTTCCAACACGTTGGAACTCTACATTCTATAAGATAAAAAGATTTGTATGTGGAACAATTTTTTGATCGGCTTACCTCAAGGAATCGCGTGGTATACCGGAAGGTATCTTGATCAGAATCACCATGTATACGTAGGTTTTTGATAACGAGGATTATTAAGAAATACTAAAGAGACAATTACTTTTAGTAGAGTTGAGCAAAGTCAGTGTATCGATATATAGATTGAACTATGATCGATACGATATTTACCATACCGATATAAATATCGATATATCATATCAACTTTTCTGCGCTTTGCGCACCTTTACTCGAAAGTACTACCATAAAAGGATACACTCAGGGGAAGAAAATTACCTCACCATCAATAAGTGCAGAGTGTACGCCTAGGTAGGTCTAGAAACATACAAACTATTAAAAATTAAGCTGCACGCCAAAAGCAAAGGACAGTTCTACAAGAATCAAGAAAGTGGAGTGGATCATTCTCAATTTCTCATTGTTAAGTGAAAGTCAAGTTTATAAAAAGGGTTTGCTTTGCGTTTGCGGTAATCTAATCAGAATTCAATTCAATTTCGATATAATATTGTGGAATTCGCTGGCGCTCTGTTCTGTTAATATTTATTTCTAATTAACACTGTACAAGTAAAAGTATAAATTGTTGGCAGACGCAGTGTGCTAGATAACTTGAGTTGGTTATCTTATATCAGTAATTAGCTTAATCACGATAAAAAAAAAGCGTTTATATTTTCCAATTTTGTTGTGTAGTGTGTGATTTTGCCACGATTTGTAAGGAGAAATAACAGCTACCCAGTACACCTATCACCTACACAGATTGTGAATGTAAATAGTGTTTCAAAAGTATCAACATTCTTTTATATTTATATATAAATCATTTACTTATAATTAGGGACCGTTGTTGAAAATATATATTATGATGAAGCGCACGAAATGCATTTAAAAGTGTTTGTATACTATTAATTCCTCCAATACTTAGTTGATTACCTACTGTATTTGTATTGTTGCAAATAGTATTGTATACTCTTGTGATAAACCCATAAGCAGATACATAACATAAACAAAACAAATTACAAATTCGTTTTGTTTATGGGTCAACTACACATTTCTCCATATAAACACAATTGCACCATCGAATCATTGCACCGCCAAAAAAATACATGGAAGCACATAGCTTCTTAATAGCAATTGCAAATTCTTTCATAATTTATATTTTTGTCATGACTTACATTTTTCTGGCGATATGTTTGACCCCGTATGTATGATAGACGTAAGTTAATTTTAAGTATAAATAGAATGTAACGCAATTCACAAATATAAGTTATCATCGGGCATTATACAAAAAGGTTCTGAGTATTTTTCTTTCCGTGGAGTCATGCTAATCTAGCTACTCCCGTTCACCTTGGAGTTATGCTTTTTAGCTACTCCACTAAGCCTATAATAGGAGTTATGCTTCATTGAGCTACTCCTTCATCGAATCTATACGTACCTACAGTCATACCATCACAGTAGGCTGCAAATTACAATCTTCCGACCGTGCGAATTAATCTTTTATTACACTCTATTAAGCTATCTCTTTCTTTGCCTGTTTTAGTCAGTTAGTCTTCTATGAGATTTTTTGCGAGTCGGACGTTAATACAATTTAATAATAAATAAACATTTTCTTTTATTTAACGGCATACCTTATCCTATTAGTTTCTAAATCGGTCTAAAGGCTACGATATTTTCAGGGCGGGACCATAATTTAGTGGACGAACCTTTATTTAGTATTGATGAAATTTAATATAAGAGATCCCATAATATCGGAATTTTTTTAAATTAGTTTTTAAATTTACAATTTGTATAATTTTTTTTAACTATTAAATTTTTAAGAATTTTCCTATTCATAAGAACTAAATGTCGCATGAGTATACAAATTTTATATGGCTGGTGGTACATTCCGGAATGGACCGTAACATTTGAAAGGATGGATAATGTTATGGTCGTAGCATATTGCATATAGCAATATGCTACACAAAGTACTAAAGCAAGCGTGTAAGCCGGCCGCGACGACCGGAAAATTGAACGCACCCGGACCGAAAGAAATGCATTTCCGCACGCTCAAGACGACATATTGGTGTGGAAAAAGAAGAGGAAGATTTCCGGCGAGTGGGCTGTCAAGAAGAACAGAAAATGTCGAGGGAAAACAGAAAAGGTTCGGAAAAAGAATCGCATTGAGTGTAACAAAGTAAAAGATCTGTGTCGAAAATTTGAAAAGTAAAACGGGATTCATTTAAAATAAAAGAGTTGATCGTGATTAGTACAAAAAAGCAGGAAAATTTTAACAACTCGTAATAAACGGGTCGAACTGAAAGAAGACAGAACGAGAAAATCTAGAAAACGATTTACATAGTCAAGAACCAGAGACTACACGGAGCACCCGCCGAAATTTATGGGTGAAAGTTAAAGAAAAGCAGTGTGAAGTGAAGGTATAAAAAAAAATTTTATAATGAAAAGAACCATGTGATACAGCGGTCAGATACGGAAACAGCGACAACCTTATAATGGCGGAGGCTGATTGAGGAAGGCGGAAAATATTAAATTAATGATAACGCATTTTACGAATCTCTTAATTCGTATGGCACGATTAAGGGATCTAATAAAATTTGAATTTTTTTGACAAGAAACACAAGAAAATTCTAGAATAAGACACTTTTTTCAAGAAATGCAAGAAAATTCTCGAATAAGACACAGGTGAAAAATTAAGTTAGAATTATATAAGCTAATGAAATTTGAATCATTTTTGAGATCCAATGAAATTTGAATAATTTTTTCTCAAGAAATACAAAAAATATTCTAGAATAGGACACAGGTGGAATATTAGGTTAGAATTACATATATAAGTACAGAGTTTCACGGAAATAAAATAAATTTGGATAGGTACCGCAAAGAGATTACTAAGTTAGAAATGTAGGTATGTATATAAGCTAAAGTAAAATTTCTTTGCGACGACGGTGATGAGAAGTGAAGTAAAGCACGTGGAAAGAATATTAAAGAATGATAGGTTAAAGGAGGGAACCTAAGAGTTCACCTTATAGAAGACACTTTATTGAAATACTTATTAGATAGAGGGCATTCACGCAAGCAAATTTGGACCCTCATTTTTGCTAAATTAAAAATGTTACTGCATTTAGAAGAACTTCCTAGATACAGTTTAGGAAAATGAAGATCAGTAGTATTCTGTTGGAAAACAAAAATTTAAGGGATTAAAGTTCATAACGCTAAATTTAACCAACTTGAGTCTCAGAAGGAACAGAAATTTAAAATGAATTGAGAAGTAAGAGATTTGATATATATATTTTAGGAAATTTCAGCCTCGTCAAAGCAATCCATCCGCCTCCAGGGAGCTCCTTCGAGGGATAATCGGATGAAATGTAAGTCAAAGATGCAATGTTTTTTCTTTTTCTTTATTATATTGTGTGTTGATTTTAATATACAACTTGAAATTATTTATAAATAACGCTATCGAACATTGAACGCCACAACAATGGTGGTTGCGAGCCTAGAGCATTGGTCTTCCTTTTTCCTCGGAAAGTCAATGGACTTGGCTGAGAGCTTATCCTGAAAAGAATATCTGGGTCACTTACAAGTAAAAAAATTATATTTTAAGTATTAGTAGTAATGGAAAATATCCATAATCTGTTCACATGTGATCAAAGCTTATCCTGAGGAGGACATTATTTCATTAGCGTATAAGAACAGCGTACATGCTAAAGTCTTACGAACACTTCTCTGACGGTAGATATCCACCGGCTATTCATGTCTTGCCAGAATCTTACGTTGAAAAGAAATCTTAGTTTGGTTTATACAGTAAAGGTCTAGTTTCTTTTTGAGGACAATTAATTATGAAAAATGTAACTAGTCATCTTAATGATAGGCTGTCTGATAGGGTATCCTAAAAGCATAATAATATACTGTGTCCGTATTTCAAAGCACCTATTGTAAGACATTCATGAAGAAAATTTCCTATGAGTCAGTAGATTATTAAAGTGTTATTATAACGTGATGAAGCTCTAAAGTTTTTCTTTCCTTTCATTATCCTGGAGCCCTCTCACATAGGATGAAGGTCGTCTAGGCTCGCCTAGTCTCTCCCTCTCTCTAGAGGTCAACTAGGGACACTGTAAACTATCTGCCCACAGTGTCAAATGGGTGGTTGGGGCATGCAGTAAGGCCGAAACATCTGCGCCTTCGATGATGAATATAGGTAAGTGACGTAAGGGTCCCTTCAGGACCGAATGTGTGCCGGCTTTTTGTTGAGTAGGCACTAATATTTTTTGATATGGCTGACGGCAGCGGCAGGTTTTTCGTGGAACCTCCCCACACTCTCCGCCAATGAGCCGAGGCGAGCTAGCGTGCCGCTCTGCAGTCAACGCTGTCCGTCGAGTGATCTGTCAGCTCATGCTAGCAGTCTGGACATTACGTCCAAGCCAACCACTCTTCATAGTTCCATAACAATAATTATACATCAAGTGATTCACAATTTTTCGCAACTACCATTGCTGAGGTCGATCAAATGAATATAAAACTGCTGTTAAAGCAACATACGATATCTAGGTCTTGTGCCATCTATGATAATATTCAATTGGTACAAAATGTCACTCAGAGCGATGAGGCAAGGTGTAAGCTTTGCCTCAAAACTTTTCGGATTAAAGGAAACAACACGAACATGCAATACCATTAAAAAAGGTATCATATCAAAGAATTCAACAGTTTGAAAAAGTTAAACCTAAACCATCATCGAATAATACGATTAAATAATAGTGAGACTTCTGCTGAGACGTATGAGTCTCTCCCACTGACTTATAACATTGGACTGAGCGATTTGCTAATTCATGTGGCACAAATATTGTGTTTCTGTATATCACCGTTAGACCACCCTTTAAAACTCTTATTTCATAAAAAACATGTAAAACTCAACCAATCAGATGAAATTTTACACCCGAAAATCTAATTAAATTAAAAAAATATATTTTCTGGTGTCCAAGTGATATTTAAATCGCTTATAAGGAATTAAACTCATTCCGACTTTAATTTTCAAAAGTTATTCTTAACTGAATCCTGCGTATGGGCAAGAGAGACGGAGCATGGTAAACCCTATTTTTACCTTATTCTTTCTGCCGTGATTGCATCTGCAGCCAACATAAAAACATCAAATGGCATAAGAAAACGTTTAGTAAGAAATATTTTGTGTTGGTAGCTCCAACTTTGACATAGGGCGAAAGAGCAAACTGTAAAACTTGTGCCATTCTTTCCTATAGGAAAATGGCAATACGCAATACGCTCACCATTGTTATAAGTCAGTGGTGTCTCCATATCGAGACGGACACCAATAGCAATAGCACCACCTACTCTTGTGAAAAGCAGGGTGAGACCAACAACAACAGCAAACTTGTTGAAGTCGCCGTAAGTGCCGTATGTTTTTTTTTATTTATATCTTTAACTTTCAAGTTCAAGGACAGTTATTTATTTATTAAGCTGATATTTTTTAAACCACTATTGCCATGATACCGACTTATCGAAATTAACTGAGTTGTTTTAAATAATTCGGGAGCAAATGAATATAAAAACATACGTTTAAGTGCTTCTGTAAGTTGTAGCTTTTTAATAAACAGACAGAGACCTACCATACCAAGGAAAATGTGCACCTAACAATAAAACTAACCTACTTGTGAAATTTCATCATAATCGGAGATGGTACATTCAGCACATTTATCGATTTTCTGTAATAACCCAAATTTTTAACAACTAAATCTATTAACATTTAATTTTTAACTATATTTATTAAACCTCCTTAATAGTACTACATTTTTATATTGTTTTTATAATTTACAGAAAATGGCTTGAAGGATATAAGCAAAATCAAGCTAAATTATGCAGGGAGAGATACAGCTTTTAAAAAGATTTCCTCATTATTAGAAGAAGGAGAGAAATATAAAAGATTAACTAATGGTACTACATCGCTTTCAGCACCAGAAAAGGGGGGATTTAAATATGTCACGAAAATTGTAGCACCTTAATATAAAGTACAAACATTATAAAGTACAAACATTCACCAAGATATTAGATGAAAAATGCAAATTTTTTAGTGAAGAGATTACAGAACATTTTCAAAATATCAGATATTTTTCTTTAATAACGGACATTTGGACGGAACAGTTCAATACGAAGAGCTATTTACGTATAACTGTCCATTATATTGAGGGAGAAAACTTGCTATCTCATATCATTCAGACAGTTCCCTTAGTCCACAGGCATACTGGTGAGTATTTAGCTGAAGTTTTGAAAAATACTTTAAATAGATGGAACATATCTGGAGACAAAATCGTTGTTACAGTCATAGACAATGCGTCAAACATTACCAAAGCAGTTGGAATAGCCTATGGTTCAATAAGAATTTGTCCTGTTTTGCTCATACATTAAATCTGATTTTATCGCAAGCTATTGGCGATACTAAAACAAGTATATGGTTTTGACGAACCTTGTACCCTGTCTTCTATTACTCATAAAGTAAAGAGCATTGTAACGTTTTTCAAGCATAGCGTTTCAGCTTCATATGAACTTAAAAAAATTCAGTTCAGTATAGAGGTAAAACTGAAAGGACATTATTAAAATTAATTCAAGACATATCAACTCACTGGGGCTCGACGTACAAAATGCTAGAACGCTTTATAGAGATGATTGACATTATTAGCGCTTTCATCTTACAATTTAGTAAATCCCCTTCTATGCAGACAGCTGTAATGAAGCGCCACTCATTAAGCGGCATTCATCACTTCACCAAATCAATCAAGCGTTATCAACATCAAAGTAAATGAACGAAGACCCCATAATTCCAATGTACATACGTACCTATCTACATATTTCTGAAAACATACATACGCCCATGCATATCTTTTCGTACCTACATACATATTCCAAAAGCATATATACGTACATACATATCTATTGCAATACGAGTATTCCCTGCAAATTATCTACAAAAAATTATGTAACACTTTCTTCTTCAAAGCAATTAACTATTTCTCTCTGAAGAATACTCAAATTACAAAACATTAAAAACATTTTCTTTTTCAAGTAACAATGACTTGACCTTTTCAATTCATATCGATTGACAATAATTCCATCAGAATTATTGTCAACTCAGCATTTTTCCATTTTTAATACAATAGCGGCACTGGGCTGTCCCTGACCTACCATACAACCAGTGCGCGCTTGCTTTAATTGCTTTTTTTCATATGTTGGGAAATACGCGAAATGTGCCTAGCGTTTGTCCCACAAATTGTGTTTTGTTGTTCTTCGTCTTTTTTGTTGTCACTCGCTTGCTCATATGAATGTAGGAAATACTTTGAGCAATGAGTATGATGAAAAAACAATACTATGTGTAATATGCATGAAGTTTTGACCCCTTTTCTGGCGCTACATGAAGTTCCTGGTCATGTATATTCTATTAGCCAATAGACGACTTTTAAAATTCTTATATGCAGGGGAATCGTTCAAAAATATTGCTTAGCCATACAATATTGATTTTCGCCGTTATGTATTGATGCAATATCGGTAGGCGTACCCAAAATTTCCTCGCACTTTTAACTGGGGAAACAGTTAGAATAGTGCTAAGATAGCTGGAATTTTCCCATACTGACTATATACTTTAACCCCACTATGAATAATTCAGCCTTTAGCTGATTATTCAAAATTTGGAACCAAAATTCCAAATAAAAAGCCGATGCGTCGCTAGCCAGAGGCAGTCAGTTTTAATCAGTTTTTGAAAAGGAACCAAGTGACCCCCGACCCACGGTAAGGTCTGTTGTTCCCTAATAAGCTATAATAAGCTACATATAAGAAAAAGCAAAGTGTAATGTTATAACAAAGAAGTGAAAAATACAAGTTAACGCTGAAAAGTGATTTTTAATGGTAAAAGAAAGTTTTTTGAAAACAGGGCTGGTGAACTTCTTAATTTAAAGCACTCCCAGTCCTTGCTGTAATAATTGCACAGCAAAAAGTTGGTGGCAGCGGTGGGATACAAAAAAGGCTATATAAGCGCCTATAAATCCCAAACAAAATACAAAACTTTAAAGGCAACTGCAGCCAGGTGCTCAGCAGGTAGCCTGAATTCTGTGAGAAGTTTGTAAAAGCCAAAAACAGCTCTCAAAAGAACAAAAATAATTAAAAAAGGGAAGGCAGACCCTAATTAATGGAACCCCAACAAGAAGTCTCGTACGGACGCACCCGGAGCAGTACTCAGAGGATCCAAGAAGTAGAAAAAGAGATCAACAAGTTCACCTCACCCGCAGGACCAGACGACGACACCATGGACTTCAGCTACTTCTTAGAGCTCAAGGAAAAGCTCGCTAAATTAAAGTAATTGTTTTCTTACCTATATTGTATAAAAACATATCAAATTTTTTTTATATACATTTCAATCAATTCAATTAAAAAAAAACAAATATATATATATTTCATAAAATCATAATCAAATTATCTCCTCTTTAAACGCAACACAGCCTTTTTATATACTAGTTTGTTCTTGACTACGGTAACTTGAATTAGTGAAGTGAATTTTTGTGTGAGAGTATGGTCAAAACCTTTTCCTACGTTGTGCAAAGACATGGAATTTTTTTTTTGAAAACTTGACTAAAATAAATCTCCGTTGTCTATTTTTGTGACTATTTAATTAATTTTATTGGTTCAATAAAGCACCTTCCTCGTTGTTGTGCTAAAAACAAAAAAGAGAGAGAGAATGGTGCGAAAGGAAATTTTTTTTTTGAATAATACTTTCATGATCATTTAATTTGTTTTCTGTATCACTACAAGGTGAATAAAGTTTTCCTTAAAGTATCTACGTTGCTTACACTTCAGTGATATTTCTTTTGGATTAGCGTTGTCATTATGTGAAGTCATTTTCGAATAGCAATTTGTGTTATCTTTAGAAACTAACTACAAAGGCGTTTCTCAAATTTTTGTGTCAACATGGCATCTTCCCTTATTTAAATTTTTTTTTTAGAAGTGCGTGTTAATAGACCAGTGCATATAATAAATTTCTTTGCGTAAATCAATCTTTCATTAAATAATTATTCAGTTGTGATTTCTTTTTATAAAGAAAGCTATCTTGTTTATTGTGGTGAGTGAAACACAAAAAGGCAAAATAGTAAACACTAGGAATAATCGGTATAGCCTTGTCACAATGGCACCAACATCGACACCTTCGCCAGAAGCAGAGTGCGTTTTTAAAATTAGCTTGGCAGACGCACGCAGCCTAATTCCTGAATTTGACGGGAATTCTGCAGATTTGCATAAGTTTCTAACAAGCTGCGATGCCCTATTTTCAACTACAAAGACCCCTGCAGATATGAGCTTGTACCTCAATCTCCTTAGAGGCAGATTGATTGGGGCAGCTTATGATGCATTGAAGTACGAAAGCTTCGATACATGGGAAACAGCAAAGGAATTAATAAAGTCCCAATTCCAGGAAGAAAAGTCACGCATCACTGCCCAAAATGAGCTGATGCGACTTAGGCAAGGTTTCAAAGAAGAAACTAAAGATTTCGCACAAAGAGTATCTAAGGCATTAGCAGAGCTGAACGAAGCTACTCATAACGAGATATCTGATACTCAGGCACGAACTTTGTTAATCAAAGAAAATGAGAAGGGAGCTATTCTTATTTTCGAAGACAGATTACGCGACGAACAGCAAAAAATTATAGCTAAAACAAAGAATGAAAATAGCTTACGAAAATTAATTGCATACGTGACTGTTCATGCAACTCGCATAACAAGATCTACTCCCCAGTCACAAAATTTCCAAAAACAATTTCAGAAACCAAATATTTCTAATTTTTCTAGAAATATTCCTTCTTGTGACATTTGCAATAAGAAAGGTCACACTAGAGAAACTTGCTTTAGGAATAGAACTATTCCTTCCTTCACACCACAAACTCAAATTAAGAAGGAAGTTAATCATTTCTATTGTGCTTATTGCCAAAAACCTAATCACCATATAGGTGAATGTCGAAAAAGACAACGGGATGAACAAATCCGCCGACAACAACCACAAAGTAATGCAGTACAAGGTACTGGTAGTAGATCCCCACGTAACCAAATACATCCTGACTATGTACGGCAGGTACGATGGGCCCCTGTTATAACGTCAGCGGAAAACGATGTTGTGCGGGAGGAAGCTCACGGCAACCTCCCCCGCCAAATCACAACAGAAGCCGTGATACACTCTCAAACAAACTAAATAACCGGTGATTTCATTGCCTCTGTGGGCACATTGTACGGTAGAATAGGAATTGATTTAGCAGAAGGTCAACTACAAATCGACCATCCATTTCACGTAGTAGAGAAGAATACAAATCTGAGTTATGATGGCCTCTTGGGAAATGACTTTCTCAGACTATACGAATGTTGCATAAATTATAAAGAGAAATACTTGGAAATTAATGTAAATGATATTAGTGATACCTGTTTGGTTGAAAATACTCCGATTCAAGAAGAAAAAAAAATAATAATAAAAATTATATAGCTAAAGCAAGCGAAATCGTAATTAACGAAAATAAAAAAGACAGTGAGATAAATAATCCACTGCACCAAAATAATAAAAAAGACAGTGAGAGAAATATTCCACTGCAAAAAGCCAGTGAGAGATGTATTCCACTGCAAAAATATGATTATACTCAAAAAGCCAGTGAGAGAAATATTCCACTGCAAAAAGCCAGTGAGAGATCTATTCCACTGCAAAAAGAGATAGGTACACGACGCTACGACTGTGGCCTAAGCCTCATAAATAAGAGTTCCACAAATAATGAGAACCCATTTAATAAAATTAAGGAGTATAAATCAAGCAAAGAAGAGTTGAATAAGGAAATTTTAAAGTATCCTAGTGATCACATTTCCGATGTAGACACAGATACTAACCTATCAACAAATTTAAAGGAAATAAAAAAAGAATGTCAATTAAATAAACATTCTAAAATTATAATACCCCCTCGAACGGAAGTAGTAATCAAAATTCCAACTCCAAGGTCTGAAAAAGATTTGTTATGTCTTCAGAAGGAGGTCGCACCTGGTGTATTCCTAGGTAACGTTTTAACTCAGTCCAATGATAATCAAGCCAAAGTGCTTTTGTTGAATATAAATGAGTCCGAAGTAACCTAGATCTGGAAAATGTAGTACCTATTTGGGAGAATCCTGTTGATTACGAATTGATCACAGACTCCGAGAACCAAATTGAACAAAGATTAAAAAAATTAATGAATTCAATAAACCTTAACCACTGCAATAAGGAAGAAAAAGAAGCTATGACTTCAATTTGCCGGCAATTTAACGATCTCTTCTATCTTGAAGGCGATCATCTCACTCATACCGAGGTAACTCAACATAAAATCCCGACTATGGTAGACAAACCTCCAATTTATGTTAAACCTTATAGGCTACCAGTATCTCAAAGAGACGAGATTAATAGCCAGATCCAAGGTGTGTTGACTGATGGTATCATTAGCCCCAGTAGAAGTCCTTGGAATTCTCCTCTTCTGCTTGTACCGAAAAAGGCAGATTCTACCGGAACAAAGAGATGGAGAATAGTCATAGACTCTAGGCGATTGAATGAAATAACTGTTGGTGATGCTTATCCGCTGCCTAATATAACAGATATATTAGATCAGCTTGGCAGATCCAAATATTTCACTACACTCGATTTGGCTAGTGGATTCCATCAAATTCCTATGCATGAAACTGATAAGGAAAAAACTGCCTTCAGTACTTCTTTTGGTCATTATCACTTTAACCGAATGCCGTTCGGGTTGAAAGGAGCACCAGCCACTTTTCAAAGGCTGATGAATTCGGTTTTAACTGGATTACAAGGAATACGTTGTTTTGTCTATCTCGACGATATAGTTATCTACGGATATAGCTTGAGAGATCACAACGAGAAGCTCATAGAAGTATTTCAGCGGCTAAGAGATAGCAGACTGAAACTACAGCCTGACAAATGTCGCTTCCTACGAAAAGAAATTACGTATTTAGGACACGTAGTAAGTGATAAAGGTGTTCACCCTGATGAATCCAAAATACAAGTTGTAAAAACTTATCCAATTCCGAAAAAGGTTAAAGATATAAAAGCTTTTCTAGGATTCGTTGGATACTATAGAAGGTTTATTCCTAACTTCGCCAAATTGGCCAAACCACTCACAAAGCTACTGAAAAAGGACTGTCCATTCATCTGGGATGAATTCTGCGACGAATCATTTCGGACTTTAAAGAAAAAGTTAATCGAAGCTCCCATATTGGCATATCCTGACTTTGATAACGAATTTGTAGTCACGGCCGACGCCAGCGATTTGGCCATAGGTGCAATACTCTCACAAGGTAAAATCGGCGAAGATAGACCGATTTGTTTTGCAAGTCGAACACTGAATCAAGCCGAAACGAGATATTCAACAATCGAAAAGGAATTACTCGCAATAGTATATGCAATAGAACAATTCCGCCCATACGTCTATGGAAGAAAATTTATCATCATAACCGACCATAAACCACTGGTTTGGATGATGAATCTGAAGGATTGTTCCTCTCGCTTAATGAGATGGAGAATCCGTCTAGAAGAGTATGACTATAAAATTCTGCATAAACCAGGAAAATTGAACGCTAATGCCGATGCGCTCAGCCGATTAAATCCTCTTGAAAATAAGGAACAAAACGATTCTAAGCAATCTGTAAACGTGGTAACTAGAAGCCAAAAAAGGAATAACAAAACAACTACTTCCAAAGATTTAGAGCATTTTTATAGCGAATATTTAAATTCAATAGTCTCCCCAATAGAGATAAATTTAGAGGAAAAAGTACCTCTGTTGCGTGATAAACGGATAAAAACAAAATGTTTTCTTTTACCTAGATCCGAAAACGAGATCGAGGATATTCTAAAAGAGCATACATCCAAGCTGAATGCCACATACGAGTTGAACAAAGTCTCCTATTACGAAAACTCGAATTTCAATTTCTTAATTGCCAAATGCCTAATTCCAATGCATACTCCTAAAGAGCATCAACAAGTCTTAGGGAGTATAGAGCAAATAAAACAAATTTGTACTCTCCATGGTCATCAGAACATAGCTATTTCCATTCCTCCGCTAGAATTATCTGTACTTTCCGAACTTAAAAACATGATTTCATACGTATTCAAAGACGGAAACATTCGAATCACTATCTATGTAACCAAAGTGCAAGAGTTGGTCGATGACAGGCAAATAACGGATGTTATAAATGCATACCACGTAAGCCCTCTTGGAGGTCATCAAGGTATCACTCGTACCGTAAAAAGAATTCAAACTGCTTACAATTGGTCAGGAATAACCAAAGACGTCGAGAACTTTATAAAAAAATGTCCTTCTTGTCAGAAAAATAAACTTTCAAAAAATCCTAAAATACCAATGAGAATAACCACTACCAGCTCGAAACCATTCGAAAAAATATTCCTAGACTTAGTAGGACCTTTACCCATAAGTTATGACAACAATAAATATATATTAACTTTTCAAGATGATCTTACGAAGTATTCAGAAGCTATTCCGCTCCCAAATGCTGAAGCACAAACGGTAGCTCGCAAATTGGTCGAAAATATTATTTGTAGACATGGCGTACCTAAGACAATCTTAACTGACCAAGGCTCAAATTTCCTGAGCGAAGTTTTCACAGAAGTGTGCAAACTTCTAAAGATTCATAAACTCCAAACTACACCATATCATCCTCAGACTAACGGTGCTTTAGAACGAAGTCACCGAACACTAGCTGAATATCTCCGTCATTACGTAAACAAAGATCACTTGACTTGGGACACATGGATCCCATATGCAATGTTTGTGTATAACACAACTCCCCATTCAAGCACTAAATACACACCATACGAGCTACTCTATGGTTATCAAGCAGAGATTCCGACCACAGTAAAGAAGGAACCTACTATATGTTACTCATACGAGAATTATAGTAACGAATTGAAAGCACGGTTACAACATGGTTATCAATTAGCCAGAGAATCCCTCATTCAAAAGAAAGAAAAATCAAAAATTTCCTACGATGAAAGTACTCATGTAAAACAGTTTAATTTAGGCGAAAAAGTTCTCTTAAAGAACCACCAACGGAAAGGAAAATTTTCCCCGCTATGGTCTGGACCATATGAAATAGTAAAATTAGATTCAACAGGGAACACCACAATTAGAATAGGCAACAAAAACAAAACAGTCCATAATAATAACATCAAACGCTTTATCGATTGATTCTAAAAGACGACAATAATTGCAGGTTACTCACTCTCGTATTTTTAATAATTGGCATCGTACCAGGATACGTTAATACAGAAGAAGCTGTAGCAGTGACAGAATTTATCAACAACCCAGGTATATATTTCGAAGGTTTAGGAAATGTAGGTCTCTATAGCAATCATTGGAAAATAATCATATTCATCATCATATCATATTAAGAAATTTTAATCTCGAACTAGAAAAACTAAACACTTACACAGAAAAAATACAACGGTTATGCACAACTATTAAAGCTCATAGTTATAATAATGATACCAAAGCATGTGAGGATATAACAGTACAACTACATGTTATCACGGGTGACATCAACCAAAAGCAATCTCTTCTCAGTCCCCACGAGAGACATAAAAGAGGCTTATTTAATATTGTAGGTACTATGAGCAAAACTCTATTTGGCACTTTAGATGCAAAAGACGCTGAGGAGATCAATTCAAAGATCTCAGAACTAAAAAATAATGATGAGTACTTATTAGAACTTATCAAAAACCAAACCATAATTGTAGAGAGTACAGCCAATATATTTAACAAATCTGATAGCTCCATTAATCAGCAGTTCACACACATTGAAAACAAAGTAACCACTATAAAAAAGGTCGTAAACCAGATAACTTCCGAGATTAACCTTCAACAGATGCATCTTCATATAGCACTCATAAGGTTTCAAAGTACGCAAGAAACCATTATAGATCTTGTTACCAAAGTAAGACATGGTAAACCACATCCCTCCATGTTGACTCCGAAACAAGCAGGAGAATTGTTAACTACAATCCAAAGAGAACTACCTAACACTCTTGCGTTACCTATTCAACTCAAAACGAGTAACATAATACAAATTTATCAACTCGGAGAGGTTCGTACAGCCATCCTTAATGACAAAATATTATTTGAGCTCAAACTCCCATTACCTTATAGGGAACACTATCAGTTATACAAAGTAATACCACTACCAATCCAACAAGGTGGAGTTTTTGCATACATTTTACCATCCGTAAATTTTCTCATAGTAGATCTAAATCGTGAACACTACTATTCAATAAACAAAATTGATTTGAGTAACTGTCAAACAACAGACCTTGAAATTTACCTCTGTAGAATTATCTACCCTATATTCAATGTTCATTCCGGAAACAACCTATGTGAAATAAAACTACTTAAACATAGCGCACAAGTCCCCAAGGAATGCAAAACACAGATGGGACCACCTACAAATTTTTGGGTGCAGCTCGCACAACCAAATACATGGTTATATTCTATACCAAAATTATTAACCATTGACGCCATCTGTGGCACTAAAATAAAGCCTGTTAAATTAAAAGGAACAGGTCGTCTTACATTAAAACAAGAATGCTATTTGAAATCCGACGATATGATAATACACTCACATAATTCCAAAACAACAGAGATAAATAATTTCTACTTACCCTCACTAAATCTCTCCTTAGAATTGCCTGAAAATAGGATACCCAATTTGTCCACTGAAAACGAAACTCGAACACACGTAGTTAAATATTTTGATGATCATGAACTAAGAGAATTAAACCTAGCCATAAATAAACAGAAAAGAAACGAAGAAAGGGGTTTATCCAAAGATTCTGCACACACAATTCATCACTACACTATTAGCTACATACTTCTTTGTTTAATTTTGATAGTCATAGCCATTTTTCTAAAAAATAAAGTACATAAAACAAAATCTCCCAAAACAGGAGAAGAAGTTCAAGAACAATCTGGAACTTATGTAATTACGACAACTGCAAAATAATAAGTAGTGAAATACAGACATAACAGTAAACAAAAAAAAAAAAGAGAGAGAAAAGATTTTATTTTTTGATATACATATATATAATTACTAGAATTTGTGTAATATAAAAAAAAAACCCAAATAAATATAATTAAAGTAGCTAATTCGTAATCTAGATAATAATAAAAGACATATTTTAAACAATTATATTTAAAGAAATAAATTACAAAAACATATTAAGTGTAACCCATAAGAATTGTAATATTACTAGGGGTAACTATCAATACTACCCAATTATTCTTTAGGAGATATAAATATATATGTCTATACATATCTAATGTAACTAAAATAAGATCATAACACGAGATCGTAATCATAAAGTAAACCATAACCATAAAATAGATCATAACCATAAAATAAGATCATAACCATAACATAAGACCATAATAATAAACTAGATCATAACCATAACATAAGATCATAATCATAAAGTAGATCATAATCAAAAAAAAATAATTCTGGTATGTAAAGCGACCATCGGCAACACTTCATCGAAAAACACCTTCAATCATTTCTTTCTACACTCATTCATTTTTTTTCCTCGAAAGTTCAATACGTCCTACTCCATGAACTTTCTTTTCTAAGGGGGATGGTGTAATGAAGCGCCACTCATTAAGCGGCATTCATCACTTCCCCAAATCAATCAAGCGTTATCAAGATCAAAGTAAATGAACGAAGACCCCATAATTCCAATGTACATACGTACCTACATATTTCTGAAAACATACATACGCCCATGCATATCTTTTCGTACCTACATACATATTCCAAAAGCATATGTACGTACATACATATCTATTGTAATACGAGTATTCCCTGCAAATTATCTACAAAAAATTATGTAACACTTTCTTCTTCAAAGCAATTAACTATTTCTCTCTGAAGAATACTCAAATTACAAAACATTAAAAACATTTTCTTTATCAAGTAACAATGACTTGACCTTTTCAATTCATATCGATTGACAATAATTCCATCAGAATTATTGTCAACTCAGCATTTTTCATTTTTAATACAATAGCGGCATTGCGCTGCATTGTTTACATGAAACAAACCCCTCAGCACGAGACCAATTCTAGCCATATAGCGGCACTGGGCTGTCCCTGACCTACCATACAACCAGTGCGCGCTTGCTTTAATTGCTTTTTTTCATATGTTGGGAAATACGCGTAATGTGCCTAGCGTTTAACCCACAAATTGTGTTTTGTTGTTCTTCGTCTTTTTTGTTGTCACTCGCTTGCTCATATGAATGTAGGAAATACTTTGAGCAATGAGTATGATGAAAAAACAATACTATGTGTAATATGCATGAAGTTTTGACCCCTTTTCTGGCGCTACATGAAGTTCCTGGTCATGTATATTCTATTAGCCAATAGACGACTTTTAAAATTCTTATATGCAGGGGAATCGTTCAAAAATATTGCTTAGCCATACAATATTGATTTTCGCCGTTATGTATTGATGCAATATCGGTAGGCGTACCCAAAATTTCCTCGCACTTTTAACTGGGGAAACAGTTAGAATAGTGCTAAGATAGCTGGAATTTTCCCATACTGACTATATACTTTAACCCCACTATGAATAATTCAGCCTTTAGCTGATTATTCAAAATTTGGAACCAAAATTCCAAATAAAAAGCCGATGCGTCGCTAGCCAGAGGCAGTCAGTTTTAATCAGTTTTTGAAAAGGAACCAAGTGACCCCCGACCCACGGTAAGGTCTGTTGTTCCCTAATAAGCTATAATAAGCTACATATAAGAAAAAGCAAAGTGTAATGTTATAACAAAGAAGTGAAAAATACAAGTTAACGCTGAAAAGTGATTTTTAATGGTAAAAGAGAGTTTTTTGAAAACAGGGCTGGTGAACTTCTTAATTTAAAGCACTCCCAGTCCTTGCTGTAATAATTGCACAGCACAGCATCCGAGATTCAAATATTGAAAGATGTCACTAAATTGCTCAGTCCCCTTTGTTATAGTTCTTACAATAGTATACTCTTATACTATTCTACTCTCATTGTATTATAGATTTAAGGTTATGTACCACTTCATATGACACGAGCACAGAAGTCAGTCTTACCTCGCTACTCAACTAGTTTGTAAGTTCAGTACGGACGTCATAAATAAAACATATTAAAATTAGATGATTACCTTGTTTTAATTATTATAACAAGCAAGCATACAACATGGTGTCAAGTGTGTGAAATTAAAATATTAATAAAATGAATGATAAAAGCAGTGATACAACATCATCGGACTCATCATCAATAAATCAGAAAAACGCATCAGCCGAAGTTAAAATGGCCGTCAGCATGCGCCCTTTTCATACCATACCGTCAATTAATTTGAAGAGCTCAAACATGTCAGTCGAGTGGAAGAAATGGCTAAATGGATTTAAAATTTACATAAGAGCTACCGAACTAGAAAATCAACCAGACACACAAAAGGTAGCGCTTCTCCTACACCACATGGGTAGTGAAGCCCTTGAAATATTTAATTCTTTTAACGAAGATGTCGACTCTATCAAATATGAGGATCTAGTTAAGAAATTCACGTCATATTTTCAACCAAAAGTCAATATAACAGTCGAGCGGTATAAATTTTTCACGCGAAGACAGCAAGACAATGAATCTATTGAAGAATACATAACTGTTATAAAAACTCTTAGCTTAAAATGTGAATTCACCACTTTGCGCGAGGAGTTAGTGCGTGATATTTTCATCTGTGGACTTCATGCTAATTATAGTCGAATCAAAGAAAAATTACTGGCAGAGGGAAACATAAATATTGATAAGGCAGTAGAAATTGCGAGGTCTATGGAATTATCAAAAGACGATACACAAAATCTTCAAGGAAACAACAGCTTCGTCGGAATGGTGTCTAAATTAAATACTCAGCAGCGGTATAATTCCAATCAAATGTCGAGAAACTTCGCATCGACACGTATACAACAACAACGTCAGTCACCATCGTCATTCACAAGGAAAGCAACGTCATCAATACAAGGCATACACTCTCACTCATAGAAATTCGAACAGTGCTCAAGGTGTGGTGAAGTGCACCGATACAAATGTCCAGCTATGGGTGCAAAGTGTAATAAATATGGTCGATCGAATCATTTCGCAAAAATGTGTAGATCAGGTACATCGTCGTCATTAACATCAACAAAGCAAAGAAAGAAGATAAATCACATTGACTTTGACTCTCAGTCTGATTCATCCCTATTTATTGGAGTTATAGAAAAAAGTCAAACACAAAAATCGTCATGGCGTGTAACAGTGGTGATAAACAATATGTATGTCCCTTGCTTTCAGGTGCTCAAGCGAACATCATGTCATGGTCACAATTACTACAGCTTAAAATTGACAAGAATCTGTTGGAAACAACAACAACCAAATTATTAACATTTGGTGGCGAATCAATTTCTCCTATGGGATGGTGTAATCTATTGTGCAAAATCGAAGATAAAGAATATGTACTACAATTCTATATCGCAAAAGCTAAATGTCAGACAATAATAGGATTACCGTCATGTATAGCTTTAAGACTAGTAGAAAGAATTAATAAGGTACAAGAAATAACAGGTAAAGCAAATCAACTCAATGGTAAGAAATGTATCAATCAAAATATGTGTGAAGAAAATGTAAACATATTAAAAAGTATTCTTAATAATTACAGAGATGTTTTTCAAGGAATTGGATGTTTACCTCAAAAATTTCATATCACTCTAAAACCTGATATACGCCCAGTTGTCGATTGTCCACGAAGGATGCCATTCGCTTTAAAGTCATTATTAAAATAGGAACTACTACGAATGGAAAAGTTAAATATTATTCAAAAAATTGAGGAACCAACTGAATGGGTGAGTTCTATAGTCATTGTCAAAGAAGCTAACAATAAAATCAGAATATGCCTAGATCCAAGAAATCTAAACACGGCAATACTGAGACCACATTTACAATTTCCCAACATTGATGACATTAAAGCACAATTAGTCGGTGCAAAATTTTTTAGTACACTAGATGCCAATAAGGGATTTTGGATGGTTCCCCTGGATGAGGAATCCTCAAAGATTTGTTCATTCATTACTCCTTTTGGAAGATACCGTTTCTTGAGACTTCCATTTGGGATATCAGCGGCATCTGAGTTGTTTCATTCCATTATAGTCCAACATTTCAATGACATACCTGGTCTTATAATATACATCGACGATCTCTTAATATACGGATCGACATTAAAAGAGCATAATCAAATATTAAATCTCGTCCTACAAAGAGCCAAAAATATTGGCATAAAATTTAACCAAAACAAGTCTAAATTTTGTCTAAAAGAAATAAAGTACTTAGGACATATATTTAACGAACAAGGTGTTAGACAAGATCCTTCTAAAATTGAGGCAATCCAAAATATACCTAGACCAAAAATGGTTGCAGAACTACAACGATTCCTCGGTATGACCAATTATTTAGCTTCGTTTATTAAAAATTTGTCACATGAATCTACTAATCTACGAAATCTTCTAAAAAAAAAGGAACTGAGTGGTGCTGGCTAGATTGTCATGAAAAAGAATTTAATAACATAAAATCTCTCTTAACACAAGCTCCTGTCCTCAATTACTATGACCCCAAAAAGCCGCTTACATTATCAGTTGATGCATCTAAAGACGCTGTCGGAGCTGTCATATCCCACGATATGAATCCTATTGCATATGCTTCTGCAACTCTCACGTCAAGACAAAAGAATTATGCTCAAATCGAGAAAGAGCTTTTTGCTATATTATTCGTATGTACAAGATTTCATCAATACACATACGGTCGAGTGGTTCAAGTCGAAACCGACCATAAACCTTTAGTGTCAAACTTCAAAAAATCTCTTCATCAAGTGCCAGGTAGATTACAACGGTTTATGCTAAAACTTTTAACTTACGACCTAGTACTCACCTTCAAACCAGGAAAAGAAATAGTTACAGCCGACACTTTGTCAAGGGCACCCCTTCCAAATACAACATTAATAGAATTCGATAAAGAACTCAATTTTCAATGCAATTTAGTCGTAACTAATTTGTCAGTATCCCAACAGAAACTTAAAGAAATATGTGAAGCAACAAATCAAGATGAAATTCTTTGTAAGGTAAAGGAATATATCAAAAATGGGTGGCCAAATGATTGTAAATCCATCCATAATGACACAAAACCTTATTCGTATTTCAAAGACGAGCTTCACACTATAGACTATCTAATTTATAAAAGAGAAAGATTGGTTATTCCATATTCACTTCGTAAAGAAATATTACAAACATTACATGAAGGTCACATGGGTATAGAACGATCAAAGTCACTAGCTAGGGGAAAAGTTTTTTGGCCCGGGATGAACAGAGATATCTCAAATATTAAATTAAAGAACCAACTCAATTTCATGATACAAAAAACATTCCGTGGCACAAAGTCGGATTACATCTATTTGAATATAACAAAAAAGTTTATTTACTCGTTGTCGACTATTTCTCAAAATATGTCGAAACAGCTCTACTAAATTCCAACCACAAGAGCGACACAGTCATAGTACATCTAAAATCAATATTTTCCCGTTATGGCATTCCTGCCATTATAATTTCAGACAATGGTCCACCATTCAATTCGTTAGCTTTCAAAAAATTCAACAATGATTGGGGAATAGAACACAAAACATCAAGTCCAAACTTACCCCGATCGAACGGTCTTGCCGAACGTACTATTTTTACAATTAAGAAAATTCTTAAAAAATGTGAAGAATGAAAATCAGATCCATATCTAGCAATGTTACAATACAGAACAACACCCAAAGGTTCAACCTAATCCTCTGCGAAATTGCTTATGTCCAGGGAATTAAGAACAAAACTTCCAACGTCAGAATCTTCACTTCGCCCGTCAATAATTGATTATCAGATATATAGTGACCATATAGAGAAGAATAAATCAAATATATCGTCATATTACAATCGATCGGCTAAAAAACTAAAACCGTTTATAAAGGGAGAAGATATATACTATCAGAAAACTCCAACAAGTCTCCTGCTGTTATTATTGAAAAATGTGAACTACCTCGTTCATACATAATTCGTGATGAAAATGGCGGCGTATATCGTCGCAACAGGCAACATTTAATGAAGTCACCGAAACCTAAACCTTCAACAAGTAAAGATGAAGGCAATGCTGAAATCGTGGACACTCGACAATAGGAAGAAGTTGAAAGTAATGATGGAATTACAAGTAAATATGGAAGAACAATTAAAAAACCACAAAGGTTTACATTTTCTGAATTTGACTAATGAATTAAAATTTAAACTACAATAATATTGTTTGCTTACTTCCTTATATGTATATATATATATATGCAATCATCAAATTTTAGAATTTAGATTTAGAATTTTAGATTTTAAATTAATAACATTGAATTTTATTATTATTATTATTAAACAAAAAACCAAAAAACAAAAAAAAATGGAAGATGTTATAGTTCTTACAATAGTATACTCTTATACTATTCTACTCTCATTGTATTATAGATTTAAGGTTATGTACCACTTCATATAACACGAGCACAGAAGTCAGTCTTACCTCGCTACTCAACTAGTTTGTAAGTACAGTACGGACGTCATAAATAAAACATATTAAAATTAGATGATTACCTTGTTTTAATTAATATAACAAGCAAGCATACAACACCCTTAACTTCGCCACTACAGAACTAAGTGCGGAAACATTTTTTACTTCTAGTAAAGTAATTCCGATGGTGAACTGTTTCACAACTTCTCTTGAGGCATTTGAACCAGAGACTTCTATGAAACAAGAGCTAAAGAGAAATATTTTGAAAGAAATTCAAAGAAGATTCAGAAAAATCGAAGATAATAAAATTTTAGCTTTATCTACATTAATATATGGTCGATTTAAAATGACTTCTTTTAATAAATCCACTCAACGAATCAACAGCAATTAAGTATATTCTCAATTGCATGAAGCTTAAACAACCCAGGAGCAAACGATGACTAATCAAATGGAGAGAGTACATAATATTTCAGCGGATAATTTGTGGGAAATCCACGAAAGTCTGATATACAATAATAAGCAGAATCGAACTAATAATGAAAATTATTTGAGAGAAATGCCGAAGAATTAGCACTATTTATCAATTCATGAGTTGCAAAAAGAACACATTCTTTTCAATTTTTTTAGATCAATTTACGTCCTATTGCCATGAAATTTTTAGTAGTTCCTGCAACATCTGTTCCTCCGGAAAGACTATTTTCGGTAACAGGTGATACTGTCAGCCAAGAAAGAAATCGTTTGATCGGTTCTAGATTGTCTTCACTATTGTTTCTAAATTCTCTGTTACATACCCAAACCCAATACACAAATACACAATTCCAATGTATGTATGGTAAACGAGATTCCTGCAGAGACGACTCCCAGAAAAACAAAAGTATTAAATGTCAAAAATTTTAAAGTTTCGAAAAATACTCCCAATACAAAATGAAAAATAAATTCGCGATAGCTTTCAGCATACGCAATGCGCGCAACGAAATACATTGAATGTATATGCGCAACAATGTATTCGCCGCAATTTTAAACGCGAAGACGGTGGCTGTTATTTACAAAGATGTAAAAATACATTTTTTTAAGAAACCATCCGACAAAAATATTCTGGACGAGTTTGAACACGTCCAGAACGAACGACAAAAACTTTCTCAGGGTAGGAAAAATGCAATTATGCATTTTCTACCCTGAACAACGGCTCTTGATCACAATTAAACTGATCAAGCGGAGAGTTCGGTTTTGAGTTTGATTTGGTGAACTTGGCGTCGGAGCGATCTCTGCCGATAAAGTCGAAAAACGGAAAAGAAAGTCTTGTAAGCAAAAATACCAAATATCAATCCAAGTATAGTGTCTAAAAAATTAAAATATTCCCAAAATAGAAAAGAAAAAGAAAATGTACTCGTAATAAAAAATTGTAATTATTAAGACAAGTGTATTAAGGGTTGTATCAATGGAGAAGAAAGTTCTTGAAAAAAAAAACAAAAAAGGAAATTATTTTATTAAAGAAAAGTATGATAAGAATTGTGTCAAAAGGATTCACGCTTTTAACAGTCAAGGGAAAATTATAAAGAAAAAGTGTGTAACAAAAGAGATAAAGAGTTGTTGTGACTACCCCTCCCAACTGAAGGAATAACAAGGTAGGAGGTACATATATATATACGTATATATATGTATACATATGTATCCATATATACAGCTGTTGAAAAAATCTTCGACTTTATTATAGTTATATTGAATTTTTGTATAATGTAATACTTAGACACATTGTAGTGTTGTTCTACATCTGAATTGTATTGAAGACTTTACATACATGTGTGTTTATTAGTATTTTTTGTATCGCTCTCTCTCTTGAATAAGTAAGTTCCAACTGTAAGCAGTAAATTGTTAAATCAGTGTTCCCTTGACCGCGCAGCAACGCAAATCATTTATTTTGTATAGACTCTAATTGAATTTAATAAAGAATTAATCGAGAGTTAAGTTCCGGGTTTATTTAAATTTATCCCCGAGGAAATATTTTTCATGGTACCGAAACCCGGGAAAGCGGAAAAACGAGAAATCGAAATAAACGGAGAAAAGTTTTTCGAAACGGTTAACGCAATAGCGGAGCTCAAAACGTGTGAAAACCTTTCGAGATTAATCTTATTTATTTTCTAACGCTTTAAGGATGGAAATTCAATTTCGATCAGCGCTAAGAGGTCAGCTAACGAAAAAGGTGAACGACGCTAACGAATACTTATCGAACCTTTCCTCCTCTGTGGATTCAAGAGACGTAAAACTCAAAACTCTTAATACGCACCTCCAACGCATTCAAAATATCCACGAATCTCTTAAGGAAGCAGATTTGTCTGTACGAGCTGAAGTGGAGGAAAAGAGCTATGCATCTGAATGTAGCACTATAATGGAATACAATGAAAAGGCCATTACTGCCATTGCGCGAATTCTGTATAGGATAAGTGTTGTTCAACAGACTCCTACAGAAGGAGGCGTAAGTCAGTCAGGTGCTCAAACGAACCAGAGTGCATCAAACAGCTTAACAACGTCAGTTATAAAGCTTCCAAGGCTAGAATTAAAAAAGTTCAATGGCGATTACAATAAATGGCTCCCTTTTTGGGAGCAGTATAAAACTGCAGTGCATTTAAATAACGCCTTAGATGATTGCACCAAATTTAATTTCCTCCAAAGTGTCTTAACGGGACGAGCTGCTGATACAATAGCGGGACTTACGCCCACAGAAGCTTGTTATAGTGAAGCTATACAAATGCTAAAAACGAGTATGGATCATCTGATCGAATAGTCGATAAATACATGCAGCAACTTATGTCCATTAAGGCAGTAAAATCCCGATATGACGCTGGCGGCTTACGCAACTTGTATAGTTCCATTACATCTGCAATGCGGTCGCTCAATTCTCTTAAAGTTACACCATCCCAGTACAATATGATGCTGAAGTCCATCATACTCAAAGCCCTACCAAATGATTTAAGAGTCGAATACTATCGAATAGAAGCACAAATAGGGAATCGTAATGCAGCGAGTACTAGTGAAACAAAGGACAATAGTGGATTACAACACACAACGCTATTGGACATATCTACACACACCATCGAGTGCGATCCCGCCATAAAGCGTATTCTAAACTTCGTAGAAATAGAAGCGGAATCGCTGGAAAAGGCCACAGTTACACATTCAAATGCAAGTGAGAGACCGTATGCTCCAAATCTTCGTCATACAGCCACGGGCTTGTTTACAGTATCTCAAAATTCAAAGACTTGCTTTTTTTGTCAATCCCCAGCTCATACAACGGCGAACTGTGATTCCACTAACGCAACAATAGCTGAACGAAAGGAAAAATTGAAGGCTGCTGGTAGATGTTTTAGATGCACACAACCAAAGCATTCATCTCGGTATTGCAAAAATAAATATGTACGCTCAAAACCCTCGAGAATACTTCCCAAGCCATGTGTTCGTTCGGAGTCCATTCTCTAAAATGTTCTATATTGATGCTTATGGAAAAGTACCAAACATTGATTTTATAAATGCTATAGAGCCCAAACTACTATCCATACAGGAAAATAGTCTACTAGTAATTTACAGCTTGGTTCCTCACCTTTCCAAAGGCTACCCTTAGTATATACCTTACTTAACGAAATAATAAAATAGTTTTGATTACAAAGTAACCTTACCATTTTACGCTCAATACCTCTCAGCTGTGCATAAGCGTATGTGCAGCCGGAGTCCGAATCTGTAGGCAGCTACATTCGATATCATCAGCCCACGGCATCGCATGACGGCACAGCGACAGTACAATGATTACTCAGCTGAGAATTTTTGTTTGAGAAATCGTAGTCATTTGGCTAAGATAAATTTTTTTAAATAATTTTGTTAGGAAAGGTATGAAAATTTTATTAAGAAAGCAAGCTGAAGATTATCAGAACACCATTTTTCGGTGTGAATAGTAGTTTAGGGCGGAGGAGCTATTCAAATCAAACTTTTTTCAGTTTTACATAAGAACACTGCAAATATTTTAGAATGGAAGGACTACGTTGGGCCCACTGACTTATAACAATGGACTGAGCGTAATGTCATTTTCCTATAGGAAAGCATGGCACAAGTTTTATAGTTCTCTCTTTCGCCCTATGGCAGAGTTGGAGCTACCAACAGAAAATATTGCATTCTGGAACATTTGCTTATGCCATTTGATGTTTTTATGTTGGCTACAGATGCAATCACCTCAGAAGGAATGAGGTAAAGATAGTGTTTACCATGCTCCGTCTCTCTTGCCCATAAGCAGGATTCAGTTAAGAATAACTTTTGAAAATTAAAGTCGAAATGAGTTTAATTCCTTATAAGCGATTAAAATATCACTTGGACGCAAGAAAATACATTTTTTTAATTTAATTCGATTTTCGGGTGTAAAATTTCATCTGATTGGTTGAGTTTTACATGTTTTTTATGTAATCGTTTTAAAGGGTGCTCTAACGGTGATATACAGAAACACAATATTTTTTGTGCCACATGAAATAGCAAATCGCTCAGTCCATTGTTATAAGTCAGTGGTTGGGCCTCGCATGTGGTAGGGAGGCAGTCTCTTTCATGGCTTGTGAAGTATTCTCGAGGGTTTTGGTACGCTGTAAGAAATGTAATGGCCGGCATGCAACGGCTATGTGTGTCCCAACTACGTCAGTAAAATGTCAAATGGCACCGCTAAAATGCAATTCTCTGAGGAAAATATAAACAACACCTGTTCAATAACGAAAAATAATAAAACGATTAACGAACAAGTATTCTTACAAACGGGTTACGGAATTGCAAATAACCTAGTAATTAGATTTATTTTAGACAGTGCAAGCACTAGAACGTACATTCGCGAAAATGTAGCAAGAAAGTTAAACTTGCCGGTAGTTGGTGTTGTCGCTTTAAACATCATTTCGTTCGGTTGTCAAAAAATTCCCCCCAAGACAGTGTATAATTGTGTTGAAATAAAATTAAGAGATCAGTATAGTGATAATTGTGTGACATTAAAAGCTGTCGAAGTACCCGAAATCTGTGCAGACGTTTTACCTGTACTTAACGCAAGATTTTCTGAAATTGTACATCTTCCATTGGCTGATGCTCGTCTTAAAAATTTCGAAGTAATTCCAGGTATGAGCTTATTAATAGGTGGTGACTACTATCAGAGTATTTTGGTTGGAGAAACAAGAAAGATTACGCAGTGTTTGGCAGCTGTTAACACGAAATTCGGTTGGACACTTCATGGACCTGCATCAGCACAAATGATGAGTAAATCTAATAATGAAGAAACGGTAATATTTGTAAATTCATTTGAATTTGATTTAGAAAATGTTTGGAAGTTAGAGTCCATAGGCATTCATAACGAAAGCAACCAACGAACAACGATTTTTTACACAAATTTTTAGAAGAATCAATCAAAACAAACAATAAACGCTATGAGATTTCACTTCCATGGATAACAGAGAATGGTAAATTAGATGACAATTTTTCTGGAGCAAGCGCACGTTTGCGCTCACTGACGCAACGTCTAGCTAGGATCGAAAGCAAATTGATTGAATACGACGATGTAATGCAGGAACTACTCAACTCAGGAATTACAGAAGTTGCCAGTTTTGGTGCCAGTGAAAAGTCTAGTGACCGCACCTATTATTTGCCACATCGAGCTATATATCGGAACGACAAGTCAACATCGCGAGTGCGAATTGTATTTGACGCATCCTCTCACGCCCCTGGCGAAACACCCTTGAATGACCACTTGCATCAAGGACCAAATCTACTTCCCGATCTGTTGGCAGTCCTTTTAGACTTCCGCAGTGGCAAAATTGGCGTTGTTGCTGATATCGAAAGGGCATTTATGCAAATATCTATTAGTGTAAAGGATCGTGACTCTCATCGTTTTCTATGATATGCGAAACCATTGAAATCCGGATCAGGATTACCACCTGTGCGTGCCTACAGATTTACAAGGGTAACGTTTGGAGTAAATTGTAGTCCTTTCTTGTTAAATGCTGTCATAAAACGACATTTGTATTTTTCTAGCAACCAATTTCAGGTGACTAAGGAAATCCTTTCTAAACACCTCTATGTCGACGATTTAGTCACTAGTGTAGACTCGCCTAAAGCTGCAGAAAAGCTATATAGAGAAGCCAAAACTATCATGGCAAAAGCATCAATGAATCTTCGCAAGTGGAACTCAAACCATGCCGGTTTGAGAGAGCTTTTCATAACGGAACGAGATCATGAAAATACGCTTCTCATTCAAAAGGTTTTGGGATGCACCTGGTGCACTCCAACTGATGACTTAAAGGTTGATCTCGGCCCAACAATCAATTTTGTTACCACGTTACATATAGCTACTAAACGAATTATATTGCAAACTATGGCACGCGTGTATGATCCCTTAGGATTGCTGGGTCCTTTCATCATTAGAATAAAAATGCTGATGCAAAGGATATGGAAGCTTAAACCAGAGTGGGATGAAGTAGTTCCCGATGAGATTGCTATGAATTGGAAACAGTGGTGTTTGGAATTAGAAGATCTAAACAACTTTTATGTACCACGTTGTGTTTTTAACATATCAACGAGCAATGAAGATGACGTTCAACTACACCTCTTTAGTGACGCAAGCCCGAAAGCGTATGGAGTCGCAGCATTTATTAGAAGAAAAAACGGAAATGGGGAAATATCCACAAATATTTTATGCGCCAAGCATAGAGTAGCACCTTTGAATAACGATAATACTGACGAGCTTTCATTACCTAAATTGGAATTAACTGCTGCACTGCTTGCTAGTCGAATGAAGTCATTTATATGTAATAAAACGTCGTTTAAGTTCAACTCCGTTTGGTTTTGGAGTGATTCGAAAATCACTCTATGCTGGATTAAGGGCGATCCCAGGAAATGGAAGCAGTTCATTTGCAATAGGGTTATCGAAATTAAACTCCACTCAACTGACAAAGACTGGCACTACTGTCCTGAAAAAGAGAATCCAGCTGATCTTCTTACTCGCGGTGTTTCAGCAAAAACAATGATGAAATCCGAAGCATGGAAATTTGGTCCACCTTGGCTATCGCAGCTTGATACTGTTTGGCCAATGGAGCATCAATTTGAAGATACATCATTCGTAAATATAGCTTTATCTGATAATATTATAACAGAAACTCAGAACATATTGGAAATAGAGAATTTTAGTAGTTTTACGAAACTTTTGAGAGTTACAGCATATGTTTTCCGATTTATTACGAACGCTAAGGGAAAGAACACAAAAACCAAAGGAAATTATTTAGTCTCCATCGAACAGCAACGATATTTTTCAACCGAGATTTCGACACTCAAGAGAGGTAACGGAGTCGACCGTCTATCTAAAATATTAAAACTGTGCCCACAACTTGATGGTCTCGAACTTTTGCGACTAGAGAGGACGACTTCACGAAATCAATGATGAAACAAACTTAGCACATCCAATTATTTTGCCGAAAGAATCTTATCTAAGTCTTCTATACGTCAGATACGCGCATACTAAAACGCTTCACGGAGGAATCAATGTAGCATTAACATTTGTAAGAAAAAGGTATTGGATTTTAAGGGTCGACAGCTTGTGAAGTCTATAATAAATAAGTGTGTTATATGTAAAACACTCTTTAGTAAACCAGCTTCCCAGCTATTCGCACCGATTCCCAGAGACAGATTGAAATCCGCGCGCGTGTTTGAAACGACGGGGGTTGACTTCGCCGGGCCGATGTTTGTAAAATACGAGGAGAGCTCTAGACTACAGAAAGTGTATCTAATGTTGTTTACTTGCGCAGTCGTTCGTGCTGTACATATCGAACTTGTTCCAGCTTTGTCCACCGAGTGCTGCATCAACGCTATTCGACGATTCACTGCAAGGAGAGGATTTCCGAAAACTATTTATTCGGACAACGCTAAAACTTTCAAAAGAGTCGACTATGAGATCCAGCAGCTCTACAAGCAGATCAATTCCAACGAGATATCATCCTTCGCTGGCAATCACGGGATAACGTGGAAATTCATAGTCGAAAGAGCACCATGGTGGGGAGGATGGTGGGAACGATTAATAAGGACAACAAAAAACTCCCTCAAGGCAACGATTGGACGAAGAAATTTAAACTATGAGCAACTCGAAACAATTCTAATTGAAGTAGAAGCCGTCATAAACTCACGACCGCTCACATATGTGTCTGATGAGCCATCAGAACTAAAGCCGCTTTCGCCGTCCGATTTCCTAACTGGAAGCGCAATAACTCAATTTCGCAATGCTGAAGAATCTGCAAAACTAAGCAGACACGAAATCATTAACATCTGGAAACATGGTCAAAGAGACCTGAACATTTTTTGGAAAAGATAGGTTTCTGAATATTTACATCAGCTGAAATCTGCTCATCAAATTTCTTTCGGTAACACTTCAAACTTTAATGTTAACGATGTAGTATTAATTTCAGAGAAAAACATCCCAAGACTCATGTGGAAGTTAGCTAGAATCATTAACGTATTTCCTGGTAGAGATGGTCGAGTCCGTGCTTGTGAACTAATCCTTCCGAATGGCAAAACGTTGCGAAGACCTATCCAAGTGCTCTATCCGCTGGAAATTAAGTAGAACTATTCAATCTTGGCTGGGGAGGATGTTGAAAAAATCTTCGACTTTATTATAGTTATATTGAATTTTTGTATAATGTAATACTTAGACACATTATAGTGTTGTTCTACATCTGAATTGTATTGAAGACTTTTCATACATGTGTGTTTATTAGTATTTTTTGTATCGCTCTCTCTCTTGAATAAGTAAGTTCCAACTGTAAGCAGTAAATTGTTAAATCAGTGTTCCTTTGACCGCGCAGCAACACAAATCATTTATTTTGTATAGACTCTAATTGAATTTAATAAAGAATTAATCGAGAGTTAAGTTCCGGGTTTATTTAAATTTATCCCCGAGGAAATATTTTTCAACAGCAGAGTAGGAGAAACCGAATTATAACATCTCCAAGTTTTGAACAGTGGAAATTAACGTAAATTTAAATAATCGGTTACAAAAAACGTAAACTACACCACAGTACTTAAGCATTTGAAAATGGTTAATGTAGTATATAAGTTAACACGCAATCACATAACTTTCCCATAGAAAAATAGGAGCATCATATTACATCCTCACGATGCAATACAACGGCGGCACGTTGCAGTCTATTAACATGGAATCGTCGTTCTCACGCAAAATATGTTGAATCAACGTTTTTAGTAATTAGGAAAACAAATTGTAAAAGGTTTTTGCTTTTGATTATCATTACGCATTTTCAGTTGTATTTTAGATTTCGTGAAATTCGGATAAAATAAACGTAGTAATTTTAAATAAAGATTTTATTGTTTTAATTTATTAACTGGCGTCCGAGCAGAGATCGTTGAGATTTTAAGTAATTGAAAAGTCCAAACTGTTTACAAGTGAAATGTGAAGAATTTAATCAGAAATTAAAACAGTTTTGTGTAGTGCAAGTGTAACCATCACAGCAGCTCACTAATCGATTCTTAAGAAATTACTTTCATCTCTAGTGGCAAGTAAAAGGGGATAAAATCCTTCGAAATTTCAATAACTACAAATTGGGAAACGAGGCCCCGGAGTCATCCACACCAGGAACAAAACGGAGTTGATACGTAGGAGAAAAAGATCACAAACGATCCCAATATAATAGGACGAGGCAATTTTGAGCACCTGTCGTCGTTATTCATACAACTCCCAAATGTTAACCATACATTTGTTAATTTTAATGTATGTAAGTTGATAAGATTTTATTTCTATTATTCTTTTTTTGTGTGAAATTTATATAAAAAAGGAAAGTGAATATCGAAGAAAATTGAAAATCTTTTTTAAAAGAAATAGAAAGAAAAAAGGAAAGTGAATATTGAAGAAAATTTATTTTTTATATAAAGTAATAGAAAGAAAAAAGAAAAGTGAATATCGAAGAAAAATTAAATCTGTTTTTTTTTTATGTAAAGAAATAGAAAGAAAAAAGGAAAGTGAATATTGAAGAAAAATTAAATCTTTTTTTTATATGAAGAAATAGAAAGTACAAGAAAGCGAATATTGAAAAAAAAAACAATTTTTTTTTGTAGAAGGTAAAGTGAATATTGGAGAAATATTACTAACAAAACTCAGCAGTACCTATAATAAGGAAAAAATCATAACCTTACTTTTGCGTGGAAAATTCCAAAATAAAGTGAATAATAATATATTTCAAGATTTTAAGTTCAGTGAAAAGGAAATATTTTTTAAAACAATTATTAATTTTAGGCCAGAAACCCGAAACTTTAAATTCAAAGTTATTTTATTTTTATTTCTCATTTTTTATTACCCGAATCAATATTTCACGAATTTGTGATCGAATATTGAATTAAAAAAAAAAAACATAATAAAATAAGCACTTATAGAATTTCAAAACATTCTCTACTTCCAATCTACGCAAATCCCCATAATTCTTATGAATTAATCAATTCTTAACGATTTGTACAAAATTTTAAGGCTTTACCGAGTGCATCATTTATCCATTTTTGATAAACTGAACGAACGATAACATAACAGTGGTTAGTTGAATTATAAGCATTTAAGCGATTTCCTTCACATTTTTTTTTTTTTTTTGCATTTGGACTAACACCTCAGTTCCTATCGTGAATAGTGCGCTGAGAATCATTTAACGCGAATAGAACCACAGGCCAAGAAATTTAAAAAAATGAACGGCAAAGAAATCCTAAAGCCCTCTGTAAAAACTTGAGCCTTTTCAAGTTTGATTCTGTGCAAAAAAGAAAAGTAAAACAACGAAACGATAATTTAATTTGGACAAATTTATTGCGTCAAGAGACGGTGACAATAGCGAGTGTTATAACGAGAATGATGTACATTACGAGATGCTGTGCCTATATGGTACTGCCAGAAAAGATTTTAGTACAATATTGAACGAAATTAAGTAAATATAAAGCAACATTAGTATTGTGGACTGTACTTCTATTTTAGGATGAATAATTCAAATAAAGTAAATCAAGAAGGTTAGTTGAAGACTAACAAATCAGTTGTAGACTGAACATTCTCCCCGCGCTGGAAGTGATAACTTTCAGATCTCCGGTTCCTCCATTGGCAGAGGGCATAATCGGTTGATAGCTCTCTTCACAATTCCCCTGGCGGTCTTGATACTCACTACCCTAACGAAACCATCCTTTCCCTTATAAACCTCAGTGACTCTTCCTAGAGACCATTTGAGTGGTGGTATGTTCTCCTCCTTTACCAAAACCATGGTGTTAATCGCTAAATTTGGTACTGGGTCGGACCATTTGTGTCGCTGTTGTAAAGACTGTAAATATTCCTGGCTCCACCTGGACCAGAAATGCTGCTTAATATAAGTAATTCGCTGCCACCTAGTCAAACGTGTTAGCTTTTCATCATGAATTTGGACTTCCGGCAGAGCCTTTAAAGAATCTCCAATTAAAAAGTGTCCGGGCGTTAGCGCAGAGAGATCGTTAGGATCGTTTGACATTGGCGAGATAGGCCGAGAATTCATAACAGCTTCAGCTTCGCAGACAATCGTGGCCAGCTCTTCGAACGTGAAGGATGCATTTGATGCGACGCGAAGAATCAAGTGTTTCGCTTCCCACAATCCCCCGAAGTGAGGTGATCTTGGAGGTATGAAACACCATTCGATTCCATCTTCACGGCACCATTGCTGAAGTGAGTCGCTGTTCTCCTTGGAGTTAAAGAATGCGCGTATCTCACGTAATCGGTTGTTCGCACCTACAAAATTCGTTGCATTGTCTGAGAATATTTTTGCCACCTTGCCTCTTCTTGCTACAAAGCGCCTTAGTGCGGCCAGGAAGGCTTCTGTGGTTAAACTGGAAACGACTTCAAGATGTACCGCCTTTGTGCTAAAGCAAATAAATAAGCAAACGTAAGCCTTCATGGGTGCGCGCCCTCGCACTAAAGATGTGACATAAAATGGGCCACAAAAATCAATTCCTGTATAATGAAATGCACGTGAGGGTTGTACCCGTTCCGGGGGTAAGTCTCCCATTAGCTGAACGATAGATTTTGGACGGAAGCGAAAGCATCTTATACAACGATGAATTGTCTGTTTCACTGTATTTTTTCCTCCAACAGGCCAAAATCTTGTTCTAATAATGGCCAGTAGTGACTGGCAACCTGCATGAAAGTTTTTATAGTGATGATAGGCTATTAAGGATTTTGTAAATGCATGTGATTTTGGAAGCAAGAATTGATGTCGTGAATCAACGTTAAGGTTAGAGTTTTTTAATCTACCTCCAACTCTGATAATTCCTTCTTTATCCAAGAATGGGCTTAAAGTTTTAATTGCGCCATTCGTTAGCTGTTGATTTGCTGTAAGTTGGCGATATTCTTTCGAAAAGCACGTTTTTTGTACCATCCGTATGAGTGCGCGAAGTGTGAAATCTATCTCGTTTGTGGATAGTGGCTTGAAATTGCGGCCACTCTTTATTGTCTTGCAGTTGTTATAAAATCGAAAGATATAGCTGAATACGTTTAGCAGTTTATTGAATGTATTATGAAATTTACATTTTCCTATGAGGTCCTCACTATTAGCTGCAGAGACTAAGACAGTCTTGTTTGGCCGCCGTTCTGGAAGCAATTCCCTGCATATGTTCAAATCTGATTGCCGAGACGAAATATCACGAAGAAAATGAGGGCCATGAAACCATAAGCTATTATGAACTAAATCAGATGTTGAACAGCCTCGACTGACGATATCGGCGGGGTTTTCCTTAGTTGGAACATAGCTCCATTCATAGTTGGCGGTTAAGTCTTGTATCTTCATTACCCTGTTAGATACAAACACAGTCCACTTACTCGCGTTAGATTCGATCCAGGCCAAAACAATTTGCGAATCGGTCCAGCAAAATATTTTATTATCTTCCACGCAGAGGTATGATGCGACACGTTTGATAAGTTCAGCTAATAAAAGTGCGGCGCAAAGTTCGAGACGCGGTATTGTTATCGATTTTAAAGGCGCGACCCGCGATTTGGCTGTGAGCAGATTTGTGGAAATATTGCCTGTATAGTCTATGCTTTTTATAAATATACACGCACCATATGCCTTTGAACTGGCATCCGCGAAACCGTGAAGCTCCAATTTCGATTGTTTGAAGAAAATGTGCCGAGGGAATTTAATTTCATTTATATTTTTCAATTCATCGCAAAAGTTTGTCCACTCAGTATGTAAGGCGAGAGGTAATGATTCATCCCACTGGAGATTGAGAGACCATAATCGCTGCATCAATATTTTCGCCTTGACCACAATAGGAGTTATAAGTCCTAATGGGTCAAAGATTCTAGCAATGTTAGAGAGAATGCTTCTCTTTGTTATTGGTTTATTGGTATCATTTGAGAGAACAAAGGTGTAACAGAACTCATCAGACTTAGGTATCCAGGATAAACCAAGTGTTTTGATTATATTATTACCATCAATATGAAGAAAACTTTCTCTATCGACGTCTGGCACTCGAGAAAGGATATCTGTACTATTTGAGCACCATTTACGAAGAATGAAACCTCCCCTTTTTAACATTTGACTAATTTCGCTTTGCAATTTGAGGACTTCTTCGACAGTGTCTGCTCCTGTTAACATATCGTCAACGTAGAAATCGGAAAGAAGAACCCTTGAACCAATAGGATATGTTTCCTTTTCATCGTATGCAAGCTGCTTCAGGCATCGAGTTGATAAAAAGGATGCAGATGCGGTTCCATACGTTACAGTATTCAAACGAAAGAATTGTAATGGCTCGTGCTTAGATTTACGCCAAATTATACACTGTAGATAACTGTCTGCCTCGTTGACTTCAACTTGGCGATACATTTTTGTAATGTCCGCTGTGACTGCATAACGATATGTCCGAAAGCGAAGAAGTATATTATATAGATCATCCTGGAGTTTAGGACCAACCATAAGAATGTCATTGAGAGAATACCCTGAAGAAGACTTGCAACTTGCATCGAAGACTACTCGATGCTTCGTAGTGCTACTCTCCGGTTTTGAAACGCAATGATGAGGCATGAAATAATGGCGTTGAGGCAAGTTATCAAGGGCAATAAGATGCATATGCTGCAGATTATGATACTCTTGAAGAAATCCTGAATAATTTTCATTCTGTTCGGGAAATCTTGCTAACCTTGACTCCAGATTGTAAAAACGCTTTAATGCAATATCAAAGGAATTTTTAAGCATAATTGGATCTTCACGAAGTGGTAGCGCAACTCTATACCGCCCTGAAGGTAATCTCTCATAGTTACGTACGAAATTATCTTCACACTCTCTTTCTTCTGAAGTTAATGATTTCGGACAGCCTTCGTGGTCCTCCACTTCCCAAAATTTACTTAAAACCTTATCTAACTGCTCACTTGCTATACCTTCAGCATTTGTTGTGAAACACGACGCCTTCGAAACGTTTACTGGAAATCCACCTGATACAACCCATCCTAAAAGAGTTTTCTGTAATGTGGGTAATCCAGGACCTAATCGAATTTGACCCACAGTTAATAGCTCGAAAAATAAGTCAGCGCCTATTAGCAAATCAATTTTTTGTGGTACGTGAAAGTGAGGATCCGCCAGGTTTTGCAGAATGTTATCAGGTATTTTAATTTTCGAAATATCTATAAGATTATCTGGTTGGTGTCCAGTAATTTCAGGTAAAATGAATGCATTAAACGAAGTGGTATATTCATAACGGCGAGATTTAATTGTTAGATTAGTATAAAATTTAGCCGTAGAATTGACGCCTGCGATGCCGCTGATAGCCATGTTAGTTTTTGTTTTTGGTAATCGTAACTGCTGAGCGACTCTTTCCGTTACGAAATGCAATTGAGAAGCGGAGTCGAGAAGGGCCCGACAAGGAACAAAACCCCCTTGACCGTTTGAAATGTCCACCAATGCCGATGCTAATAATATATGGTAATTGTATGAAGCCTTCTGAATTCCCGCACGTGTTGCCGATGCTAATGACGTTCCTTCTTGTGAAGTAGTTATTGATTCTATTTTTTTATCCGCGACACGAATTGTTTGCGAAGGATTGTTAAAGGTTTGTGCATTTGTGTCATCATCTTGTGTTTGTGATGAGACCATATGTAGGAGAGTATGATGCTTGAATGCACAGCGACGACATCTACTAGACTTGCAATTTTTTACATTATGGCCAGACCTTAAACAATTTATGCATAAATTAAGGCGTTTGACTTCATTGAATCGAGTGAAGGTATCGAGAGCTATGAATTTTTGACATTGATGAATAATGTGTCCCGTAGAATTGCAAAAAGTACACACATTTTCCGTTTTTAATGCGATAAATGAAGAATTACGAAATTGATCGTGCCTTTTATTACTAAATTTGGAATTAAACGTACCTGATATTCTAGTTTTGTTTGTTGAATATCTTCTGGATTGCTCCCTACTTTCCAATGACATGCATCGGCTTTCAATGAATTTTGATAATTCTTCCCACGTTGGTAGTACATCATGCGGCGCTTGATCCTCCCACTTGGCCTTAGTATGAGGGTCGAGCTTGCTTTGAATTATGTGTATAAGCAAGGCATCTGCTAGTTGCTTCGTATCTCCTAATGTCTCCAATGCTCGCAAGTGCGCATTCACTGTATCACTGAGAGTTCTAAGCTGCTGTAGCGAATCTCTTTCGATACTTATCATATTAAAAATGTCTGCAACATGTTCCTGAAATATAAGTTTTCTGTTATCAAAACGTTTCTTTAAAAGTGCCAAAGCCTTATCATAATTTTCATTATTGACCTCCAAGGACTTGATTGTGAGAAGAGCGGGTCCTGTCAAAGATGACCTGAGATGTTGAAATTTATCCATATTGGTTAACTCATCATCGTTGTGCACTAAGTTATTGAACATTGAATAGAATTCTGTCCAATCAGTAAATTTTCCGCTAAAAGTTGTAAGCTTTAATTTTGGTAAAGTTTTTGTTTTAACCCTGGTTTGAAAAAAGGTAGATTCACCCTCAGCATGCGGCAAAGAGCTTCGACCTTTTGTATCGTTTAATGCACGCAGAAGTTTTGCCTTTAAATCTACATATGTCTCTTCAAATATTTCCCTTTTATCAGATTTTTGTTCTTCTGCATCTAAACATTCAATGCGAGTTTGCACCTTATTGAAATTTTCTAAATGACGTTCCAGCATGCCTAGACGAGTTTCGATTTCAGCCGCATCCATTGACTTTAACTTCTGCATCACAATATTTTTTAATTTGGTCTGCTGGCCTTGAATGCTGCCCCGTTGCAAACGCAATTCAGATAACAATTCTTCTTTGTTTTCGGCGGGCATGCTGTATACTATAGAGGTTCGCTCCTCGTATAAAGCCTTTAATCAGAAATAAATTATAAACAATGCTTATGTAATGTATACTTATAAATAATTGAAGTCTAATGCAAGCTGGGTGATGGCACGAGGTTATAAAATCCGACAATGTATGATAAATCGAAATGATTTACCTCATCGAAAATAGCACTGGGCGATATATATTTTAAGTTCTGTTCCCCGCGCACGATATTCTAATCCATTTATAATGGTTTAACAATTTTTTATATTTCCACGTTTTTGTCCGTAACCTACTCACAGCACTTCACTGATTACGAGTTTTTATTTGTGAAGAAATTGCACGATAAATAATCCGATAATCCGGTTCGATAGGACCATGTAAAAACTTGAGCCTTTTCAAGTTTGATTCTGTGCAAAAAAGAAAAGTAAAACAACGAAACGATAATTTAATTTGGACAAATTTATTGCGTCAAGAGACGGTGACAATAGCGAGTGTTATAACGAGAATGATGTACATTACGAGATGCTGTGCCTATATGGTACTGCCAGAAAAGATTTTAGTACAATATTGAACGAAATTAAGTAAATATAAAGCAACATTAGTATTGTGGACTGTACTTCTATTTTAGGATGAATAATTCAAATAAAGTAAATCAAGAAGGTTAGTTGAAGACTAACAAATCAGTTGTAGACTGAACACCCTCCTTGTTAGGACAACCCGAGAATTTAGCTAACACCCCAACGGGTTCCACAACAACTCTTGATCTAAGTACACTTAAAGATATTATCACTGAAATAATTAGGTCGGAAACACAACGAATCTATAATCAAACTTCTTCTCCTAGTACGAGCTATAGTAATGATGTAGACCAAACAACCGATCCCAAACATCTTACAAATCTAAACGACATGGATAAGATACCCGACGTCGTTAAAAGGCTGCGAGAATTCATATGTAAACCGGGAGAATACGGTTGCTGGAAAAAAGTCTTGAAAGAATTCTAAAAATTTACGATAATTTGAGAGGAACACCAAAATATTATGGAATTCTTAGCATCATACGAAATAAAATTACGGGAAATGCGAATACAGCCTTAGAGTCTTACAACACCCCACTAAATTGGGAAAAAATTTCGAAGTGTTCAGCACTTCACTACGCCGACAAAAGAGACCTTGGTACACTCGAGTACCAAATGACCACGCTGGTCCAGAAACAAACAACAGCACCCCAGAGTTTTATCAGCAGGTCTATTACCACCTATTCTTAATACTGAATAAGCTATCCTAAATGGAAATGAGTCAGGAATCTCTTAACGTCATGACTCAAGCCTATCGGGAGAAAGCATTAGATACCTTCGTCAGAGGTCTGAAAGGAGATCTACCTCGACTTCTTAGTATGAAAGGACCCGAGGATTTGCCTGAAGCTCTACACGTATATCTGAAGCTTGAAAACGTACATTATCGCGTCCAGCATAGTCATGGCAGAATTCGAGGCCAACAACCTCCCTTACCTCCACCTATTACTCCTAGGAGAGCTTTCGTGCAGCCGCAGGATAGGAAGAGTTTTTATCCAAAACTAGTCCATAATCCACAAGCAGCGCAAGGTTACCCGAAACCTCTCTTCCACCCTCGACAACAAACTCAACAACCCCCAAGATTACCCTACAGAAATCACTATCAGAGGATCGAACCGATGGATATTGACCATTCTATCCATTCCAAACAGGCTAACTACCAAAATAGACCTCAAATGCAAAACTACGCAAACAAAAGACCATATTCCCAACAAATTAAGCAGCCATATAAGGTCCAAAGGATTTATCATTCCGAAGAAGTGGCAGAAGACCCCGAATTGGCATATTACCCGCTTACGATTCACAATATGATCAAACACTTGTAGAGTACACTGATTCGCAGAATCTCACGCAGCCACCTGAGCCTGCAGATTCTGAAAATGATCCAAATTCTCAGGAACTAACCGAACATATTGGCGATATCCATTTTTTAGACTAAGACGCTCTTCGCTTCCCTACTTGGAACATGCAGCGAAGAATAAATATTACATACAATCCTGTTATATAAGAAATCGATTACAAAAGGTTCCTGGGTCCTCATATTCACACCCATAATCAATTTTCTTTTAGCAATTGTTTTCCACTACTTAATGTACCTTACCTAATTAGCATCCAGAGTTGTAAATTGAAGAAGAAAGTTGCACGTTTTTAATTTGTCGAGCGGGTTAGAAAAAAAAGAAAGGAAAATCCCCGGGAAAACGATACTATTACAAATAGCAGAGAATTCGGGTTCCTTTATTAGCTGGTGTTATGGTTACAGCGTGATGCATGAAGCAGTATGCTGCACCTGCTCACGTTATGCTCACACTGCGAACGTGCTTCCATTTTTCTTCACGGCTGTACGATTGGCATCTGAAGGTGGCGATTCGCAAGAAAGGTGAGAAGAAGAAGAAATTACTTTTAGCGGTGAAGTAAAAACGAGGAGGTGACAAATTTTCCTTCCTGGTAAAAAAATCCGAAATTATCGCAGAATCCGGTATATATGGCGAGGACATCGCGTGGGTGGGTGTGGGTGTGTTTGTGACGCAGGTCTGGGTGTGACCTCCCCCTTCACCACTCATCTCCCTCTCCTAGTATTTGGTTATATCGGGTGGTATTACACTATCGGCGTAAAGGCTTCTAGAATTTCACGAATTGACTAAAAATTTCAGACATATAATGTAAAAAGTAGCTAAGTCAAAACCGGTACACTATCTGCCTATTTTTCATGAAGTGTCTAGACTTTTCGTGAAATGCTGAGTTACGTCAAATGTCTACGACATATATATATAAACTCAAGAAGCGGAAGAATTATTGTGAGCGAGTCAAGGATTAAAAGAATAGTAAAACAATTTAATAAAAAAAATCGGTCCCGATACCACCCACATAGAAAATTCGCTAAATTTTATCGAGTTTGGATTTGGATACCTAACACATGCATCGTTCCCTGTGTCGTTTTTCCAGACCTGTTGAAGCAAAGAATCCGACCTGGCACTACTCACGTCCACTAGATATTGAATTTCGTTATCAACAGCCTTGCTGTTAGCACGCTTAAGAATGCCGCAAGTCTGGCCGACATTCTACGAAGGGTGCAAGCATACCGAAAAATCTATGCTCGAATTGAGAAAAAGCCTATGAACAATCTGATCCTGAGGTCATCTCTACTAGCTAAGTTAGGGAAGCTATTAAGGTTAAACAATAGGGAAAGCTTGAACTAATGAGGAATCTGTGTTTCTAGGTATAGACAAAATAATGAAATTACAATGAAATTAAAAATCTACACAGTGGCAAAGGGGAACATCCACGGAGGCACCTCTGCGTAGTATTCCAACCAGCGAAACATGTAAGTTATTGCCCTTATCGTAATTTTGTATCAATATTGCTTTTGTTTTTGAAGTTTTAATTATATATTAGAATATAGTAGATTTTAACCTTAACGGCAAAGATTGAAGGTTTAGTTCAGCCAACATATGTCAGATATACGATATCCTGTACCTAATACCCTAGGCACACGGGACATATCAATGATCATTGACAGAGCAATGATCATTGCATAGCTCGTGTGTCATTGCATCATTGGCGCAATGATCATTCGTTTCGTCATTGCACCAATTACGTTCCCACAAGCTCACTCGTTTGCAATTATGTATTGCTTGTAATTCCTCTTGCCGATTAGTGTGCTTTCAGTGGTGAGAAACTGCAATTTATTGGAAAAATCAGCTGATTTTCCAGCCATCACTGTCAGATGTCATTTGCGAATACATTTCAAAGTTAATTTTGTTTGTTATCAAGCGTATTATTTAAAGAAATATCTCACGTTAAAGATGGAAAAAGAATGCGATGTGATGACGAAGAGAAAAGCCCGAATTTGGAAAAGCGGTGAAATTTATAAATTGTGCGAGGTGTGGCGCATATACATAACAGACCTAAGAAAGGCACGAAGAAATAGCCACAAATATTCCGATATGTCTGGCAAGCTTATGGATATGGGAGTAATCGCCACACCAAATGAGATAAGGGTTAAAATAAATAATTTAACCCAGAAATACAGGTAAATTTCTTAATGCCCAATCAAATCAAATATTTAATGTGATTCGATTTCAGAAGCGAGAAAAAAGTAATTGGGCCGTCGGGAGGCTCACCATCGACATGGGAATTTTTTAACAATGTCCATTCGATTGTAGGGAGCTTCATGTCAAATAATGTGAGCAGTATGCATGAAAGCATTGTATTTGTAAGTAATAAAACAAGTATTAATTGTTATTCGCTTTAATTCTTTTTGTTTTTGACATTTTAGGACTCTAGCATTTCATCTATTAGTGCAGCACCTCATGACACATCCTCTGAGTCAGGAAGTACTCATCTCTCCATACAGCCGTCCTCCGCCTCGCAGTTACCGTCGTCGCCGTTATCTTCGGCACTGTTGTCTCCTCCATTGTGTACGACTCCACCACTGGCCTCACCGGCGTTGGCTTCATCATCTGCAACTCCATCATCCTCGTCGACACTAGCTTCTCGTGCTAAAAAGAGGAAATTAAACAAAACTGCAGATATTTGGCAAGAAATGAAACGGACTAATGATTTAATTGAAGCGGATACAAAAGAGGCAAAAGCGTTGTTAAAGAGAGCAAACGAACTGGATGAAAAATGGTTGAAGATAACTGACAATTTTATGTCTAGAAGTTTAGAATTACAAGAAAAAATTTTGGAAAGTGTAAAGCAAAAAGCTGAATGATGTTAAATATATAAAGCTTACATACCTATATATTTTGCTATTGCATTTCTTATTTCGTTGCCTGTTTCATCTTGGTTGCCTAGTGTTGTTGAATGATGTGATCTTGTTGCTCGATACAAAAATTATGTAAAATGCAACAAGCCTCCACGATTTTATATGCATTTTGCACTCTAACTTCTAAGCCTTTTCCTAATCTACGAAATCTGGCTTTTAAGTAACCGAAAGCATTCTCCACCACTCGGCGACATTTGGATAAATGTTTATTAAACATTTTTTCTACAGGCGGCTGATCATTCGAAAATGGATATGGTTTCATTACTGTTGCAGATAATCGGAATGCTGAATCATCCAGAAGGACAATAGGCACATTCACATCTTCAATCATTCTGCTTTCTTTAAAAATTTCGCTGGTTTGGTGAATTCTTTTCAACGATGAATTTTCAAAAATATATGAGTCGTTATTCCTTCCAGTTGCGCCAACATTTATATACGTGAATCTACACCTGAAAATGATGATTAATTAGTTTAAATTCAAGTTTCTCCCTTATGGAGTCATATACCTATAATCAACTGCAGCAAAGAGAATTACCGAATACCATCCTTTAAAATTGTAGTAATCCGTTGCATCCTCTTTTGGTGGCGCTACCTCTATATGGCATCCATCTAAAGTGATTTTAATTGTAACAATTCTAAATTAATTAAAGAAGAATTTTACCTATTGCTCCACAACATTGTGCGGGACTTAGTTGTTGTAAAGTATAGTCATGCCCGTTACCTGCTTCTACGAACAGGATTTTATTAGGCAATTTATTCGTTTCCTTATCAAATTTTAGGTCTTAGTAAGCAACTCATTCATTGAATAATAGAATGAAAGCATCACATACACTTTAAAATACACTCTTAAAAATTTCTTGAATAATGCTTGAATAGTATAGTAAAATTTTACATATTAAAATGTCTTTCTCATATCATGTAGGTCATTTTAAGTTGCGTAAAGTAAAACCGACAATTTGCTTAAATTTTAGTAAGATTACTTAAAAATAAGAAAATTGCCTATCAAGGAAGAATATTGCAGTTAAAATAGTATAATTGCATATGACACTGTAATTTTCAATAAAAATATTGAAAATTGCATCATGAATTACTTACATTAAATGAAGTAATTTTAAATGTTTTATGTACAATGGTTTACTTCTTACTAGCATAAAGTAATAAAGGCTAAAGAGATGACAAGATAACTTTGCTTTGCGAACCAATATTTGAAAGCTCAATCTGAAAGTTTGGATGCAATCGTCAAAGCTTTTCTTTCAGAGCTCGCATCTTCTGTATTGAATTTGCAGCCCACTGTACCAGCAGGCATCACATCAAGTCAAGGCACGATGTACTGAATGGAGTAAATGCAATACTACCAAATTTTACCATGGTAGATATTAATACGCATATGAAAAACTTTTGGAATCTCTTTTGATACAAAATATTATTGCTTCAGGCGGAAGAAATATTTTGCGATGATATAAAACACATTTGGAGGTATTAGCTGCATTTTTATATACTGTACTGGTTCATTGGAAATTTAAATTAATTTCATTTTATAAAACATCGATAGGTAGCCATGATTTTTTCTATGGGGGCATATTATCAAATTGCATTTCAATAGCTGCGTTTTTTTATCTCTCGAATCTGATCCAGTTCAATTTTATGTACGTAAAACAACAACAATGGATCACGCATTGTTTTACGTACATAAAATTAAACTGGATCAGATCAGAGACATATAAAAACCCAGCTAATATTCACAAAATGCTAAAATAGATCTGAAATATTTGGTTCTAATTCTCTTCAAAAGCTGCCAATTTGATGGTTTTTATTCATTTATAAATTCGTGCATCTCCTTTTATAGGGATCAGGAAAAAAGAACGCAGCATTGTAATCGTAATAGTACTGCATATTATATGCAAGCAAATTTCTTAGACAGCGATGTTTTTTTCACTGTTGTATACAGTATTTTTATCTTACAGACGTAAATATAATGAAATAGTTGATGAATAATAATAATAATAATGTACTTCATATTGAGATCGTGTGATATTCAAATTGTCGGTATTATGAGCGGAGTGAGAAATAATAAAATTGACTATTCTTTGCGGATTCCCTGTGACAATCTTTAATATTTTCAATATTGATTATCTTTAGAAAGAGAAATATAGGGCAAACGTCCTGTTTTTATATGTTGAAAAACTTTATAATAAATATCGTCCAGAAATGATACATGAAATTTTAAATTTACATTCCTCATACAATGCAGGCAGCCACTCAGAAACATTTTTTCTACTCGAAAATGGGTTAAAAGAATAAAGTATACTGTTATTTTTGTAAATCAAATTTTATGCTTTTATTATTTTCTAATTTAATATTTAAAATTATATATTTATAAGCTATTTTGCCACTAAAAATGTTATTAGTGCATTGTGTTTGAAAGAAAAAATAAAAGAAAATATTTGCTATTGTACTGAGATTGGTGTTGACGTAAAAGGTATAATTTGCGGTCAAGACTCTAATAAACTAAGTTGCCTAAAAAGTTTTGGAGTTACCTCAGAAAAACCAATTTTTCTTACAATTCTGAAAAAATATATCCTATAGATGATGTTCCTCATCTTGTTAAATCAGTTCGGAATATTGTGATTAAATCAGAAATAAAATTTCAAGATGGGGCGCTAGCTGGAAAGTTTTAGAAGAACTATACAATAAGGAGAAACAGCAGCCAGTAAAAATGTGCCCAAAGCTATCGACAAGCGTGTGCATCCAAACACGTGGCAAAAAATGAAAGTTTCTCTTGCAGTGCAAGTTTTTAGTCATAAGTGCAGTGCTGCTATTTGCACAGTACAGACTTTAGGGAAATTTAGCAATGACACCAAATGTAAAGCAATATCAACTGTCGATTTTTTTGAAAAAGTCAACAATACTTTCGATTGTCTTAATAGCAAGAATTTATTTTGACATATAAATTCAACCAAGATGTTGCAGAAAATTTATTTTCTATGATAAGATATAAGGGTGGAAATTATCGAAATCCTTCCGTTTATGAATTTAATCATATAATACGTAGGCATTTTGGCACTCAAATCAGAAAGCAGCAATTGTGAAGATAATAATGAGGAATTTGTATTTGATAATTCAACTTTTAAAATACTGAATGTCAAGTAATATATTCCAATATAGACAGTAATAGCTTAGAAATTGATTTTTTCGAAAGTTATAATTTTGATATTATCAATAATGATGATAAGCCCGTTGAGGACACTTCTTTGCAATATTTTCTGGGGTATATTATTTTTAAAATATTACCGAAGATCGGCTGCAAATTTTGCGAAGATTGCATGAAAAAGACAGGAGAATATATATGTCTTGAAGATCAATCTGAGCAATTTTTTTTGCAAAAATTTTTCAAAAAATTCTGATTTCGGTAAACTTAAGGCGCCTACAGAAAATTTTTTCCAGCTAATGAAAATTATTTTTAATATTTTTGCACTAATTATTTCCATCAGTCCAAATATGAAATCAATAAAAGAAGTCATAAAGAACATATGCATTGAGAAAACAAGGCAAATCAGTGAATTTAGCGATTGGTTTGCAGAAGATAATCTGTGTTGTGAACATCGTTTAAAAATACTTGATTATTTTATGATATTTTAATCAAAAAGCACTGCATATGGGAAATCCAGAAACTCTTTAAACAGAAAAACAAAGCAATTAACAAACTAAAAATAATAAAAGCATAAAATTTGATTTACAAAAATAACAGTATACTTTATTCTTTTAACCCATTTTCGAGTAGAAAAAATGTTTCTGAGTGGCTGCCTGCATTGTATGAGGAATGTAAATTTAAAATTTCATGTATCATTTCTGGACGATATTTATTATAAAGTTTTTCAACATATAAAAACAGGACGTTTGCCCTATATTTCTCTTTCTAAAGATAATCAATATTGAAAATATTAAAGATTGTCACAGGGAATCCGCAAAGAATAGTCAATTTTATTATTTCTCACTCCGCTCATAATACCGACAATTTGAATATCACACGATCTCAATATGAAATACATTATTATTATTATTATTATTCATCAACTATTTCATTATATTTACGTCTGTAAGATAAAAATACTGTATACAACAGTGAAAAAAACATCGCTGTCTAAGAAATTTGCTGGCATATAATATGCAGTACTATTACGATTACAATGCTGCGTTCTTTTTTCCTGATCCTTATAAAAGGAGATGCACGGATTTATAAATGAACATCAAATTGCCAGCTTTTGAAGAGAATTTGAACCAAATATTTTAGATCTGTTTTGGCATTTTGTGAATATTGAAATGCAATTTGATAATTTGCCCCCATAGAAAAAATCATGGCTACCTATCGATGTTTTATAAAATGAAATTAATTTAAATTTCCAATGAACCAGTACAGTATATAAAAATGCAGCTAATACCTCCAAATGTGTTTTATATCATCGCAAAATATTTCTTCCGCCTGAAGCAATAATATTTTGTATCAAAAGAGATTCCAAAAGTAACACATTCATATGCGTATTAATATCTACCATGGTAAAATTTGGTAGTATTGCATTTACTCCATTCAGTACATCGTGCCTTGACTTGATGTGATGCCTGCTGGTACAGTGGGCTGCAAATTCAATACAGAAGATGCGAGCTCTGAAAGAAAAGCTTTGACGATTGCATCCAAACTTTCAGATTGAGCTTTCAAATATTGGTTCGCAAAGCAAAGTTAATCTTGTCATCTCTTTAGCCTTTATTACTTTATGTTACTAGCAACTCATCAAATTTACATGAAAATATTAAAAGCTCTCCATAATTTTCAATATGATCGTACATACAATAGTGTGTGACAGAAGAAAATACTTCTTTGTATGTAATTCTACTTAAAAGATTTTAGGTATAATATTTTGTTTTGGAAATGAACGGGAATTGCTGTGATTGTATGAAACGAAGCTAGGAAGAATGACCACACGGTTAGATTCGATCACACTTCTTGCCTTATTTTACTGCTTGTGTTTTTCATACAAAAGTAACTTGGATCTCGCTCCAACATTATAATTTCCATAAATTTGTTCAAATATGGGATTTTTTTTAAAAACCATTAGAAAGAAAACATATTGGGCTGTAATTTAAAATAATTTCAATTTCTGTGGGAGCAATAGTTTTAGACTATACGACCTGTTTAAATTGAAATTCTTTCTCCATGAGAGTAATTTCTGCCGGTCCGGTAAGTCGTCAACGGCATAGTAGAACATGGCGGTACAATAGTATGTGTAGGTATATATAAGGGTAGCGACATACGATTAGGTTTTTTCCGAGCCAAATGAATCCCAAGTGATTAACTTGGCAGCGACATACGATCAGGTTAAAACCTGACCGGTTTCAAAACCTGAAAGCAACCGTGGCTGGCCACGGTTTGATGACGGCTGATACAATGTGACGCGACATACGTTTCGGTTTTTCCCGGACGGTTTGTTGAAATTAAATGCAGTGCAGCAGTAGAGAAGCAGCGAATGAAACGGTCTGTAGGTACATTTAGTAAAATAATTTAGGGCCTGTCCGGATCCAAGTCTTCGTCTTCGTCTTCGTCTTGTTATTACAGCTAGTGACGTAACATCGAGACAAGCTCTATCCGAATCCATGTCTATGCCACCGAGCTTTGCTAGTTTGTATAACAGTTTTGACATCTGGTTAGCTTGATCACCGAGTCAAGGTTCGAGTTGACTTATTTAAATAGACAACGTATTGTGAGGTTATGTTTGTTTGCTGTCTGTGAAATCAAGCTGAGCAAACGAACGAATTCGGACAGGTTAGCTTCGTCTTCGTCTAACTATTATAATAGCTGAGCTTGTTGTGTTACGTCACTAGCTGTAATAACAAGACGAAGACGAAGACTTGGATCCGGACAGGCCCTTAAGATTGTTTTTGGAGTGCGCGTGCGATATTTAGAATAGTTTTATGGTCTTTTTTTCTATTGTAGTATAATGCCCGGCGCAGATTGGCTTGAAAGTATTTGATTTTTAAATTTTTTCCTTAACTATGTGGAGTAATATATATTAAAAGAGCGAGAAGACATTCCATAAAAGCTAAAAAACTTTTCCTCATCATTCCTTAAATTTGTATGTCCTCGCGATGGTCTAATTTGATTTAGCGGATGCACTGCAAATCTACGTTGCAATTGTTTTTTTTTTTTTCTCCTTTATCCTCAATTAAAAGTAAAATAATTACAAGTTCAATATCACTAATGTTTTCCATATTTTATAGCACCCCTAAAAATTTCTGAACTGACTTCACTGACCTGTATCCACAAAATAATCGAAAATAACCGTCTCGTATGTCGTGTAATCAGGGCGACGGTAAAAACCGTAGACGGTCAGCCGGACGGGAAAAACCTAATCGTATGTCGCTGCCCTAAGAGGCATAGTTCTATGGAAGGGCTGTCGTTTAGGCGTTCAACTATTGCCTCTATATGGCGTGTTTGCCTATATTAAGAGATACTTTTCACTGATACATATTATATATACTTAGTAAGTAGTAGTGTGAATGTGTATTAGGTAATCTATTTTAGGCGGCATGGCTTTCTCAGCGTTGGTGTTTATAACAGCATGCATGATTTTTCGTTTAGTCTTTTCGCTGCTGCAATCGTGAACAGTTTTGTAAGTGAATTTTAATGTATATTTTCATTAGTGAATTTGTGAATTCTTTCCTAATTTTCCGAGAAGTTTTATGGTAAGTAAGATGTTTAAATGTTTAATGTGTAAATCCGTATTCAATAAGTTAGATCTCTATAATAAACATTTGTACAAGCATAGATTTGTGCTTAAGGGAAAATTTAAATGCTTTGACTGTAACGGTTTGTTACGTAAATTTGGAAGCTATAAATCGCATTATTATCGAAATTAAAGTGCAATCTGTGTGCATTCCAAAGTACAACACTTTCAATATTTTGGAAGCATTTCCTCTGACATTTTGAGACTCCTAGCTTAATGTGTCCTTTCTGCAATAGAGAAAGATGTTTCTATAACAAAAATTCATTGAAATCGCATTTTTATAGAAAACATAAATCTAAATTCGTCACACAAATAAAAAATGTTTCTGATTGTTTTGAAAATGCAATTGAGGTAAAAACCACAGATAAATTAATAAACGAGAGCTTTGATCATCTTGATAGTAGCTTGGAAAGTATACAAAATTGAGTTTGCTACTTTTAAAACTAAAATCGAAATACGGAGTCTCCGAACAGATTATATCATTAATTTTAGATGAATTTCGGAACTTTGAAACGTGTTTCAATACTTCTTTATGTAAAGCTTTACATAACTTATGTGAAAAACGCAACGTTCTCTATCTAGAAAAAGAATTTTTACAAGAATAATTTATTTCTGTTAATTTGCAAGAACTAAGGAATCCGTATATAAGGGAAAGGTATTTAAAAGTAGTCAGGGCTATGTACCTGCTGTAGAAATTTTGTTAGGGAAAACTGACTATCAAGAGGATGCGATTTTTCATTATGTGCCTATTCTTCAAATACTTCAAAATCTCATGAATGAAAGTAGTTATTTTCAACAAATAATGTTTTCCATACCGAGAATAGAAGGTAAATTTTGCAATTAGACTGACGGAACAGTATATAAAAACAATTCCTTTTTTTATCAAGGTGATCAATAAATATAGTTAATACTGTATCAAGATTCCTTCGAAATATGCAATGCGCTCTCATCGAGCAAAGGAAAGTATAAATTGCTGGCTGTGTACGCAATAATAGGTAATTTAAAGGATCATTTTAGATCTAAGGTTGACAATATACAGCTTATTTTACTTTGCAAAGAGAAATACGTTAAAATGTTAAAATGACTTGAAATCTCTTGAAACTCGTGGAATAAAAATTAATATGATGAACGGAAAGTTGTTTAAAGGCAGCGTTATTGCCGTACTTGGAGGTAACTTAGGAAGCCACCAAATTGGGGGTTTTCATGTAATTTCAGTATGTCCGAATTTTTATGTCGCTTTTGTTATTTTAAAAAAAGTGATTTGAAAATTGGAGACATTACACCTAAATTTCAAAGAACTATAGATAATTATGAAAATGATGTATTGAATTTAGCTGGAAAAAATGGGAGTTATAAAGGAATCAAGTCATCTTCATGCCTAAACGATTTACAGCATTACCACGTCTGCCAGCCTGGGTTATCATTACTGGATATGTGTAGGTTAATTTTTTGCCATGAAATATCTAGAAATCAGTTAGGAACATTAAATGGGATTATTTATGAATACATCTCGTACCGTAAAAAGTGCTTTCCAAATATACAGCTAAGACCAAAGCATCATTCTCTGATGCACTATCCTCAATTGATAGCTCAATATGGACCACTTATCAAATTATGGATTCTGAGATGTGAACATAAACACCAGTATTTTAAAAACATTGCTAGACGGTGTAAAAACTTTAGAAATATCACGAATATTTTGTGTGAGAGGCATCAACTCTATCAGAGCTTTTTGGAGAATGAAGGTTTTCCAAACGATGTACAATGCACAGCTTTTGAGATTTATATTCCAAACATGTTTCGCATTCCTCTAGGTAGCTCAATCAGGTTTGTAACCAAAAGGGTTAGCATTAAAGGAATAGATTATAAGGAAAACATGTGCATAATTCTAAACATAGATGACTTTCACAATATTGAAATTCTGAAAATAGATAATACATTTCTTGATGAGAACTTTCAGAAAGTACTTAGTATTTTATGGTTCAGTAGGTATTTTCTTTTATAATTACAAAATGGATTTATATGTGAATGACTCTGGATTTCACGACTATAAACAAATTCAATACGAACAAATCTCCAGTATACACCCACTTGTGATGTACGAGTATAACAAAACCTTTTATATTACCTTAAAACATGCCATATTTTAATTTTGGATTTACACTTTAAACACACACAAAAAAACATCTTTACTTATATTTATTAAAACAAACGAAAAAAGTAATATAGCAGCAAAAAGACTCATTTTTTAACGTACATTGATTATTAGAAAACACGTTTGTTTAGTGTAGTTATGGATAATTATTATGTACATAAATATCTATTCATTAGTAATAATTAAAAACATACAAATATCGGGTACATTTTCCATCCACACTTGTCTTAGTTTCATATTATTATTTGAAAGACCATGATTTTATTACGAAGTATAATGGAAGAAAAACTTCCATTTAAAGTGTGGGATTCCACTCGATTTATAAGGAAAGTCCTCGTGGGTCGGCCGATATTGCAGGAATTAATTACAAATGGTAAAATTTTTTCATACTTTGTAATATAATTTAATTCGTACCACTATTAATTTACAGCGAACAATGCGGGTATAAGTGGCAATGTTCTAGTTTTAGCGTCTGATGGGTCTGAAATATTAGATGACGAAGGACTGCAATTATTTGCCAAGGAAACCTTTTTGATACTTGATCACGCCGGGATATGGTTTCCATCAAAAGACGGAATACCGAGTACTTCTAAATCATTAACAACTATAGATAACATCGACTCCTCTATAACTACAGTTGAGAGCTTATCTGAAGCTTCTTATCATAGTTCACCTTTAACCTTGTCGGTATCGCGAACTGCAACTTCTATAGCTGAGATTAGCCCTACATCGGCTTCAATTTCTGCGTATAAATTACTTCAGAGCTTCAAAGTTCCATGGAAAAAATTTTCTACGGATATCCAAACTGCATTCAAAGAAAAGAAAATACTTGGAAGTTTAGTCAATAGTTTGGTTCATACTATTATATTAGAACTGAGAGCTAAGTCGTTTTATATTTCCGTAGCTGTGTTGCTCCAAGTTTGTCAGCAGCTTGCGAGTGCATATCCGGACACTTTCATTGAAAAAGATCAAGATGGAAATTACATGAGTCTCAAATGTTCAATGATACTAACAAAACTTATTAATCATAACAACTATTTAAACCGTTATGGAACAGATGAATTATTGAAAAGTGTTCCTCCCAACAAAAGAAAAAAATCTGAGGACAATTAATGAAACTTGCGTTAACTGGAAACCAAGTGAAAAGCCTGATATATTAGATCAAGAAACTATCGAGGAGAAGAGAGTCCAACTTGTAGCACTTTCTAAGAGAAATCGACTATCTAGAGAGGACTGGAAAATTATAGTTGACTTTATGGGTCATACATATGATGTACAAAGGGAGTTTTTAAATACAACACCATCCTCAAAAGATATAAAAAACGAGTGGCCGTTTCTTCTTCGTAAGGAATGTGCATTTAATCTCTTTGATAAGTTAATGAACACAAAACATGAAAAACTAAGAGTAAATTTCAACCAAACTTAAGATACTTTAATAATTTTCGGAAAACGCCTTAAAAATCTCCAGACCGTGGCGTTTTTTGCGAAAGAAGATACTCGTGATTTCCCAATTAAAGACGTGAATGTCTTCGGCTTCATTTTCCATTATTTTCGAGAGGATCGGAAGCAGCTTTTAGAAGTTTTCCAGGTAATTCTTTGTTTAAATACACATTGACCAAAATGTATATTACAATATTTTTATTCTTAGGGAGACTTACTAAGGTTAAATTTCCTGGATCAGCACCGTGGATTGCTGCCATTGAATCCGGCGGGAAATATATTTATTACATCTTCATGGTTGGAGAGGAAATTAATTCTAGCAGCATTGATTTATTGGAAGCGGTTCAGCAAATTATTTGTATGTTTTTTATATTAAATATTAAATATCCTCGAGAAGCTTCATTATCTTTAGAATTTATTCAAAGATTTTTTTGCAAAATTTGTCCGAAGCTCAAAAAGAAATTTATTATCTCTCAATAAGGTAATATCATTAATGTCAAAATTAAAAAAATTGCTGTAAGTCTTTAAAACCCAATATGCATTTAAAAATATATAAAAATATTTCTGTAAAATAATTGGGGATCTGAAAATAAAAGCTCCATTTTTTTGGAATTAAAAAGAATATATAATTGAAAAACTAGTTAACTTATATTATGATTTTGTTTATGCATTTCAAAATTTATGAAGGATGTTTTTGTAAAATATTTGTGGATCTGAAAATAAAAACCACACTTTTTTTTAATTAAAAAAGCTTTTTCAATACCAATTGCCGTAACTGCGTCAACGGTAATGAAAGAAGACTCTTTTCACTTTCTCTGCAAATGCCTTGTAGCTTACCAGGGGCAATCCTGGGACTCTCTGTTAATTCTTTTCCGATTACGTTACAGAAAATGGTAAAGGAAATAATCCACTTCTCTAGAAGATGCCAAATTAAAATTGAATATTTTAAGGTCTACTTTCGGTGTGGGTCCCCAATGGCAATGAAGAGGTTGATAATTTGCAATTCTACGATGCTTAGATAATACCAGTCGTTGTATTAAAACTGCGGTTCATGTTTTCATTTAACGTTTTATTAGGTACTTAATTTAATTTTAAATGAGTCAAGCGAACAAGAGTTCATGCAGTTTTACTTTAATTATTGTAATAATACATTATTGAATGTGAAGCGTTTCAATATTGGTAAGATCTTTTACTTTAATTATTGTAATAATGCATTTTTGAATGTGAAGCGTTTCAATATTGGTAAGTTCTTTTAATTTAACACAAGTTTCTTCAATCTACTCCATCCTGTAAATTTCCTTTTCGTATAGTACAGTACTTGTCAGTATGTAATTTTACTTTACACACTAGGCAGCTTATTTTCCTACATTATACAAGTAATAATTTTTAAGAGTGTATATATTTAACCAATTAAAGTAGCTATTAAGAATTATTACATACAAATTAACTGCGCACAAAACGAATATGTGAGAAGAAAGCCGTACACTGAAAAAAATAAGTATTTGGGAAGTGTTTCCATAAAATTATATAATGCTTACACCAAGAAGTAGTTACTTTTAAATAGCGATTATAATTTCCCACCACTAATAACAGTTTGAAGAATATACTTGCATATTAACGTATTTACATCAAACACTTTAAGTGTTTCCATGGAACATAAAAAAATCGATGATTGTCTTATGCGGCTCAAATAATTACATTAATTGCTGGAAACACTCGCCTTATTTGAAGGAAATAATATTCAAGTTGAAATAATGAAGATATTAGTGGCTAATATCTCAAATATGTGAGACAAGTAGTATTTTTTCATCTTGTTTGCCATAAACACTTCGAATTGTAAATGCTTGTAAGCAATTATAAAATCATTCATACAAATATGGATTAATTCTCACAAACAATTATCACTTGCCCCAAAGTGGGTAATTGCTTAGTCTGGCACGTGCTTCTGTTTCATCATTTTGCAACTGATAGTCAAAGTGTTTGGACTTACATTAGTGCAGTGCAGGGAAAACAGTGAATTTTCTGAAAAAAATATAGAGAAGATTAAGCAAATATTGGTAAGTGAAAATATTTCATATAGCTTTAATATTGAAAGGAATTTTATTGTAATCATTAGTATTCCGCCTTCAAATATTATATTTTAACGCGAATGTAAAAATCGTTTAATGGGAAATTCGTAACCTAACTTCTCTTAATCACAGCATATTAAAAATGTCTAGAATCCTGCCTATTTTACCTATAAAATACAAAAAAAATATTAAGCATTTCGACCGAGCGATCAGAGATGTTTTATCAGCATGGTTCAATATGATCGCCTAACTGAGATGTCTCAGCGAACGCTGAGTCGAAATGATCAATTATATTTTTATTTTTTAAAAAAAAAAAATTTTTTTACTGACATTGAAAATATTTTTAATGAATTTCAGTCTAACGATGAGAAATTTTTCAGTTTATTTTAAATATAGGTATACTGTTTTATAATACATAGGTTGAAAATGTCCGAAAATTACTTTGAGGTGCTATCGGTTACATATAAAAGCCAAACAGAGTTTGTCGTCGCTTCGGGAAGAGGACAGTTTTCATACGATATATTCTACAAATCCGGTATCTACCTAAATATACATACATTAATGGAAAAATTGGGATTTTGGAAACTTTTCACTAAAAATAATTTCCATAGTTGCTGATCATTTTAAAATATCTAGTAGCTTCAAATTTACATTTACTAAGTGGCGCGGAAATTAAAAAAGAGTCCTTTGTCCAATACGTTAAAAGTAATTTAATTTTGCAACTATCCGAAATTATATCGAATGCTGGAAGTAGCCAAAGCGAACTTGCTGAAAATCAAATAGAAACGGAAGGAAACCTCAATATCACCAATATTTTTCATGAAACTTCAACTACAACAAAAAATGGTGAATTTTTATTTTATTATTTTGAAAGATTTTTATAGAGTTATCAATGTCAATACAATAATATTGTCAATATGACTAAGTTTATTCACATATCTTATTATGTATATGCGTCTAAAAATTTAAAATATCATCATTCTTCATATTTCTATTATGAAACTCGTAAGTTTTGATAAAAACAAATATTATTTGCATAAAAGAAAATTTCGAGACGCAAAGATTTGGTAGTCATCGTTTTAACAGAGGCAGACTTCCAGGCATCACCTCAAGCAAAAGTAATTAGAACAATTTCTTGTCTTGGGGAAGATGAATTTTTGAATTTCACCACAAACAATGAAGCAAAACATTATACTTGGAGAATAGAAGTATGACTTTAGTTCATTGTATTATCAGGCTATTAATATTCCAAATTTTATTTAGGAGATTCGAACGCATTTTGAAAAAACCATCAAGGAGATTTTGAATAAATATGATAAATCGCCCCATTCCTTAACAAATCGTTATTTCAAAAATACTGATAAATTATATATTGAACCGACGCCCTGAAATAATGTAAGTACAAAAATACGATATCTTGAAACACTTGCGCCAATAAATTAAAAGAATTGTTTTGTTGTAGAATAACAAACGAAGATTTTCAACATTTGACAGCATTGTCGCCACCAGCCACTGCAACAAATTCAAGTCAGGAAGTTGACTCAAGTATTGACTTCAGCATAGATTTTCTGGAAAAAAACGTCTCACCTTGGGAAAAAGTTAAAGAAGAGTGGAGGAAAACCCATATTAGAAGAAAAACCATTTTGAACTCAAAAATAAATATACTGAAAAGTTTCTGTGTCTCGCTGAACCAAAGGGATATGAGTTGGTAGGTAAGTTTATATATAATTACAATACTGATATAAAACCATATTTCCATTGTTTCAGACTGAAATAGATGCCAGCTTACGATATTCTTGTATCAAACGCCTACAAGATTCAGACCTCGCAGTAGTAACTGAAAAGCTAATATCAAAAGCAGCATCATTTAAAAGTGCTACTGTAAAAAAATATCTGAAAATTTTATCAGTAGAAAGACTAAGTAAGCTAATTTTTTATTAAATCAGAACGATGTAAATGATCGCATCTCGCATCATTCTTTTCCTATATAACATACATCAGCTTTGACATATCGTTCATATTAATCAGATATGTGCAATCTCCTGAATTCTCTAGAACATATTTTTAACTTTCAAAATATGTTTTATAGATCCCAAAACGAGGCAAATTATTGGTTTAATGCTGCTGCCTCACATAGTACCCAGTCCTATTATATCTTACAAAAGAAAACCTTCAAAATTAGAAGTGTAGGAATGTTTCATTCAACATTGCACATGCATTGACTAAGATTAAAACATATATATTTATAATAAAATTGTATCCTTTTAGTCACTGGGTGAGTTTGAGAAGGACCAAAACTACTTGAAACAGCCTAGATTAGTTCTGATTGGTGACTTTGTAGCTTTTACGACTTGCGTGATAGTAGCCGGCCTAGTACTTTCAGGATCTATCCCGAGGAATGCGTCTACAATTGGGTCTTTGTAGAGCGTGTTATTTTTAATATAAGTGCAACAATAAAAAATTTCCCAATATTGAAGCTCTCATTAGATCTCTAGAAACTATTTAAATATATAATCATCTTATTATATCATCTGATATTTATATGTATGTACATATGTAATTAGAAACACATTAATTTCTTGTTCGCCTTTATACTGATACTTTTTCCCATCTGCTAACTATGATCACGTGCCCAATTTGTGAGGTCATTTTTGATTTTATAAATGAATACATACATCATTTAAAGTGTCATAATCTTGCAGCATTCTCTAGTACATTTATAGATTGCGAGCGCCGTTTCGCACATATAGAATCTTTGATAACTCATTTAAAATGTTATTTTAAAATTTGCTGTAATGAGAATAGTCAATCAGAGCATGTCAATATTATAAACTACAATTTAGTCGGGAATTCATCCAACATTCCGGAAGATATTCATTTAACTACTGACATGACTACACATATGATTAGTAGTAGTATAAAGATTGATATTTTAAAATTAGTTGTTAGAGTTTATAATGAAAATTCTGTTTACAGGAAAAAGATTCTTGAGATACTAACAGAAACCTTTAAAATATTCCAGTTCCATATTGAACACGTAATCAAAAAAATTGATAGTAATTCTGATTACTCCAGCATTTCCCAGTATTTGCAACAATTGTTAGATAATTGTACTATACATTATCTACAGAATATCAGCTTTTTAAGAAACTGAATGAAAGTGACTATTTATCTTACCCGGAATCTTATTTAATTACAAATAGTATTTAGTTAGTCAATAAAAGCCATATTGCAATTATGAAGGAAAATACGTTTACCATTCAACCTATTTTCGAAACTCTTTAACAAAACTAATATACTTCTAGATATACTCAATTACATTGCTGATACAAAAAATGATCAGAACCAATACATAAAAAATTATATCCAAAGTGTTCATTGGAAGACCAAATTAGACACAATTGTTGCAAATGCCAATGAATTAATCCTGCCTTTATTCATTTACTTCGATGACTTCGAACCGAATAATCCTCTTGGATCTAGTAGAAATAAGTACAAGATAGGTGGAATTTATGTTACTATACCATGCATTCCTCCGAGTATCCAATCAAAGCTGTCCTCAATTTATTTAGCAATGCTGTTCTTTTCGTCTGACCGTTGTTATGGTCGTAGCATACTACCTATAGCAATATGCTACACGACGGCTAGCAGCAGCACCAAGCGTGAGCCACACGACGAACGTGCTATTGTCGAGACTCGACACACGTTTCGAGTCTGAGTTGGACCGAACACCGAAATCGAGTTCCGGGAAAAATAAGAAGAAGAGTGTGGTCGGGATAATTTTTTGGCTGTCTGTTCTTAGCGAGGTTTGGTTGGATTTTGTGGAAAAACGAGCAGCGTACAAGAAAGTGTTAGTTTTTGGAAAGGAAAGTCAAGAGTGCTGAAAAGAGGATAAGAAAAAGATTTAAGTGAATTTAAAATAAGTTTTTATTTGGTGATAAGCGTAGAAAAGGCCCACAAAAATTAATAGAAGGCCAGAAACATAAAGGGAGACAGAAGAAGAACAATCTGGACCACGCGTCTGCCGTTAAGAATCAGGGAGGATATCCCGACAATACACCAGATGAGATGTACAGACGGAAAAGTATTATTAACAGCACGGATTAAAGGTAGCAAATCTTCATGGTACATGTAGGGAAGCCCTAGGAAGATATGAACGAGCAGGGAAATAGCGACTGATTCGATATTCAACTATAAATGAAATTTGGAAATGGCGGAAGGCGTAAGGTTAAATTGACAAAAATTACAGTCTATACGAATTTTCCTTTTTTATAATTCAATTAAATAGTTACGTTACTAGTAGATTCATTTGAAAACTTTTGATCAAGATTCAATAAAATTCATAATTGATTTGGTCAGAATATCTTTAGAATAATGCACATGTACAGTACAATGTGAAGTAAGAGGTTAGGATAAAAGGATTAAGGATAGGAAATGGTAGAATAGGAATCTAAATAGAGATTATATAGAAAGTACTAAGATGAAATTTTGATAAATATACAAATAAACTAAAATAAAATTTCTTTTCGACCTCGTTAGTCCAACAAAATCAAATACGGAATATGATAATTGGGGAAGAGAAATGCGTGACATTAGATTAGAATTAACTAACCGAGGAGTTCAACTCGTAAACGAAAGAAAGAAAGACTTTAATAAAAATGCATATCGTATAGGGTCCTAAGGCAAAAGAGTTTGGACACAATTTCATTATAGTAGAAACTTTTGATTTTCACTGTAGAAACTTTTGAATAAAGCACTTGAACATTAAAGAATTACAGTAATGATAACAAACCCAAGGGGTGAACTTCATGAAATTACGCATGACTAATGTGAGTCTTAGAATGATTAAAAACTTGAATCGAAACGATAAGTAACAGGTTTGAAGGTTAATAAATAATTTTAGCAAATTTCAGCATCGTCAAAATAACCTATTCGCCTCCAGGGAGCTCCTTCGAGGGATCATTGAATGAAAAACGTAAGTCAAATCCGCATTTTTTGTTGTTGTTATTATATTGTTTATTGATCTCATGCTTCGCCTATGATCATTTTTGTTGTCGTATGTCAAACGCCACCACAACCGTGGGTGAGAGACTAGTGCTGTCTTTCTTTCTACATTGAAGAGTCAATGATGATGTTGATGAACGATTTTCCTGGAAAAGTAATATAATATCATTTCGGTCGCGTCTAAAGGAAAGTATACAAAATTATCTAAAGAAAAAAAAAAAACAATTAGTAAGGGAAAGTACCCACGGTCATGTCACATGTCGCTGAAAGTCGCTTTAGAGAAGAAATTTTATTTTGGGTTAAGTATTAGAGATCTAGTTTAATTTTTGAAAACAATTAAGTAGGAAGAATGTCAATAATTATTCTTAAATCACAATATTGGCCAGTCTAAATATTAAAAAAGCATCATTTGTGAACATTATCAAGTATTTTCTTCAAGAAAGAATTTTTTGGGATATCTCCGGTATATAGCAAAAGCTAAAAAATGTTCTAATTTGTTATTTCATCACACAACCCATTAATTTTTGATGACAAGTTTCAAGTCTTGGTTTGACTCATCAACAGGTCCCAAATAGCGAAATTGGGTGATTAGAAAAACAAATGAAAAAATGAAAACAGAAGAAAGAAATGAAAAGTTTAAGAAAAATAGAAAAAAACAATTTTTTTTTTATTTATTAAAAAAAAAAAAAAAAAAAAAAAAGATTCATTCGAAGCGAATCGAACCTGTATAAAGGAAGAAGAAGAAGCGTTTCGTGTAAGCAGAAAACCTTCCACTCATCGGTGCAGCTTGGTTTTCTGCCTGCTGCAGACGCTTGAAAATAGATCAAACCGATCTCTTCTCATATAAACTCAGAATAAATTCTGGGTGTGAATTATATGAGGAAAAAACACTCCTATACAATCCCAGGAGGAATAATGAATAAAAAGAGATTACTCTTTTGGACTTTTTACCGGGTTAAACTTAATTTTCTTCAAGAAAGAATTTTTTGGGATATTTTTTTTCTATTTTTCTTAAACTTTTCATTTCTTTCTTCTGTTTTCATTTTTTCATTTGTTTTTCTAATCACCCAATTTCGCTATTTGGGACCTGTTGATGAGTCAAACCAAGACTTGAAACTTGTCATCAAAAATTAATGGGTTGTGTGATGAAATAACAAATTAGAACATTTTTTAGCTTTTGCTATATACCGGAGATATCCCAAAAAATTCTTTCTTGAAGAAAATTAAGTTTAACCCGGTAAAAAGTCCAAAAGAGTAATCTCTTTTTATTCATTATCAAGTAAGATAATATTGGCGCTGTTAAGTGAATAAAGGAAACGAATAAGTGGATTATAACGTCATGGCTCCGTAAGGCTTTTCAATTCTCCTCTCACTTTCCCGGCGCCCCCTCATGTGAAGGTCGTTTAGGTCCGCTACTCTCTCTCCTTACAGGTCAACTAAGGGACTTTGGACAATTGTGCCAGCCAAAGTCAATGGGAGGATGGGGCTTGGCAAGGAAGGCAGACCATCTGCGCCTTCATTGGGATGTAGGTAAGTGGCGTAAAGGTCCCTTCAGGACTGAGTGAGTGCCAGTTTTTTTCTATGTAGGCATGAGGAATTTTTTTGTACTATGGTTGGTGACAGCGGCAGGTTTTCGTTGGGAACCCCCCACACTCTCCGCCACATAGCCGAAGTGCTAGCATGCCGCCCTGTATCAACGCTGTTCACCGAGTGATCTGTCAGCTCATGCTGGCAGTCTGGACTTAACGTCCGAAGTACATCACTCTTCTTTAAACCACCATAACACCGTAAGACTTTAAACAAAGATGGTAATAAACGCATTTTCACTCCACTAATCGAACAATTGAATAATTTACAAGTAACTGGGATAAATATAGATCATTTTATTTATAAAAAAGTTAAATTAATTCCTGCTTTATTTTTAGGAGATAATGTAGGTCTTAACCAAATTTTGGGGTTTTCTGCAAGTTTTAGCGCCAAAATGTTCTGTAGAATCTGTAAATGTAATATAAATACCACAAGGTTTCGCTTTGTCTTCAAGATTTTAATGAACTGAGAAATAAAGAAAATTACTCTGAGGATATAAAATTTTGTAATCCAAAGGTTTCAGGTGTTAACAGTTTAAGAAATTTCCATGTTGTTGATAATTTAACTGCTGACGAAATGCACGATATAATGGAAGGGATTGCTCATTATGACATGCTCAGAATTTTAAAGCAATTTATAGTTAAGTTTTTCGATATTAATCTATTTAATACTGGATTTCAGTCGTTTGATTTTGGCAAATCTTTGAATAAACCACCACTAATTTCGGCTGATATGATACTGAAATGCGTAAAATTGAAGTATTCTTCTGCTGAAATGCTCAATCTAATTTTAAATTTGAACTGCATTATTGGTGATCTTGTCCCTGTAGGTAATAAATATTGAAACTTGTATATAATATTGAGAGAAATAGTTTTAATTAAAAGTGTCAGAAAAAACTAACGGTGATACATGCCATCTGGTTCGAAATTTAATAACAGAACATCATGAGCTATTTATTTTACTATTTCGAGAGCACTTAAGACCTAAATTTCACTTTTTAATTCATTACCCCTATATTATGAGTATGGTAGGTCTCATTCAAAATATTAGTAGCATTAGGCTCGAAGCAAAGCACCAAGAATTTAAAGAAATTGGTAGGGTAGCGAAGTGCAAGAAAAATTTACTGTACACAATGGCGTTAAAAAATCAATTAAAAATTTCTTACCTTATTCTCTATTATAATAAAATTACTTCTATGAGCACCGAAATACATTTTAAGGCCGATAACAGAGCACAAAAAAAAGAAAGTATCCAAAATAAATTTGGTTTGCCTTTTAATTTATTTAAATTTATCAAATGGATGGAATTTGAAAGTATTTGGTACAAAGCAGGTCTTGTAATTCAAAACGATTATTATGAAGATGAAATATCTGTATTTTATTTAATTGAATACATAATAATTTCAAATGAAGAAGCATATTTTTGTTGTCAGCAACTGGAAAGTGTAACGTTTGACCCACATTTTAGAGTTATCTTTGTAGAAAAAACTAATAAATTTTTATATATTCCCTTTAAAAAGTTAGTGAATAAATAAATATATAACTTAATTATGTTAACAAATAAACTTTGCATAAATAATATTTAAAAGTAAATAAATAATAGAATAAGAGAATTAACACATTTATCGAAATGTTAATATGTAGGTATGTATGTATGTTTATAGCATTTACTATTATAATTATAACTCATTTATGCGAATACAAAATATAACCTTAAAAGATTTCTTGCAATTCGAATTAATTTTGCTCAAGTTATGAGAGGTATGTGGCAGGCAAGTTTGTACTGTAACTCTGGCAACACTTAAGGTAGACTAATTGTGTTGAACTTTTATAAAAGGTAATAAATGAGGGATGTTTTTTATGAGAACCGGATCATCTGTTGGTATGGCTACTTTTCGAGATTTATGACTATGAAAACAGATGAATTTCTCACGAAAAATAGTTTTTCGGCAACAAATCGCCAATTTTCCATTACGTGTAAAGGTTTTCAAAGCCGAGTTACATCGAATGAGAGCCTGTAATGATACGAATAAAACAAAAGAAAAACGGTCGTCCTGTGAATAGTCTGAACTGAGTTATAGCAAAGAACATATAACTTCTGTTAGAAGTTCTTTGGTTATAGTCAAAAAGGTGACTTAAGGTTCAAAATTTCTAAAAAATCGAAAATCGCATATTACTTCGACAATAGTGTGAACTCGAAAAAATGTTATATAACATTTTTCATCGCAAATCGGCTGTACTTTCGACCTTTAAAATTTTTTACCATCTCGACGGGACACCCTATATAGATATAGTAATTAGAATTTCAATATACGAAAATAAATATATCCATCTGCATATATATGAAAAAAGATAAATTCGTATTTAATATTTCTATTCTCACCGATGGGAATCTCACGCAAATTATGCTGAGTATGCAGATGTGCCCGTCGCCACCAGACGAAATACGATATGTACATTTGTGTCATATTATGAAGGTATGCATGGGAATCCGAATTTTTGTGAAATTCTCATTATTATTATTTGCAAAAAGAAACTAGCTTAGTAAACATTTTTTGATTGTTATAAATTAAGTTTTATGAAAATATAATTTCTAGTTTCGTTTCAATCATCAAGTGAGCAGTTTCATTTAAATTCTGCGTAGTTTCTATTTTGATTTGCCGTTGCGGTACAAGGACCGTTAACGTAACATATTGCTAAAATCAAGGCACAAGTACCTTGATTAAGCAGCACAAGATTCAACGGAGAATTCTCTACAATCTTTTGGCGTTGCGGTACAAGCACCGTTAACGCATCCATTAGATAAAGGTACAAGCACCTTGACCAAGTAGAATAAAAGAATTCTATACATTTTTTTGTGACCCCGACGTGATACAGGATTACGGCTTGTGACACATATCAGAGGCAATATCGATGGACAGGCTTGCAAAGCAGCAAGAATCGACGGGAGCAGAAATTGAGAGACCCGTAAAAAATTACAAAAAGACGGGGCAAGCAGGAAACATCTTCAATACTACAACGAGAAAATCGATCAACACGATGCATTGTGGAGTATATTTGAAGATACTGACAGTGAAATCCGCACTAACCATAGCAAGGAATTAGGCCATCCGTGTTATACAAACGGCTATTACGAAGCTATACAAAACGTATATGAAACCTATCGCAACAAAATGAAAAAGCAGGTTGCAAGCCTAACCACCTCAAAACAGGAAGGCGAAGAAACAGTGAACACACTGCCAGAAGAAAATACAACCCAAGAAAAAATCTCCAGAGAACCAATTCATCTTATAAGAACGACATGGCAATCAGACCCAGCTATTAACACCGGGGTAGGCGACACTCAAGCACAAGAATCGCAGAAAAAACTCCGAAGGATGAAATAAACAAACTGATCAGAATACAAGAATCAGTTATAGAACCTCTGTGCTACCTCTTAAAAGGGATTGAGAGTGGTTTGCAGAGATCATCTAAATAGTTCTGTGATGTAAAGATCAAGACCGTTAACCATTATTGGTCACGAATCGAGACACTTCATCACAATATATGGGAGATACCGGAGAACCTCTCAAGGCAGGCTACAATATTGAGGAGTATTTCCAGTTAGAAGAGCAAGTTCAAGACACTTTAATCATTTTATCTGGAGAATTAGATAAATATCAACCTCAAGCATGAAAGGTTATGTCAAGCATCAGTCCGACAGTAAAGTTACCGAAGATTACACTCCCTAAGTTTGATGGGGGTTACCTAAAATAGCGCCAATTCTACAATTTGTTCTCCCAGATGGTACACGAACAACCTATGGGAGACTGTCAAAAGATGTGGTACCTCAAAATGAATCTCTGTGTGGAGGCAGAAAAATTAGTTCACCACTTAAGGTTATTAGAAGAAAATTACACGGCAACATGGAAAATGCTCCAGGACCGCTACAATAATACTAGGCTTCTTGTAACTGCACTGTTGAATAAAATGTTATCTCAGCCTACTTTAACAACAGAAAGTGTATCAGGTATCAAGACACTACATGACACAACTCAAGAAAGCCTATTTGGACATGACAATCTCAGTGTTGATACAAGCAGTTGGGACCCGCTATTATTACATCTTCTGATCAAGAAACTGGACAGAGCCACACATGGGTTATACGAACAAAAACTATCCCAACCTAAGGAGTTACAATCAACAAAGGAATTCCTCAGATTCTTAGAGAATCGCTTCCAATCTCTTGAGGCTCTGGGCAACAAGGCGAAAGGGACAGACGAACAACATAGAAGGCCAGTTGTAGCAAAATCATTGTGTTCAATAGCCATTCCCATGTCAAAATGCGCCTGCTGTAAGGGAGATCATAAGCTCTTCGCATGTCAAAAATTTCTTCAGCTAACACCAATGAATCGTTTGAACCTTGTCAAGAAAACCAACATGTGCATCAACTGCTTTAAAACTGGGCATTCAGTATCAAAGTGCATCTCAGAAGCTTGCTTAAAGTGTGCTAGAAAACACTATACTTTGCTCCATATAGAAAATATTTCATCAAATCGAGCAAATTCAATTCAACAAGTGGGCAGTAGTATTCAATCTACCTCTTCAATTAGTCAAAAACGTCCAGAAGAACACCTCAAAGACTCAGCCGCGAACGCAGATCATTCATCTGCATTACCAGACCGAAGCACTCAACTTCGAAGAGGCTACGTCCTTTTGGTCACTGTACTGTTAAAGCTTGTAAACAATGAAGGCTCAAGTATGGAATGTAGAGCTCTTTTGGACTCAGGCTCTCAGCTAAATTTCATACCTGAGAGACTTTCCAAAAAATTTGGACTAACACAAGTTTCCAATCTAATGCACATAATGGGCATTGGCCAAGGAAAACAGCAAGCTCAGAGAAGAATCAACATTTCTATAGAATCTAGAGTGAATGATTTCAACACCAGATTGGAAGCATTCGTTTTGCCAGAAATCACATCCTATCAGCCAACTCGTACTTTATATATAACAGCATGGCCAATACTGAGCAACATCCAATTAGCTGATCCACACTTAGATCGTCCTGGAAGTATAGACTTCCTAATTGAAGTAGAAATCTATTTTCAACTACTGTCCGTTGGTCAAATAAAGCGTGGAGACCATCTACCAACACTACAATATTCAGTACTTGGATGGATAGTATCTGAAAGGATAAATGATATATCTCAATCAATCAATGGTATATGTAGTGAAGATGAAGGATTCGACCAGCAAGTTGAAAAATGCTGGAAACTAGAAGAGCTTCAGTCATCATAAACCAGACTTACTACAGCAGAAAAGTACTGTGAGAATCACTTCAATCAAACCACACTATTTTCTGCCACATCATTGCGTCGTTAAACAAGAGAGCAGCACCACAAAATTGAGAGTTGTTTTCGATTCATCAGCCAAAACATCCTCAAATATATCATTGAATTTTTTCTTATTCACTGGACCAAACATTGAAGATGACTTATTCTCTGTACTTCTTCGCTTCCGATTTCGTATTTACCGCCGATATCGAAAAAATGTATCGGCAGGTATTGGTGGACAATAACGACCAAATGTATCTGTTCAGCCCTGAACAAACATTTTTAAGCCAGCCTATGGATATAGTACCAAAATACGATCGAAGCCGCTTCAAATCTGCAAACCGAGACTTCTGCTGCCAAGACCCAAGTAAGCGTCAGCAAAGGCAGATGGTAACAGTCCATTAAAACTCACAGCAAAAAAAACCTGCGGAACAAAATCAAAGTCAGTTTCCGCAACAACCTGAAATGCAGAAACAATCCGAGTTTCCGCAACAACCTGCAATGCAAAACCAATGGCAGTTTCCGCAACAGCCTCCGACACAGCAACCCGTAAACTTTCAACCGCATTATGACGCAAACGGCCTCAATAGCCTTCCAAAGCTCCCAGCAATAAAAATTCCCAAATTTACAGGAGATTACAAACATTGGAATTCGTTAATAGACATATTCACGAACGTCATACACAACAACACATGCTTGTCGAGTGTTGAAAAAATGCAGTACCTTCTTTGTCATTTGGAAGGCGATGCAAAAAGAGTTATTGGCCATTTACAGCTTAACAATAATAACTACAGCACAGCACTGCACTTAATTAATGCCAGATTCAACAATAACCGGAAAATCATAACAACATACGTCAACACAATAATGGATGCAAAGAAAACTAAGCACAGATGCCAAGAAGACATCATTATGTTGTATGATTTTATACGGGAATGCCTAGAGGCACTGAAGAACTTAAATTGTAACACTGATGAATGGGTGCTTATCATGGTATGCATTGCAATGAGGAAACTGGATACTGAATCGCTTCGTCTTTTTGAAGAGAGTCTTGCAACACCCAGAGAGATGCCGTCAATTCAAAAATTCTTAAACTTTCTGGAGAAACGTCATCAAGTTCTAGACTCTATAAAGGGCTCAAGATTTCAGAAAGCAAAAGAAACTTCAGCAAAAGAAACTTCCATGCTGCTTTAAGGGACTTCTGTGCAAGCTTCTCAAAATCTCATAAACTATATCAATGTGCAGACTTCAATAGAATGAATGTGAATGACCGAAATCAGCTGGTCGCGCAAAAAGGTCTTTGCTCAAATAACCTCGTTCACAGCAAGACAGAAAAATGCAAATCAAATAAAATCTGTATTTATTGTAAATGGAGGCATCACAGTATAAAAACTCAATGCATCAACAAATACATATGATAACACCAAACAGCAACATAAAGATGATGCTACCGTCTGTCATGCAAATAGCAAAAAAACACATCATGTATTACTGCCGACTGCATTGATAAGTATAAAAAACATATACGGGCAAACAGAGCAGCTCAGAGCCCTAATTGATCCGGGCTCACAGGTAAATCTGATCACTGAAGAATCCGTCCAAATGTTAAAGCTTCATAAAGAGCGGATCAGAGCTACCATACTTGGAGTAAGTGAAGCGCAAACAGCAAAATCTAACAGCAAAGTAACAATGAAGCTGAGACTCAAACAGCAAGGCATATATCTCTCCATAGAAGCATTGGTTTTACAGAAGCTGAACTCTTATCTTCCCGAAAGGCCCCTAAATGGAATAGATATGAGCAAATACAGCAATATGGTCTTGGCTGATCCCAACTTTGACACACCCGGTCCAATCGATCTGCTAGTCGGTGCCGGAGTATATGCAAACGTAATCTCAGAAGGAATAAAAGAGGGTACACCGGCAGCGCAAAATACTAAATTAGGCTGGATACTATTTGGAACAGCTCCAAATGGCCAGCAAACAACAGCCAGAGTAACAAGTTTCCTCTCACTTTCGGAGATTGACCAAAAATTAGAGGAATTCTCTGACATAAGGCCGCAAGCAGATAATAATCACGATGAGGCATGCGAGGAGAACTTTCAAGTCACTCACAAAAGGACAATAAAGGGAGATACATTGTACACCTGCCCTTTAAGAGTCCAGCAGAACCACTGGGAAATTCCAAAGCTGTTGCATTAGCTCGCCCAAAACCCCCGGGACTAATAACAAGCCGTGAATTTGCATATGTAGATATGCGGTCTCCTCAGTTCCATTCTGTCCCATATAATTGCATTAGAGTCCTCTATCAAAATGTAAATAAATTGTCTTTAACATGCTATACCACCAAGACTATTAATCTTATGGTAAAATACGTTTCTACTAGTCTAAGATAATTTTGTTATCTATCCAATGGTAAAAAATTTAGATACCTTACTTAGCAAAATAATAAAAATAATTTATTTTTAAAATAACTTTGCCTATTTTACAAAGGTTTATATCTCATTCGTTTCTTGGTTAATAGTGTTGGTGTGCTGTGAGAGAAGAGGGTGTCGTATATTTTGACGTTTCAGCTTGTCATTTTAGTTTGTCATTTTATTCGTAGGTAGTTGGAAATATTTACGGAAAGACTTATTGAAATATTGTTTCAATTGTATTTTTATATTTTTAAAGCTAACAAAGTGATTATCACGTGAGGAGAAGACATTCTAGGAAACCATCAGATTTGCTATTAAAATGTGGAAAGCCGTTGAATTAACTTTTTCCCTGAAAAATGAAATCGTATTAAAATGGTTTTGTACAAATCTACCTAAGGAATATGAGAAAAATGCTGATTTGATTGGAATGTAATCGAAATATTTAAATTTGTTCTTCGGGATTAATATCTCTTGAGATTAAGAGCCGCGTTCCAGAGGCGATTATTGAATTGGCAAATGTTCATAGACGCAAGGACGGATGTGTACAAAATAAGGAGATTATTGAAGTAATTTTAATGATATCTGAAAATACAGTAATACAAAACGGTTTGGTTTCGATAGGATGGAGGAAGTAATCCAGTTTAAAAAGTTTACTCTTCGTAACCTTTATTGGTATAATCTCAACTGTATATGCAATAGTCAAGGATTTGACAAATACGTAAAGAATCAACTTATTAAAATTAAAATAAAATCTGACCTTACACAACTTCGGCAGTTGTACATTTGCAGAAATAATTGACGTAATTCTTGGCTCCCTAGTCCCTTGACAGGACTTTTTTGAAGAAAGACGAGTTGCTAGTTAGAAGAGTAACGTTAGTTTCTTTTGTGGGATTGTATTTCATTACTTTGACTATATCAAAAGTTGTGGCAGAAGTGTTTGCAGATACACGTCATAAATATTTCCTATATACAGATGCTGTATTCTATTTAGAAATCTTATTGAAGACGTTCTATCTAATCTAATTTTTCACCAAGTCAATTTTTTACCGATTTTTTTTTTCTTCAGATGTTCCAAACAGGAAATAACATCCTCTGGCAGAGCAGAAACTCCTCGAATTTTTCTTTGCTGATTCTGAATTGCTTTCAATTCGGAAATCAAGTTAAAAAGAATTCACTCAAATAAAAGAACAAATTAAAAATTCAAGCTTATATAGAACATTGCACAACATCTAAAATCGCAAATATGAAGCAAACTAGTTGCAGGAAAAAGAAATCTCTACTATATTCATTATGGTATCTTCATTTTGATATCTCGATATTTTACATATGCACAATAAGAACGACATCCTCCTAGGAACCAACGCTTGTCGGTTCTATATACAATCCTCTGCTATACTGAGCGGCAGTAATCAGCATAATATCCCGCGTGGATTCTGCAACAAAAGACACCACCAAGAACCAGATATTTTAATAAGTTATAAATCATCTTACCTAATTAATTATGTTCTAGATGTACATGTAAACACCAACCATCAGCTCAGCTGTACGCCAAACACAATTAACTCGCACAGTGGTGACAACTGTGAAAATGAACCACATTTTACGATAAAATGGAAGGAAAATACGTAGTGGAACGAAAATAGTGCCATCTACATTGCACTAGAGACATCGAATCTAACACAAATTCCATGATTCAATCAAATTTCCCTATTACCATGAATCAAGTTCGAGGAAGTAAATATGATTCGCAATCTTATTCGATATACTGTACAAATTAATTTGTTTTCGTTGCAAGTAATTACCTATATTTAACAAAGCGAAAGTCATTGTATACCACATTGATTGAAATTAACAAATTACTTTAAATATATTTAGCAAAAATAGCTTGATAGAGCAATGAATAAAATGGTAACACTGCATAGACACATGATGAGTTGCAGTTGCTATGCTGGATTATTGTTGCTATGGTAGGTTATTGTTACTATGCCAATTATAGTTGCCATGCGCCTTGGACTACCGTTCTTTGGTGCCGTGTGCAAACCATGGCTATATAAACAGCAATTTAACTTGACTCGATCTCTTTTTCAGTTTGGCAGTGCAGTGAGTGACTTGATAATTTTTTAGTGGTATTTCCTAGTGTTGTGAATTTTTATTAACAGTCTAACACTTTGTTTGGTTGACAATTAAAATAAATTTTTCTTATTCTGGGTTGCGACTAGATTAGGAGATTTATTTGAATAGCGACTAAAATAAAGATTCTTATTACGGGTAACGACTGTAATAAGAAATTTTACTAATAAAACACTTTATTGTGGGTAACGACTACAATAAAGATTCTTATTACGGGTAACGACTGTAGTAAGAAAATTACTAACAATAAACACTTTATTGTGGGTAGCGACTACAATAAAGATTCTTATTACAGGTAACGACTGTAGTAAGAAATTTACTAACAATAAACACTTTATTGTGGGTAACGACTACAATAAAGATTCTTGTTACGGGTAACGACTGTATCAAGAAAAATACTAATAAAACACTTTATTGTGGGTAACGACTACAATAAAGATTCTTATTACGGGTAACGACTGTAGTAAGAAAATTACTAACAATAAACACTTTATTGTGGGTAGCGACTACAATAAAGATTCTTATTACAGGTAACGACTGTAGTAAGAAATTTACTAACACTAAACACTTTATTGTGGGTAACGACTACAATAAAGATTCTTATTACGGGTAACGACTGTAATAAGAAATTTACTAACAATAAACCCTTTATTGTGGGTAACGACTACAATAAAGATTCTTATTACGGGTAACGACTGTAAAAAGAAATTTACTAACACTAAACACTTTATTGTGGGTAACGACTACAATAAAGATTCTTGTTACGGGTAACGACTGTATCAAGAAAATTACTAATAAAACACTTTATTGTGGGTAACGGCTACAATAAAGATTCTTGTTACGGGTAACGACTATAACAAGAAAATTACTAACCAACACTTTATTGTGGGGAACGACTGCAATAAAGATTCTCTGTGGGTTTCGACTGCAGTAAGAATTACTCACCTCACTTTATTCTGGGTATCGACCAGAATAAAGAATATCCCAATCCTAACCGCAGTTAAAATTATTAAAATCAAGTCAATCAACTGCCAAACATAGATCAGGTGAGTACAAAGTTATTTGCAACAGAATTACTACATTTATTATATATCTTGTATTTCTCATTTATTGAATATTGATAAATTAAACTATTTGGATCTAAAATTTATTGAGTAATAAAGCTCTAGTTTAACAGTGAAGTGTAAAATCTGTAGACAAACGAATACAACCACTAACTTTATACCAGTGGCATCAATTTTCATCACATTATACATTCTTTGCATGTACGCTCTGACTACGGGCAGTACATTTTATGGTCCTTCGCAGCCAAATTTAAAGTTTATTGGTATATATTCTAAGTTTTTCAAACATGACTACACTTCAAAAACTTTTCGCTAACCAAACCACCTCTGCAAAAATATTCGAAAAATCGTTCAACAACTACAACTACAACTGATGTAGAAAAACGAACGAAAGGACTCATTTCTGAGCGGTTAAGCGCCCTAAGCGAAATTTGGTCCGATTATAAGAATACACATTATACAATTGTCCAAGCCACTCAGGCTTTTGAGGACAGCGAACTTCAAAAATACGATTATTTCACAAACGATCACTTCTCAAGCGCGGAAAATACATACTACACGTTTCGAGGTATTGCATTAGATGCATTCGAAACAAAAGTAGACTCAAAGCCAAGCACGGATAATGAATCTTCTTCGTTTCTGATATTGCCTAGCATCACAATACCAAAATTCGCTGGGTCATATGAGTCATGGAGGTCGTTTCACGATCTATTCCATTCCTTGGTTCATACAAATTCTGCACTATCACCAGTACAGAAACTTCATTACTTGAAATCAAGTGTTTCTGGAGAAGCAGAACACTTATTGCGTCAACTTCCTATGACTATCTCGAGTTATGACAGGGCATGGAAGATATTGCTTAACAGGTACGACAACAAGCGAGTGTTAATTAATGCTCAGCTAAAAATTCTATTCAATTTACCTAAAGCAACACAAGAGTCAGCCAGGGCTATAAAAACAGTGCTGGACAAATCTTCCGAATGTATATACGAACTCGAAGCATTAGAAGTCCCCACTAAACACTGGGATACAATCTTGATTTATATGCTAGTGCAGTGCTTGCCAGCAGAAACTCATCGCTTATGGGAACAAGAGGTAAACAGTGCAGATGGACTGCCTACCCTTGAATCTTTGAAGGCGTTTCTAGAAACAAGATTTAGAACTCTCGAAGCAATCTCAGACGCAAAACCAAATTCAACCAATAAATCAGCTCAAATACCAAGAGCATCAACTCACTTTACATCATCTGGTGACAGATGCATAATGTGTAAAAAGCAGCATCGATTATTCAAATGCCCCAAATTTATTAAATTGGACGTTGATTCAAAATTCAAAATTGTCACGTCAAATCGATTGTGCATTAACTGCCTTTCAAAAAGCTACAATACAAAATATTGCGCTAGCAAGTTTACGTGCCAGCGATGTGGAAGGAAACATCATTCCTTACTACATAGGAATATCACAAATCCACAGGGTTCACCTAAGCAATCAGACAACCCACAACTACAAGTACAACCTTGTAATTCGCCTTCCACATCCAAGGGATCAATTCAAACGCTTCACGCGAATCAAACAATGCGAACTACATAAGCCTTGCTTGCCACAGCATTGCTTAAGGTTCCATCAAAAAAGGGCACCATGTTCACTTTACGAGCTTTAATTGACTCAGGCTCTCAAGTCACGTTCATAACAAAGGCTGCTGCACGCAAGCTGCAATTGGCCACTATGAACACATCGATGCAAATTACTGGCTTAGGAAAGTCAGAAACTATGAGTGTTAGCAAACAAGCATCAGTAAACATTCACTCTTATTCAACTTCGAATAAGATAACCACGATAAATGCCCTTATCGTGAACACCATCACGGACATACTGCCTCCGTCCACCATTCCAAGCAAGGAATGGAGCCACGTACATGGCCTGCAACTAGCAGATCCACTCTTTTTCAAGCCAGGAAAAGTCCACCTGCTTTTAGGAGCAGATGTTTATGGAGAAATCCTTTTAGAAGGGTTGCGAAAAGGCCCTAAAAGGTACACCTATAGCACAAAACAGCACCTTAGGTTGGATCCTTTTCGGCAATTTAAAAGAAACACACACAATTTCCACAGCGTCCACCTTAACAGTAAATGCTCATTACGAGGAAGAGTCTTCTCTCGATAAACTTCTGCGGCGGTTCTGGGAAACCGAAGAAATTACCCCACGAAGACAACTGTCTAAGGTAGACCGCGATTGTGAAGAGTTTCATCCAAAAAACTTACCATCGAAATGCAACGGGCCGTTACGAAGTCCGCTTGCCCTTTTTAATGAAAGTCCCAGCTTAGGCGACTGTCGTGGCATGGCTCTACGAAGATTTTATTGTCTAGAGCACAAATTGCAACAAAATCCTGAGCTTAGTCAGGAATACAAGGCTTGCATTAACGAATATAAATCATTAGGGCACATGATATTGGCTGATAAAGAAGCCAGTCGTGATAAATGTTATTATCTTCCTCACCACGCCGTCATCAAGGATAGCACTACGACCAAGGTTCGAGTCGTCTTTGATGCCTCGGCTAAATCCACTAATGGGAAAAGTTTAAACGAACAGTTGCATACGGGTCCAGTTCTGCAATCTGAGCTTTTCTCAACATTACTTCGATGGCGAAAATATAAATACGCTATGTCAGCCGACATAGAGAAAATGCACCGAATGATCAACATTCAACCCCCAGATCAAAATTTTCAACGAATAGTCTGGAGAAATAGTCCCAGCGAAAGCATCAGAGACTATAAGTTAACCACGGTCACATTTGGCACAACGCCAGCTCCATATTTAGCCATCAAGACCCTTCACCAATTAGCAATGAAGCCGCAAAATATCCTATAGCTGCCAAAATTATACCGCGTGATTTTTATGTTGATGATCTGCTCACGGGAGCAGATTCCATCAATGAAGCCTTGCAAATACAAGCGCAGATGATTAACATTCTGTCGTCAGCAGGCTTTAACCTAAGGAAATGGGTAAGCAATTCATCGGATCTCCTATCAAGCATTCCGGAAGAACATAGGGAAGTACAACTTCCATTACGGTTAGCAAGTGATGAATCTGTAAAAACCCTGGGAATACATTGGCACCCAGGAACTGACCATTTCACTTTGCAATATAAACAATTCGCAGATCGCATTTCTACAAAGCGTTCTGTGTTGTCAGAAATTGCTACACTTTTTGACCCACTAGGTTGGATATCTCCGATCATAGTTACAGCCAAAACTCTGATGCAAACCTTATGGCTTTCGGGATGCTCATGGGACGAGCCGATACCTTCACATATCGACATGCACTGGCGACAATTTAAAGAAAAGCTATTTCACATTAGCTCAATCCATATACCACGGTGGATATTCACCACTAGTAATTTATCAATGTGCCAGATACACGGATTTTCCGACGCGTCCAATCACGCGAATTCGGCGGCAGTATATATCAGGGCTATAGATCAAGAAGGAAACGTGCATGTTAATTTACTTATTGCAAAATCCAAAATAGCACCTGTTAAACCTATCACGCTTCCTCGCCTCGAGTTATGTGGCGCAGTACTATTAGTTCGACTCATTGATCGAATTAAAACCGATTTAAATCTTATTAAGATCCCCACAATAGCTTGGACAGATTCCTCTATTGTTCTATCGTGGATCCGCAATCATCCGAACAAGTACAAAACTTTTGTTGCAAATAGGATTGCAGAAATCCAAAATTTAACTGATATACAGTCATGGCATCACGTGCGTTCTAATGAGAATCCTGCTGACTGCAACTCCAGGGGAATTGAACCTGCTTCACTTAATTCCCACCAATTGTGGTGGCATGGACCTCAGTGGCTGATGAATCCTGAAGAGAAGTGGCCTCAATCATTACCTGTTACGAAAAGCAACATAGGATCTGAACAAAAGCGAGTAAGCTGTTTATCTACTACTCAGTCAAACACTCATGAACTTTTTAGTAAATTCTCAACGTTTGTTAAATTGCAACGAGTCATTGCTTACTGTCTCAGGTTTATCAACCACTGCTGCAAAATAGTTCCCAACACTTACCACAATAGTTCCATACTCCAACCTGTTGAGATGAATCAGGCAAAACAATTGCTGATCAAACTAGCTCAAAAGGATATATTTAAAAGCGAAATTAAGCAATTACAAGAAAAGCGTTTATTATCCCCCAAAAGTAAAATTCTGTCTCTTAACCCATTTCTGGATAATCATGGATTATTGCGTGTCGCCGGTCGTCTACAAAATGCCAATATATCCTTCAATCAAAAACACCCAATCATATTACCGAGAGAACATAATCTAACATCATTAGTAATCCTCCATTTTCATATGAAAACTTTGCATGGAGGTCTACAATTGGTTCTATCAACAATGCGAAATGAATTCTGGGTTCCACAAGGACGAAAAACAGTCAAAGCTGTCTTACACAAATGCATAATTTGCTTCAAACATTCCGCCACAAATAGGAATCAAATCATGGGGAATCTACCTGCTTCAAGAGTTAACATATCAAGACCGTTTCAACAAACTGGGGTGGATTATGCTGGCCCCATCAGCTTAAAAATGTCCAAGCATAGAGGAAATCGGTTCTACAAGGGCTATATTTGTATTTTTATTTGCATGGCCACCAAAGCCATCCATATAGAACCCGTATCTGATCTCACCACAGCAGCCTTTATAGCAGCATTTCGACGATTTTCTAGTCGACGAGGACTATGTACGGATATATACTCCGATTGTGGAACAAACTTTGTTGGAGCTGATAGGATTTTACAAAAGGACATGAAGATTGCCATACAACAAGCAAATCAAGAAATAGCATCAAAGGTAGTACACGACGGAATACGGTGGCATTTTAACCCGCCTTCAGCACCACATTTCGGAGGTCTCTGGGAAGCAGGAAGCAGGAAGCACCATCTTAGGCGCATATTAGGAAATTCATCGTTAACTTTCGAAGAATTTGCAACGGTCTTAACAAAGATTGAAGCCTGTTTAAACTCCAGGCCATTATGTCCAGTCTCAGATGATCCAGATTATCTGAACACATTAACACCCGGACATTTTTTAATAGGCAGTGCATTGATCTCTCCTCCAGCACCTATAAGAGAGAAAAACATTTCATCAATAACCAGATGGAATTATGCACAATAAAATAGGAGATTTAGTAATCATAAAGGAACCCAATCTAGCAGCATGTCATTGGGTACTGGGACGTATTATCGATATACATCCAGGAGCAGATAAACTAGTAAGAGTCGTAAGTATTAAAACTCAGAATGGAGTTTTAAAAAAACCAATTACGAAGGGGTTACCTACGTACTCCCGATTTTCAAAATCCCGATAACAATATCCCGAACACGTAATCCCGACCTACAGAATCCCGATGTGCAAAATCCCGAAGTACAGAATCCCGACTTCCAATATCCCGATTTTAAAAATCCTGCATTACAAAATTTTGAAGATTATTATATATTAATGAAATCATGTGCGGCCGCCGCACATGATTTCATTAATATATAATAATCTTCAAAATTTTGTAATGCAAGAAGAAATTTTTGGTCAGTCGCAGACACCGTTTCGGAAAACTTTCCTCGTACTCAGAATAATGTTGAAGCCTGGCATAGACGGTTAAAGATCGTGGTTGGAAAAAGACATGTGGGTCTTTATGAACTCATTAAGAATTTGTCAAAAGAACTTACTGTTGTAAAAACAAGTGTGGAAAAGGTTAAATCGGGCGAGAAAATACCGCTGAAAAAGTCGTCAATCCAGAAATGTAAGAAGATTAAAAGGATAATAAAAAAGCGGGGATCTCTTGGAAAAGTACAATATCTTAAAATGATAGCCCATAATATTTCTCTCAGCTAAGTATGTCAATATTTTTTAAATTCGAACAGAAATTTTAAATTATATTATATTTTTCTTTCTTCCAGGAGATTTGTGTACTCTGGTTATATATACCTACAGCGATTTAACTATTAGGAAAAGAAATATTTCTTAGATATTTTCACACATTATTATAGTTGTCTTAAAATACGAAATTATTTAATTTGTTTTTTTGTTTAATAAAGCATCTTTTACAAAGAAACATATTTTTTATATTAATTCAATGCGAGATTTTTAAATTCGGGATTTTAAAATTCGTGATTTTTAAATTCGGGAATTTGCAATTCGGGATTTTTGAAAAAGTCGGGATTTTGAGATTCGGGATTTCGTAGTGCTCCCTTACGAAGTATACTTCCTCTGACCTAAAGGACGCTACAGATAACAAAAATACGAACAAATAACTATCTAAACTCAAAAGGCATTTGTACCAACTTGCATTATAAGGGACTTACTTTCTTCATTTTCTTAAAATATCCAAACTTGCAATCTTTCTTTATATCTATTTTCTTCTAAAATTTCATCTTAAAAAAAAAAATGCTCAAAATTTATAATCCAAGTATATTACATACAAATGACAAGATTCATGTATCATTGTATGTATCACAGCATCACAACTTCCGAAATTCATTTATCTTAATCGCATACAATTATAAATTTTTATATAATTATCATAACTGGAGGGAATGCGAACAAATTTATTTTTTTTTGTACATCCCAATCAAACTGCACTCAACACTACATACATACATGTATGCACAAAAATACGACAACATTCCTCACCAAGTTTTTAAAAACGCTGTTACAATGCATCACAAAATTCTTAAAACAATAGCAACATTGTTGTCTGCAATTCAATTGTCTAACCGTTAATCTGATAAGCAGATTTTATGCCAAAATTGAATATGAGGAAGCTAGAGGGCAGTTAGTCTACTTTGAACCTTGAGGATTGAGCGACGCAGACTTGAAGCTGAATTAATAATGGAATCTTCTAACGGAAACAAAAGTGCTCCTCCAACTCCAGGACGAACCATAGAGCAGGAGGTTAAACAAATCTGGAACCTGGAAAAGCAGCTTACAAAGTTACGGACGGCATACCAAGTTAGCAAACTTGGCAGGAGACTCCGTTATTTGCAACTGGAGGACTCGGAGATAGTTGAAATCCATGATTCGCCACCATCTTCTCCAAGTCATCAACAACAAGAGGTGCCAGGACCATCTAATACAAGAGCTATAGCGTGGACTTCAAACTCCAATATCAGTGAGACGCCATCATCTTCTCAAGGCCACCAAGAACAAGCTCCAGAACCTTCCAGTGCAGAGTCTTCAGCAGGAACTGCAAATCCTAAGGTCAAGATCTTGGAAGATCTTGTACTAGTCCCGGCAACAGCACAAAGCAATGATCTGTATCTGACACTGACAAATCCTATGGGGACCAGTGAAACCATCACTGTATCTTGGGATGCCCTCAGAAGATCAAAGAAGCGGAAGCAGCGATTCACCACCCAAGATGGGACAACGTACAACGTACGCCTAATGAAGGATGGCACCCTCAAAGTCTAAGTTCAATAAAAGGTTGAGAACTAAACATTTTTTCTTTTTATTTGTAATATAACCCTTCTTTTCCTCATTTTACGTTGGTAAATGGGGCGTTGCAATTTTCAATTGGTTCTGCTTGCTCAAACAAAAGAAATATTTCCACATTTTTTATTTAAAATCTTCATATTTATCCATTAGGTCAATTCACTTATCAGGTAATACATTCTAACACTTGAAAGACATTCCAGCCTTTCAACGGGGGGCAGTATGTTCCAAACAGGAAATAACATCCTCTGGCAGAGCACAAACTCCTCGAATTTTTCTTTGCTGATTCTGAATTGCTTTCAATTCGGAAATCAAGTTAAAAAGAATTCACTCAAATAAAAGAACAAATTAAAAATTCAAGCTTATATAGAACATTGCACAACATCTAAAATCGCAAATATGAAGCAAACTAGTTGCAGGAAAAAGAAATCTCTACTATATTCATTATGGTATCTTCATTTTGATATCTCGATATTTTACATATGCACAATAAGAACGACATCCTCCTAGAAACCAACGCTTGTCGGTTCTATATACAATCCTCTGCTATGCTCAGCGGCAGTAATCAGCATAATATCCCGCGTGGATTCTGCAACAAAAGATACCACCAAGAACCAGATATTTTAATAAGTTATAAATCATCTTACCTAATTAATTATGTTCTAGATGTACATGTAAACACCAACCATCAGCTCAGCTGTACGTCAAACACAATTAACTCGCACAGTGGTGACAACTGTGAAAATGAACCACATTTTACGATAAAATGGAAGGAAAATACGTAGTGGCACGAAAATAGTGCCATCTACATTGCACTAGAGACATCGAATCTAACACAAATTCCATGATTCAATCAAATTTCCCTATTACCATGAATCAAGTTCGAGGAAGTAAATATGATTCGCAATCTTATTCGATATACTGTACACATTAATTTGTTTTCGTTGCAAGTAATTACCTATATTTAACAAAGCGAAAGTCATTGTATACCATATTGATTGAAATTAACATAAATTAGTTTAAATTACTTTAAATATATTTAACAAAAATAGCTTGATAGAGCAATGAATAAAATGGTAACACTGCATAGACACATGATGAGTTGCAGTTGCTATGCTGGAATATTGTTGCTATGGTAGATTATTGTTACTATGCCAATTATAGTTGCCATGCGCCTTGGACTACCGTTCATTGGTGCCGTGTGCAAACCATGGCTATATAAACAGCAATTTAACTTGACTCGATCTCTTTTTCAGTTTGACAGTGCAGTGAGTGACTTGATAATTTTTTAGTGGTATTTCCTAGTGTTGTGAATTTTTATTAACAGTCTAACACTTTGTTTGGTTGACAATTAAAATGAATTTTTCTTATTCTGGGTTGCGACTAGATTAGGAGTTTTATTTGAATAGCGACTAAAATAAAGATTCTTATTACGGGTAACGACTGTAATAAGAAATTTTACTAATAAAACACTTTATTGTGGGTAACGACTACAATAAAGATTCTTGTTACGGGTAACGACTGTATCAAGAAAAATACTAATAAAACACTTTATTGTGGGTAACGACTACAATAAAGATTCTTATTACGGGTAACGACTGTAGTAAGAAAATTACTAACAATAAACACTTTATTGTGGGTAGCGACTACAATAAAGATTCTTATTACAGGTAATGACTGTAGTAAGAAATTTACTAACACTAAACACTTTATTGTGGGTAACGACTACAATAAAGATTCTTATTACGGGTAACGACTGTAATAAGAAATTTACTAACACTAAACACTTTATTGTGGGTAACGACTACAATAAAGATTCTTATTACGGGTAACGACTGTAATAAGAAATTTACTAATAAAACATTTTATTGTGGGTAAGGACTACAATAAAGACTTTATTGTGGGTAACGGCTACAATAAAGATTCTTGTTACGGGTAACGACTATAACAAGAAAATTACTAACCAACACTTTATTGTGGGGAACGACTGCAATAAAGATTCTCTGTGGGTTTCGACTGCAGTAAGAATTACTCACCTCACTTTATTCTGGGTATCGACCAGAATAAAGAATATCCCAATCCTAACCTCAGTTAAAATTATTAAAATCAAGTCAATCAACTGCCAAACATAGATCAGGTGAGTACAAAGTTATTTGCAACAGAATTACTACATTTATTATATATCTTATATTTCTCATTTATTGAATATTGATAAATTAAACTATTTGGATTTAAAATTTATTGAGTAATAAAGCTCTAGTTTAACAGTGAAATGTAAAATTTGTAGACAAACGAATACAACCACTAACTTTATACAAGTGGCATCAATTTTCATCACATTATACATTCTTTGCATGTACGCTCTGACTACGGGCAGTACATCAGATATTTTACATTTTGATGAACCAATAAAAATACTGGAATACTTGGAAATTGAAATTTTCGTTTGACTTTTTCTGCAATGTCATCAGAATAATATGAATTTTTGTTCAACATCTTTAAGTACCAACATGGTTGATGATGCTGAAAAATGTCTCATAAAATTCGTAGAAAATTTTAAAAGTAAAGAAAACGAAATTGACGACGAACACCTGAAACTTCGCGCAATTCTAATCGAGTCACTCTCACATCAAACACTTATTCAGAAACTAAAGAAATAACTGGATAATTTGTTGGAAATATATGAAACTACATCAATACGTTTTTTTGTGACAAATATTAGAGATGCGAATAAGGATAAGGAGTTCGTTGATAAAACTTTACCTGCTTACATCAATTCTTTTCTTGGTAAATCAACCAAATCTGAAATAATCGATTGACAATTTCGAAAAGTTTGTAAAATATACATTTGTCATTCGGCGAGTCTTTATTGTTGTTATTTTCTCTCTATTAGTCATCTTTATCTCCAGATAATTGCAAAAGTTCTCATACCATTAAGTTGATCAGTTCTTCAGTTTTACATCGAACTCATATACATTTAGATTCAGACGAAACTGATTCTGTACTGCAGAAATATTGGGATCAAATGTAAATACTGTAAATATTGCAAAATATACACGAGAAGAATTTTAAAAACTATACTATGCACTCATTGCATATATAAATCCTCAGTATATTCTGCTCGCTTATTTTAAAAATGCAATCATATTTAGAGGACACGAACCAAATAGAAGTTTTCATGACCATGATATTATCTTCTAGTTGAATGATTACGCGCTTTGTCTGTCAGAACCACCTAACTATTTCAGTTACCAAAATTGTGATAATTTAAATTGATTATTCTTAATAGTCTTAGTTGAATATTGATTGCTATTTTAAGTATAAATAGTTTTGCTATTCAGGAGTATACACTAAAAGCTGGTGACAAAAATAGATTCGTAATTCATTTCAATCTTGTAATTCTCTCTTGACATAGTTGATAATTGACTCAAGTCTTCCTGGCTTCCAGTAATGGAGGGCGCAAAGGCTTACAACCAAATCAATTGAAAAACCCGATTTTATCAGGGCTACTTTTTTGTGTGGCAGCTGGAAATGATATTTGATGTTCAACGGTAAAAATGGCAGACACTTTGGTTATCTTCTAAGCATTATCACCAGATTTAATTTTTACCTTCCTTTACAATTTACTCGAAATTTTATTATCCTTCAAGATTTTTATACATTTCGTACCTAATTCATACCTGCTCAATTTTCTGAACATATCACTTAAAACAATGAACTTTTGTCACATTTAAGACCAACTAGACATTTGTTACAATCTGAAAAATATGTTGATCAAGAATAAGAGGATTTAATCTTTTAGCAGAACAGAGAACAATTAATACCCTAGGTAGATAGCCTTTACGATACTACGGCATTTCGTGAACATTTCACCAATGAATTGAATGGGTGATGAAAACGTTATTTTTGGGAACTCTGTCAAAACAAAAGTTAAAAAAGTCACTGAATAAAATCTTGATATCCTAGAAAATGAATATTGAACACTCGAAGTTCTGTAAAATTATATGCGACGGAGCATAAGGTAGGGCTCTGTAGAAAGTTTTTCATCGTTTTTGAGGTATAGAATTCTTTCGATATTTAGAAAATCTTCAAAGTAGTTCAGTTTCCTTGATTTAAGCAAAATCACTTAATCTACTAGGTACTGCAGTTGTATGCATTTGCAATCTCTTAGAATTTTTCCGGCTTTGGCTGACGATTAAAAAAAGCTTTGAACGATTTTAGCACTCAGGTAATATATTCTCTAAGGTTCTTATATAGTTGTTGTAGGTCGTGTATAAACTACCAATAAGCTTACAATATATTGATGGTTTATCGCTAACCGTTTTGTATTACTGTATTTTCAGATGTTATAAAAATTACTTCAATAATCTCTTTATTTTGTACACATCCGTCCTTGCGTCTATGAACATTTGCCAATTCAATAATCGCCTCTGGAACGCGGCTCTTAATCTCAAGAGATATTAATCCCGAAGAACAAATTTAAAAATTTCGATTACATTCCAATCAAATCAGCATTTTTCTCATATTCCTTAGGTAGATTTGTACAAAACCATTTTAATACGATTTCATTTTTCAGGGAAAAAGTAATTTAACGGCTTTCCACGTTTTAATAGCAAGTCTGATGGTTTCCTAGAATGTCTTCTCCTCACGTGATAATCACTTTGTTAACTCTAAAAATATAAAAATACAATTGAAACAATATTTCAATAAGTCTTTCCGTAAATATTTCCAACTACCTACGAATAAAATGACAAACTAAAATGTCAAGCTGAAACGTCAAAATATACGACACCCTCTTCTCTCACAGCACACCAACACTATTAACCAAGAAACGAATGAGATATAAACCTTTGTAAAATAGGCAAAGTTATTTTAAAAATAAATTATTTTTATTATTTTGCTCAGTAAGGTATCTAAATTTTTTACCATTGGATAGATAACAAAATTATCTTAGACTAGTAGAAACGTATTTTACCATAAGATTAATAGTCTTCGCGGTATAGCATGTTAAAGACAATTTATTCAAATTTTGATAGTGGACTCTAATGCAATTATATGGGACAGAATGGAACTGAGGAGACCGCCTTGCCTAGTATTTGTGTAAGTGCGCTTGGCTGCTTCACGGCTTGTTATTAGTCCCGGGGGTTTTGGCTCGCCTATTGCAGGTGGAGCAAAGATTAAAAAGGAATGAAGACGACATGATCGAATACAACAAATTTTTGGCTGAGTACCTAGCATTAGGTCACATGAGTCCTGTGAAGTTCGATAAAGTAACCGAAGTGAAGGTTTATTATCTGCCGCATCATGCAGTGTACAAAAAAGACAGCACCACCACAAAATTGCGAGTGGTGTTTGATGCTTCAAGCAAATCACGATCTGGTCTAAGTCTGAATGGCATACTTCATACCCAAAATTCAGCAAAATTTGAGTGACATACTTCTACGTTGGAGGAAGCACCAATATGTATACACTGCAGACATTGAAAAAATGTTCAGGCAGGTGATTGTTGCAAAAGAAGACAGAAACTACCAAAGAATACTGTGGCGACCACGAAGAATTCACGCTCAACACCCTAACATACGGTACTGGTCCCGCTAGCTACCTATCAGTAAGAGTACTAAAACAGCTAGCTAATGACGAAGGAGATGCCTTTCCCATAGGGAAGAAAGCATTGTCATCTGATTTCTATGTAGATGATCTGCTTACAGGAACAGATACTACTACCGAAGCACTAGAATTGCAGATACTATTAGCAGAGTTGCTACGCAAGGGAGGGTTCAATTTGAGAAAGTGGACGTCAAATCACAAAGACCTGTTAAAAAATATTCCGATGGAAGCCAGAGAAGAAGGAATCCTTGAAATAGAAGAGCATGATACAATCAAGGCATTAGAGATCCACTGGAATCCGACAAAGGACGAACTGAAGCCTGAGAAAACGGCACCGAGCCTAACAAAGCGTGTGCTACTATCTAGAATTACCTCTATTTTTGATCCCCTAGGGCTCCTGGCTCCAGTTGTGATGAGAATGAAGGTAATTATGCAGTCACTTTGGAAAAGTAACATAGACTGGGATGAAAAGGCTACGCCAGAAATAATCCAAGCCTGGGAAGAACTTGAAACAGAGCTAAGCTACACAATCTACAAGAAATAAAAATCCCTAGATGGATAGTTTATCGCAAGAAGCAAGAAATTCAGTTACACGAATTCTGTGACGCTTCAGAGAAGGGATATGCCGCAGTCATATAGTCACGCTCGACAGATCTTTTCGGGCACATACGTACCACGCTTTTAACCTCCAAAACCAAGGTCACTCCTCTAAAACGGAAGATCACAATTCCATGCCTCGAGTTATGTGGGGCATTACTACTAGCGCAATTGCTGAAATCTACAATCGAAATTTTAGGATTAGAATCACCAGCTGTACACGCGTGGTGTGATTCTGAAATTGTGTTGGCCTGGTTATCAAAAAATCCAAATACTTTGCACAACTTCATAGCAAACAGAATATCCGAAATACAGGAAACGTTTCCCACAAGCATCTGGAGGCATGTGTCATCCACAGAAAACCCTGCCGACATTGCGTCTAGAGGATCCTTGCCTAGCAAGCTAGTTTCACACAAAACATGGTGGAGAGGCCGGCTTTGGCTAAGCCTGGCATCCTGACTCTTGGCCAGTGCAAAAGCTCAAAATTAGCACAGACGTTGACACAAAAGCAACGACTGCACGAGCACTTAAGGCAACTCTGTTATCAATGGAGTTTTTCACCTGTTCTACACCCACTCGCCAAGTACGAGTGATAGCTTACTGCCAGCGTTTTATCGACAATTGCAAAATTTCCAAAGCTGAAAGGCAATTCTGCGATCACCCAACAAAAGAAGAATTGGAATGCTCAAGGAAGCGCATTATCAAATTCATTCAAGAAGAGGCATACTCCGATGAAATAGACAGACTGCGCAAAAACATGCCGCTAGCAAATTCCAGCAAAATACTTTCGCTACGCCCGTTTTTAGATAATAGAGGGATTTTGCGGGTCGGAGGCAGAATAAATAACTCAACGTTGTCAGAGAATGCTAAGCAGCAGATCCTGCTGCCACAGAAGCACCACGTAACAAATCTGATAAATAAGCACGCGCATCAACAAACATTGCACGGCGATGCACAGCTTACCCTAAATTATATAAGAGCACAGTACTGGATAATAAACGCTAAAAGTAAAGTGCAATCAAGAATTCACAGGTGTATCAAATGCTTAAGGTATAACCAAAAGTCAGCACAGCCAATGATGGGTGATCTGCCGGGAATGCGTATAACGCCCACACTTCCTTTTTCCAATTGTGGAGTTGATTATTCCGGCCCTTTCCTAACAAGGTTCTCAAAGGGAAGAGGAGCCAAGGCGGTCAAAGGATATATTGCATTATTCATATGCATGGTGACCAAGGCTGTACACTTGGAGCTGGTCCGCGATCTTACAACCGACGCTTTTCGCATAGCGACAACGGAACCAATTTTGTTGGCGCAAAAAGAAAACTAGACAAGGATCTCCGAACAGCAATTGCGGAAAGCACGAAATGGGCTGCAGAAATAACAGCCAATGATGGTACAGAATGGAAGTTCATACCGCCAGCAACCCCACACATGGGAGGCCTATTGGAAGCAGGTGTTAAATCCGTAAAAAGGCATCTCAAGCGAATCTTAGGCGAAGCTCTGCTAACCTACGAAGAACTTAGCACTGTATTATCTCAGGTCGAAGCATGCCTTAATTCAGGACCAATCGGGCAGCTGTCGGCTGATCCCACCGACCTAGAGCCACTCACCCCAAACCATTTCCTAATTGGACGGCCGCTGTTAGCACCTCCTAAGCCAGACATGACAAACCAAGTGCTTTACGAAAGATGGAAAACTGTGACAAAATTACAGCAGCATATCTGGAAAAGATGGTCGCAGGAATACCGAAGATTGCTGCAGTAAAGAAGCAGGTGGACAACCCAAGGTCAAAACCCAAGCATAGGCGAGCTAATAATTGTAAAAGATGACCCATTGCCAGCCCAGAAATGGTGGCTCGGTCGAATTGTGCAGCTGCATCCCGGAACTGACGGCAGAAGTATCGGTGAGATACAAAAACGATATCAAAAAACGCCCAGTTAATAAGTTGTGTCAGCTGCCAATCGGCATTCTGAGCACGGTCAAGGAGGACTCTGAAATTAGGGTCACCTTCACTTGCCGTTGCCTCAAATGCCAACTCAGCCGTCCGCAAAAGGTCAATATCACAAGGCGATGAAGGCCACGAAAGCATGCAATGCACTGAACAAGAGCACTCCAATACAAGGGACGCATTTCAAGATCCATCAGCCAAAAGGAGAAGAATCAGAACAACTCCCTGCACTTGGTACAAAAACATATTTCATGCAGCTCTACTGATGCTGTACTGGATGACAGTAGTGTTTGGCCAAGGTTATGAAATCATCCGCCCAAAGGCTGGATTTTACATAGAAAATCTGGGGTATGCCAGAATTAAAAGAGGAAATCTCAGGCTTCAGATTTCGCTTCCCATAAATGAAATCAACACTAACCAAAGGCTTATCAATAATACTTGGACGCAGATTGATCAAATGTGTGAACAAGCCCGAAAGCTCACCAAATTACCACCCATTGCGATGCATTTCTTAAGCATCTATCCGTCAAAAGGCACTATCTACTAGAAGCTACAGACGAAATCCAGCACTTGTCTAAACACCACAGCAGAAGTAAACGCGGGCTGCTCGGAACCCTTCTCACAAAGGTCTTTGGTGTAAACGATGAAGTTTGTAAGGAGATAGAAGCATTGCAAAGCAATCAGGAAACTATAGCCCAATTGGCCAATCAACAAGCCCTCTACCTGAATACCAAAATAAACCATACCAATTTCGCAACTGAAAGCAAACTAAAACAATTCGACGCAAACCTATCTCAGGTAGTTCAGTCAATTAATGAAATGGCAAAATGGTACTCTCAGGCTGATCATAACAGAATCAGCATAGAGGTGCTTGCTACCTATCTTAGCGCCGAAGATTATTTCGAAGAATTAGAGCATAAATATGATAAATGGCGCAACGCAATTCATGAACACGGGCACATTCTTGACTTTATAAACACAAACGGCATCAAGAAAGCAATCGGAAGGGTATCCGGCAGGATGGACTCCAACTTGTTCATAACCAGGACACCACAACGACGTTTCAACCTCAGAGTAGAACATGACAGTTTAACGTTATATGGCTACTTGAACATAGTCGAAAGAAACACCTATGCACTGATTCATGTTACTCCGATTCCCCATCTAGTTGGAAACAGCTCTTTGGTAATAGCAGAATTAAAGTTCCTTACACTTGCTGTTAACTTCAACGACCAAAACTACTTTAATCTGGAACAAGGAGAACTAGAATATTGCGTCTTAACGGGGAACTACACATATATATGCATGCCAACAATAGTTCATAACATTGATGCAGCTCCATCCTGCGTCATCGACGAAATATATGAGCGCCTCCCAAAAACCAGCTGCAACATGCAGCATATGCAACTGAATGGCATCATCTGGAAGGTACTTATGATGAAAAATACATGGCTTTACGTAACAACAGAACCGAAGGTTATAGCACTCATTTGCAAAGGGGAGAGAACGGAAATTCGGCTCAATACCACAGGCATCATCCGCCTTGATGATGATTGCGTCATCAAGAGCAAGGAGACTGTTGTGTACGTGGGAAAAAAATAAATATGCAAACAGCCAGATACAAGCTAAATAACATAAACTTTATTATTCAAGAAAAGTATTCTAAGATGGTGCTGAGATGATGTGGTCAGCCCGCTGGTCCAATACAGAGTGTTCTGTTCCAGTTTTGAGGATGGCAGAGGGGAACGTTTGAGTGCGTTCGCTAGTTGCTTGGTGGTAGTGACTTAGAAAGACAGAACATCTTTCTCCTCTCTCAGGAAAAGTTAGAACCAAAACGTTCAGGAGGTCTCCTCGTCCTTGTGGATCTTCTTACTGGAACGGTTTCATCGGAAAGCTCTAATGATGGAGAGCTGCCGCTTGACGGCCCTGATGTGCTTGTTTCCCCCGATGATGTTTCACTAGGACGCTCTGCAGGTAGGCTGGGAAGTCTATCGGATTGTAATTGTCAAAGTTCGGTTTTCTGTCATGTCTAAAGTGGCCTCATTTACTATCTTTGATTTATCTTCGCTATCATTTCTTTGTTTTGGAAATTCATGTGTGGAAAACTTTTCGTTCAAAGCATTACAGTCGGTGGCTCTTAGTTGATCGATGTGGCGAAAATGTATATCGTTATCTACTAAGACGTCATAATGAAGCTTTCCTTTCCGAGAGTGAACGGTTCCCAATTTCCACTTACAGTTGGGGTTGTTGTAGAATCTCACTTGAACACGGTCGCCAACTTCAAACTGTCGCACTTTCGAGGAAACAACTGACTGTTTTGCTGCAATTGAGTCTGCCGGTTTGCGTGTTACTAAGTCGATTCTTGTTCTCAGTTGTCTGTGGAGCATGAGCTCAGCTGGACTCTGCCCTGTTGTTGAGTTTGGAAGCTTACTGTATTGCATGAGAAGTCTACATAACTTCGTGTGTAAGTCCCCCTTATCCTGCATCATAGCTCGAAGACCATGCTTCACGGTTTGTACATATCCTTCGGCCTGACCATTTGTCGCCGTTTGACTTCAGAAATTCCTTGAAGTTAGCTGAACAAAATTGCGGACCGTTATCCGACACCAGTATTAGTGGTAGACCAAAACGCGCAAATATTTCTCTTAACATCTGTATAGTCTTCTCTGTAGTAATGGATTTTGAGGGTACCACTTCGATCCATTTAGTGTAGGCATCTACAACGATAAGAAAGTTATTTTCCATGAAGGGTCCGGCATAGTCGACGTGTACTCTTTGCCATGGCTGTTGAGGATAGTCCCACATGTGAACGGGTACTTTCCATGGGTTTGCTTTTACTCGTGCGCATTTTGAACAATTGCGAACTAATGTCTCAATGTCTTTATCGATGCCTCGCCACCAAACGTAACTCCTTGCGAGAGCCTTCATTTTTACGATCCCTGTATGAGCAACGTGAAGCTCATCCAATATTGTTTGGCGCAATGTATTGGGAATCGTTACCCGTACACCGTAAAAAACGCATCCATTTAAGAGAGAGAAGTTACTATGAGGCTCACCGCATGGCAATGAGTCACCGTTCCGTAGCCCTAAATAGTAAGCTCGACATTCTGCATCTCGTAAAGTTTCTCTTTTTATCTCTTCACTAGTTACAGGAAGCGTAAGTACTTGTTGCAATTGGAAAATAGAATCATTATCGAATGGCTCCGTTGTGGGAACAATCAGAGGAAATCTTGAAAGATAATCGGCATTACAGTGACTTTTCGTATGCCTGTACTGTATTTTATACTTGAATCCAGACATGAAATTTGCGTGATGTAGCAATCGTGTTGCAGATGCAGCGGGTAGATCCTTATTAGGGTGCAAGATGCTGACTAATGGCTTGTGATCTGTAATTAGAGTGAAATCTCGTCCATAGCAATATTGAAAAAACTTACGCAATCCCCAGACAATAGCTGTAGCTTCCTTATCGATCTGGGAGTAATTCATCTCGGTTTTTGAAAGCGTGCGAGATGCAAACGCAATAGGTCTCTCTGATCCGTCTGGTGTAATGTGAGAAATCACAGCACCCAATCCCGTAGGTGAAGCATCGGTTGCAAGTATTAGTGGCAGCTCATGTGTGTATGGCATTAATGTTATCGCGCTTATTATCTCTTTCTTCAGACGTTGAAATATGTCTTCACATTCTTTCGACCAATTATATCGAGTCTTTCTTTTTCAGTAAATTGTTGAGAGGCTTCAGTTTAGTCGCTAAGTTCGGAATGAACTTCTGATAATAGTTCACCAACCCTAGGAAAGTTCTCAGCTCTGAAATATTTGATGGAAGTTGACTTTTTGAAATTGCTTCCACTTTTTCAGGCATAGGGTGTATGCCATCTGCGTTTATTACATGTCCAAGGTACGAAATAGAATTTTGCAAAAATTGACACTTTTTTTTAAATTAGACTTACGAAGTCGGTTCAAAACTGCCCTTAAATTTTGTAATAGTTCATTATATGTACTGCCTTGCACCATAATATCATCGAAAAAGCAAGACACTCCGTGTAAATCATGCACTATGCTATCTATATAGCGTTGCCACGTATTTGGGGCGATTTTTACCCCAAACATCAATCGCTTTACTAGATAGTTGCCAACGTGTGTACTTATTGCTTGCATTTGCGCGCTGTTATCATCGACATTCATATGTAAGTACGCCTTATAAAGATCTAATATGCAAAAATATTTACCTCCACTCATCTTGGCAAAGATGTCTTCGACTCGCGGAATGGGGTAATTATCATCGCATATTACGCGATTAACAGTAGCCTTGTAGTCGGCACACAAACGTAGACTGCCATCCTTCTTTATTATAGGCACGATTGGCGTTCGCCAAGGTGTGTGATCCGATTTTTCGATAATACCGCAGCTTTCCAGACGATTCAGCTCTTCTTCGATTTTTATTTTTAATGAATAAGGTACTGGACGCGGTCTAAGAAATATTGGCGTATTTTCTTCACCTTCTAATTTAAAACAGCAGAATTTCACCAACCTTTTCTGTAAATATGTCACTGTAATCCCGCAATAGTTGTTCAATTTCTCCTTTGCAGTCAGCTTCTGTAATATCAGTCTGTAACTGATTTAATATTTTGGCATCTAATCCCAATTTTCGAATTAGATCGCGCCCCATAATAGATGCAACATTTCCTCGAATGATGTACAAATCACAGTTCACCGACAAGTTCCGGTAACGAATATCAACATTGCTCTCCCGTATATGTTTTGAGACGTGTAGTTGTTTTCTTGTAAGTTTGTTTTGCATAAACTTCTCGAAAAGTCTCCTGAGACATGGTGGAAACAGCAGCGCCCGTATCGAATTCCATTAGGCATTGTTTGTTTATTATCCATACATCCAAGGCTATTTTCTCGCTTCCAATAGAATCACTACACTGTTAATGCAATACTCCTCATCATCAAAACTATCACTGTCTCTATCAATAACGTTGTGTTCAATTGATTTATTATAACTCATGCACACAGTGTCCACATGTCCAGTTTTATGACACCTTGAACACTTCAGATTTTTCTTCATACACTTGTACGCTTTGTGATTTATATTTCCACATCTATAGCATTGCATTCTTGTATTTTTGCACTTGTGTTTTTTGCAAATGTCGATGGACTGTTTGACATTCGATTTTTGGTATGCGTATTAATCGCATTGATTTTTGGTTGTAATTCATTGCGCATCACTTTACTTTCTAACTTGGATGCTTCAATTGATAGTGCTAGCTTTACTGCTTCATCGAAATTTTTGCTAGCCTCCAACTGCAGTAGACGCTCGCGCATGTCTTGGTCTCTTATGCCACGTATGAATTGGGAACGTAGATGCGTTGCAATGGTTGACTTTTTACAGTGCTCGCACACAAACTCACAGCTCGCTGCAAGCTTTTTTAACTCTGCCTGGAAGGTAGCGATTGTTTGCCCCTCGTGTTGTACACAACTGCACTTGACTTGGGACAAAAATGATTTCGTAATAATTGGGTCAACTCCGTGTAAGTCTTACTTTTTGGTGGATCTGGTGCGGTCAAGCATGTGAGCGTTTGATGTATTTTAGGTCCCACGCAATTTAATAGTATTCGTACACACTTCTCATTATTCTCTGAGAGACCACTTTTCAGATTCCTGGGCTCGAGATAATTTTCCACTCGTTGCAAATAGTTCTCGAAGGTTTCATTGTTATCATCGTATGTCATCGTTAGACGACTTCTTGGTACCTTACCTGCAAAACTTTCCTGGTTATCACCGAAGAACATGGTTTCATCAGGACGGAGCCACGTCACATACGTCCAATACGTCTCTGCCACGAGTTCATGAAATTTTCCCCAGCAAATTGATCTCCAGGAGAGCTGACATAAATTGGTCCCCACGCAGTCCTGATTTGAGCCCTATGGACTTTTCTTATGGGGATATCTCAAATCAAAAGTGTACGTCAATAATCCGACTACTCTGGCGCAGTTGAGGGAAAATATCCGTTACGAAATGGGAGCCATCACGGAGTCTACATGCCGAGCCGTCATGGGAAATTTCGCTGTTCGTTTAAATGAGTGCCGTCGGCGTAATGGTTTACATTTAGATTACGTTATTTTTAAGAAGTAAATTCATAAGCTGTGTATTTTAATAATTAATAAAGATTTTATCGACAGAAGTCAACCTATCTTTTAAATTGATAAATCAAATATAAACTTTCTTTTGAGATACCTAATGACGGACCTACACATGGACAACTTGCATTGCGGCCCACATGCAACAACCATAAAAAGATTCCGGCCATTAAAGGGTAAATTCATTGCCCGATCCGTGGTTCAACGATGTGTACGCTGTGCACGAGCAAAATCAAGGTTGATGACGCAACTAATGGGCAACTTACCAGCAAATAGAATTCAGGAGTCGATTTCTGTGGCCCCATTTTGACTCACTTCAAAATAAGAGGAAAACGGTCGCAAAAATCATACATCGCAGTTTTCTGTTGCTTTGCGACCAAGGCCACACATCTTGAGTTAGTGACGGACCTATCAGCCTACGCCTTTATAGGAGCAATTAAGCGATTTATAGCAAGAAGAGGACATTGCAAGAGCTTATATTGCGATAACGCAACCAACTTCATCGGTGCTAAGAACCCGCTATCAGAATTGAATACCGTCTACTACTCCAACAAATCAAAGGAAATAATCATGGAAACTTGCACTGCAAAGGGTATCGATTTTCACCTCATACCGCCACGGGCCCCTCACTTTGGGGGCCTCTGGGAATCTGCAGTAAAGTCAGCTAAACATTTATTATATCGATCAGTTGGGTCTGCATCACTACATATGAAGAATTATAAACTGTAATAGTCGAAATAGAAGCCATTGCAAATTCAAGGCCTTTAACCCCAATGTGTTCGAATTCAAATAATCTGACTGGTCTAACACCTGGTCATTTCCTTGTTGGCGAGCCTCTTACCAATCGAGTTAATCCAGACAAGAAAAAGATGCACTTCCAAAACAGAAACTAAAATGCTCTCCAATTTCTACAATCACGACACTATTATTGACCTGCATGATTCTACCAGTAATCAAGAGCTCACCCGTCGAAATCGCACCATGCAATTCCCATCCGGGAATTCATTTTGAAAACTTCGGATCAGCAAATATAATTGCAAACGAATGGCACTTGGTGGTCTATTATGACTTGCGACCATATTGGACTGAATACGAACGGAACTATTATTTTGAAAAACATGTGTAAACTGCTGAACGACAAGGGACCATTCTCGAGAATTATTGGCCAATTTCAACACCTCTTTGAATAATCAACAGACATCAATGAGCTACTTCAATCTGGACCAGTTAGAAATAAGAGGGGCACTCTTGAAATTGTAGGAAATGTGGCTAGTGCATTGTTCGGAGTGTTAGATTCAGAATACGCTCAGAAGATGTCTCAGACTATTGAAAATATTAAGCAGAATGAAGATCATTTATTACAGCTTCTAAGAAACCAAACGTCTATCATAGATTCGACAGTAAATATCATAAGAAAAAATCAAGAGACGACCGACAACGATTTTCAAGAGCTAGAGGCTCACGTTGCTCAAGTAACGAATCGAATAAACAACACCAGTAAAGAGTTAGAGCAAGAATGCTGATCAACACCAATTTTCAAAGAGCTCAGTCCTCAATAGTAGATGTTGTTACCAATACTTATCATGGTAAGGTAAGTGCAGAACTACTATCTCCACAACAAATAAGGCAGGAAATAGTTACCATCATCTAGCTTCATCGCTACGACTACCTGTTTCACATGACAATATTGCCAACCTCTATAGCATCTTGACTATAGAAGGTCGTACGGTCGCACATCATGTCATCTTTCGACTGAAACTACCTTTATTGGCTACAGAAGATTTTGAATTGTTGAGAACCATTCCAATACCGGTACTAATCAATGAAACGTTTGTAGCAATTAATCCACAATTCTTGGTCATGAACTTACATCGACACCAATATTATCCACTAACCGAAGAAGACTTGCACTCTTGTGTTACCACAGCAGAAGGAAATCATATGTGTAAAACGAAAATATTATTACTTGCGAAATAGAATTCGTCAACCATAAACTCCAATCACCAAGTTGTCAAATTATGACCATTGAAAGCAGATCAAAATCAATGGATATATGCTGTCAAGGAGAAAACAACAATAAACATCGTCTGTGGAACAAATGTCACGCAAGCAACGTTAGTGGGCTCCGGAATTCTTACACTTCAAGGGCATTGTACAATTAAACAAGAGCTCATAACCATTCAAGGACATAACATATACCCAACTAATTCAAGAGTATCCTTTACTCCAAGTGGAAGCTTAATAGACTTCATTGATCCTGAAAAGATAACACCTCTAACTCAGAAGACGCTCAGCTTTCAATCTAATCTTGAGGAACTTGAAGCAATACAAAAGAACATCACCTTCAACAACAACTTCAAGAGCTGCCGTCCAGAAATCAACCCCATGACATATGTACATCAGCACCCCATTGGTTACATTGGTCTATTCTGTGTACTTGTAGTCTTATCATACTTAATTTGGAGAGATTGAACGAATCTTTGGGAGAGCGATAAGACCAAGCCGACGCCACTTCCCCGCAAAAATATACGCGAGAGCTTCACCGTAGATATCCACTTGGATGAGTAGTTGAACAAACCGTTCAACGCGGGGAGGATGTTCAGATCTTTTAATCATTATAGATTTATCATATATTATTATATAGATATAGTAATTAGAATTTCAATATAAGAAAATAAATATAACTACCTACATATATATGAAAAAAGATAAATTCATATTTCATACTTCCATTCTCACCGAATAGGAATCTCACGCAAATTATGCTGAGTATGCACATGTGCCCGTCGCCATCAGACGAAATACGATATGCACATTTGTGTCATATAGTGTTTGGAATTAACCTGTTTTTAAACCGGAGAAAACCGGTTCAATGAAAAAACCGACAGAACCGGAGATTGTAAACAAAAACCGGTTAATTTATCAGATTTAATATCATAAAACAATCTATTCCTATCTCAAGAACTTCAAACTTGACAAATGCCAAATTTTGTGAAGCATGCTGCAGTGTGAAATTTGTACGGTACCTGTAGCAGGAAAATTTTTACTACATCATATAAAATAAACAAAGCTTACCTGCGTTGTGATAACAATTACTCCTCAGAGGGAAATCAGTTTATTTTATTTGGCCCTGAAAGCTGTACGCTAAAAAAATTTGCTTGTCACAGCGGCGCTGAAAACTAACTACGAAATTACATATATGCGGGATGAACATTTTACGTGTTATGTAGCGCTTAATGTTAGCTATGAAACTGTACAAGAATATTCATAGTTATAACTTTACTCTGAAAGACGAACAAACAAACCGGTTTTAATGTCAGAGGCAGAATTTGGACCTTGGCTCCTATTACATTACAAGTAGTATTGCAAATAGAAAATTTGTGGTTTATTCTCGTTTGGATTGCCAGTAGATTCGGTTCGTTTTCAGTAAAAGTGAAATTGTGATTAATATTTAATATTTGTGCCTTCGGTTTTTCAGTCTAAATTGGTGAGTATATACATATGTATATTATTATATAGTGAGTATATATATTAAAATATTTCAATAACGATATATAAGAAATTGCGCCAGCAATATAAAAATTATAGTGTGAACTGAGAATACTGTGATTGTTCAATCATAGAATACCTAATGGCGTTTTCTGCAATTAACAATGATGCTAACCTAAGCATTGATCAAAAATTTCGAATAAATTGTTAATTTTGACTTTAAATCATAGCATTGAATATATTTATACTGATTTCTTCTGTTGGCTGTAGTGAATTTGGCAAAATTAAAAAATTTTTAGGAAATTTTATGGTGCATTGTTAGCACCATAGTTAATTTCGGAAAACGCTGTATGGCTATTTGGGTTCATTATACGATTTGAATAAGTGCATATCTGTCTCCTGATGTGTTTTGTGGCCAGTTCTGCTTTTGTTTTATTTTTGATACATTTATGTAATTTTATTGTATTTATTAATTTTTGTTTGGATAAGACTCTTACTTAGTTACAGAGATTTTTTCTTTCTCATTTGGTTACACAAAAATATATTTACAGATTTTGATGAACGTGATGACAAATCAAAAGTTATTTTTGGTTGTTAGCAACCAAGGAATTCTCAGTCGAATTAAACTTTGTTATGAAAATGAGTTAAAAATCGAAGACTTAGAAAATGCTTTGGTCAACAAATTTGGCAACCACTTTTTTTATTATAGTCACAATGGTATAGAGATCTTAAAGGAAGATCAAATAGATTTTATTATGCAATACATATCAAAACCAGACTTTGCATTAGTAATTTCCTTTGGAAGTAGTATGTAATGTGTCTCCCGCGATATTTCTGTGGATTTATATAAGTGACATTCTAGGCTCTTCTTCTAATCTTTGGTCAGAAAATCCATTAAAACAACCACCAGGAAATGCGCGAAAGAAAAATTGCTAAATCAATATAATAAGTATAGAGACGTTTTAGCAGAAACTAATATAATAAAAAAGAGACATAAGTCGAATTCTTCTGTGTCATCTACAGTTTCATCCGATCTGAGTACTATTTGTGATTTTGGTTTGAAAATGTGGCTTTGCATATAGGAAAAGTATTAATAAACATTAACTTCTTAAATACAGTTTGCAACTCAATTCTTTCCATGGAAGAATCAATTATTTTAGACGAATTGAAGACTGTGGTCCCAGCAGACAATCTCTTATCGAAGTGGAAACAAACTTTTAAATGTAGAAAAAGCATTCTAGAGAGCAAAATTTCAACTGCTAATTTTTTGCAAATGTTTCCAGTTTTGAATGAACCAGAGGGCTATAAACTTGTAAGGTCTAAAACACTAATTATATTCAAAATTTTCATTCAAAAATACTTCTCAGTTACAACCAGACGTTGGGTTAATATATGGGAAAATCCCGGACTTAAGAATAATATCGATATATTTTACGAAGGTTTACTTCATATGGAACGCAAACAACAGAAGAAAGCGGTTCAGGATATATTGAAACTTATTGATAAGGAATGTATTACAAAAATTCTGGTTTGGGCTTTCATATTTTTATAATGTTTCATCTCTATGTAGCTTATTATTTCGTAATTTTTTTTTTATTTTTTTTTTTTATTTTTAATTTTTTGATGAAAATAAGAAAGCACTAAGCCTACTTCTCTTGGCGCATATATTACCAAATCCTACAATTAGACGCACTAAATCAAGGGAAAGTTTAAAAAGACCCTACAAAATAGAGATACAATAGTCTTTTGTATGCCATTACTATGTAAGCATTACCTACTTATTTAAATTTAAATAAATATATTTATAATACCAAGTGCACTTCCAACAGAACATTGCTGAAGCTGACACTGAGGAAAGAAGTTATTTAAATTTCTGCTCTTCAAATAAAATATCTGTGCAGCTAAAGGTAATTGCAGTAGGAGCTCCTATATCACTAGCATTTGTGATCATAGCAAATATAAAATATTCCTTCACATCGCTCTCTGAAGCGATTGAAACTTGCATGTCAATATACCTGGCGCCCAATATTTCGTACCCTAAGGAAAGCTATCGGGTCTGGTATTTCTTGCAAAGGGAAATTTTTGAAATAACAACTCTATATGACCAGCCAGACCATGCTGTAATAACATTATCGTCTGCTATTAAGATTTTGTATGTTCGCATATTGTTATACTATACATAATATATTTCATAATAATTTCAAATTTTTTCTAGACATACACTACAAAAATCTACAGAAGTTGCAGCTGAAATATCCAAAGAAAAATAGGATCTGTTTAGCTACGAAGATTCTAGGAGAAAATCGCATTCTTCAAAACCTCCGATAAACTATGAATAAATGTTTTATTTGTGGTAATTTTTTTGATACTACATATTTATTTTAACGACATTTAAAACGCGATCATCCTGCCAATAGCAGATTCCCGTGTAGTAGGTGTAGTCGTATTTTTAGTTGTTTTTACCTATTTAAGACTCATATGTATGTTAAAGCACGTCAAAGAACAGAAAAACACAGGTACGAATATTTCCCGTTTAATGTGCAATGAATCTTCGATTAATAATAAAATAAAATTAACAAATGTTACTTATGAAACTAATAGCCCTCGCAACTACAAGCTAGAATTTACTAAGTTTATTTTGCCTTTTTTGAAAGTATTAATAGTTTTAAGAAGTTTTTACATTCGATGTTACTCGACAAAACACCAGATAATTCCTTTATAAATGACACATTTAAACATAATATATTACAATTAGAAATACCCGAAACAGAGTTTAAGTTTTTGAAATATTTGCAAAGTATTGGATTTTTTATTCCTTGTAATAAATATGAGGGAATTAATAATATAGTTGCTTTAAAGGAAGTTTCTGTTGCAATTAGCAACCGAAATTATATTATATATACAATATAATAATAAAAAATATATAAAAAACAAGTACAAACAATATAGTTTGTAAATATTCAAAAAATATAGAAGATATAAAAAAAAAAATAATATAATATATATATATATACGAAAAATAATATACTAGGTAACATACTTATATATACCTCCAGTGGACGGAAATCTGTGCCTCTTTTCCGTTTTTTACTCACAAGTAAAAAGATAAAGACAGCAGCCAGGTTACTGAACATTCCCAACATTCACATTAAAGATGTAAGGTGTTCCAGGTCTTACTATACTTTGCAATATAGCAGCATGCATAAATGCACCAGTCTTATTGAAATCTAATGCAAGATTTCAAAGAAAAGACGACCTTCCAAGGAACACCTTGGTGAAATGGAATGTATTTTTCCAATTAATAAATTGATAAAGTTCTGTCCACGCAAGGACTAGAACATGCTGTAAAAACCAGCAAACACAACTAAAACTAAAATTAAACAAAAACACAGTGTTTGTTAGAAATAAACACATTAAAAACAGTTTTGAAAAAAACTTTTAAGACACTTATCTTATCATCTGCAATATCCAGTGCAGGGTTTTTTGTTGCAGGACGTATGTATATGTCCTCACAAATGAATCACCAACGTTCCACAAATTTTATTTTAATTTATTCACATTTTTTCACAATAAATATAAGTAATTATTATGAAAAAACACAACACCATATAAATAAATTTGTCATTCAATGACAAATGTCAAACCACAACATTTAAATTGTGGCGCCCTCGTCATCTCAAAATCAACTCCCACAGCGCCGTGGTGAACTTGCGCAAAGTCGAGAACAATAGCCAGCAACTAAGCGAAGCCACAGAACAATGGGCGGCAGCTGGCCCCAACCATATAAAAAGGGGGCGATTTCAGAAGAAAAATCACTTGTTGCTCGGTATTTCACCAGTAAAGTCAGCTAGCTGGACCATTGCCACTAGCATTTTTTTCCCACTTGTGCTCAAATTTTTTGTAGGGTTATTCCCACATTCAAATCTTCACCACACACAGGTAATACAAATAGAAAATTTTTGGGATATTACCAGAAATTTTCTATTTAATTAAAAACACCACTGAAATATAGAATAAATTCAAGATTTTGGGATATTACCAAATTAAGAATAGACTTCTATGATTTCAGATCTTTTTTCTTCATAAAAAAGGGAAAATATTCTGGGATATTACCAGAGAATTTCTCATTTAAATTTTTTTATACTGAGATTGGAGAGTTAATTCGCAGTTTTGGGATATTACCAAGCTAAGAATAAAATTCTGCAATTTAAGTTATTTTTGTCTCATTTTTTTGTAACTAACTATTCAGCAAAGTTAATTTGGGAAATATCCAATTAACTAAGGTTAACGAAAAAGGTTGCACAAAACATTTCATTTCGGGATATATCCAAGTGAAGTGTGGCAGGAAACTCAAGTCAATCGGGAAATCATTAGTATTGGGCGATTTCCATACTAATTAGAAATCCCGGTCAATATCTAGGCAAAATCCTTTGGGATATTTCCAGGGATTTTTTTGCTGATTTGGTTTTGGATTCAGGAAAGGGACAATATCTTGGTATTGAACCTTTTGGGAGATTTTCAAGGGTTCAATCCAGAGACCAGAATTAGGTCAAAAACAGGTACAGGGATTAGCTACACCATTCAGGGTTGAGTATACTACAGGAAATAAATAAGTATAAAACTTACTAACGTTTTTGTTTCAGAAGAGATTAATTAATTCTATTTTATCAGAAAATTTCTAACAAAATTTGAATTGCTATAAACCTTTTTTTGTGCACATCACTAATTTGAGTTTTCTTCTCTTATTGCAGATAATTAGCAATAAGTAGAGTTTAAGTTTATTTTTTCTTTGAATTAATTTTTTGTTTGATTTTTGTTTGAAGTCAATTATTATTTTAATATTTATTTGTAGAATTATTGTTAGTTTGTAAGAGTACTCAATAAACGTATTAAAAGCAGGTTAATCTTTCAATCAGCAATTTACCTATTTTTTTACTTCCATTTTTTTATTTTTCATTTAATTTCTTTTATGTACAGCCATAGGAGCTGTAACAGTTTCTCACGTAATTATAATAACAGATTTTTGCAAACTTTTTTCTCTCCTTTTTAATGAAACTAAATTTCTCGAAAATATTCTAAACTACCTCGATTCATTACATTTGAAGGACAACGATTTTATCTATGGTTTTACCCAATCGGAATTATTTAATGAGAAATTGCAAATGATAGACAGTAGTGAGAGCGATATACTTTATTTACCTTTATTCATATATTTTGATGACTTCGAGGTTAACAATCCATTAGGGTCGCATGCAAACATTAACAAAATACGAGGAGTGCATATAAAAATTCCTTGTGTACCCCCACAGTTCCAATCTTTACTGTCCTCAATATATCTAGGTATGTTGTTTTATTCTGAGGATAGAAAAAGATTTGGAAATGCTCGCATTTTTCAACCATTTATTGAAGAATTTCAAAATTGTATTATGCAGGAATTCCAGTTAATATACGACAATATAAACTTGTAAAATTAATTTCTTGCTTAATTTTGGGGGACAATTTGGGGATAAATTCGATTCTAGGTTTTATGGAATCATTTACTGCTGCCGTTTCTGTAATATGCATAGGTCTGATTTGATGAAATGTTGCACTTTAAATAATTGCGCAGGGTTGCAAGCTATTGACTTAAACTCTTACAACAGGTCCTGTAGAAATACATTCAAAAATACTAGAATTAAAGAAGCTTCAGTATTTAATACATTGCCGTTGTTTCACGTAGATGAGAATTTTTCGGTTGATATAATGCATGATCTTCTGGAGGGTGTATGTCAGTACGATATGTATTTTTTACTTGATAAATTTATAAATGCCTATCAATACTTTACCCTTACAGAATTGAATTATCGATTATCCATTTTTAATTATGGACCAGCAAAAGTTAATAAGCCGCCTCCTTTCAGCAACAACTTTTTTCTTAAAAAGAAAATAAAAATGACATCATCTGAAATGAACTGCTTTGTGCAAAATTTCGCACTGCTTGTTGTAGATTTAATTCCACGGGATAATTTGGAACGGAATCTGTATATTTCCCTACGCAAAATAATGGATATATGCTTTGCAGAAAAGCTAAGCAAAACTATACATATTTTTTTTGCTCAAATTGGCACAGAACACAACGAACTTTATACGGAACTGTCAGGACATAATTTGACAATAAAGTTTCACTTACTTTTGCATTATTCGTTAATTATGAAAAAGATAGGCCCTCTTAAGCATATATCTTCAATGAGATTTGAAAGTTTCCATCAAAATTTCAAAAAAATTGCATACAATTCTAAATGTAAAAAGAATATATTAAAAACATTGACGGTAAAAAATTCTATACAAATCGCTAATAAAATTCTAAATTTTTCGGAATTATTTGGTTGTTCGTTCAAACACGGATGTAAAAAACAATTAGATAGTGAAACCGCACGAAAGTATTGTTTTAAATGTAAAAATATAGCATATTCAATAAGCTTTCCTTACTATGATGAATTCTTAATCAAGCGTTATATGGTTATTAAATATGAAGAAGATTTTGCGACCATTGATTATATTATTAAATATAATGATTGTTTCTTTATATCCCTTTCACTTTTGAAAACTGTTATTTTTAATTGGCATATTTTAGCTTACGAAGTTGAAAGGGCTTACGACAGTACCGATCAGAAAATTAAACTAGGACCGCATATCTTACATATGTATGTGTAGATGCGCGTAATAGGCAAATGGTGGATTTTGACATTCCATACGATATTGTTAATTGAACGCAGAAAAACCTTACTTTTCTGACGTAATAATATATATGGATATTCATGGTGTTTCCGATTTAAACTGTAATACTGAAGCAAATGATAGTACCTACTCATCCTGATAAATAAAAAATGTGTGTTTGCCTGGATAAGTACTGTCTTTTATTTCAGTAAATGTGAAACCCCTTGTATAATAATAACATTTTTGATACTATCTATTATGTTTTCAATGATTATTTAATAAAATTATAGTATTGGCAAAGATATGTATAGATACTGTTTTCTCAAAAGTCATATTATATTCATAGCAATTAAGTATTGATAAATAAAGTATATATATCTTGTTCCATATTATGGTGTTTTATGTAAGTATGTAATTATATAAAACTTTAGTTTGCTGTTGTGTGGGATGCAGTGTCGTCCCGAGAAATCCTTTTACAATGTTCTGTGCTTGCCTAAAATTTTAAGAAGCAACATAGTCGAAAATAAAATTAACGTAACATGTATGAGCATGTCCTTATGTACATAATTATTACATAAAATTTGTATTTTTGATCTGCGATTTAATTGCTTCATGAAGGTTTTAGCAAGTAAAGAACACTTTAAAAGGACTTCACTGGACGAGAGCATCCAGTCCAACTATAAACAAAAGTTTACTTCCAGCAGCCAAAATAATTTATCTACGTTGAGAATTTTACTTGATACAATATAACTAATATACTTTCCAAAGCAAAAGCTATTTCTTGCATTAGCAAAACCATGCCTGAAATTTTACTATGACAAGCAACAAATAGCAAGAGTTCTGCTGTGAAAGGGAAAATATGAAATAAGATTATGCCTACAGCAATCAATTTTTTCTTCTAGCAGCAAAATAATTTTCCTACGCAAAGGAAATTTTGCTTGTGATGAATTAACTAATATAATAATATAACCAAAAACATGCTTAAGTTTTGCAATGGAAACCAAAAAGTTCAGTCACTGGAACTATATTTTATGCTGCAGTTGTCCCAGTGCAACATAAGTGTGGTTGACGTAGGAAAAAATATTAACAAAATGTTTTACTCCTTCAACAAAAATAATTTATCTATGATTCCATTTGGTAGCATAAAAAATTTGCTGGCTATAGGAAAAAAGTTCTTCTGTCTAAAAATTTTCCCATCATATGAGAACAAATATTTTTCAGTGTGCACGCCTTGGGATAATGAACACATTACACTAGTGCTGTGCTGCTAAAACCAGCGGAAATAAAACAAAGAATGTGTCACTATGAATGCAAAGCAAGGTAAGATAGGTTTTAGACTGTAATAAAATTGTCTCCATAATCATTTCTGTGTTGTATAAGAGATGTAGCTACTCGCATAAATTATAACAGACGCTTTTATTTAATGGTACAAATCAAATTGTTCCATCATATAAAGTTCACAAACCAATAAAAAAATTTATTTATTTTATTATAAGTTTTGAAGCTAGAAATAACAACCGAAATACAAGTATAGAGACATCTCCTTACAACACAGAAACTATTTTGGAGACATATCGCACCTTGGCAAGAAAAGTGACACAACTCAAAAATCACAATTTTTCTGTTTTTTTTTTCACAATTCAACGTAAAAACTTATATACTTCATTCGAGGAAGCCGTTACAGATATAACTTGCGCGATTCCCACGAAATGGCATTATGTCACTTCTTTTTCCTGCAAAAAACTCTTGCATCGCTTTCAGGAAAAGCGACACTTCTCAGTACTTGTTGCTTCCCACGTGACGGTTGCGTAGTTTGTTAAGAAAAGTGGCACATTTTAAGTTGTGACTGGTTTTATAAAAATCAAGAAGAGTGTACCATTCAGACTTGTGACAGTTTTCTAGAAAAAGGTAAGCAATATAGGATGAATATTTTCTCATAGGCATGCTTCTTGCAATTAATATTTTCACAGCTTACGTATTGCAAAACTGTCCAGCAGAGCCAGTTTGTTTAATGATGAACCTGTCACCTCAGAAGGTTTTAGTTCTGTTTTCCCACAGCTTGTGTCAATTCCACTAATTGACAAATACGAATAGACTGCGTTCGCAAAGTACAGTTTAATGAAATCTGTCAATTCCTATAATTGACTTTCGAAAGAAAACTGCAATTACAAACGAGATTCCACGTATGCTGAAAGAAAATATTCTGGTGGAGTGTAGCGCTTAAATAAAAAAGGATAATTTGTCACTCTATTATTCAATTAATTATTTATTGCCACAAATAATACTAATGACTAAACAAATATTAATTTTATGAGGAAATTAATTACTTGCACAAATTCTATCACTATGAAAAATTTACTTCCCTCAACCTAGACGTACAAGCTTGGAAAACTTCACTTAGAATTCACTGATTCACTGTATGTTTTATGTATTTAGTAATTAAAGGAAATTCAAATGTACAGAGGAATTATATTTTTACTCGAATTTATCTCTTTCTTTTCAATAATAATAACTCAGAAAATTATGCTACTTCACAATTTCATATATAAATAAATTTTTCTTTCTGATTCTTAACTAATATATTTACTAGTGGCTGAAAGTAAATAATTATTAGAACTCAAGGTAGATCCAGTTTCTTAATTATTATGTTGTGCAAAAACTGACCTAATGGCATATGTTTCACACGATAAATAATTTTTAGAAATGTCGATTTACTTGAGTGAATTAGTTAAAATGGCTGAAAGGACAAGATTAAGAATAAAAACTTAAATTCATACATGTGTGTATAACCAACACCTGGCATGCAAACACAATGAAATTTAACCCAAATTGAAAATAATAACTAATATGCAAATTTACCTTTAATTTAATTTAGATTTGTTGCTATTAAATTTAACCAATAAATTCACTTGAACTTTTTGCTGTTGCTACTTTTCCTTGAACACAAAACTTTGACGATTCTATTGTTGAAAAAAATCACTAAGGTTGCTGAAATTTCTGTTTCCTTTTACTGATGACTATTTGAAACTATTTGCAAATTGTGGGAGGAATACTACTGCATGTGCTCGCACTTTGACAACTTTGAAAATAAGAAGACAGAATGAAGAATGAACCCCATTTTTATAGAGAATTTCGTTCCGATTTCATATCCATAAAAAATGAATTATGCAAATTTTAGGCTTAATTTGACTACAATATGTAAATTTGTTGTAGTCATTTGATGTCAAATTACAAATTGCATTTTTTGACATCTTTCCCATAGAAATCCCTTTTAATTTCACGTAATTATGATAAGTTTTCCGAATCTGTGCTATAACTTATCGATACGCCATCTTTTAGTTCGATTTACAAAATTCCTCTCATAATTCATTCTGTTCATCTTCATCCTTGTCCCTTTCACACCTTTGTGTCTCTTTCGCACTTATTGGTGCAAAGGGAAATTCGAAAATTCGCAAATATTCCGTACACCGTGAAAAATTACGCGACGCGAACGCGCCCATTCGATTCTGCGTCTCTTTTCACCCCGGGGTGATATGTCAAACATCTCGAGAGTATGGAGTTTGCCGTGTTTGTTTTTATGCGAAATGTCAGCCTCGCGCGAGTTTTGTTTTTTTGATAAAATTAAGTGTTAAATTCAGTGTTTGTGTATATCCCAGTTATTCATCGTGGGAATTACACAGTGTACTACAGGTAAGTGCATAAATTTATTTGTTTTATGTATTAATTATATATTTTTTGCCTTTCTTTCTCGACTGGCATAGATATCTGTCAAGGTGAATCTATTTGCAAATTTCACCTAAGATATCTATGCATTAATTGTAAAAGGTAGTTAAATTATGTGTACGTACCTAGTACGATCTTATTTGTGTGCTTTTATGTTGTAGAACATAAATTAATTGCATTTGCATGGTGCCTATATGGTGTTATGTATATACATACAACTTGTTATTGTTGTTTATTTCTTTATTTCATTTATTTCTATAGTATATTTATCCTTGAAGTTCATGTTTTAATCATTTTGTTTATTTCGGGTCGTCGTGGGACCTTTGCATCTGTTGACACGCCAGATGCTGGTAAGATTTTTGTTTTTAAATTAACCTGATTTTTTTTCTTTATAGGTTGGTCGAACAGTTCAGATAAAGATGATGTAGAGGTCGAAGAGAATATTGGGAAGTTGGAGCAAAGGAATACTGCCACTGTCAGTTCAGAAAATACTGCCAAAAAAAGGGGGGAAAACGTAAAGCAGATGTTGCATCGTGGATTAAGAATCAAGCAAAAACATTGCAAAATACGGGACAATCTTATACTTCTACTTCAAAAAATAAGAAAAAAGTTGGAGCAGCTAGGACATTGGGGCCCCCGTGTTTGGAAAAGTGTAGACTAAAATGCTCACAAAAAGTCACCGAAAGCGAAAGACAAACTCTTTTTGAAAGATTCTGGGGTTTAGGCGAGCATAGCAGACAAAGTGAGTTCATTGCTTCACACATTGAACAAATTAGCCCTAAATACAGATACCCAACAAGTGTAAGTCACAGACGCATAAATTCAGCATTTTATTTTCATATAAAAGGCGAAAAGATTCGTGTGTGCAAGACAATCTTTAAATCTACTCTTGCTATTAACGACAGACCTCTAAGAACTGTAATAGAGAAAAGAATGAGAAGTACAGTTGTATCACAAGAGCTGAGAGGAAAACACAACAAAACAAGCACCCACAAGTAAATGAAAACATAAAGAATGGAGTTCGAAAACACATTCAAAGTATTCCAAGAATGGAAAGCCATTATCTCAGGAAACAGACTAGCAGAGATTATATAGAAAGAGGAAAGACGATTACTGACCTCCATGAAGACTATAAATGAGTGTAAGTTTCAAAAGTTACCTTATGTGAATTACATTACGTACCGAAAAATATTCAATGAAGAATTTAATATTTCGTTCTTCGTATCTAAGAAGGACCAGTGTGAGATGTGCGTTGCTTTTCAAAACGCTGATGGTGAAGATAAAAATAGTTTAAAAGAAAATTATGAAAAGCATTTGTTTGAAAAGGAGCTCTCACGTAACGAAAAGGATAACGACAAAAAAGCAGCAAATGATAAATTAGTTGTTGCGTGCTTTGATCTACAGGCTGTTCTTCCTTGCCCAAGAGGAGAAACCTCTGCGTTTTACTATAAGAGTAAATTAAACGTATTAAATTTTACAATAACGGAGCTTGGCAAAACTGAATGTTTTGTATGGCACGAGGGTATTGCTAATCGAGGAGTAAATGAAATCGGAAGCTGTGTTTTAAAATTTATTGAAATGCAGGCATTGTCAGCAAAAGGTGATCTTGAATTAATTTTTTATTCGAATAATTGCTGTGGCCAAAACAAAAATAAATTTATTGTCTCCATATATCTATACGCCATTCAGAATTTTAACATAAAAAGTATTACTCATAAATACCTAATAAAAGGTCATACACAGAACGAGGGTGACGCAGCTCATTCAACCATTGAAAAGGCAATAAAAAAAGCATTTGAAATCATCACCTATATACGTTCCAGATCAATATATTACTATTATAAGAGGGGCAAAAAAGAAACAGCCTAAATATAGCGTTAACGAACTAAACACCGACTATTTCTGGGATCTTAAAGAATTGTCTACCCAAATTGGCACACTGCCCTTAAAAAACAACGAGAACCAACCGTTCAGAATTGGTGATGTAAAAATCGTGAGGTTTAGGAAAGAAGACCCGTGGAAGTGTTTCTATAAAACTTCTTTTGGAAGTAATACACCCTACCAAGAAGTGTCTCTAAAGTGAATCGGAAGAAGGTCAAAAGTCATCACACTAAACAAGGCGTATAATACCGAGAAGATACCAATTAGTGAAAAAAAGAAATGTGATTTGCTTACTTTACTTAGAGGAAATCAAATACCAAAATTCTACTCCTATTTTTACGAGAACTTGTGAAAAAATTTAGATATAGTAAGTAAATTTTCAATGAATTTAAATTAACGATAAAAATGATAAGAAGACAGGTAATTTCTTAAGGAAACCATGTATACGTATTATTTCTATATTTTATAAAATGTTGAACAACATAACTGGAAAATAAATGAATATTTGTGATTTAAAACATAACGTATTTTTTATCTTTATTGCATACAAACTAAACGGATAAGCGACACAAGTCCAAAAATAATACAAAAAAAATTTCGACAAAAGTGACATAAGTGTAAATTAATGATTAACAAATGAATCAGGGTTGATCTAAAAAGAAGATATCTAATCACCCTCAAACAACAAAACATAAGATGAAAGCCCAACTTGATTACTTATAACGCCTTCACACAATTTCAAAAACAATATTCTGCTATTTCTTGAATTCGCTATACTGAAAATTGTCGAATTTTGACATGTGTCACTTTTCTTGCCAAGGCAGTCAGTCTATAATAAAAGTCTTAATTTGCTAGGTCTTTGTGATTTCAGACAGATGGCCATGGCAATAGCAGTATGGAGAAAGTTTCAACAGCTGATAGTTTGACACAAGAAAAGAAAATTAATGACACCATTACAAAACAAACCGGGGTTATTACTTATTTTCATTTAGAGGTCAAAGCGAAAGTTAAAGTTGTGGAGCAGAGAATTTGAATTTAAATGTCAGAAGTAGATTCAGTTAGTCCGGTGATTCCCCAAAGAATAATTTGTTTTAGGTTTTTCAGCTGTAAAACTGAATTCCTTTCTTTTGTAAAGTGTTTACTCTTAACAAATTGATTTTTAAAAGGTGAGTACATTTTTGACGAGATTTAAAGTTTATTCTTAGTGCTCTAGTAGCTTATAGGTATTTTATATGTACATGGTACATATATTATTATTATTTTAGTATGCCGAGGATATCATCCATTGCAAAGCAACATTTTGAATATCTCAATGTTGCTTCTGCAAAATGTAAGCACTGCGAAAAGCAGTTTAAAACTGGTGGCGGAACATCGAATATGTTAGCACATATAAAAAGGCGCATTTAAGTCTATTATGTGATACTTCAACTTATGAGAATACTAATAGTCAAAGTCAATGAGTTCCTTCCGTTTCCGTCTCCACTTCAGGAGCACAAACATTAAAATATAAACAGAGCAAAATTAATTTTCCGGAAGTTTCTTCAAACAAGAAGTACGACGAAAATGACACCAGGAGAATTAGTTGTTATGGTCGTAGCATACTGCATGTAGCAGTATGCTACACTGAGACTAGATGCATACCCGGCCTACTGTCGATGAACGGAGAGCAACACGCGCGGAGACCGCGACTGAAAAAAAGAAGAAGATCGGAGGGGCTGGCAAGGCGCTTTTTTTTTTTTTTTTTGGAAAAGTACGAGGGACGATGACGAGCGGCTATTAAGTCTGCGATGATTAAAGTATAGAGAAATGTTCGGGAACGAGAATTTTTTTTTTGTGAAGTACATTAACTAAGTCCACAACCAAAAGTTTGTACAAAAAGAGAGGAAAAGTTAGGTTGAGTGAAATTAGCCCCAATTTGTTCGGAAGCCCTATCAAAGTAAGTTCAGCCAGTCAAAAGAAAAACGAAATTTTATGCAATCCGGAAGCCAGAGGAGCGCCAGCCTCCACAGTCTCTAGTCGATTACCCTATAAAGAACGATCAACATCAGGAAAAATTAACAAAAATAAATTAATAGGTACACCGAAAATCCAAACCATTCCACACGTGTAGCTCAGGATATAACCTTATTATTAAAAATGGGTGATAGTAATTTATAACGACCCGACTGCGGCATCTCAATACACATCATAAGTTTAAAGCTAGTCACACAAGAAAGGAAATTTATTTTGAAGGAAAATCACAGTCATCAATAAAAAGAGTACACGGTTTACTTGGCGAAGCGGCCAACCTTGTTAGTTCCATGTACTGTATGCTCAAGGAGACGTGACAGAAGATTCCCCTTCATGTATAGGCGCATTTGATAACATCAAGGCGACAGATATTTGCAGTAGTTAGAATTAAAACTAAGCCGTATATTTTTGCAAATTGTTAATTGGTAGCACTTAAGGTGGCAGATGAGAGCAGTGTAGATTCGATTTAGCTAAGGTATTTAAAACAAGAGAAATTGATCGCACGAGTAAATAGGCTTCACCTATCCTATCGGATTCAAAGAATCTCGTGGTTAGTACCTCGGTGTACGCTGCGACAGGAGCATATTGAACTGCTTCTTTTCGTATAACCTGACTTAAAATATCCAACAACAGTATGACGTTCAAGCGCCAAGAGGGTTATATCAAAGCCGTGGTCGTCGCAGAAAAGGAAGAGACACTCCGTATCTGAAACTTATCAATAATTTTGAATTTGAAGCTTTGCCAAGAGCCAACAAGGAACCTCATTACAGAGTAACCACCTCCAGGGAGCTCCTTCGAGGGATTGAATATGGTGTAAGTCAGATTTTTGATATTGCTATTGATATTACTGTTTATTTTTTTAAATATTTATAAAGAAGTATAAAAGTCTCTATAACACCACCCGTTGGTAAGGTGGTTAGATTTTGTTTGTTTGTGATGGTTCAATTAGTTTCCATACTACTTTTGTTCGAATATACATAATTATTGCTACGGTTTGGCCATTTTGCGGCGCCTTCGCCTTTTTGAAATTTGCTCGACTAGACCGTATTTATCTGTCAGTGGTTCAGATAACCAACACTTAAATTCTTAAATTTACTTTCATTATATGAATTGCTCTTGAATAAGCTTAAGGAACGTTTTTGCTCATCGCGATTCGAAGAATCGGATTTTAATATTAAGTTAAAGAAATTTTGTTACGAACTAAGTACTGTGCCAAAGGCAACAGGCAGCGATTTCTTAAAATGCAAACCTAAATAAAAATATTTCACGTTTCAACCAGTGTCAGGAACAGCCTGTAGAGTAGCAGTAGGATTATGCCCAGCTGTGGAAAACCACTATGTAAGAGCATAGGTGGCATAAGAACTAGATGTGGCATAAAGTACATACAAAAGAAAAGTATACAGATTTAAAATCGCTGGTCCATCCGGAATAGACCACAACATGTTTCAGAGGTGCTGAGAACAAATGTTCCTTTAACATCAGTTTTGTACAGATATGGTCGACTCCCTCAACGTGATAGATGCGGGAAAATATGAATCACTCGACGTATCTATCTTCATTTCTCTTTTCATGTTGCTGTACTGATCAAACTAAAGGAATGATTAACAATTCAACATATATTCAGTGCGGTGGGTGGGGCGTAAACGTACTCACAGCGATCCTCATTCAATAGATGCTGTCATCGGTCGCTGTGGTGACTGGAGACGAGCGTAATCTACGAAGAGAAGTAAACGAAAGGTATTGCAATGTTTTTATATACAAGACGTTGGCAAAGGACAGGGCCATAGACAAACTAATAAGAGTAGTGCCTCGCTCCAATATAAAATTAACAATGCCTCGACCTGGTATAGGGAAGGCCGAAATTTTTTCTTAGAAATTTACTAGAATATTTTTTGCTTGGCGACGCGTCTACGCTCATAGCAATTGCTGTCGCCCTCCAAATATGCGTATAAGTTCTAGGAAAGAATTTTCCATTACATTTCTAAGAAAAAATTGCGGCCTTCCTTCCATCAGCTCGAGCATTGCCGTCTTTATGTTCCAGGCCATGACACAAAACGATTTTGCTACTTGCAAAAGTATTAGAGTGGTACGATTTCGTACTTCTTTTAGCATTTGTTCTTATGGAAAAATGAATTACTTTCAACTTCAACCTTCTGCACAATGTAAATAAGCCTCCGTACTAAAAGTTTTATTCAGGAATTTTGTTATTTAATTCCTTGTGCATTTACCAGTATATAAATATAAGTACTTTCTTTAAGAAAATTCTTTATATTTTATTATTCAAACATAACACTACACATAAAAATGAGAAAATGCGTTCAATTCTGTTGCCTTCATACCACAAATCACACTGGAAAGCAATCAGAGCTTTGAGCTTGCCTATTGAGTTATATGAAAAAAATAAGTCTTTCAATGTTTAACACACAGTAACTTCTTAAATATAATAAAGACAAAAGGACAATGTTAACCATTTTTTTATATTATCCCATAATGCTTCTATCAATTTAAAAATATTTCCAACATTCCATATCAAATAATTCAGTTTTTTCATTTCAAACATGACTCAAAGTATTTTTTAATCAATGAATCGGCAGAGATACACATTCGCCTCATATTTTCACAAGCTGCGCTTGCTCACTGCGCTGTGAATCGAACGGACGGCAACGGTTTTTTGTGTTTAACTCTTCATAACTTTGAAATTATAAGTCAAAGGTAATTCAAATATTAGCCTATTTTATAGGCAAATTTGTTGCCTTTATGGTAGTATAATTTATACTTTAGGTTTTTATACATTTTAAAAAGAAAATCAGTTTCAAACAAAAGTAGATCTGATTTAAGAACTATTTGCTCCCGCTTTGAAGTGAGCTTTCATTTCTCTATGAGAAAACACACAGAGAAATGAAAGCTGGTATGAAGGCAACCGAATTCAACGCATTTTCTCATTTTTATGTGTAGTGTTTTGTTTGAGTAATAAAATATAAAGAATTTTCTTAAAGAAAGTACTTAGATTTATATACTGGTAAATGCACAAGGAATTAAATAACAAAATTCCTGAATAAAACTTTTAGTACGGAGTCTTATTTACATTGTGCAGGAGGTTGAAGTTGAAAGTAATGCATTTTTCCATAAGAACAAATGCTAAGAGAAGTACGAAATCGTACCACTCTAATACATTCAAAGAATTCGATGTCACGGCCTGGAACATAAAGACGGCAATGGCTCGAGGCATCATTGATTTTATATTAGAGCTCTCGGCCAATGCATGAAAATTCGAAGAAAGAAATTTCTAAGATAAAATTGTGGCCTTACCTTCATCGGGTCGTGGTAATTGCTGGCATTTCTGTCTTACAATTTGTGCACGAAAAGCGTTGCATATTTTTGTTCTACGTGTCTAGACTTTGTATGTTACAGTTTGTCAAAGACAGGGCGAATTGTAAATTTCTAGGAAAATTGTTAAGTTCGATAGGAGAATATTAGTTGGTACAAAACCGTCATGCAATACCATTACAAAAAATTACTCTCAGGGGCAAATGAATTTAATAAAGCTGTTGTGTCTTTTAAAACATCAAATCAAATCCTAATAACTAGCAAAATAAAAAGTATTTCCAAAAACGAGACAAGAAAGAAGTAACATTTACGTCCCTCCCACCGCACCGATGCTGAGCATCATTCCTTACTTTAATCAGTACAGCGACATGAAAAGAAAAATTATGAGAGTTACGTCTAGTGATTCATATTTTCCCGCATCTACCATGTTGAGGCACTCGACCAAATGTATACAAAACTGCTGTTGAAGCAACATTTCTTGTCGGTGCCTCAGAAACATGTTGTGGTCTAATCCGGAATGGACCAGCCATTTAAAATATGTATACTTTTCTACGGTATGCTATGCGACATCTAGTTCTTATGCCATCTATGGAAAGAGTCATTGTATAAGAACGGTTAAGGGTGAAACCCTTAGTTTAGAATTTGATTTGCTTTGAAATGTTTATGGATTATTGACGGTCTTCCCCGAGAAGATTCATGTGTAACAGTAGCCTGTGTTGCTGTGTAATTGGAGCTAGATTGAAAGTAGTAAATTAGGAAGGAATAGCTACAGTCCAGTTACGATTTTTTTTTATAGATCTTGTGTACATAATGTGGGTACATAGCCAAATAACTAGATAAGCGAATTTTATGGAAAATGTTAGATTTAGGGGTTACGTGCAATATCATGCTGCGTAGTAGGAAAAGATAGACTAATTCGAGCAATGAAATGTCAATAAAGTGCTTTAAAAACGTAATGGAGTGCTAAGATTTTTTGATTTTTCTCGTCTCGCTCTTCTGGAGCCCTCTCGTTAATGTGGTCGACTAGGTCCGCTACTGCTCTCTTTTCAGGTCAACTACTGGGACACTGAAAACAAATTGCTGCCCTCAGTGCCATATGGGCGGTTGGGGCAATGACAGTAAAGGCAGAACATCTGCGACTTCAAATAAGTAATGGTAAGTAGAGTAAAAGTCCCTTCAGGACTGGATGTGTATGACGGCCTTTGGATTGATTTTTTTGTATATGGCTTGTGGCACAGCGGCAGGTTTTCATGGAACCTCCCCACACTCTCCGTCAATAGCCGAGGCGAGCTAGCTTGCCGCCCTGCAGTCAACGCTGTCCACCGAGTGATCTGTCAGCTCATGCTGGCAGTCTGGACTTCACGTCCAAGCCAATCACTCTAAATACATCCATAACATAGTCTTGATGAGAAGTTAACTCTCTTCATAGCGACAGATTTCCAGCATTTTAATGTTGTAAATGATGTAGGTTTTCGAGGGTTTGTATGTGAATTGAATCCTCGTTATGTGCTACCTTCAAATAATAGGATTAGGTATGAGTTGATGCCCGCACTTTATGAAAAATCGAGGTCTGCTTTAAAAGAAATAATTGCAAAACTAAAGCACATTAGCCTAACAACGGATGTCTGGACAAGCTTAACGATGGAGGCTTTTTTAGAAATTACTTGCCATTTTTCATACGACTCAAAATTAAGATCTAGCATATTGAGTACCATTTTTCTACCAGATTCGCATACAGCTGAAAATCTTGCGTCACATGTATCAAGTGTGATCAATGAATGGGAATTAAATAATAAAATTACATCAGTGGTTACAGACAACGCGTCTGTAATGATAAAGATGTGTGACATATTAAAAGTTCGACACATGCCCTGTTTTGCACACACTTTCAACCTTTTGGTGGATGATTGTTTCAAAAACCATGAAGCATTGAAAAGTTTAGTGAATAAATGTAAGACGATAGTAGCCCACTTTCGTAAGTCAACCCTGGCAATGAACGTCCTGTTAAAAGAACAAACTCAAGCAAATCCGAATCGAGTTCCACTACGATTGAAACAAGATGTAGCTACGAGATGGAACAGCACATTTTACATGTTGCAACGTATTCTTGACTTTGATTGCTTGACTCTTGCTTTAAGTAAGCTGGCGAATGCACCTGCCCAATTGAATGCTATGGAGAAACTTCAAACTACAGATGTGGTAAACGTTTTGTCAATTTTTGAAGAAAGTACGAAAATGGTAAGTGGTGAAGACTATGCTATGGCCCAATATGATCAAAATTCTTCATACAGCTAAGGGAGCATTTTAAAGAAATAATTAGCAATTGCTAAACAGTAACCTCGCATGGTACTGTTCTGCAACTGTCGGTTATTTCGCTGAATTGCTAAACAGCTGGCTGCGATGAACGCTTAGTCGGGCAATCGACGATTACGATAAAAATTAACCTCGCATGTTTACTACTAAGCGACTCAGCTACTGCAAGTGCAACCGGTAGAACAAACGACAAGGTTGTTGTCGTTTGTTTACATCCGCGTTGTGAGCAAAGAAAGCTTACTTCCGAATATTGGGGCATAAAAGGCCAATGACTGGTCTGGCGAGTGTCGTTCAGTGTGTAGTCGCGTCGTATCTTTTTGATAGGTATCAAGTTCCGTTCGGCTTGGAACAAATACCTAAAGTTAAGTTAGGTCAGGTTTTTGGAATAAATAAAGAGTTATATGTGATCAAGAAATTCGAGCGTTGTTTTTATTTTTGAAGAAGTGGAGCTTAAATTAAGTGAACAATTTTTCGTTGATTGATATATTGCTTAGGGGCACGACAACTACTGTACTTGTTCCCTTGTAATTCCTGTCATTTGCGGTTTATTCGATAATTTGAAAAAATTTGAGAAAGACATTACAACAGTTTTAGGCAGAAAATTATGTACAAATGCCCGTAAATATATGTCTGAACGATTATTACCATATGAAAACAGAACTGTTGCTAAATTTGCAACATTTCTAGATCCTAGATTCAAGGCTTCAGGTTTTAGGCAGGAATCAAACGCGCAATCAGCAAAAAATGCATTACAATTAGAAATTGCAAGTATTATAAATGATTCTTACATCTCATAAAGACTTATCACAGGCACAGTATAAAAACCTGAACCACAATCTAAAAAGAAAACAATTTTCGATTTCTTACAGTCACGCAGGGAAGTTGCAATACATTAAGGCACTACATTGAAATTCCAATTATTATTATCGATCCTGACGTTGAGACCAGTTTCAACATTCTGGAATTTTGGCAAAGGCACTTAAAACTTAAACTTAAACCGATGGATGAAATTGCTGAAAAATATGTACATGTGTTCCCGCAACATCAGTTCCGTCTGAGAGAGTTTGTTCTGCAGCTGGATACATAGTAACCGACAGACGCACTCGTCTAAAAAATGATGCAATTGAAATGCTGATCTTTCTAAAACGAAATCAGTGGTTAATAACTTAAAATATATATTATATAGGGAGTATATAAATTACATAAGTGAGTAAGTACATAGGTTTTGAACACTGATTGGATTTCGATGTTATTTTTGCACGATAATTTGATGAATAATCGTTGACGAAGTACGAACCCTGATTATATATATATATATATAAAGATGTATGTGGATATCAGAATGTGATAACGACAACGCTTCGCATTTATCTCTAGTATCATCACCGTTAGAGTCCAGCAAGCTGTTCGATTAGAGATCACAAAATTTGCCTCTTTTAGTCAAGCGCCGTTTGTTAAGCCGTTCATAGCTGAGTAAAGTTGGTGGTTAATCCCACATTAAGTGAAGTTGATAGTTGAGTAGATACGTTTGAACTCTAAGATCAGTGAAGTCTCGGGAATGTATGAATTATAATCGAACTCTAAATTATAATCATTTTTATTTTAATTTTTCATTAAAAGCTCCGATAATGAGCATATTTAACAAAGTGGTATCCTTTTATTTTTGGCCATACCCCCTACACATGGTGTCAGAAGTGCAGCAATAATTAAGTGCTATGCATATCCAAAAATCAAACAAAAGAAAAAAAATCTATTGTGAGTGATCGAAACTAGTTATCATCACGCAGAAAAATGCTGGCAGTCAGTTTTGATAACACGTGCGGCTAATATATTGTGTTACGGTTCTAGAAATCTAATTAATTATGAATTTAATTTGACATAAAAAATTAAATTTTCTGTGCAGTGGTAGAATCTTATGGAAATATTATAATAATTAGTGAATATACGATTAAAAGATCTAAAGATAAACAAAAACGAGTTAGCTAACATGATAAGTGAATTTCAATAAATTCAAAAATTCTAGTAAAGGGAAACAAATTGATGTGATTATAAGCTTTCGGTACGAAATGGTGAACATTTTGGTGTTTAAATATTGAAATTGTTTAGTGGAATTTATATAAGGTAGTAAGCAAATAACGGAAAATCGACCATTGTGACTTGTTGTAAAGTTATGAAAAGTTAATTAACACAAAAAAAAAAAAAACCAATTCAATGTGATACAGTTCAAGTGCCGTAATTTTCTGAGCAAAATTGCAAGTAAAACAAAGGGAAGTATGTATTTGAGTTTTTATGATAATATCTTGAAATGCCGTTTACCATACGGTACCATGTTAGGCAGTGATTGATTACATGCTAAGAGAAATCATCTGAATAAATAGGAACAATTTTTGTAAGTGCTCGATTTTCAAAATAATTAATTGGAACTATAGAAATCTAAAGACTATATAACCGAAATCTGAAATGAAGTGAGAGAAGCATGCTATTATGAATCTTCCTTCTTTTCTGAAAAAAAAAAATGATCTAAATGAATTAGTAAGCAAGTAAGTTATGCGGAAGCAGAAATTAAGCGAACTGAAGGCGATTGCCCTCAATGTCAACTCCCTTGTATCTCACGGGAAACGAGTCTCCCTAAATCTTTTTCTGGAGGCACACCGTCCCCATTTCATGTTTCTTTCAGAGACAAATCTAAAAGCAAGACACAGAGTGTCTTTAGAAAAATATTCTCTGCTCAGAAATGACGCAGGTGAGGGTAAACGTGGCACCGCTATTCTCATTAAGAAAAATCTCCACTTCGAACCCACCCAGATTAACCTTTCCAACTTTGAGAGTACGTCTCTTAAGATGAACCTTGATGCCGGTGAAACTCTTCTACTTGTTTCACTCTATATTCCGTGCCATACTCCAGCCTCCCGAGTACGTAGTGATCTGATCGCGCTGAACGCCTTTTCCCAACAATTCACATATACGATTGTTGGAGGCGATTTCAATGCTAAACACAGCTTATGGAACGATCCCACGACCAACTTAGCTGGAACGATCATAGCTAAATGGTTGGAAGATAATCTCCACAACCACAATTTTATTACTGTCTCCCAGGACACACCAACCTTCCCCAGAAGTGGATCTTTTCTAGACTTTTTCCTCGTTTCTGACAATCTCATAAACATTCTCCCCCAAATTACATATTTTTCCTGCCAGGCCCATATCTCTGATTCTGACCATTTGGCAGTAGCATTGAAAATAGCTCTACAGAGAGAATTCTCTGCGAGCACACTAATTGCTCCAGCAATTTCGTCCCTGACCAATGTCGACTGGTCACAGTTTCAGGATAGACTGAATAGCCTACTCCCCAATTTCTTGCCAGATCAGCATAGAAATCTGTGTAATACAGAAATAGACTTCTATGTTGAATTGCTGACAACTGCTCTTCAAAATAACATATCGTTTTTCTCCACTACGCACCAACCTAATAACTACCGGTATAAAAACCTTCCGCCCAGAATCCAAGAGCTGTACAAGTATAGGCAAAAGTTAAAGAAAACTTTGAACAGAATTTACCGGCGAAATCTGAATACACAGAACCCGGGATATTCATCCTTACTCTCCCAAATTAGGTGTCTGTCGACAATCATTGACGAGCAAACCCGTAACTTCGTCGATGAACAATTTCGCGAGAGGTTGAAAGCTATTAAGCCGGGTCCGCGAGCTTTTAGCGAAATCAACAAAATATGTAGCAGGAAAGCCCAAGTCCCTGAAAAACTACTTGATGGCAACAACTGCTTAAATTCTCCTGAAGAGAAAAGCAGAGCCTTCGCCAACTATTTTGAATCAACCTTCAAAAGCTCGCCTCCAACTCATCTCCCTAACTTTCATAGACAAGTCCTAACAGAAGTGGAAAATTTTGAGACACAAAATACATCACCAATTGCAGAATTCAGCCTTCAAAACCCAGCTGGAAATCCAAATGACCAGCGAATATACACAAGCCCGCTTCATCTAGCCGCCCTTATTCGGTCACTCAACAATAAAAAGTCGAGTGGCCCAGATGCTATACCGAACTTCATTATCCGGAAGTTAACACCGTTGGCAATCGAAATGCTAACAATAATCTTCAACAATTGTATAAACAATTGTTATTTCCCCATCAGCTGGAAAGTGTCAAAGATAATACCAATTCCGAAGAAGGCATCTTCTAAAAGCATCTCGGAATTCAGACCGATTTCACTAGTCTCTAACTTGGGAAAACTTCTGGAGAAATTAGTGAAACAACACATCGATGACACTTGCGTGGAGAAGCAGATGGAGCAGCATCAGCAATTTGGATTCAAGGCTTTGCACTCTACTCTGCACCCACTATTAAAATTTCACACTGATATGACCCAAGCTCTTAATAAAAAGACTCATACTGTGGCCTGTTTTCTTGATGTGGAGAAGGCCTTCGACTCCATCTGGAGAGAAGGTCTTATCTCCAAACTGATTGGATTTCAGTTCCCACCCTACATCATTCGGATGATAAATAGCTTCATATCTCAGAGAAAATCCTTTGTGGAAATAAAGAATTGCATATCTGCGCATAAGAACATAAAAGCGGGTGTCCCGCAAGGCTCATTACTCGGGCCATTCCTCTTCAATCTGTTCACGTTTGACCAACCACAGACTAATGGAGGAGTGACGACCCTTCTCTATGCGGATGACTCATTAACGTATGCGCACTCTAAGTCCCCCAAATTGGCGACAAGGAAAGTGGGTGATCATATAGCCAAGCTTTACGAGTACTATCGTAAATGGGGCATAAAGATCAACGTGTCGCTAAATCGAGTTTACTCTGCATTAGAACTGCACGTTCACGCAGAGGCGTATGTCAAAACGCAAGAAACATCGAGATCACTATCAATAATGAAGTGATAAAACCCACTAAGAGCGTCAAATACCTAGGTATAAATTTCGATGAACGTTTCAAGTTCAACCCTCACGCAAAAGCAGTTGCTAGGAAAGCAAACTTTGCACTCAGCATGGTCAGTCCTATAATGAGATATAGGAATGGACTCACTCTGAGCACGAAACTGCTGATGTACAAGCAGTTCATTAGGCCCACCTTAACGTACTCGTTTCCCATATGGCACACTATTTCGTCAACGTATATGGATATCCTTGCGAGATTCGAGAGGAAAACGCTCCGAATCTCCACTGGACTCTACCGAAGGCCCTGTGGAAAGCATTATCGCAATCAGGTCCTGTACGAGAAAGCTGGTATTCCTCCGATACAGGACTATCTGGTTGAGGTAATGAAGAAGCAGGTAGCCAAAATCCCCAATCATCCAAACCCAATTGTACAGGAACTAACAAATTTTCCCCACTTACCCACTAACAAATATTTATCGCCTTTTTGTATATTAAACTGTCATAGAAAATACTACCGCGAAGGAATTTTTACTTTTTTCAGGGAAAAAGGAGACAGCTACAGAGGCTAGGTGAGGATGACGGAAGGAGGATTGCAGCCTGCAGGACAGGATATATGCGACCTGCTTCAGACAAGACCCGAAATAGGGAGACTAAAAACAGCACCAGGAAGTGAAGACAGTAGCACCCTGATGTAATAACTAAGTTATGTAGCTAGTACTTAAGTTAGTTAAGTATTAGAATTACGAAATATTGTTAGTTAATTATAACTAGGTAGCGCTAGCCGTAGTTTAGAAGTAAGTCATATGTTAGTTAGTAATTCATGTATTTAGAAAATAAGAAAACTCAGCTAGATAAATTGAACTCAGGGCCAAAGAAAAGCCCGTAGGAATTATAATCAGGGAATAGGTTTAGATAAGAAAAATATTGTTAGGTTAAGTGTAAAAATTTATTCAGCGCAAATAAAAAAGCTTAACGATGGAGGCTTTTTTAGAAATTACTTGCCATTTTTCATACGACTCAAAATTAAGATCTAGCATATTGAGTACCATTTTTCTACCAGATTCGCATACAGCTGAAAATCTTGCGTCACATGTATCAAGTGTGATCAATGAATGGGAATTAAATAATAAAATTAAATCAGTGGTTACAGACAACGCGTCTGTAATGATAAAGATGTGTGACATATTAAGTGAGGGTAAACGTGGCACCGCTATTCTCATTAAGAAAAATCTCCACTTCGAACCCACCCAGATTAACCTTTCCAACTTTGAGAGTACGTCTCTTAAGATGAACCTTGATGCCGGTGAAACTCTTCTACTTGTTTCACTCTATATTCCGTGCCATACTCCAGCCTCCCGAGTACGTAGTGATCTGATCGCGCTGAACGCCTTTTCCCAACAATTCACATATACGATTGTTGGAGGCGATTTCAATGCTAAACACAGCTTATGGAACGATCCCACGACCAACTTAGCTGGAACGATCATAGCTAAATGGTTGGAAGATAATCTCCACAACCACAATTTTATTACTGTCTCCCAGGACACACCAACCTTCCCCAGAAGTGGATCTTTTCTAGACTTTTTCCTCGTTTCTGACAATCTCATAAACATTCTCCCCCAAATTACATATTTTTCCTGCCAGGCCCATATCTCTGATTCTGACCATTTGGCAGTAGCATTGAAAATAGCTCTACAGAGAGAATTCTCTGCGAGCACACTAATTGCTCCAGCAATTTCGTCCCTGACCAATGTCGACTGGTCACAGTTTCAGGATAGACTGAATAGCCTACTCCCCAATTTCTTGCCAGATCAGCATAGAAATCTGTGTAATACAGAAATAGACTTCTATGTTGAATTGCTGACAACTGCTCTTCAAAATAACATATCGTTTTTCTCCACTACGCACCAACCTAATAACTACCGGTATAAAAACCTTCCGCCCAGAATCCAAGAGCTGTACAAGTATAGGCAAAAGTTAAAGAAAACTTTGAACAGAATTTACCGGCGAAATCTGAATACACAGAACCCGGGATATTCATCCTTACTCTCCCAAATTAGGTGTCTGTCGACAATCATTGACGAGCAAACCCGTAACTTCGTCGATGAACAATTTCGCGAGAGGTTGAAAGCTATTAAGCCGGGTCCGCGAGCTTTTAGCGAAATCAACAAAATATGTAGCAGGAAAGCCCAAGTCCCTGAAAAACTACTTGATGGCAACAACTGCTTAAATTCTCCTGAAGAGAAAAGCAGAGCCTTCGCCAACTATTTTGAATCAACCTTCAAAAGCTCGCCTCCAACTCATCTCCCTAACTTTCATAGACAAGTCCTAACAGAAGTGGAAAATTTTGAGACACAAAATACATCACCAATTGCAGAATTCAGCCTTCAAAACCCAGCTGGAAATCCAAATGACCAGCGAATATACACAAGCCCGCTTCATCTAGCCGCCCTTATTCGGTCACTCAACAATAAAAAGTCGAGTGGCCCAGATGCTATACCGAACTTCATTATCCGGAAGTTAACACCGTTGGCAATCGAAATGCTAACAATAATCTTCAACAATTGTATAAACAATTGTTATTTCCCCATCAGCTGGAAAGTGTCAAAGATAATACCAATTCCGAAGAAGGCATCTTCTAAAAGCATCTCGGAATTCAGACCGATTTCACTAGTCTCTAACTTGGGAAAACTTCTGGAGAAATTAGTGAAACAACACATCGATGACACTTGCGTGGAGAAGCAGATGGAGCAGCATCAGCAATTTAGATTCAAGGCTTTGCACTCTACTCTGCACCCACTATTAAAATTTCACACTGATATGACCCAAGCTCTTAATAAAAAGACTCATACTGTGGCCTGTTTTCTTGATGTGGAGAAGGCCTTCGACTCCATCTGGAGAGAAGGTCTTATCTCCAAACTGATTGGATTTCAGTTCCCACCCTACATCATTCGGATGATAAATAGCTTCATATCTCAGAGAAAATCCTTTGTGGAAATAAAGAATTGCATATCTGCGCATAAGAACATAAAAGCGGGTGTCCCGCAAGGCTCATTACTCGGGCCATTCCTCTTCAATCTGTTCACGTTTGACCAACCACAGACTAATGGAGGAGTGACGACCCTTCTCTATGCGGATGACTCATTAACGTATGCGCACTCTAAGTCCCCCAAATTGGCGACAAGGAAAGTGGGTGATCATATAGCCAAGCTTTACGAGTACTATCGTAAATGGGGCATAAAGATCAACGTGTCGCTAAATCGAGTTTACTCTGCATTAGAACTGCACGTTCACGCAGAGGCGTATGTCAAAACGCAAGAAACATCGAGATCACTATCAATAATGAAGTGATAAAACCCACTAAGAGCGTCAAATACCTAGGTATAAATTTCGATGAACGTTTCAAGTTCAACCCTCACGCAAAAGCAGTTGCTAGGAAAGCAAACTTTGCACTCAGCATGGTCAGTCCTATAATGAGATATAGGAATGGACTCACTCTGAGCACGAAACTGCTGATGTACAAGCAGTTCATTAGGCCCACCTTAACGTACTCGTTTCCCATATGGCACACTATTTCGTCAACGTATATGGATATCCTTGCGAGATTCGAGAGGAAAACGCTCCGAATCTCCACTGGACTCTACCGAAGGCCCTGTGGAAAGCATTATCGCAATCAGGTCCTGTACGAGAAAGCTGGTATTCCTCCGATACAGGACTATCTGGTTGAGGTAATGAAGAAGCAGGTAGCCAAAATCCCCAATCATCCAAACCCAATTGTACAGGAACTAACAAATTTTCCCCACTTACCCACTAACAAATATTTATCGCCTTTTTGTATATTAAACTGTCATAGAAAATACTACCGCGAAGGAATTTTTACTTTTTTCAGGGAAAAAGGAGACAGCTACAGAGGCTAGGTGAGGATGACGGAAGGAGGATTGCAGCCTGCAGGACAGGATATATGCGACCTGCTTCAGACAAGACCCGAAATAGGGAGACTAAAAACAGCACCAGGAAGTGAAGACAGTAGCACCCTGATGTAATAACTAAGTTATGTAGCTAGTACTTAAGTTAGTTAAGTATTAGAATTACGAAATATTGTTAGTTAATTATAACTAGGTAGCGCTAGCCGTAGTTTAGAAGTAAGTCATATGTTAGTTAGTAATTCATGTATTTAGAAAATAAGAAAACTCAGCTAGATAAATTGAACTCAGGGCCAAAGAAAAGCCCGTAGGAATTATAATCAGGGAATAGGTTTAGATAAGAAAAATATTGTTAGGTTAAGTGTAAAAATTTATTCAGCGCAAATAAAAAACTTGAACTTGAACCCTGTATCTTAAAAACTACAGGGTGTACGGCCACAGTTAAGAGCTCATTGTATGTGTTTAAGCATTAAACATTAAAAAACAATCAGCAAATTCAGAAGTCAATAACTTTATTGAAGGAAAAAAAATGCAGCACAAATTCAATTTAATTAGGTAAATTTCATGCACTTTTGCTGCATCAGCAACACCTGCAGACAAATAACAATTTCGTGAGATCGAATTTCACGCATGAAATTTGTTGTCAATTAAATTTGTTAAATTGAATTTGTTGATTCTGCATATTTGTCATATTAAAATTTGTATATAAATATCGAGCTTTGTAAATAGAATTTGAGAATAAAGTTTTTATTAAATGAAAGCGTTGTTCTGTTGTTCTGGGTTTAATTAGGAAGCCTTCTTAAACCAACCAAATCGGAACTGTGTAGGAATCCTTCACGGCTCAAACAAAATTGGTGACCCCGACGTAATATTAATCGCTACTTGTGTAACATAAGTAGTGCTATATCACGCACCACAAGCAGTCCAGACTCTCTTTTGGCATCCATTAGAGAGCTCAATAGTCAAATCTCGCTTTCTTAAGAAGTTGGATCTTCCTTCGTGCCAACTTACAGCCGAAGGATAAATCAAGGAATACTTCTGGAGCTTACCTTGTGTCAACAGGCGACACAATAGCCAACAGCACCCGGATTTCATTTCCAGCTCCAGCATGTTGAAGCAATTACTACATAAGTAGTATACTGTGTCACGCAGTAGCACCTTCTTGCAGTCGACATTCCCTTTGGCATTCCAGAGTTCAGCAGTCGCCCTTTTAAGAAGCTAGATCTTCCGTTGTGGCTACTTACAGCAAAAGAGTACATCAAGAAATAGCTCAGGAGATCACTTTGTGTCAACAGGCGACACAATAGCCAGCAGTATCCGGGCTCCGCTTGCATCCATAAGCAACCACAATCAGCTCACCATTCTACGATTCATACGATAAGTTTGTTTTGTGTGCCAAATGACAGATATTGCAGCACTCGCGTCAGCTCAATCAGAGCTTGGCCGTGCCATCAACCAACTCTTCGATAACTTTAAAAAGGAGAGGATTGAGCGGAGAACCAAGGAAGGCACTTTGAAGTACCAGACATCCCTGAATGAATTCATCATTCAATTCAATAAAAGACATCAAGAGCTAGAATGCATCCAGCAAGTACATCCAGATCATGCGTACTTCACACAAGCATACCATACACAAGTCCAAGAAATCTGCAAGGACTTCCTAGGTAAAATAGACCAGAGACTGAGGGAGTGTCCCGCGGATGCACCACAGTCAAGTGCTCCAGCGACCACACCCACTGACGCTAATCAAGATGACTCAGCCAAGACTCTAAGGATGCACGCCGCAACAATAAAGGCGTTGGACAGATTGATAAACTCAATTAGAGAAGAGTTTAATGCACCTCGTTCAAGGGCTTACTATAATCAAAAGCTTAAGTCGATCAATGACTACTGGGCTCAAATAACTTGCCTCCATCAAGAAGTAATAGCAGAATTGCTCGACTCTACGAAGGCACAAGAAGAATATAGAAGCATTGAAGATAAGTATCAAAACCTGGCGATTGAACTACAGGAAAGACTACATGAACAATCCATAACGTGTAGTAATAGCATGAATGTAAAGCTTCCTAAGATAGCTCTTCCCAACTTCGATGGGACGAATACACAATGGAAACCATTTATGGATCTTTTCACTCAGCTAATACATCATCAGTCTATAAGCGCAGCAGAAAAATTGTACTACCTGAAAGCTCATCTTACCGGTGAACCAAGCCGGTTGATAAGACATCTACATGCCACGGAACAAAACTACACCGTGGCTTGGAAGATACTGATAGACAGGTACAATAACTCAAGAAGTATAATAACTGCACTTCTAAATGAACTGCTGTCACAAAGTACGTTGACAGTTGAATCTGGAACTGGAATAAAGTGGATGCATGATGTCAGTAAAGAATGCCTTCTATCACTGCAGAACATGGGGGTTAAGATCAAAGAATGGAATGCCATATTGATCCATATATTACTTCAGAAGCTAGACAAAGAATCCCGGAAATTATACGAACAATCTCTCCAGCGTCCTCGTGAAATCCAAAACGTAGATGACTTCTTCAAGTTCTTAGAATCCAGATTTCAGATGCTGGAGGCAATGCACACGAAAGACGAGCGCAAAAGGCCTGTTACATTTGTGACATCAACGCCAAGAACTCAGTGTCCCGTCTGTAAAGCAGAGCATAAAATTTACAGTTGCAACAAGTTCCTGAATTCATCACGTGACAATAAGTTCCAGCTGGTGAAGCAATTCAAGCTATGCCCTAACTGCCTGAAACCTGGACATCAGATTCAAGGATGTACTTCAGGAAATTGCACATATTGCAGGGGCCGACACAACAGTCTGCTTCACAATTCATGCCGCGACAAGCAAGACCGCCAAGCCCAATCATACAATACGACAGAATAACACGACACTGCAGTCAATTACTCCTTCAAAATTAATACAGCAAACTTCGAACAAAGCTACCACCAGTCTTAAGGCATCAGCCAAATCACAAGTCTTACTGGCAACAGCTGTAGTGGACATCGTCAATGCAACAGGAGGTCTGGTTCCATGTCGAATACTGCTTGATTCAGCGTCTCAATTACATTTCATCCGGGACAGTTTTGTCCAGCTGCTGGGTTTAAAGAGACAGAAAACTAGCATTCCGATTATTGGCATCGGTGGACACGAAACCATTGCCAAACACGAGACTAAATTAGCCTTACACTCTAGAGCAAATGATTTTACTACAACACTTACAGCTGTTGTACTGCCGAAGATCAGCACCTATCAGCCAGCAACATATGTGTGTACCTCAAGATGGGAAATTCCAGCCAACTTCCAGTTGGCAGATCCCGATTTCTATCAGCCTCAAGCAATCGACATGCTGATAGGAGCTGACTTGTATTATGATCTCTTACAAGGTGGCCAGATTAGAGTATCCAACAATCTACCTCTCCTACAAAACACCCGCTTGGGCTGGATTGTAGCAGGGAGAACACCAAATACGTCGTCCATCAGTCGCTTCCAATGCAGCATTGTAACTCAGCCTTCAGTGGAATCTCTGGAGAAACAATTAGTCAAATTTTGGGAATTAGACCAACATGATGCACCATCAAACCGAATGACAAAGGAAGAATACCAATGCGAGCAGCACTTTCAAGAGACATTTCAATGTTCTCCATCAGGTCAACTCATTGTCCAGCTACCATTTCGCGAGCCACCACATAAGTTGGGATCCTCAATTGAGATGGCAACAAAACGATTCTATTGTCTAGAACGCAAATTAGACAAAAATCAAGAGCTAAAACGACAATATCAGGCCTTCATGCGAGAATACGAGCACCTGGGGCACTTGCAAGCAATACACAAGGAACTCATCCCATCCGAGAATTATTACTTACCACATCACTGCGTTGTTAAGCCTGAGAGTTCGAGCACGAAACTGCGTGCAGAGTTCGATGCGTCAGCCAAGACTACAACTGGCAAATCTCTCAACGACATCCTCAAGATTGGACCAACTGTACAATCAGACTTGTTTTCAATTCTAATAAGATTTAGAATGCACAAATATGTGATGACCGCAGATATATGCAAGATGTATCGGCAAATTCAAGTGGATCCCGAGCAAAGAAAATATCAACTTATTCTCTGGCGCGAACATAAAGACAGGCCTATTCAGACATACCAGCTCAAAACAGTGACATATGGCACGGCTTCAGCACCATTTCTCACTACAAGGTGTCTTAATCAATTAGCACTTTTGGAAGTCGACACCTTTCCTCGAGCAGCTAAGGTCATACGAACTGATACTTATGTTGATGACATCCTAACTGGAACAGACTCCATTGATGATACCATCAAACTAAGAGAGGAGTTAGTGGCACTTCTAAAAAGTGGAAATTTCGAACTAAGGATATATTGCGTACCATTCCTGAAGAATTAAGAGAAAAACTACTACTGCTCCAAGGAGACGAAGTCGTGAAAACCCTAGGAATGATTTGGCAACCAAAAGATGATGTCTTTCAATTTAAAACAACACACCATGAGTCAGATAAGACTACCAAGCGAACAGTTCTGTCAGACATCACTCGTATTTTTGACCCACTTGGACTAATTGGACCTGTGACAGTTCTTGGAAAACTATTTGTACAGAATCTATGGAAATCAAACATTTCGTGGGATGAAGAGCTTCCAATACAGTTAAAAAAAAGGTGGCAACTCTTTCAATGCCAATTGAAAGAGCTCAGTTGTCTCAAAATCTCAAGACACGTATCAGTCAGCGATCCAGTGAAGCTTCAATTGCACGCCTTTTCTGGTAGCAGTGAATCGGCATATGGTGCATGCTGTTATATCAGGACGGTAGATGACTTCGGCCAAATACGAGTTCAATTGTTGTGTTCAAAGTCAAGATTAGCACCCCTAAAGTCGACAACGCTAGCAAGACTAGAACTGTGCGCTGCTGTCCTCTTAGCAGAATTGGTGGAGCGGATACGTCAATGTCTACCGAAGACTTTATCAAAGGTTTACTACTACACGGATTCAAGAATCGTTCTTTCAGGGATTGCTGCACCGTCCTACACTTGGAGCACCTTTGTCGCAAATAGGGTGGAAAAAATCCAACAATTAACGACTGAACATCAGTGGCATCATGTAGAAGGTACCCAAAATCCTGCTGACATCATCTCGCGGGGCATGCTTCCAGCTAGACTACACCAATCTAAACTATGGTTCAACAGGCCTTCTAACGATAACAGAACTGGACATGGCGCAAGATGGCCTAGCCAGAAATGTACAACGCACAACGTTTAGCAAAGAGTTTCAAAATCTCAAAGATAACAAATCGCTCGACACCAACAGTTCAATCCAATCATTGAACCCATTTCTGTATGAAGCAAATAGCGTCAACAGAGTTGGTGGCCGATTAAAACATTCCCAACTGAACGCAGAGGCAAAACATCATACTTCCAAGGAATCATATACTCAGCGAGTTGTTGCTTAATCATCTTCACAGAAAGCACATGCATGCAGCTCCACAGACCTTAACAGCAATCGCAAGACAAAGATTCTGGATCATAGACATCAGGACACTAGCACGACAGATAGTGCATAGCTGCATTCGTTGTTTTAAATGCAAACCACAGAGCATCACTCAAATCATGGCCGATCTACCAGCCCGAAGAGTATCTCCTGCACAACCATTTCACACCACAGGAGTTGATTTTTGTGGACCGATTGTCATTCACCACAAGCTAAGACGAGCCATCTCAGACAAAGCATATATCGCAGTCTATGTTTGCTTCGCAACAAAGGCGGTTCATCTATAAATCGTCAGCAATTTAAGCTCTATCGCCTTTATAAATGCACTAAAGCGATTCATTTCTCGAAGAGGACTTTGCGCGACAATTTTCTGTGATAATGCAACCAATTTTGTTGGTGCTAAATCCGGATTAAAGGAGCTTGATGACTTATTCAAATCACAGGAATTGAAGGAGTCCATACACGAACCTTGCTCACAAAATCGTATAGACTGGAAGCCAATACCTCCACGTTCACCGCATTTTGGAGGTCTCTGGGAAGCAGCAGTAAAATCTGCGAAGAAGCATCTTGTACGGCAAACTGGAAATGCGAGCCTGACGCAGGAAGAATTGCATACAGTCATCACTCAAATCGAAGCTATTCTCAACTCACGGCCTTTAACGCCCATGTCATCCGATCCAAAGGACTTGAACGCTCTGACCCCAGGACACTTCCTGATAGGCAGGCCACTAACAGCCTTTGCAGAACCAGATGTAAGTGCCCTAAATATAAACAGTCTTACAAGATTTAGACGACTGCACCATATCCAACAATCATTCTGGAAGAGATGGTCATTAGAATATCTACAGGAGCTTCAACTAAAATACAAGTGGGAAAACAAATAACATGACTTAAAGAAGGGCACCCTAGTAATATTAAAGGATACGAACTTACCCCCTCTTAAATGGGCTCTTGGTCGCAATATAGCCACATTTAATGGACCGGATAATCACACCAGGGTTGTGAATGTAAAAACAGCATCTGGCATTTTTAAAAGAGCGATCCACAACCTGTGTCCACTACCAATTGAAGAGTACAACAATAACCATCAGGACGAAGATTCAAACAGTCAACAAGTTACCGAAACAATAACAAACGGAGCTACATGCCTCCTACTGCAAGGACCACCAAGAACTAAGCCCGCGGCAACAGATGATATCACTGCTAGTCCTCCTGCCAAAAGGCGAAACCTGAGCTTTGGCAAGAAAGTCAATCATCCATTGAAAGGCAGATTCTTGCCTATAAACCCAAACTGGTCAAATTGGCTAACATTCTCAAAACAGGCAAAAACCACACAACCAAGCATAACGGCAGAAGGGAGCAAGGGTATTGCGCAACAGACTCAAGTTTTAAGTAATCCACAACGAGGTAATGATGGCTGTCAGTTTTCTCCTGCTAACATCTTTGGTGCTGCCAATATTCGGAGCACCTTTTGATGAGCCAGTGGAGATAGCACCATTCACAGATAATCCTGGGTTATTCTTCGAATCTATAGGCCAGGCTCAAATAATAAACAGTGAATGGAACTTGCTGGTTTATTATAACCTAACAAATTACTGGGCCGAATTTCAAGGAATAAGGAGTTGTGTAGCGGCAATAGACCACCTTTGTAATGCAACAACAATCAGAAAGAAGCATTGCCTAGAGATACTAAATCAGTTCGAGCATCAGCTTAGGGAACTAGAGGAAGCAAGTGACCTTTTATATAAACGAAGTGGTGGCCACAAAATGGTAAAAAGAGCACCTCTCAATATAATCGGAAATATTGCAAGCAAACTCTTTGGAGTACTCGACTCCGAGTACGCTGAATATATAACGGGTGAAATTAAAAAAACACGGATGAATGAAAATTACCTCATGCAATTACTAAAAAATCAAACATCAGTTGTGGAATCTACTACAAATATTATGAAAGGCAGGGAAGAATACATTCAACAGTAGTTCAACTCCATAAAGAATCACATCGAAGCTTTACATAAGTACGTAGGTAATGCCCAATACGAACAACAAGGAGCATTACTTGATGTTTTAACGGATCTTCATCACGACAAAATTAATCCTCTTTTGCTCTCTCCTATCCAGCTACAAGAACAAATCGCACAAATTAAAGAGCACCTTCCTTCCATGTTAACAATTCCTGGAAATGGAAAGGATGGCGGTTTGTTACTTTACAGCCTAATGACAGCCGCAGCAAGGGTGACAGAATCATATATCCTGTTCGACATACGAATTCCACTACAACAAGATGAATACTTTCAACTCTTTAAAGTAATCCCAATTCCTACACTCCACAAAGGTAGCTTTATCTTAATTGAGCCATCTACCGAATATCTCATCGTTAATCTACCGAGAGACCGATACTATCCCTTAATGCAATTCGAACTAGACAAATGCAAAACCTTAGACGATGAACGATATCTATGTGCTCAAAAGCATCCGATCTACAACTTAAAATCCAGTGTGAGCCACTGTGAAATGGAGCTACTAAATCATCACCAAAAATTATCACCAACGTGTCGATTCCGAACCACAAAGCTCTCGAAGATATGGATTCAGCTTCACACCCCTAACAACTGGCTATTTTCATTGGATGCGGAAACTACACTCAATATTGTCTGTGGAACCGAAGTCCTACTCAAAACACTTAACGGAAGTGGAATCTTAAGGCTACGACCAGAGTGCGCAGTCAAACAGACTTCCATGACGATTAGCGAACACGGCCGGTATCAAAGTAGCCTTACCTCCGCACTTAACCCACGGATAAACATCAGTCCTTTGATAGAAGACCACCAGGGTTTAACACAAAGGACACCGCAAGTCGCCTCACCCGAATTTCATCTGCAATCTAATGCACGAGAAATGAAGGAACTAACCTCTAGAATCAAGGGCCTCAAGGCAGCTTCAACCTTTCCCGAACAATTTAACGTCCATGATGTCCATCACTATACCATAACCTATCTATCAGTGACGGCTTTGCTAGCAATCTTCACCTACTTAATGTATTTGCGGTGTAAGAAAACCAATACCTTTAAACTACCAGGAGCATCGTAAGGGGAGCAGCATCAACCTATCCCAAGAAAATGCAAGGGCCTGGACCAGAAATTTGTGTTGGACACCAACTCAAGGGGGGAGGATGTTTAAGCATTAAACATTAAAAAACAATCAGCAAATTCAGAAGTCAATAACTTTATTGAAGGAAAAAAAAATGCAGCACAAATTCAATTTAATTAGGTAAATTTCATGCAGTTTTGCTGCATCAGCAACACCTGCAGACAAATAACAATTTCGTGAGATCGAATTTCACGCATGAAATTTGTTGTCAATTAAATTGAATTTGTTGATTCTGCATATTTGTCATATTAAAATTTGTATATAAATATCGAGCTTTGTAAATAGAATTTGAGAATAAAGTTTTTATTAAATGAAAGCGTTGTTCTGTTGTTCTGGGTTTAATTAGGAAGCCATCTTAAACCAACCAAATCGGAACTGTGTAGGAATCCTTCACGGCTCAAACAGTATGCAGAACCTCAATGCCCTTCCAACGACTGCTCTTTCAGCCCTATACCCCTCTCCCATCAAAGGCCAAGATAAGCTGTCAGTAAAAACCCCAAAGATCCCCTTTGTGATCATATACAATTAATTTCTTTTAATTTTCTTAATCAATTGCAATTTATTCGCAACGTTATAAAAAAAAAAGAGAACCGTTAAAATTGGTAACTAAAATTCTATCATAAGGGACCGTTAAAGTGATGACAAATTTTCGACTGCGCAAGAATTGTTTCAATTCAAACACTTAACCGTTACACTAATCGCCAGATTTCATGCCCAGCCGGATAATGAATAGACGAGAGGACCCGTTAGGGCTCTTTAAATAGCGAGCTCATTGCTTTACCAGCCACAGTTGAATGTGAACTTTTTAAAATTATGGAATCGTCCAACATTATCGCCATAGAGACCACCAACTCGCCGCAACATCAGGCAAGACCATCGAGCGGGGTGGTTAAGCAAATCTTGGTGCTGGAAAAACAGCTAAAAGAGCTACAAACGACCTCGCAAATTAGGAAGATTGGCAGACGATTGCAGCACCTGCAACTGGAGGAATTGGAGGTAATCGATATCACCGATTCTCCACCCCAATCCCCAAGTTACCAACCCGAGACATCGCCGGTACCATCGGGATCAGCGGCCGTAGTGAATGAGCCCCAGGAGACATCGGCGTCTAAGGTAAAGATACTGGAGGACCTTGTACTAGTACCTGCCAACGAGCCGACAAAGACCTCCACTTGATCGTGACAGACCACCACACAGGAGCCGTGGAAGATATCACTATTTCCTGGGATGCCCTGTTAAAATTCAAGAAACGTAAACAACGCGTAACCACGAGAGATGGTACCCGGTACAACATAAGGTTATTAAAAGATGGAAACATCAAAGTTTTAAAATAAAAAATAAATAAAAAAAATCATAAAAGGAATTATTTATTTATTATATTCCACTCCATAATTCGCTTTCCCGAATCAGCAGTTGTGGTTTCACAAACTTTGTTTCAGAGATTGTTGCTTTGTTCTTATAAGGACTCGGTCGGAACTTCGACCCTGAAGAAGGGGCAATGTAGCGAAATTACAATTGATTGTGTAATTTGTTGTGGGCACATATTGGTTTTCGCTATCAGTTCTCCTGGAGAATGAAATCCATCATTATCGGGCTCTAGGGTTTCAATTATGTACCCGTTTGTAACACCATATTTAACGCTTGCATTCCCCAAATTTTCGTATTAGTATTGTCTATAATAATAGGTCTCCAATCTTGTGTACATCGTTTCCTTACTCTTCTCCGATTGAAGTCATGTGTATCGGGAAGTTTATCAACTCTATACTTATATCTGTCATGAGCATCATAAAAATAATCATCTGAGCTAAATATCTAATCCCTATAATCTCCTTTAATAGACCTATCTACAATATTTCGTACTAGGAATGATTTTCCACTGCCCGGTGCACCTCGCATTTGTATCATTACCCTATAACCGGAATTGATGTTCTTTAAAACATTTTCATTTTGTAGCTTCACGTTCTTCTTCTGGTCATGATCGCGATTTATGTCACTACCATATAATTCCATAAATTCTTCTATGCAGTCATCAACTCTCCAATCATTCGATATACAAATATTTGTTATTAAATTCTGTGATGCTACATCACCAAACATATCGGTCAGCTGAGTAAACACGCAATCATTATTGGACGTTGAAACTGCATTTCACCCACCTTGTGCACTAGTTGAGGCTCTATCAATATTTGTAGACATCTTTTGCAATAAACCACCAAACTTTTTATTGCGGGTCTCGACTGTAATAAAGATTCTTATTGTGGGTATCGACTGCAATAAGAATAAATTACTAACTCAAAACTCTTTATCGCGAGTCTCGACTGTGATAAAGATTCTTTCTGTGGGTAGCGACTGCAGTAAGAATAAATTACTAACACCAAACTCTTTATTGCGGGTCTCGACTGTGATAAAGATTCTTTCTGTGGGTAGCGACTGCAGTAAGAATAAATTACTAACACCAAACTCTTTATTGCGGGTCTCGACTGTGATAAAGATTCTTTCTGTGGGTAGCGACTGCAGTAAGAATAAATTACTAACACAAAACTCTTTATTGCGGGTCTCGACTGTAATAAAGATTCTTATTGTGGGTATCGATTGCAATAAGAATAAATTACTAACTCAAAACCCTTTATCGCGGGTCTCGACTGTGATAAAGATTCTTTCTGTGGGTAGCGACTGCAGTAAGAATAAATTACTAACTCAAAACCCTTTATCGCGGGTCTCGACTGTGATAAAGATTCTTTCTGTGGGTAGCGACTGCAGTAAGAATAAATTACTAACTCAAAACTCTTTATCGCGGGTCTCGACTGTGATAAAAATTCTTTCTGTGGGTAGCGACTGCAGTAAGAATAAATTACTAACACCAAACTTTTTATTGCGGGTCTCGACTGTAATAAAGATTCTTATTGTGGGTATCGACTGCAATAAGAATAAATTACTAACTCAAAACCCTTTATCGCGGGTCTCGACTGTGATAAAGATTCTTTCTGTGGGTAGCGACTGCAGTAAGAATAAATTACTAACTCAAAACTCTTTATCGCGAGTCTCGACTGTGATAAAGATTCTTTCTGTGGGTAGCGACTGCAGTAAGAATAAATTACTAACACCAAACTCTTTATCGCGGGTCTCGACTGTGATAAAGATTCTTTCTGTGGATAGCGACTGCAGTAAGAATAAATTACTAACTCAAAACTCTTTATCGCGGGTCTCGACTGTGATAAAGATTCTTTCTGTGGGTAGCGACTGCAGTAAGAATAAATTACTAACACCAAACTCTTTATTGCGGGTCTCGACTGTGATAAAGATTCTTTCTGTGGGTAGCGACTGCAGTAAGAATAAATTACTAACACCAAACTTTTTATTGCGGGTCTCGACTGTAATAAAGATTCTTATTGTGGGTATCGACTGCAATAAGAATAAATTACTAACTCAAAACCCTTTATCGCGGGTCTCGACTGTGATAAAGATTCTTTCTGTGGGTAGCGACTGCAGTAAGAATAAATTACTAACTCAAAACTCTTTATCGCGAGTCTCGACTGTGATAAAGATTCTTTCTGTGGGTAGCGACTGCAGTAAGAATAAATTACTAACACCAAACTCTTTATTGCGGGTGTTATATACCTAAAAATGGTTAACAATGATAATTATAAGAAATAATTATCATTGGGAAAATCATTAAAACATATTTAATTTTCATAAGCTAATCATGTTTAAAATATGGTTAGCTTATCTCTCTGCAAAGCGAAAAATTGCCATCAGCAATTTCGTCACATTCCTTTGCACAAAACCAAAATATTTTCCCATAAGAACGACTTGGGAAAAATAGAAGTTTTAAGTTTCATCCCAAGTCGTTTCATTAGAAAAAAAACAAAAGCCCCACGACAAATCGTACCTTCAGTAAGATTTGTCGTAAATACGATATGTATGCACATACATACAAACATACATATCGGGCGCATAAAATTTTACGTCGGTGAAGACTGAAATGATCAAGTCTTCACCGAAAAAAGCTCTTATCAGCGAATTGTCGCGAGCTGCATACATTGTGATCGCAACAATGTATGCACGATAGCACGACGATGGTTGGATATTTATGAAAATATCAAATTTCAATTCCAACCATCGTTCGTCGCGATAATTCTGGGCATGTTTAAACATGCCCAGCGGTAAATAATTTTCTCAGGATAGGAATGCTAATTAAGCACTTTCCTATCCTGAGCAACTAGACTTGCGATTACGAAAATCCAAGTCGAGTACAGTCGGTTTTGAAAAGTCGAGAAAAAAGCACTAAAGCAGTCGAATTTAAAAACGAAAGCAGAGTTGAGGTTTCAAAAAATTGGTTCGGTTTCGGCGGATTGGGTCGGTTTCGGTAAAAAGAGTTTTTGTAAAAGTTAATTAAAAGGAATTTTTGTGAAAGGTGAATTGAGAAGCGTTTTGTTAAAAGTTAATTTAAAAAGATTTTGTTGTTGTTAAAAGTTGATTTAAAAGGATTTTGTTTGTAAAAGTTGATTTAAAAGAGTTTTTGCAAAAGAAATAAATAAGTTTTTGTAGAAATATATAAGTTCTTGGTAGAAATAAATAAGCTTTGGTGGAAATAAATAAGTGTCTTGTGACAACAAAATTGGATAAGGTGCTGCTAAGGTATTGACACCTGAAGCACCGACTGATCAGGGAGTACCCCCTTATAAATATACAACAAAATTGGCGCAGCCGGTAGGATAGTGGAAGCCTGCTTTCTAAAGTCAAAATAGAAAGGCACATGAGCTTTAAAATCCGCTATCCTGCGAACCTAAGGGGTTCCCTTGACGAAGCCACTCAGGCCAAGTCACCCCCAACACTCGGGTAGATACCATCTCTAGGCGCCTCTGCTCCAGGCGGGCAAGCGTTCACCCCAATTTGTGCACAGGCACCACCGAGGGATACAAGTTAACAGTCCAAAGAAGGAAGTGCAAAACCATCCAAAATCTCCCAGAAGGACGAGTACAGATCAGCCAGGACACAGCTCTAAAAACAGCCTGAAGCTCCAGCCAACCAGACGACCAAACGCTAGCAGTCAACGATCCGGAGTTGAAGAGGAAATCGAAGACGGCTCATAAGCCCCCTTTTCAACTAGATCCACGGGAAGTTAAGACGGCCCAGGGCCCCCCCAGCTGCAAAAGAAAGCCGAAATCAACCGACAAAGGATTGAGAGGGAACTCGAAGACGGTTAAAGAAACCCCCCTCTCAATTACAGCAAAGGGACCTAAGCAGGCAAGGAGCCCCCCTTTCACTGAACAGCGCATCATATGCCAGCCGACAATCCTGCTCTACCTCAGCAGGAACCAGAAGCAGCAGCAAGGGAAAACTCTCCATCTTTAGCCGACGCGGGATTAACCCCAGGTGCCAATACACAGCACCCCGGTGAAGGTACATCATCCGCTGCAGGAGAAAAACCTCCACAGTTACCCCCAACAGGACCTAGACTTCGAAGCGGAACCGTTCTGCCAGGTCTGAATAGTCAAGTAAGTTTAGCTAAGTTTTTAAATAAATTATACGAGAGAGCGCGGGAATCGGATAAACTGACGATTACCCGTTGTGACGCCTTAGATCACAAATTAAAAACAGAGCGTGAGACCAGACTCGTCAAGTTAAAGACCTTAAAAGAAAAAACAATACAGTTCCGAAAGGAACTAGAACAGTTTTCCGAATCTCGGCGCTCACTCAGTTTAGATCTAGGAAAGAATAAGAGTGTTAGGTTAAGTGACAGTGATAGTGATAGCGACAGTGACGGTGAAGTAGCTGAACCAACTCCCGAAGACCTGCTAATCGATTGGCTTGAAGAATCCTTAACGGAAATCAGCCCAGAAACAAGCCCAGCTAGTCCACCCAAATTTCAATTTCCAGTCAATAGACTACACATAATGGTGGATTACGCTAAAGTAGCTAAGCTCACAGCTCAACTCGTTCCCTTATTTTCGGGTGAAAGTACCCCACAATTGGGACGAGAGTTACAAACCTTCATTGGCTGTTGCAAACAAACTATGCAGTGCCTTAATAATGAAGAAAAAGTGGCTTTCATTCAGGTCCTTCCTACAAGACTCAGAGGTGACGCATACCAATTATTCGCTTCAGACGTCCCTGCTTCATTTACTGAAGTAGAGGAACGTTTAAACAGAACGTATCTTCCCCGTGAGACATATCAGGAGCTGGTGAACAAACTAATTACCACCAGACAAAACCCGTTAGAATCTCTCACTGTGTTCATTACAAGATTGAAACAGTTGTTGACGATTTGCAACGAGGCAGCGACACAGAAGTATGGAGCTGAGGCAGTCCCTGCTGTGAAAACACAGCTGATGGATTTCGCCAAAAACGCTCTGAAAAGTGGAGTAACTAACCCACACCTGTGTCAATATTTGCTCACGCAGGGAGAAGGCGATTTAGAGTCACTAATTCAAAAAGCCTTGGACATGGAGAAATTACAACAAAGTGCTACATTCGTCCAGACTCCTCTGGTACAAGCTCCTCCAATGGCACCAGTAGACCCAGATTTACGAGTGAGAGCTTACTATAGAGCTCCTTACTATCAAATGCCATCAACACCTATGTTCGCATCACCTCGAGCTCCAAATCCAACCCAGTTTTCACGCAATGTGAATAACCCAGGTTCATCACAGTCACGACAAAGACCGTTTACAAACACTGATGCCAGAAACTCGGATACAGATGCACTGGTCCGTAACATCACGTGTAATTTCTGCCAGCGAAAGGGTCATACATATACAGATTGCCTTAAGCGCAAGAACACCCCTTTCTGCTCAAACTGCAAAATCTATGGACATGACGTCCGTGATTGCAGAAAAAGTCAACAGACCCAACAAATTGTTCCTCCACGCCTCTCCAACAGATCTACACAAGAGCAACACAACACAAAAAGTCCTCAAGTCTTCAATATAAGACTCAAATGCACCTTTTGTGGTCGCCGAGGACATGCAGACGAAGACTGCCGCCAGAAGAAAAAATGGGAAGCCCGGAGTCAGGGAAACGACATGCAGTCGACCCAAAACTCCCCGGCTCGACTATAAACCCAACTAAAAAATTAAAAGGGTCACCTCAAGCGCCCGAATCCGGTGTCCCTACAGTGAAACTTCCACTGGACATAAGCCTTAACGGCCATACAAAACTAGTAGTGGACACTGGCGCTGAGGTTAGTATTATTAAGAAAAGAGCAATTAAAGACCTGAAGATAATTAATTCCAATGAGGCATGCACTTTACAGACCCCTTTTGGAACCGGAAAGACATTGGGAAATTGCAAGGGCAACTTCAATTTTAAAAATAAAATTCCCTGCAAGTTTCAGGTGGTACAAAACCTGCCAGGTCTTTCCGATGACGGCCTATTAGGAAACGATTTCCTATCAAACAATTGTAATGTTGAAGGCCCAAATAAAGCACTCAAGTTTCCTTGTACGGAAACAAATCCCGAAGAGTTCACCGTGCCCTTGTCATGCAAAACGGACAAGCTGTATTCCAGAAAAGCAGTCGAAGTGAGGTCACTTGCTGAAAAGATGGAACCTAAACAGGTTAAGCTATCTACATGCAGTGTCTCCAAGGCATCTCAACAGAGTAATGCTGGCTGCCAGGTTCAACAAGAGCCGACGGAATACGAAAAGAGCTGTCTGGGTGATCAAGAAACCAGCGATATGAGGCAGCATCTGGTTACTTTAGAGGAACCGATATGCATACCTGCTAGGTCACAAATTATCACCACAGTCCCGTTACGAGTGAAGGAAGAAATGCTCTGTTTATCTAAAGAGATAGGCGACGGAGTCTTCCTGGCCAACAGTTTACTCCCTACTGGGAAAGAAACAGTGCTAGTTGCCATACTCAACATTAACAATTTTAAAGTAGTCATCAACAGTTTATTATTACAACTGCTCCCTATACATGACTACGCCGTCATCCCAATAGGAGAAGCCACTGATACACAACACGTTCTCAAGCCGAATAAATCGCAAGCGAGTAACACAAACATCAGTGAGCCTCCCAAGGCAGAACAGAAGTCAAGCAAAACTTCTTTCTCCAGAATACCTAGATATAAGTTACTAACGCGGCCCAAGAGCCCCATACAAGACGTGTGCGAGCTCAGTAAGACCCGAACAGAGGCAGCAATGACTCCACCGTCCAATAGAGTAAATTATAAAAAAATTTCGAGGCCCAAGAGCCCTATAAAAGATGCGAGCGAGATCCAGAAGCCGGTAAACAAGATGCCGAGGACTCCTCCGTCTAGTTTACCTAGATTTAAGATATATACGAGGCCAAAGAGCCCTATAACAGGTGCGTGTGAGCTCAGTAAGACCTATTCTCAGGCAAAGACGACTCCACCACCCAACCAAGTTAGTGTTAAGAAACAACAGTGGCCCAAGAGCCCTACCAGCAGTGCGTGCGAGCTCAGTAAGACCTATTTAAAGGCAAAGTCGACTCCACCACTTAATAAAATTAGTATTAAGAATACAAGGTGCCCCCTGAGCCCGATAAAAGACGCGTGCGAGATCCGTAAGACCTCATTGAAGGCAAAGTTGGCTCCACCGTCAAATAGTATTAAGAGAACCAATTTTTCACGGCCTATTAGCCAAGGTACGAATGCGTGCGAGTACTCGGACCAATCAAAAGTACCCATAAAACATGGTACTTCACCGTTAAAGCTGCAGGAAGCCCATTCCCTGCCATCTAGTAATGTAAGTAAAACAGATAGTAAGTACACAACTACACCAAATGAGGAAAGAGACATAAGCTTTTCGGAAAACACAGCTATCTTACAACACGTAAAATACTTATTTCCGGATCATGAAGATCCCACACATACTCCGCGAGTCAACAGGTTAGACCAAGAGCTCAGCCTAGACCCAAACCTAAATGCGGAAGAAAAAGCTTCGATATCCGAACTCTGCTACGAGTACAATGATATCTTCTTTCTAAAAGGTGATAAGCTCACATACACAAATGCTATCACCCACAATATCCCTTTAATACAAGATCAAGCGCCCATAAACCAAAAGGCCTACAGACTACCAGAGACCCAGAGACAAGTGATCAACGAGCAATTAAGAGAAATGCTAGAAAACGGGATAGTCCAAACTAGCAAAAGCCCTTGGAATTCACCCTTATTAGTTGTCCCCAAAAAGACGGGACCCGATGGTGAAAAAAGGTGGCGCGTCGTTGTCGATTTTCGCAAATTGAATGAAAAGACAATTGGCGACGCATTTCCGCTACCCCGAATCGAGGATATTCTTGACCAACTAGGTCATGCCAGGTACTTTACCACTCTCGATTTGGCCAACGGCTATCATCAAGTCTTAGTCGACAAAAAGGATCGACATAAGACCGCTTTTAGCACTAATTACGGGCACTACGAGTTTAAGCGTATGCCATTCGGACTCAAAGGAGCTCCTGCTACATTCCAACGCCTCATGAACTTCGTTCTGACAGGCCTACAAGGCCTCGAATGTTTCGTTTATCTTGACGACATCGTCATTTACGGGAAAAACCTAAATGACCACAATGATAAACTTCGTAAAGTCTTCGACAAATTGAGAGAGAACAACCTCAAACTGCAGCCAGAGAAGTGCCAGTTCTTGAGAAGAGAAGTTGTTTACCTAGGTCACAAATGCTCTAGCGAAGGTGCATTACCAGACCCCAGCAAAACGGCCTGCGTCCAAACATTTCCTGTTCCCAGAACAGTAAGGCAAGTTCAGTCCTTTTTAGGACTCGCCAATTACTACAGGAAGTTCATTCCGGACTTCTCTAAAATCGTTCGTCCAATCACGAATTTACTCCGCAAGGACGTAAAATTCAATTGGACCGAGAAATGCCAAGAAGCATTTCAAAGCATTAAAAATGCTCTAATTTCCCCACCACTTTTAATCTATCCAGATTTCTCTAAACCCTTCAACCTCACAACGGACGCCAGTAACGAAGCATTAGGCGCTGTACTTTCCCAAGGAGAAGTGGGAAAAGACCAACCTATCGCCTATGCAAGCCGAACGCTGAACAAAGCCGAGAGAAATTACTCCACTATTGAAAAGGAGTTATTGGCTATAGTCTGGGCCACTAGGAATTTCCGATGCTACCTCCAAGGCAGGAAATTCACGGTCTATACTGACCACAAGCCTCTCAAAGGTGTCTTTAACGTTAAAGACCCGACTTCCCGTTTGGTGAGATTTCACCACAAATTATCAGAATTCGATTATACCATCGAATATAAACCAGGGAAGTATAATACCAATGCGGATGCATTAAGCCGCATTCCACAAGTATTAATCGAAGACAATACAGGCAACACTTTAACGGTACAAGCCCAAGTCCACCACACTATGGACTCACATGTGGAGGAAAACATTTCCCCAAGTAAAAAGAAAACAAAGAAACCCGCTCATTGCTTCGCCGTGACCAGAGCTCAAAACCAAAAAGCCCAAGAGGCCAATACTAGCTCCAGCGCTGAAACACAGCCCACGGCAGCGGAAGATAAAGAAACTAAACTCCCAGAGGCCGAAATACAACCCCCTGCTACGCTTGAACAAGACATAAGTCCAGTCAAGGCACCTGAGATAATCACGAGCCCCAAGGAAGTCCAAACAATCCTAAAGGATTACCACGACTCTCCTTTCGGCGGCCATCAGGGTGTCATCAAGACTTATAAAAGAATCAGACGCAAGTATTGGTGGAGACACATGCTTAGCGATATAAAAAAGTACATAAAAAAATGCCCTAAGTGCCAAACAATGAAGGCATCGCCACAATTCAAGATGCCAATGGTAATAACGGACATCGCAGAACAACCTTTCGACAAGGTTTACCTCGATATAGTAGGTCCACTAGAAGAGACCATATCAGGTAATAAATATATCTTAACTTTCCAAGATAATCTCACCAAGTTTGTCGATTGGTATGCCATACCAAATGGAGAAGCAGTAACGGTGGCGCAAATCTTTTTCAATGAGATTGTCACGCGTTATCGCATTCCAAAGAGAATAGTCACCGATCAGGGAACTAATTTCCTGAGTGAGCTATTCAAGAAGGTCTGCAAACTGCTAAAGGTAAAGAAGTTACAAACTTCCGCATACCATCCACAGTCTAATGGAGCACTAGAACGTGCCCATAGACCATTAATCGAATATCTGCGTACAATCGTAGACGAGAATCCCAAAACATGGGATCAATTCTTACGAACCGCTGCATTCGTGTACAATAACAGTGTACACGAGGGTACTAAACTAACCCCGATGGATTGCCTTTACGGCTTCACAGCGGATGTCCCAACTAATTTAAAACGGGACCCTGAGCCCGTATATAACCACGGAAGTTATTACCATATGCTCAAATACAGATTACAAAAATCATATGCTACGGCTCGTAAAAATCTCTTAGCCAGCAAACAACGCTCAAAGGCATATTACGACAAAACAGTCAGGCCTCACACTTTCCACCTAGGAGACAAAGTCCTCCTCAAAAGTGAAAGCCGCAAACACAAATTGTCTCAAATCTGGGTTGGCCCATATCTGGTAATAAATGTACCCAGTCCAACAAACACTACCATAAAAATAGGCAAGCGGCAGGTTGTCGTACACAACAACCGTTTAAAGCCCTATTATGAGTAGCATACTGGTACAAATATCTTTAGCAAATAAGTTCCCATCATACAAAATTCTACAATTAATTTAAGTTCTTCTAGTTACACACACAAGATCATCTAGTACGACTAATTGACTAACGAAGCCTATCCTTCATTTTCTACAGAACATGAAGCACATACTGGTGTTAATATGTTGCTTTCATCTGGCAATGGGACAAACTCAAACGGAAGCCTACACAATAAGTCCCCTGAACAATACAGGAATACTATATGAGGACTTAGGAAAATTACAAGTATACCACAGTACATGGAATATACTAACGGAGATCAACCTAAGGGAACTGGACAACCAAACGCTTATGGCAGAACAGGCGGAGCACTTAGTTCACCGACTATGTTCGAATCGCTCTCAAACCGATGAGCTATGCCTGGTACAGCAAAAACACGTTCATTCACTCTTAGAAAACATCAAGAGGAGAACAAGTGTCATTCGAGAAGTGGTCCCAAAATCAAGATCAACAAGATCTATCTTCGATGGAATAGGCAATGCAATGCACTACCTATTCGGGACCATGGACAGCACTAATGAACAAGAGGTATACAGTCGACTCGAGGAGCTCGAAACAAATACAAAAGCACTAGCCGACCTGGAAAGACAGCAGATCAGTGTAGTCAAAACTACACTACAACAAATTCAAAAGCCACTGACATCTCTGCAGGAAAGACAACGTCAAATAAATCTCCAGGTAAATAGAATGCAAAATATCACTGATGATTTACTAATGAGACAATTAAGGCAGGAGATAATTTCAAGCCTGACCCTACAAATTGTCGAGATCGAGTACAGGCAACAAGCCTTACTCGACATAATAATCTCCAGTAAAAATCACCAGTTGCATCCGCTAGTGGTGTCTCCCAAAAGTTTATTAGAGATATACCACAAGTCCCACGCTACTTGCCCAGATGCACAAAATTGTCTCTCCCTGTTATATCAGACAGCGGAAACAAAGGCTCGTATAGTCCAAGACAAATTAGTTATTAGAATACAACTTCCGATTTTCAATTTACCACGAATGAAGTTGTATAGGATACATAGTTTCCCTATCCATGTTAATAAAAAACAATCATTGGTACCCGAAATACAGTACTCGCACGTAGCGCACCAGGTACAGACACAGGATATTCTATTATTAAAAACACAAGATCTTAAAATCTTCAAAAAGATCACTCAATCTTCCAAAGAGGACACTTACATCGCTAAGCTAGGCATTCCCATAACAAAGGCTACAATGTCCAAAGAATGCGTAGTGAAGCTGCTCTTTAATCCATTAAAGGAAGAGCCACAGTGTCAATTTAGAGCGCAAATACCTCCCAGAGACCTACTTATTAAATTAAGTAAACCAAATTCTTGGATATTCTCGTTGATAGAACCAACAATTGTACACCTTCAGTGTACCCAACAATTCCTAACTTCAAAAATAGAAGGCCAAGGAATAATTACTATCAACCATCCCTGTCAATTACAAGTAGGATCACAAATCCTACATTATGAGGCAGAGAATATCCAGCAATTGAGTCTCAAACAACCCAACTACTTCCCAAATATCGCTCCATTAGAGCAAATGGTAGAAAAATATCTTAATGAAACCAAAGAAAAAATACCGTCGGAAGAAATACAGACAGAACTATATTCAGGAGATGACACTAACAGCATCATCCTAGAAGGTACCCAGTCATTAAAAGAACTGGACAAAAAATTAGAAAAAATAGTTCCTCATATCAGTCACCACCCTACACATGTCCTAGCTGCAACATCAGTATCCTTAACTGGTGTTGTCATCACATGTATGGTACTGTACCTGGTCGCCAAATGGCTAGTCCCATTCATAAAAAATTATCGTTCACGCAAGCCTAAGAAAACCCCAGAGGCGGAGGAACAAAGCAAACAATTCGAAATAATCGAACCTACCCCTCTAAAAAGGACCCGCACCCTACCACCTACTAGGTCAGTGCAAGTGGTATAGTGTCACCACTTCAAACGGTCATAAGCACTATCACTAATAGTAGAGCACCTAGAAAATAAATGTAAGCGGTTTCAAAAAACCCTAATAAATAATTTAAAAAAGAGATGAAAGAATAAAAACCAAATGAAAAAAAAAATATATATATATATAGTAAATAATTTAGAGTAAGATAAATTAGGGTATTAAAAACATAAGTACATAATACAAACCCCAAGAGAAAGAAAAAGGATACTCTCCCTCGCTAGCGTTAACGAATAAATATAACAATAAACAATATAAATACAATAAATGATAGTAGATAGAGATAACAAATAGAAAATAAATAGAGTTAATAAAATAAATATATAACAAAAATAACATACCATAGAACCTATATAACCACTAACATTAGAATAAAACGTAAAAATTTTATTTTGCATAAACAAAATAAGTAAATAAATAAGAATAGAATAGAAATAGACTTGTAAGAACAATTGTAGAAAATCAGAAAACACAAATAACAAGGTTAACCTAGATTAACAAACTAAAATGTAAAAACCAACGCCGTGCCGAGCCAACCACAAACCAGAACCAAATCCTAAAAAGGGGACTAGGAAGTTTAAATAAGAACAAAATATTTTTTTTTTTTTTTCCAAAATATAAAAGATTTAATAAAAATTTATTGAAAAGAATAGAAAGATAGGAAAGATACAAAAATAGCAAAAAAAAAGAAAAGAAAAGCGCCATGAGATATCCTGACCGTCAGGGTCTCCGTGGCCTCCGGGGTCGGCAACCTACTCGGCATCCCAGTCTTCGGGTTCGACAGGTTCTTCGAGATCCCAATCTTCGGGAGCCCCAAGCACGCCCACGGCCTCGTCATACCCTGGGGGTGGCTCAAAAAAGTTCGCACCACCCTCTGGTGCTAATGGAGTGCCGGGTGGAGTAGCAAACAACACCCCATAAAGCGCCGCCACGGGGTCGTGTTCCGAAAATAGGCAGCAACAACAGAAGCCGTAGTCCCCGCTGATAATAAGGGTGCCGCCTGAAAAGGTGAAATATTTTGTTGAAAAAAGAAAAAAAAAAGGGGGGAGATAGAGATGCTTGTTTGAACTCACCTGAGGCTGACCAGCCCATATCTCCATGAGGGATTACAAATAGATTGGTGCTGTAAGTATGGCCCGCGACAGCATCCTCCATCCAAATAACAGCAGGGCGCTCACCCCGCTCGTGGAGCAGGAGCCGTATAGGCCCCTCCCAATCACGTACAACCCGTAGCACACAAATCGTATTAAGCCTTGCATTCAACATGCTCGGTGGGAACCACGGCTCGCGACCTAACTCGACACGAAAAGTCATGATGAATGAGCCATGAACGCTCAAAAGTGGCTGCAAGTACCCCAAGATACCTTACAATGTATCACAGCCAGAAACATAAACAAAATATCAAATTGAGATTAGTTTTTGATCCAAAATCATTCTTATCTTCCGTCTAAACAAAACAATTGTGCTAACGTGCACAAATTTTTTTTACACCTTCCCCTGAGAATTATTCCTCTTCAAAGAATAATCCTCTTTTTCGCAGGGGGAAGGATTGTTATATACCTAAAAATGGTTAACAATGATAATTATAAGAAATAATTATCATTGGGAAAATCATTAAAACATATTTAATTTTCATAAGCTAATCATGTTTAAAATATGGTTAGCTTATCTCTCTGCAAAGCGAAAAATTGCCATCAGCAATTTCGTCACATTCCTTTGCACAAAACCAAAATATTTTCCCATAAGAACGACTTGGGAAAAATAGAAGTTTTAAGTTTCATCCCAAGTCGTTTCATTAGAAAAAAAACAAAAGCCCCACGACAAATCGTACCTTCAGTAAGATTTGTCGTAAATACGATATGTATGCACATACATACAAACATACATATCGGGCGCATAAAATTTTACGTCGGTGAAGACTGAAATGATCAAGTCTTCACCGAAAAAAGCTCTTATCAGCGAATTGTCGCGAGCTGCATACATTGTGATCGCAACAATGTATGCACGATAGCACGACGATGGTTGGATATTTATGAAAATATCAAATTTCAATTCCAACCATCGTTCGTCGCGATAATTCTGGGCATGTTTAAACATGCCCAGCGGTAAATAATTTTCTCAGGATAGGAATGCTAATTAAGCACTTTCCTATCCTGAGCAACTAGACTTGCGATTACGAAAATCCAAGTCGAGTACAGTCGGTTTTGAAAAGTCGAGAAAAAAGCACTAAAGCAGTCGAATTTAAAAACGAAAGCAGAGTTGAGGTTTCAAAAAATTGGTTCGGTTTCGGCGGATTGGGTCGGTTTCGGTAAAAAGAGTTTTTGTAAAAGTTAATTAAAAGGAATTTTTGTGAAAGGTGAATTGAGAAGCGTTTTGTTAAAAGTTAATTTAAAAAGATTTTGTTGTTGTTAAAAGTTGATTTAAAAGGATTTTGTTTGTAAAAGTTGATTTAAAAGAGTTTTTGCAAAAGAAATAAATAAGTTTTTGTAGAAATATATAAGTTCTTGGTAGAAATAAATAAGCTTTGGTGGAAATAAATAAGTGTCTTGTGACAACAAAATTGGATAAGGTGCTGCTAAGGTATTGACACCTGAAGCACCGACTGATCAGGGAGTACCCCCTTATAAATATACAACACGGGTCTCGACTGTGATAAAGATTCTTTCTGTGGGTAGCGACTGCAGTAAGAATAAATTACTAACACCAAACTCTTTATTGCGGGTCTCGACTGTGATAAAGATTCTTTCTGTGGGTAGCGACTGCAGTAAGAATAAATTACTAACACAAAACTCTTTATTGCGGGTCTCGACTGTAATAAAGATTCTTATTGTGGGTATCGATTGCAATAAGAATAAATTACTAACTCAAAACCCTTTATCGCGGGTCTCGACTGTGATAAAGATTCTTTCTGTGGGTAGCGACTGCAGTAAGAATAAATTACTAACTCAAAACTCTTTATCGCGAGTCTCGACTGTGATAAAGATTCATTCTGTGGGTAGCGACTGCAGTAAGAATAAATTACTAACACCAAACTCTTTATCGCGGGTCTCGACTGTGATAAAGATTCTTTCTGTGGGTAGCGACTGCAGTAATAATAAATTACTAACACAACGTTGTCCGAACTAACTGTAGTCCTTGGAATTCGCCATTACTTCTGGTGCCAAAGAAAACAGATAACTCTCGTAATAAGCAATGGAGGGTGGTGGTGGACTTTTGCGGCCTAAATGACATAACAATCAGAGATGCGTATCCACTGCCCAATATTACGGATATATTGGACCAGTTGGGCAGATCCAAATATTTTAGCACGATAGATCTGGCTAGTGGTTTCCACCAGATTCTGGTTGATGAACAAGACCGAGAAAAAACGGCATTCAGTACTCCATTCAGGCACTATGAATACAACAGAACGCCGTTTGGACTAAACAATGCACCGGCGCGGCGACCTTTCAGCGTTTAATGAATAACGTATTGATAGGCTTGCAGGGCATTCAATGCTTCGTCTATGTAGACGATATTTTTATCTACGGATACGATCTTCGCGATCACTACTGTAATGTATTATAATTACATATATATATATAGAATATTTATATATTCGTGCAATAAAGCACAAATTATTGATTGATGATTGATTCGTTCTGATCGCAGAATTGGGTCACGAAAGTGACGAAAGGTAAGTGCGTTCGAGAACCAAGAAGTAAGTGAGTTTTGATTTTGCAGTTTGAATGGTGAGCTGTTTTCGGTCTTCAAAAAGAATAAATCGATATAGATAGGAAAAGATAAATTAACCCAGCAAAAATAGAAAAAGCGTAGTTTAATGATAATAAAACCGAAGTTAGAAATAAGGAAGTTTTGTGAATTAAAAAGGTGTTAATAATGAAGAGTTGTTTCAGTTATAATTCCTGTCCCGTGAAAAAAAGTTACCCTACATTACTTGGCGCAGCCGGTAGGATCTAACGTTTTTTGTTAGATCGAGAGTTCGATAGATCGATATTAATATCGTATGTTGTAACTTATTTTGCGGGCTCAGAAATTTAAAAGTGACGCACAAAGAATTTTTAAAAGTGAAGAACAATAATCAATCAACGCAAAGCAAAAATAAAATAAATAGAATTTAAAAAAAAAGGCAAGCAAAAAAAATCAGAGCACAAGTGGAGTAGTGGAAAAAGGGAACAGAAAAAAAATCACCAGTACAAGAGGATTATTGGATAACCTTCAGAACCCGAATACAGCATACGACTTAACCACAAAAAAATAAGTCTTCAGAAAAGGCCAAAAGACTTTGTGATGTGTGAGCAAATTTAATTGTAATTTATTATTAGTTTCAACCGATTAACCAATTTAATAAAATAATACAAGAGTGCTTACTGTATACAAAACCCATATAAAAATATTTCTATTTCCATTAAATCTTAAACAGAATTTTATTCCAAAAAGCAGCACACATTGACAATAAATTTTACAGATATGAAAGGTTAAGCTAATTAATTTTTTTTTTATTTAACTGAACTTTTTTTAACACAAAAAAAAGTCACTTAATTTACATGAATCAGTACATTTTTCTTTATTGTTTTGCTTGTAATATGCTGAAATAATTTGTAACTTAAATTTCTATAGCAATAATTAGAACATTAACATAAATCGTATATTTCTTTCAACTTAATATTATTATTAATATATCGTCACCATTTGCTTTCATACTTTTAAATACCACAAATTACTCTAATTTTTCGGCATAATTTAATAACATAAAGCTCCAAATTATTCACAAAACCAATGTGCTTCGCTAGCGAAGAAACCTATTACGAGCTGCTAATTTTCTTGTAATTTTTTATACAAAACTGAAGACCTTGATAATTGCTATTTATCCCGCATGTATTTTTCTCTACCAAAAAGACTAAAATCGAAATTCAAGACGCCCCGCAAACGTGCAAAGTCTTTGTCTAACGTTCATGAATTAGAAAGTGATGACCTTCATGTCCGACTAGAGCAACTCTCTTTCGAAAGTGTAAGTCCACCAAGAACAGAAAAAACCACCTGTCACAAGACAAATGAAAATCACGAAAACCTGGCACAACAAAATCAACAGGGTACATCAAATCACATTACGAGATTTAGTGACTGCCAATTAAGAAGTGGACACATTTTTACACGCAGTCGCTTCAACTCTGCACCCACACTCCTCCAAATGGCACCCACACTTCCCTCAAATGAAACAGTGAATGCACTAGAAAAAGTATCTAAGCTCGCTAGCCGTTTGGTCCCTAACTACCCAGAAGGTAATAGAAACGATGCAGCGAACGAGCTTCATAGCTTTCTTGACTGCTGTAAGCAAGTCCATAAGGCGTTATCTTCAGAAGAAGAAAAACAAATTTTGATTCCCCTCTTGAAGACTAAGCTGCGCGGTGAGGCTTATGACTGAAAGAATCTATACATTTGGCGCAAGGCTAAACAAGTACGTAGTCGAGTGTAAAGGGCAATTAAAAATAAATACGCTGAGAACAATCTCGCTCTCACGAAGGAAATTGAAGAGGAAGCTTGTTACGTCTTCAAAACCGGAGTTCTAAGCCCCGTGATAAGGCTTGACGGGCTTATTCAAATTGCTGTGGAAGTAGAAAAAACTGAAGAAAGGCAAATTCATGGTAGACATATGCAAACAAGCTTGTTCGACGATACCTCCACTTTCAGTGAGAAAGAAGTTGAGCAACTAAAGGTTATCGCGAATTATCAAGCAGCACCGTATCACAAACCGCCCGAACAAAGTCATCTCTACCCAGAGAAATTAGTGTACACCAACACCCACCACTTCATATACAGCTCCATATGGTACAAACGGTGCTTTTTTCAACCACACACTGACCAATATACACCAATCGCTCACCAATCAATGCCAGCTAACTATTTACCAAACTCAATAAATTATAGCACACCTTCATATATATCATCTGTTCCTAGACGAGAAATTAAGCAATGTACTTTTTGTAATAAAATCGGACATACCATTGCAGAGTACCGTAACAAGCGACGCATACCTCACTGCTCAAGGTGTAAAGGCTATGGCCACATGTCACAAACATGCCCAGTTTCTATAATGAATCAGTCAAACAACGGACGTTTAAGTACACGTCTTAAATGCGATTGGTGTGACCGATTCTCTCATAAAACAGAAGAGTTCGAGCAAAATTAGCATGGGAAAATAGACACCGTCAGTCTCAACAGCAATCGGGAAACTAAACGGGGCTAGCCTAACCCACCCTATGGCTATGCCTACTACCAAAGGGTGTAAAGAAAACGAAAAACAGACCGATTGTCATTCAGATGAGTTTACTTTTAAGCCTAATTATAATAAAAATAGCATTATTGAACAAACATCGGTAAGTACAGAGAATACGTCGCGAAAATCACCAAATGGCAAAAGTACTGAAGTCTTTAAATCCGTAGCTTCACCGCAGCAATATAATCATATAGCCTTAAAAGACCCTTCAATTGAACTACCTTTAAACATTGCAAGAGGTGGCAGAGTTAAACTATTAGTGGATACCGGCGCTGAAGTTAGCTTGATTAAAGAAGATAGCTTAGCTATAAATACTAAAGTAGACATCAATAACATTCTTCGCCTTCAGGGGCTCTATGGAGGATGTGATATTACTTTAGGATCCTGCGTTGATATTTTCCAAATAGGAAAAGGTATTGAGTGCGATTTTTATGTCTGCAATAACTCTCTCAATATACCTTTCGATGGAATACTAGGCCGTAATTTTCTGTGGGATGGATAATACAAATATTCTTACTACAGAACGAGTACTACATTTCCCTCGAACTAAAACTAACCTCATCGACTTGAAAATTCCTTTTGCCAAAAACTTTAGTAGCCAAAAATCCATCTCCCAAAATAAGAACGATATTTACAATACCTCCAATAAAAACAAACAAATAAATAACATGAAACATTCAGTAAGAAAGAATAACATTACCAATAGCAACACATTTTTAACAACAAGCCAAGAGAAACAACTACATGGATCAACTTCAAGAAATAAAAATACCGAAGCTTCTGAAACTTCACCTGCAAATACAAGCACAGTAAAACCACTCAGTAGCAGAACTGCGATACGTACGAGTACCTCCTCGATCAGAAATGGTATTAGAAATACCAGCAGAAGACTGTAAACAAGAGATGTTATGCTTTTCGCAAGAAATCGCGCCAGGAATATTTACGGCCAATGGAATAGTGAAACCAAGATATGGAAAAATACAATTAAGTGTTATTAATACCCACGAAAGGGAAGTAGAACTGCCTACTTATCACCCGAAATTGGAGTACCTAGATAAGTACGAAAAGAGGCATGAGGAGACCAAACCTCAAACAAAACAAAATCGATTACTTCTATTTGAAAACGAAATAAATATTGATCAAACCTACAACCAAGAAGAAATGCTGGCCATAAAGGGTTTCTGTCAAGAGTTTAATGATGTTTTCCATTTAAAAGGTGACCACTTACCTTACTCAAATGTAACAACACACGCTATACCTCTCAAACATGACACAGCTCCCATAAACCAGAGATCTTACAGGCTACCAGAGGTTCATAAAAACGAAATTAATGAGCAAATTCGTGAGATGCTAGAGGATAAAATTATTGCTCCGAGTAATAGCCCATGGAACTCACCATTACTATTAGTTGCAAAGAAACCATCGCCAAACCGGTTAAAGCGTTGGAGAATTATAGTGAATTTCAGTAAACTCAATGAGAACACTATAGGCGATGCATTCCCACTGCCAAGAATAGAGGACATCTTGGACCAATTACGAAATTCGCGCTATTTCTCAACGTTGGACTTAGCAAGTGGATATCATCAAATTTTAATGAATCCATCCGACAGTGAGAAAACTGCCTTCAGTACAGCTTATGGCCATTATGAATTCCTTCGAATGCCATTTGGGCTGAAAACTGCGCCGGCTACTTTCCAAAGAGCTATGAACCAAGTCTTAACTTGTGTTCAAGGCTTGAAATGTTTTATTTACTTGGACGACATTGTAGTATATGGCAAGAGCTTAGACGATCACATTAAAAAGCTCAGAGAAATATTCTACAGGCTGAGGGAATATAATCTAAAACTACAGCCAAGCAAATGTCAATTTCTTCGGAAAGAGGTGGTCTATCTGGGGCATAAATGTTCCAATGAAGGCTGCGCTTCGGACCCCGACAAAGTGAAATGTGTATATAACTTCCCAAGGCCCCATACTATAAAACAGTTACAAAGCTTCCTTGGTCTAGCTAATTATTATAAGAAGTTCATTCCTAATTTCTCTAAAATAGCACAAAACTTCTCCGTGGAAAACAAAAATTTGTGTGGAACGACTTATATGAGACTTCATTCAACAAGTTGACAGAATTACAACACTTAACCTCCGTTACTATCATACCCAGATTTCACAAAACCATTCATTGTGACTACAGACGCAAGTAATGAGGCTATAGGGTCGGTGTTATCCCAAGGAACACCAGGAAATGATCGGCCTCTCGCATTTGCTAGTAGAACTTTAAACAATACCGCAAGACGACTTCTATGACAGAGAAGGAATTACTAGCTGTAGTATGGGCTGTAAAGAATGTCTGTTGTAATCTGCTAGGTAGGAAATTTACAGTTTACACTGACCATCAACCCCTTATAGGAGTATTCAATGTTAAAGATCCTACCTCGCGATTAATACGTTTCCATCATAAACTTTCAGAATATGAGTATGAAATAAAATATAAGCCCGGTAGAAAAAATGCCCATGCCGATGCTCTGAGCAGACTTCCGCAGAACGAAACAACAATTTCAATAACAACAAGAGCGCAAGCGAAAAACAAAAATGAAGCAGCTCCCCAGACGAATCCATCTTTAGAGGAGACTATACCTGTGCGAGATGACGGAAATACCGAGATACTATCCGAAATAGAGGAAACCAACGGGATGATCGAAAATAGTTTACGCGAACAGATTTCATCCTTTCAAATATTGACAAACTTAAAGGATATACAGAAAATACTAAAAGCATTTCACTCAAACCCACTGGGCGGACACCAAGGCATCGCCAAAACTTACTACAGAATTCGTCGACAATATAGATGGAAAAATATGTTAAACGATATAGTGAAATTCATAAAATCCTGTCCGAAATGTCAGACTAACAAACATAGCCCTCAAATAAAAATGCCAATGATTATTCCCGATACTGCGGAAAACCCGTTTGACAAAGTCTACCTAGACATAGTAGGACCACTCCCTGAAACTCATAATCGAAATAAATACATATTAACCTTTGAAGACGATTTAACCCCCGATTTATGGATTGCTACGCTTTCCCGGACGCTGAAGCAGCAACTGTAGCAAAAATTTTTTACGAGCAAATAATTACACGCTATAGAATTCCAAAGACGTTATTAACTGACCAAGGCACTAATTTTATGAGTGATTTATTCACCCGCGTATGTATATTCCTACGAATTCGAAAAATTAATACTACAGCCTATCACCCACAATCTAATGGCGCCCTAGAGAGAACTCATAGGCCATTGGCAGAGTATTTACGAAATTTCGTAGCCGAAAATCCTCAAACATGGGACGAATGGCTAAGAGAAGCAGTTCACGTTCACAACAACACAAGGCACGCCTCAACTCGTCTCACACCAATGGATTGCTTGTTCGGATTTACGGCTGAGCTGCCAACAAATTTAAATCAAAGGGTAGAACCTTTATACAATCATGAAAATAATTTTTACATCCTTAAAAATAAAATTCAAAGAACTCATGCCATTGCCAGAAAAAACATAATCCATAGTAAAGAGACAACGAAAAAATACTACGATAGGACCACGCGTGAAGAAACTTTCCAAATCGGCGATTTAGTTCTTCTAAAAAACGAAAGTAAGAAAAACACGCTATCTCCTATTTGGATAGGTCCTTATGAAGTGAAGGAAATTACTTCCCCTGTGAATTTAAAAATTCAGGTAGGTAGAAGAGTTAAGACTATTCACGCAAATAGATTAAAAAAATTCCACACTTCGAATTAACACCTACCCAAGCACACACACTGTGTATCTCAATGAGTAGACAAATAACAATACTATTGAAACGAAATAAAAGAAATACGTTTTAGGGAACATCGTCTGGATTATCTGGTGTGCATCACTCACGGACGGCTCTTCTCAAGGAATAGAACTGCCTTACACGAGCAAGAAATTAAAAGGAACTGGAATAGTATTCGAAGACATCGACGAAGCCCTAATCTATAAAGACGAATGGATAATATTTACCACCATTAATTTAGCGCAATTGAAAACATGGGAAGAATATCTGGACTGGAGCAGAAACTCGGTAACGCAAATGTGCGAGCACTACTTAAAACTAGAAAATAACGCTTCATGTGTGTAGCGGCCCGCAAATAACATCTCCTATGCCAAATCAAGTATATAAAAGACAAGAAAGAGGGTACGACGGCAAGAGGAGAAACGAAAGTTGTCGGCCACTTCATTCGCTTCGAAGTCTCGAATAGATATGTCACACAAGTGCTCATCAGGTAGAATCAGGCAAGCAGGAAAGAGTATATTAAGAAAGAGTTTGTCTTACAAGTTAAGTTTCTAATATAGTAACGTACGAACTGGAATAAATAGAAATTTGAAGTGCATCAGTGGTTTTTAATAACTAATCCTGTGCCCCGAGACATCCTAAGGAAGCCATGAGGCCCACAATGTGCTCAGAATGTTCAAAACGTGCGCTATATTACGGAAAGAGCGAGGCATATGTTACAAAGACTAGACACATTAAACGTTATCAAAACCTTTAAATCTCAAATAAATTTTGCGATATCAGAGATCAATTCGCTCCAAGCCAGAGCCACATTTGATGAGGCAACGTCTAGCGTAGTTATTCACCTACAGGAAATAGAACATCAAATTAACACTTTATCCATTACTCTCGGTTCTTTAGCCACTAAACACTTACATCCCCTTATTCTTAGTTATCACCAAATTAAAGGAACTCCCTCTATCTTTCCAATTAAATACGGTAATACAGGATCCCTTTATATTACAGCATCTTGCATCTGTCGAAAGTGTCCATAAACATAGGAGATCATCTTTACTGTAAAGTAACCATACCCCTCATTGAAAATGAATGGTTCACTATAAAGAAGGCCCACTCCTTACCATTCCCTTTAGGAGAAAATATATGCGTGCATTACGAAATAGAAGAGGAATACTTAGCTACAGACACAGGTGGAAATAAGTTCATACCCTTAAAAGAGCAACAGCTGAAAATATGCGAGAAAATAAGTTTGAAAAAGTCTGCTAAAATTAAAGTCTGTCATTTTGCACTACCGATTTACACTACTCCCCAAAATAATTGCATCCTACTTCTCTTCAAGGGTTGGTCTGAAACCAACGAGATTTGTGCTAAGGCACCAATCCAAAAGAATCATAACGTTCTAATGAATAATGAAAAGTCTTGGCTATATATTTTCCCTCAGGAATCGGAAGTTAAATTGCACTGTACCGATTTTCAGACAACTATCCGACTAACTCAATGCGGTATGATTTCCCTGAAACCAAATTGCCAAGCGCAGATTAATAATCTCCTACTTATGACAACAAACAAACTCACTAAGACATCTGAGGTAGCAGAAATTGACCTTGTACCGAAATTAGATCTTCACCCATTTACAGAAATACTCAAGAGTTTAAGACACGAAAATAAAGCCTCGAAAATGCATGTCCAAAATTATAAGCAATATAATGACTTCTTAAAAGAAAAAAGTGCAGAATTTAATAACCTTCTGCAAAAAATTCAGAAAGCACAAGATGACAGAGAAACTAGAAACAGAAATAAAAAACAAACCATTGCCCTCGAATTGGCGGGCTCCTCTCCCATAGTAATCATCTTAATGCTCGCACTAATATTCAAATTACAAAAGAGAAATCCCAAAACCCTATCTCCTATTATACTCTCAGCCTCCAAAGAAAAGGCGGTCCCGGATAAGGAAGTTTCAATCGAACTAAAAAACAAAAATATTTTCGCACAGGCAAAACCTAAAAAAGTACCAAGCTTAATACGAGAAACTAGCATGACCGTAAGGTCTAAGCCTAGCGAGTTTGAAATACTCTAGTAAAAAACAAAAAAAACATGTTGCCTAAAAATTAGAGTAAATTAGAGTAAAACGATACGACATAAATACACTTGTAAAACATAATTCCCAGTAAAATAACGTAACTCAATGTACAAAAAAAAATGTACGAACATATGTATGTGATGATTCTATCTTTACTTAAGCACAGCAATATAATCTAAATACCCATAGCCTTATATTGGACCGAAAAAATAAAAAAAAAAACATGCAATGTGTTAACCGCAAAATTACATATCTCTATTATATTATTATACGCTGGGCCAAATAGAATAATTTACTCAAGATGTACAAAAAAAACAAAAAAAAATATAATAATAGAAATAACAAATGTATCCTAATCTCCCTAATTTTATTTTTAGCTGACAAAACAATAACAGAAAATATTTAAATTAAAATAAATTAGAATAAAAAAAAATGCAATGTAATAACTACACAAATATATATTATAAAAAGGGCCAAATAAAATATTTTACTCAAATTACAAAAAGAAAAGATAAAAAAAATTTTTACGTAGAAAGAGAAATTGTAACGAAGGCGAACACCGCTCATCTTTGGCGTAATTCTATTCCATCGTTGTTGTATTTTTACAAAACATTCTTGGTTCCGGACAAACTCAATGGCGGCTTAAAGCATTACTTTCTATACGCGAAGATTTATGATACATCATATACCTTCTTTTTGATGGTGGAGGAATGTAATGTATTATAATTATATATATATATATATTTATATATTCGTGCAATAAATCACAAATTATTGATCAGAGGCATTGCGACATTCCCGACCTGGATTAACATGTATTTTGCAATTAATCCAGTGTCTTCGCAAAAAGCATTGACCTCTCGCAACCATAGATAAGAAATGAAAGTATGCGCAATTCTACTGATTCGTTCTGATCGCAGAATTGGGTCCCGAAAGTGACGAAAGGTAAGTGCGTTCGAGAACCAAGAAGTAAGTGAGTTTTGATTTTGCAGTTTGAACCGTGAGCGGTTTTCGGTCTTCAAAAAGAATAAATCGATATAGATAGGAAAAGATAAATTAACCCAGCAAAAATATAAAAAGCGTAGTTTAATGATAATAAAACCGAAGTTGGAAATAAGGAAGTTTTGTGAATTAAAAAGGTGTTAATAATGAAGAGTTGTTTCAGTTATAATTCCTGTCCCGTGAAAAAAAGTTACCCTACACAACATAAAGCTGATGAATGTTTTGGACCGCTTGCGGAAGCACAACCTGAAGTTAAAACCAGAGAAATGCAACTTCATTATAAAGGAATTAATCTTTCTAGGACACGTAATTTCCGAAGAAGGAATCAAACCTTATCCTGGTTAAATATAAGTAGTAAAAACATACCCTAAACCTAAGAAGGTAAAGGACATAAAGTCATTTTTGGGATTTGCAGGGTACTATCGGCGTTTTATACCCAATTTTGCTAAAATAACCAAACCTTTGACCACACTCCTGAAAAAGAATACGGAATTTCAATAGGATGCATTTTGTGATGAGACCTTCAGGGTCCTTAAAGAAAAACTTATCACGTCGCCGGTACTTGCGTATCCGGACTTCAGCAAGGAATTCCTAATAACAACCGACGCACATACGGGTATTTGAACGATCTACGCGGCCAAGTCAATTTACCAAAATGCGAAATGATTTAAAAAAACAACTACCTGAGCTAGTGCACTAGCCTGAGAACAATACCCAGCCCCTCCCGCCTTCCCTCTGTGCACGCGCCGCGTGTTTACGTTCAGTCGAAATTCGATCGTCCCACTCGGTGTATGTGTCTGTTCTCGGCATTCGTGTGAAAGCAAATTTTAATAGTGAATATTTATTATTCTACCTTCAGCTCGGAAGTAAAAGTGATGGATACTGATACAGCAGGTAATAACTCACTAACTATATTAGGATTAACATTATTTTTATCATTTTAAAGTTTAGATTTAGTGTTTCGAAAGTCACACGTATTATGGAGAATTTTTAAGCTATTATTTTTGTTTATTTATGTATTTCTTATACTTCCAAGTTAGATCCTGCTGTAATCCCTAATAAAGTCGAAGGTTTGAAGCTTTCAGTAGTAAATCATAAAAATATTAGCCGCGGAAAAGCGCGGATAATTATTATTTCGATACTTCGAACTTTTTTGGAGTAAAACGTCTAAAAATTATTATTGAAGTTAAAAGCATTTTCAAAGAATGTCTTTTTGTTTTAGGTTCAGAAGGTATCTCGGGAGTAAAAATTGTGACCCGTAAATACTTGTTCGACCGCATGCAGAATTTTAGTTTGTCTAATTTGGAAGAAAAAATAAATTTCTTCAAAGACCAACTTTTGTCCCGCGAAGGATACACGGAAAACCAAATTGAAAGCTTGAAACACAATTTTTCACACTTCAAATCGCAAATTAGGCAAAGATGGTCAAAAGCCCATAAGAAAGAAGACGTATTTCTGTGGTTACACAAAATCGGCCAGGACGACCACGTAAGTCATTTGGAGAGTCAAGTGAAAGAACTAAAAGGAGAAAAACTGAGGAGGTTCGTTCTACTTTGAAAAAGGAAGTTATCATTCATGCTGCTCAGGTTGAGTTGCGGAAAACTGGAAAACGAGATGCTTCCGATATTCTCAAAGAAATCACTAGTACTCCGACACGTGCAACAAAATATAAAAGAGCATTTTCTAAATCAAGGAAAGAAGAAACTTGCTCTCTTACGCCAACACAAGCATTATCAATGTTCGTAGATGCTGATTTAACTCGTCGACAATACGAAGTAATTAGAAATACTAACAAGAAATTCTTCCCTTGTTATAGCCTGTTACAAAAAGCAAAGCAAGAATGTTACCCGCCCAAAGAATCATGCAGAGTAACGAGTACCTACGCCGAAAGCGATTTACAACCTTTGGTTGATCTTACCATTAGGCGTTTGTCTACCTTCCTAGAAGAGGTCCTGATAACATTGAAAGAGCAAGAACGAGATACCCTGAAGATTATTTGTAAATGGGGTTGTGACGGATCTCAGCAATCTCAGTTTAAGCAAAAATTCGAAAATGATGCCGACTCAGACGCGAACATATTTCAGAGCTGTTTCGTCCCTCTACGATTACTTGCTGGTAATGAAGATGAAAAAATACTATGGGAAAACCCAACACCTTCTTCTCCGCGGTATTGCCGACCAATAAGATTCCGTTTTGTTAAAGAGAACACTGATATTACGGAAGAAGAAATTAATTACGTGAAAAATTCTGCGAAATCGCTAAACGCAACAGAGGTTGACTTAAATGGGAAGAAGTTTTTAATTAAACATGTCTTCATCATGACAATGGTAGATGGCAAGGTCTGCAATGCTGCCACTGGCAAGAAATCTAGAAGCCAATGCTACATATGTGGTGCAACTTCTAAGGAATTCAACCGTTTGAATTTTGAAAAAGATATCAGTTTTGAGGCTACCGAGTTTGGGCTTTGAATTTTACATGCCAGAATTCGTCTTTTGGAAAGCATTCTCCACTTGGCTTATAAGTTACCAGTAAAAAAATACAGAGAGAGGAAAACCGAAACGGAAAAAAATATCGAAAAGGAGAGGAAACTAGAAATCCAGGCCAAATTTCGCAACGAAACTGGTTTGTTGTTGGATGTACCAAAGGCAAATTTTGGCAATACCAATGATGGCAACACTAGCAGGAGATTTTTTGAAGATCCGAAATTGGCTTCCGAAATAACGGGCATCAGTTATGACCTAATATATAGATTAAAAGTCATACTAGAAACTATTTCGAGCGGACATATAATTGATCCGGAAAAATACGACAAATACGCATTAGATACTGCTCGCTTGTATGTCCATCTGTACCCTTGGCACCCAATGACTCAAACAATGCATAAAATTCTTATCCATGGTGCAGCTATTATAAAAAACGCATTGTTGCCTATTGGGCAGGTTTCAGAAGAGGCCGCGGAAGAGCGTATTAAACATTTCCGGTCATACCGCCAAGACTTCTCGCGAAAATTCTCCAGAGAAAATTGCAACAGAGATATTTTCAATCGGCTACTTTTAAGTTCAGACCCTCTCTTAAGTAGTATGAGGAGCGTAAAAAGAAGTCGATTAAATAGTTTTTTGCCAAAAACAATTGCTCTACTTGTGTCTGCGAAGCCTAATGTCTTATGAATTTAAAAGAACCTACTTCACGATTGGCTAGATGGAGAATTCTGCTCGAAGAATACGGATATAAAATCGTTTATAAGCCTGGGAGATTCAATGCAAACGCTGATGCATTGAGTAGAATTAAAACAGACACTGCCGAAGGAAATGAAAATAGCGAGTCAAAATATGTCAGAGTAACCACAAGGAACCAAGCAAAAAAAGTGATCAGTGAGAGAGAGGAGAGAAAGGATAACGAATCTTTAAATCAACCCGACTCAGTCAGCAAGAGTAGTTCAAGTAAAATTAGTCCCCTTAACTTGAATGAATGTGACTCTATATTCAAAGACAAATACGTACGAAACAAAATTTGTATCTTGCTACTTGTCGAGAACTACGAAGAAAATATATTAAGAAAGCTTAAAAAAGAATATATTAAACCATCCATTGGAGAGGTAAAGATATACAACGAGCAGAGCGATAACTTTATATTAGTTACGGTTGCTATCCCTATAAGATCTGACCATGACAAGAGCGCCCTTACAACTGCTATCCAGAATCTGTATGAGACTTGTCGGAAGCAACAATTTAGTATCTCGCTACCCGCATTATATGCCAATACATTAAATGAACTGAAATCAATCTCAATAAAAACTTTTCAAGATTCTGATTGTTATGGTTCTATGTTAGAGTGATTGGCTTTGGACGTAAAGTCCAGCCTGCCAGCATGAGCTGACAGATCACTCGACGGACAGCTTTGACTGCGGCACGCTAGCTCTCCTCGGCTCATTGGGGGAGAGTGTGGGGAGGTTCCACGAAAAAAAACTGCCGCTGCCGTCAGCCATAATCAAAAAAATTCGTACCTACAAACTAAAAGCCGGCACACATTCGGTCCTGAAGGAACCCTTACGTCACTTACCTATATATATATAGTTGAAGGCGCAGATGTTCTGCCTTCCTGCATACCCCATCCACCCATCTGACTCTGAGGGCAAGATTTTTCAGAGTCCCTAGTTGACAGAGAATAAACGAGCGAACCTAAACGACCTTCATACGAGAGGGCTCCAGGATAGTGAAGGAAGAATTAAAACTTTCAAAGATTCATGTTCACGTTATAATAGCAAATGTTTCCTTCTTACAAAAATTGCTACTGATTCCTATAACTATTTTTAATTTTAAATCGCCGCAGCATTCATGGCAAGACTCAGTACATGTGTTTAATTTTGCTTTTCACATTAAAACAAATAAAGCTAAAATTAATGAACTTCCTAGGATAATAATAGAGTAAGGATAAATATCATTTAAAAAAATGATTCCATATAAAAACATCTCAATCTTGCCCTGCAGCCATATTTCATAAATTTAAGCTTTTAATTTCAGACTAATTTATCGTGAGAAATGTTTCGAAATGTATGTACATAAATGTTTGGATGATGGCGCATTTTCCTACCTATCTACCCTAAACTAAACGAGAGAAATTAAATCTTAAAAATTATTTATATAAATGTGTATGCCAGTTTCATAGTCTCAAAAATATGCCGCGATGTGAGGCGATAATCTAACATATACGTAAGGTGTGAGACGGAAAATGAATGAGAATATATTGTTAACTGTTAAGAGATTCAAAGTAAGTAAAGAAGATGTAACTTGTGCGCAAAAATCCCTAACCTTAGCTTGCTTTGTGTATGTGGGTGTAGAATCACTCTTAAATATTAAAATTCAGTTAAGTTTAATTGATTGTAAGATGATATCACTTTGAAGTAAGTATCTAATTTAACAAGTACGTATGTACGTATTGCATGTGAGCTTTACTGTATTCAATGATTCCATATAATACATAATATGTATATATAAATGAAGAAGAATCTTTAAAGCTTTTCATTATTTTCTTGATTTTGAGACAATGAATGTATGTATGTATATTTTTTTTTATAATAATAATTGTAGCTTGCGTACGCAGAGTGATAATTTTAATTCCCGAAAATTCTATTTGTATATTTGCTATAAATTACCAAAAAAAAATCTTACGCTATAATTATTTAATTAATGATTTTAGCTGCACATTTTAATAATTGGTTCCGTGCTTTTGTTGTTTTTCTTTCTTTTTGTTATTCTATTATTAAATTACTTATTAATGATACATAGCTGTGCTGCCGCTACAATTTACCCCTCTGTAAAGGGATGTTCTAAAGTTTCACTACTATTTCGGCGTTTACTTCTGTTAAGATAATTAAGAGAATTGAAAATGCGTTGTCAGGATGACTCGCAGTCATGAAAAGAAATCTCGGGATATTTTAGTAATTGACGTTTTATTATTTTAAAAAATACAAATTAGCTAGTATGTCTATCCTCGACTCGACCGACTCGCATACTTCCTCTAAATTTCTTCTCCTTCTCGCCGAATTCAATAACGGCTACTAGATTAACGGGTGCCAGTATTACATTTAACCTGCAGGACACTTACAGTCGGCCCTTCCTGATGGCGATCCGTCTCGGATCGGAGTTCTTCAGTCGATATAGAATTATCCTCGTCGTTATCTTCATCTTGCAGTTCTGGAGCTAAGCAACACCAAGGCTTTATCCGCTCAGCCGTAAATATGGAGCTAAATTTCCGTTGAGACCTTGGAATCTGGTCAATGTCGTTAATGACGTAACGGTCCCTTCCAAGGGCTCGACCTACCATGTAAGGTCCCTTATATAATGGTTCCAACTTTCGACTTTCACCCGTCGCCGCGGCGACATTTTCTATAACGACGAGATCTCCTTCGTGGTAAATTCGGGGTGTTTTATGTTGTTTGTCGAACCTAGCTTTCCACTTTTCCTTTTCCGCACGAATTCGTGTGATCGCATCAGTACGTCTATCCTTGATGCACACTGTTTCCTCATTGTCCGAGAATTGTTCTTGTAACGTCTGTATCATATGGTTTTCCGTGATATCCTTTAACGGAAAATCGAACACAATCTCATTAGCGCAGAATCCGGTGGTCGCATTCCTCATGGTATTAAGTGTCCATTGCAAATTTCGAAGTTGTTGATCCCATTTCTTCGGCTGTTCAACGGATGTTCGTAGAAAGTCCAGTATTGATCGATTCACCCGCTCTACGGTCCCATTTGCTCTGGGTGTTCGAACGGCTACTTTAACATGGCGGATTCCATTTTCATCGCAATATTTCTGGAATGGTTTCGACGTGAAGGCGGTACCTCTATCCGTTACAATTTTACTCGGAAGTCCGAAAAATGATGATAGCTCATTCAGAGCGGCAAGTACTGGATCCGTTTTTGTACTTTTTGTTGGCTTTATGATGGTATACCGGCTGAAGCGGTCGGTGATTACTAATATATATATGTTCCCACACCTAGTCCGTGGAAACGGCCCGAGATGATCTAGGTGTACGACACGAAATGGTACCGGAATATCATCGTCAAAGTACATCTGGGCTTCGGGTTTACCCCATCTGCCTTTATTATAGCAGCAACTAATACATGATGAAATATAATCCCTGGTGTATTTTCGTATCCGTGGAAACCAGAAAATCTTTTCCACTCGCTGCATTGTTTTTTCAAGGCCAAAATGTCCTGCATCGTCGTGGCATGATTTCAAAATTCTCCACCGAACGGAGGATGGAACTACAAATCTTCGCTGCTCTCCAACCTTACGATATAAGACGTTATGCGTTAGGCAGTAATCGTTTCGAAATTGTCGGACCTGCTCGTCCTGAATTTCACCACGTAATGCTTTTATAATTCGAGTTAACTTCGGATCTTGCTGCTGCATGCTTAATAACCAGTTTTCTTCTGATATCTCGATTCGGCTAATATGATTTTCAACGATTTCTGGTTCCCTTGCTGATTCAACAGGTGCTCTACTTAAAGCGTCGGCATGAGGCATTCGTGCCGCAGATCGATGACTAAGAGTGTAATCGTACTCTTGTAGCTTCAAAAACCAGCGAGCAATTCGTGGGACCAACGGTTTGGTACTCTTCGTGGTTGTTATAGCTGCACAATCAGTCACTATTTCGAAATGTTTTCCAAGTAAGTACATTTTGAACCGTTCAAGCGTTTCGACGATAGCAAGCATTTCTAACTCGTGGCTATGATATTTTTGCTCCGCACTCGTACAATGTCGACTGTAGTAGAACACAGGCTTCCAGTTATTCCCCTCTTTTTGCATCAGTACGCCCGCTAATCCAACTGAACTAGCATCCGTGTGAACTTGATGATCACCATCTGGCCGATATAACGTCAAAACCGGTTCATTGCATAATACGTTCTTCAATTGTTCAAAAGCGTTGCGTTGCGGAGAATCCCATACGAATTCTACAGCTTCCTTTGTTTTGAGCAGCTTCGTAATTGGGCGGGAGATGGCTGCGTAGTTTTGCACAAATTTCCTGAAAAATCCCGTTAAACCGAGAAAGCGTCTGACGTCCTGGACATTTGTTGGCTCTGGAAAGTATTTCACGGCGTCCAACTTTTTCTCACCTGGAATTATTCCATCTTTGCTTATTCGGTGTCCTAGGAAAGAAATCTCTTCGGAAAGGAAAACACATTTGTCCAATCTCAATGTCAAGCCCATTTCGCTTAAGATTTTTAAGAACTGCTCCAGTTTTCGAATACCTTCCTCCACATTGGTACTAGGGATGATTATGTCATCCAAGTATACTAAAATTTCACCTGGTTCCATACGTTGAGCAATTTCGTTCATAGTCCTCTGAAAAATGCTGGGCGCATTCACGAGACCAAATGGCATACAGTTAAATTCGTAATGCCCGTCATGGGTTACGAATGCTGTATACTGCTTAGATGATTCACTGATCGGAATCTGATGATATCCAGACATTAGATCGAGCGTTGTAAAATATTTGTTCCCTGCAAGGCAAGCTAGGTGTTCTTCAATCACAGGCATCGGGAACACCTCCTTTACTGTAATTTCATTTAAGCCCCGGTAGTCTACACAAAGGCGGTCTTCTCCGTTTGCCTTTGTTACCAGTACAATTGGTGATGCGTAAGCAGACTCACTTTTCTGGATGATTCCTTGATCTAGCAGGTTATTGACAATATTTCTCACTTTCTCCCTCTTGGCGAAAGGAACACGGTATGGTCTCCGTTTGATTGGTGTATTAGTAGTTAACTTAATGGACATATGCGTTGATCGACATCTGCCTAGCTGCGATAAATCTTCTGCGAGACATTCGGGGTATCGTTGAAGTGTGTGTTCGAGCAATTCTAGCTCATTTTCGTTATGATTCCTTCCGGTTTTAACTTTCAAACTTTTCCTTTCGATACGGCATTCTCCCGATTCAATAATTAATCGTGTTTTTTTTCCACACAGGGCGTCTGTTCCTAATAACACAGGTTCCGAAATAGTTTGATCTCCAACCACGAGTAAATCAACAATGTAATTTTGACCATCCATCTCGAGGACACTAGAAACTTTCTCTTCTACTTTTGAGACTGCACCTCCAAAGCCTGTTAAATTGAATAAGTGAACAATCGCTACCACTGTCCACCAGTGCAGTTGTGCTCACGCCATTTACCTTTAACTGTTTAATAACAGTTTTCGGTTTACTTTGAATGGACATACGACGTACTGTTTTGGGTGCATCACGTGTGTTGCCAGGACAATCCTCTCTCGAGTGACCAGATTTTTGGCATCTCGAACAACGCGGTCGCTTTTGCGGTTTTCGGCAATTAATAGACAAATGACTTCGTTCCGAGCAGTTAAAGCAAATTGGCTCCGTCCTATTAAGGCTCAGCTTTGGTTTGTTGCTGTTTATATTTTCGAAATTACTTCGTACTTGCTGAGTTACAGGAGCGCGTTCCTCCGGTCGAGGATAACTATTCTCAAAATATTGCTTAATCGTCGCTAACATCTCGTTGGGGTCAGAAAATTGCATAGTTGCTATAGCGTTTTGAAGGCCAATGTGATTCAGTCCGCGCCGAATATATTTTATGATTGTGCTATTGTCCAAACAACCTTTTGTTCCCTGTGCTAACGTTCTGTAAAAATAATCTTCAACATATTCGTTGTTTTTACGTTTGGAATTAACCATAGCGATATGAATATCGGCTTCATCGAACTTTGTAGGAAAAACTTTCAGAAAATCATTCGAAAATGTGTTCCAAGTTGTATAGATTTCCGTTATGCTATCAATCCACATTTTTGCTGGACCTTGGAGTCTCGTTTGCACTGCAAATAAGAGTGCTTTTTCGTCCCAACCATAAGCGTCTTGCAATTGGCTTATCCGTTTTATAAATTGGACCGACGTAAGTGATTCTTCACTTGTTGGACTGAACGTGGGCAAAATATCCATAATATCACGTATATTTTGAAACGTTGACGTTGGCCTTGAAGAATAATTTATTTGTTCAGTATTTAACAGCGTTTCGTTTCGTTGAACGGGAGTTGTAGCGACGGGAACGTCAGTACCTCTAGGTACCGTAGTTTGCATGACCTCGTTAGATAGTTTCTGCATTAACGCAGAGAGTTTTCCTATCTGGTCCCTCAAATCCTCAATTTCACCGTCTTGGTTTACAGGAATAGTTTCCATTTCGACCGTATCACTATTCATCAATTCGCGTAATCTGCCCACAAGCTCCGCTTTTGCACCTGACGTTGGCGCATTTAAATCTCTGAGCTTTTCTTTCAACTCTGTCACTTTCAGCAAATCAATATTTACCGCCGGCATTTTACTATTATCATGCAAAAATTCAATTTATGCAACAGTGATTATATGAACTAGTTAGTCCTCAACGTTTGTTTTCGTTATTTTTTTTTTAATTCTCTCACACGTAGGAAAATTTATAACGCACGATGCCGCCGTTAATTTTAACCGTGAATCCAATCCCACTTCTGAAATTGTTAAGATAATTAAGAGAATTGAAAATGCGTTGTCAGGATGACTCGCAGTCATGAAAAGAAATCTCGGGATATTTTAGTAATTGACGTTTTATTATTTAAAAAAATACAAATTAGCTAGTATGTCTATCCTCGACTCGACCGACTCGCATACTTCCTCTAAATTTCTTCTCCTTCTCGCCGAATTCAATAACGGCTACTAGATTAACGGGTGCCAGTATTACATTTAACCTGCAGGACACTTACACTTCCTAACATTTTTGTTGCTTGTTCCAGAGATTCTTGGTAGAAAAGATTATTTGATTCTCCAGGTAGAGAATATTTTGTTTCATCTAAATGCCATGTTAGTCCGAGTACTATTTTAAATCCCGATTTTGCTACCTGTTTTATTTATAGCAGCTGTTGCTGGTGAATATACTGTACTAGATGGTGTAGAATCAGTGGAGAATTTTGAACAAGTAATCCAGCTCACACTTCGACTGGCAACATTTCGAGCAGTAGAAATTTGTGCATGAAGCGCCATAAAACAGGCACCCATGAGTTCAACAGGGTTTTGCCTGAAGTTGTGCTAATGGTGTAGCAATTCGCCCAGATTGCCGATGTCCTTTTCAGTGTACTCACTGCAGAAATATTTCAGATTTTCCAATTCGGCTAGTTGCAGTAATTTTCTTTTTGTTGTCGGAGATTGTATTTCCACGCGGATGTTTGAGAATTCTTTCACTTAAATTCACCGCCACTGTCGTTTCTCAGATGATCTGACGTTAAGAGAAGATTGTCTTTTCTTCTTTTCTAGTTTGGGAATGACATTGGACGTTGTCGATCCCTGGGGTGCGTTCAATTATCATTTAACCGCAGGCCGGCGTACATGCTGCAGTATCTCAATGTAGCAGATTGCTATATGCAATACGCTACGTCCATAACATGATGTCGAATTGTGTGTTTATACCAACTCAAGAATACATCTTGATAACCCAGAGGACATTACCAATATCCTAACACAATACCACACCTCCCCTCTCGGTGGACATCAGGGAAAGCCATTTGAACGGATAGCCCTAGATATAGTGGACCCATTACCTGTTAGCTATGCGGGAAATAAATTCCTGCTAACATTTCAGGATGACCTAACGAAGTACTCCGAGGCGTTGCCTGTGGCTAATGCTGAAGCAACAACCATTTCAAAAGCGTTCGTGGAAAAATTGGTATGTCGACACGGTATACCACAATCTGTCCTCACGGATCAGGGAACAAACTTTTTAAGCGCCCTGTTTAAGGAAATCTGTAAATTATTAAAAATAAAAAAGATTAACACTATCCCATATCACCCACAAACGAATGGCGCGCTTGAAAGAAGCCACCGGACCCTTGCCGAGTATCTTCGGCACCATGTCAACCAAGATCCCCTCACCTGGGACAGCTGGATCACGTACTCTATGTTTGTATATAATACAACCCCACATAGCAGCACCAATTTCAGTCCATACGAATTGCTATACGGCTATCCGGCCAACATTTCCAGTGGTTTAGAGCAAAAGCCTCAAGTTAACTATAATTACGACGATTACTCCAACGAACTGAAAGCTCGCCTGCAGCATGGATATCAAATAGCAAGAGAGACTTTAGTCCGAAAGAAGAATCAATCAAAGGTCTACTATGACAAGAATTCTCAATTAAAGAAATTCAATTTAGGAGATAAGGTTTTACGACAAAACAAATTTGCTTCACTCTGGAAAGGTCCCTATGAAATCGTAAAAATACCGTCAAATGAAAATTCTGTCATTAGAATTGGAAGCAAATTTAAAGCTGTACACAATACCGACTTGAAAATCTTCATAGAATAAAACACCTATCACGCAAGCAATAAAGTTCTCTAGCCTAAAATTTAAATTTATTATAGAAAATTAAGATACGACTACTCGCCTTAAAATCGATTGTGTCGCATAACCGATGCTATACTCGTCCCCCAGATCAATGATAATGGGTCATCACCGAAGTTCGCCACACTTACGCTCATGTTAATCATTTACCAACACTTATCAAATAGCAAACCCAGATCATGAACATTGCACCTTTACTACTTTATATCGCCTTCGCAAGCGGAAGCGAACTTCTCATCACCCCAATCCGGCAAGGCTCTGGAACATATTTTGAGGAATTGGGAAAAGTAGAGCTCTACTCTAATGAGTGGAAAGTAGTCGTCTATTATGACTTAGGTACCTTGGCTCAGGCATTAAGGCACATGAATAAATACGTCGACCAAATAAATAATCTGTGTAAACTGCTGGTTGAAACTAACCTAATTATGATTTGTAATAGTACAGTGGCGGAAATGAACCACTTAATGAGTGATATTTCACTTAAACATCGTCTGCTACAGAATAATAGCAGAAACAAACGTGGCCTATTCGACGCTATCGGTGTCATCAGTAAAACACTATTTGAAATCCTCAATGCAGAGGACGCCAAATTTGATGACCAACAAATCGATAAATTGCAACGCAGCGAACAACACCTGTTGGCACTGATAAAAAATCAGACTTTTATACTTGAAATCACTGTTAACATCTTTAACAAGTCACAAACCACAATAAATAGACAAATGTCAGATTAAATGCTAGATTTACGAAGATAATCATGATGTTTAATGAACTAATCAACGCAACTCACGACAACCGAGTGACCACCGAATTGGAATCACTCACCTCCTTAACAACAGTGATTATCATTAGATACAAAAACGTGGTAAATACCTTAGTCGATTTGATCACGGATGTCCGACATGGCCGCACCCGGCTATAGTAACACCCGAACAATTAGTCTATTCTTACTGCGATTCGTAAAGAGATTCCGAACGACATTCGTCTATCGAAGATTTTAAAAGAAAATAATCTCCTATCTTTGTACCGTATCAGCCATATGAGTACCTCAATCACTAAAGACATAATAATATATGAATTTAAAATTCCATTGCCATACCAAGAAAATTACCAACTACATAAATTTTTGCCATTACCATCCGTATTTCAAGGAAAGCTCACCTTCATACAACCAGCAATCAACTATCTTGTTATCTATTATAGCAAAGAGCATTTCTATGAGCTAACTGCTGAAGAATTAGGAAACTGTGTCACAGAAGACCATGACCAATACTTCTGTCGTATGATGCACCCAATATTTAATATAAATTCCAATAACGATGTTTGCGAATTGGAACATATACCTAAAACTTGCAATATAAGGCAATCTAATTACACGACAATATGGACCCAATTATCACAGGCAAACAAATGGCTCTATTCAACTATTGAAAACTTGGCTATCGATGCCATATGCCAAGACAAAATATCACCCTACAGTATTTCTGGGGTGGGAATTATTGAGATCGCGGGTAATTGCTATTTACGCAACCAAGATTTAACTATAAGTGCATATAATTCTAAGACAATTGAACTAAAAAATTTCTACATTCCTCCCGCTAATATATCGGAGGTTGTCTATGACCAGCAGAAAAACGCCGCTGTAACATAGTCTTTTTACACCTACATAAAATACATGTGTACAAGTTCCTCCAGAAGTGAAATTGCATGAACGAGCATGCCCGCGATAATTAATAAAAATGCTAAAACAAACAAAATTCTTAAGAATCGCATTACGTTTGCATTCAATTGTTTTCGCGCGTCGCCCACAGCCATCATGCCAATTTCACTTCTGGTGTACTTACAGCAGACGGCTCCCATGAAAATCACCACGGTCAGCACTTTGCTTACCGTCAATGAATTTGAGGCGGTGTACTTTTCATGTACATGTGCCACGGTATTTCATGGGGGTCGTCTCTGCTACAATAAAATTGTTTAGGCAAGCATAAGTTCGCTTTATAAGTAGGATATTTGTCAAATAAATTCATTCATTCAGTTTTTATTAAGAGAGCGGTCGTTTGCTTTTAAATTTCGTTGTTACAACTTTCAGTGTTTAATTTGTAATTGGTACAAGCACCAATTACATGCATCAATAAAGCCTTGGTACAAGAACCTTCGGCTAGTCAAGTCACATATTGTGAAGAAGTTCAAAACTACTATTCATCTTGCAATTGGTACACGCACCAATTGCATCATTAACACGGCCTTGGTACCAAGCACCTTTGGCCATTTTTTCTTTTTTATTTTCGACGAAGGTGATCAAGGTACACGCACCTTGACGCACACAGGTAGAGCAAAAGAGCTCTCCCTTTAACATTTGGTGACCCCGACGTGATATTTTGTCAATTTAATCAATTGATTACACACGCAACATGGACGCCCTCACTAGTGAACAAGAAGCCATTGGAAAATCCATTGAGCAGCTAATACAAGGTTTCAAAGGAGACCCATCCTACAAGAAGGAGCTGCCATATCTGCGAACAAGAATTGTCTGGCTTGACACAGACTGGGTAAAGTTTGACGACAACCATAATAAGCTTACGCCCTATGCAGATACACACCAGGAGCATCCATACTTCAAGAAGGGCTATTACGCCTCCGTTAAAAGGGCCTACGAACAATTCAAGGCCACATTACAAGAAGCTATTGAGGCCAAATCAGCAGATACTCGACAACTGGCTGGGCCTGCTCAAACCTCCAACCAAGATCAATCTGAGGGTGAAGGGCAGCAGCCATCTGGCAATGACGAAGTAAATGATCACCATGACCCTTCATTCACATGTACAAACGACTCTCAAGGCCAGAAAACAGAATTAAACATGCTGCTAAGAATCCACAAGACCAAGACGTCAGCGCTTGTGCAGCATTTAAAACTTATTGAGAATGGCTTACCCGACCATCATCCGAGAGCATATTACGAATAAAAACTTAAATGCATTACCGATTATTGGACCAGTATAGCTGCAAACTATCAGAAAATACTCAATATCTCCGTTGAAGGTGATGAGTCTACATATGACGAGAACTATTACATTCGACTCGAGTCATGGGTACAAGACATCGCTATCGGCCTCTCAAGCAAACTAGAAGCCCTACCTGGATGTACCCTCGTAGGCAGGCAAATAAAGTTACCAAAAATAACTCTACCAATCTTTGATGGAAATTATCTACATTGGAGCCATTTCCGCGGGTTATACGTTCAAATGGTGCACGATCAACCCATTACAGATGCAGAAAAGATGTTTTATTTGCAAGGTAACTTGACAGGTGAGGCTAAGGCCTTAATACAGCACATCCCATCCTCGGGAGAAAACTATCAATCGGCATGGACAACTTTGGAGATGAGATATAATAATAAGCGGCTTTTGGTCACCGCTCTACTCAATAAATTATTGGGACAGCCTTGCATTCAACAGGAATCTCCAGCTTCCATTAAACTCCTTCATGATACTACAAAGGAAGCCATTATGGGGCTTCAAGGAATGGGAATTTCTACTTCAACTTGGGATTCGTTTCTCGTGCATATCACGCTCAAGAAGTTAGATAGAAGTACACATAATTTATATGAGCAATCACTGAAGGCACCACGAGAACTTCAAACCATAAGTGACTTGCTGCAATTCTTGGAACTACGATTTCAGGCATTGGAGACTTTAGGAAAAGACAAAAGACAACAACCAGTGGATAAGATGTTGAAGAGGAACAATCAAGTTAACCCTATGTCATTTATATCTACGTCAAGGAAATGTGTATTGTGTGGCAGCACCCATCCACTTTTTGCCTGTAAGAAGTTCACAGAGCTAAGTCCATCGGAAAGACTCAACGTGGTCAGAAAGCACAAGCATTGTATAAACTGCCTAAAGATTGGTCATATGTCATTAAAATGTCAATCTAGAGGGTGCTTGAAATGCTCTAAAAAACACAATGCATTGCTTCATATCGGAAACACTGCGAAGGTGTCTCATCATGACATGACCAGTGATGGCGACTCCGCACATGCGCCGGCGTCACATCCACTGGCATCAACCAGCAACCCAAGCATCCTAGCGGCACAATCAATGACAGGAGAAAAAGGATATGTCCTCTTAAGCACTGTTATCATCAAACTCGTGAACCATAAGGGTGAAACAATCGAGTGCCGAGCAATCCTAGATTCTGGTTCACAGCTCAACTTTATCACAGACAAAATGGCAAAAAAACTAGGCCTAAATCGGACGCCAGACTCTCTTTGCATTGAAGGCATCGGAGAAATCAAACAGCGAGCTCAGCATCGAGTAAGCGTTCTGGTCCAATCGAAGATAACTGCATTCTCCACAAGATTGGAAGCAGTTATACTCCCACAGATCACTACAGATCAACCTACACAGACTCTAAATATAGCCACCTGGCGCATTCCTCAAAACATTGAGTTGGCTGATCCTGATTTCTACCATCCTGGCTCCATCGATTTCCTCATCGGTGCAGAAGTATATTATCAATTATTATCGGTGGGACAAATCAAATTAGGGGAAACCCTACCCACACTGCAAAACACGCTTCTGGGCTGGGTAGTAGCCGGTAAAACACAAGATGTTTCACGGCATCTAGCAACTTGTGGTATCTGTAATCGAGAGGATGACAATCTAAATGATCAATTAGAAAAATTCTGGAAATTAGAAGATGTCACTCCGACTGTGCGGGCCATGACGGATTCAGAGGTCAAATGTGAGACTCACTTTAGCCAAACTGTTCGTAGAGATAGTACCGGTCGTTTTGTGGTCAAACTACCCTTCGTGCATGATCCTCAAAAATTAGGGGACTCGAAGGATGTTGCGCTGCGTCGCTTTCGAGCATTGGAACGCAAACTAAACAAGAATCCGCAGATAAAGGAACAGTACATTGAATTCATGAGTGAATATTTAAGGCTCGGACATATGGAAGAAGTTAACGGCAGTGCGATTGCTAAACCACATTACTTCCTACCACATCATTGTGTGATGAAACCTAACAGCACTACAACGAAACTCAGAGTTGTGTTTGATGCTTCCAGCAAAACGTCTACAAACGTATCATTAAATGAAATTCTAGCCACTGGCCCAACCATCCAGGATGAGCTAGTCTCTATTTTACTAAGGTTCAGATTGCCACGATTTGTCTTCACAGCGGACATCGAGAAGATGTACCGGCAAATAACAGTGGACAATGACGATAGAAGATATCAAATGATAGCATGGAGAGATGATTCAAGTCAACCCATCAAGCATTATCAATTGTGCACGGTTACATACGGAACAACATCTGCCCCATATCTGGCAACAAAATGTTTGCAACGACTGTCTTTACAAGAAGAACAAAAATACCCGTTGGGATCTGACGCTCTACGACGAAACTTTTACGTAGATGACGTAATGACTGGCTCAGACAATTTAAGAGAAGCGAGGGATATGCAAGAACAATTACAGCAGCTACTCCAATCAGCAGGCTTCAAACTAAGGAAGTGGTGCGCCAACCATGCACAACTCCTGTTAAGCATTCCACATGAAGATAGAGCCTTGCAACTAGATTTTCACAATGGTGATGATGACGAGCACATCAATGCCTTGGGACTAACATGGCATCCCAAGAGTGATGAATTCCGTATAAGGGCAATGGGGCCGGACAAGGGCAAGATAACCAAGAGAACTGTCCTGTCGGATATTGCGCATCTCTTCGACCCTTTGGGACTTGTAAGCCCAGTGATTGTAACAGCGAAAATCTTTTTGCAAAAACTTTGGGAATTAAAACTAGATTGGGATGCTGCGCTGCCGCTTGAGCTACACACAACTTGGGCCGAGTTTCGACAAAACCTTAAGATGCTTAATGACATAAGGATCCCCAGACATATGTTTGCGGGTAAAACACCCCGTACAAGACAATTACATGCCTTCTGCGATGCCTCCGAGAAGGCGTTTGGAGCCGCTGTATATATGCGCAAAGTCAAGAGTTGCCCCCACTAAAAAGGTGACACTTCCGCGCTTAGAGCTATGTGCAGCAAAGCTTGCAGCACAATTGGTGCAACGGATCAAGAAGGACTTAAATTGGAATGACCAACCATGCCTGTTCTGGACAGATTCAGAAATAGTACTCGCATGGCTGAAGGCCGAGTCTTCATCTTTTCACACCTTTGTGGCAAATCGCGTAGCCGCAATACAAGAAGTGACATCCATCAATCAGTGGCGACATGTTCCATCTAAACAGAACGCAGCAGACGTCCTCTCACGCGGAATATCACCAGAAAGGTTGAAGGCTTGCACTACATGTTTTTATGGCCCAGTCTTCCTCCATGGTGTTGAAGCATCGTGGCCAGCACAGCGAGCTCAACATGACACCGACTTGGAAAAGAAACGACCAAGGTCAATTGTGATAGCTGCCAGTAGAACGAGTAATATCATCCACGACATCAATCACAAAAATTCCTTCGGGACCCTACAGCGAGTGATCGCATATGTTTTGCGATTCATAAAAAATTGTCAACAGCACAACAGTCTTCGCAGAGAAAGGTCTCAGCTGACCGTAAAGGAAATGGAGGAAGCTCTTGTGGTAATTGTGAGAAATACACAAGTCGAAGGCTTCAAGGATGAACTAAGTCAATTGAAACATACTAAGATGGTAAAGGCCAACAGCAATCTAAGCAGCCTCAGCCCATTTCTTGATGACGACGGAATAATCCGAGTTGGCGGTAGACTACAGGCTTCCAACTTGCCCTTTGATGCAAAACATCCGATGCTGTTGCCATATGCACATAACATAACAAGGCTACTAATGACGCAACTTCATACCAACAATCTTCATGCTGGGCCACAAACACTATTATCAATAACACGTCAAAGATTTTGGCCTATCAAGGCTAAGACCACTGCTCGATCTATCGTCCAAAATTGTGTGCGCTGTACCAAATCGAAGCCAAGACTTTTATCCCAGTTAATGGGCAACTTGCCACCCACTAGGGTCCAACCTGCCAGACCTTTTGTCAATTCAGGTGTAGACTTCTGTGGTCCCTTTTGGACACATTTTAAAAGCAGAGGAAAACGCCCACAAAGGTCCTATGTGGCAGTTTTTTGCTGCTTCGCGACCAAAGCTGTTCATTTGGAGTTGGTAAGCGATTTGACAAGAGATGCCTTCATCGGCTCACTCAAGCGATTCATGAGTAGAAGAGGAAATTGTAGAAATCTATATTGTGACAATGCCACAAACTTTGTCGGAGCTAAGAATCAACTAGCAGAACTCAAAGAAGCAGTATATTCTCAAGAATCACGGCACAATATTACAGCATTTTGCACCACCAGAGGAGTGGATTTTCAATTTATACCTCCACGAGCCCCACATTTTGGCGGCCTGTGGGAGGCAGCTGTCAAATCTGCCAAGAACCTATTTCAACGGAGTGCAGCATCTGCCTCGCTTACGTACGAAGAACTGGAAACATTGATGGTAGAAATCGAGGCCATACTCAACTCCAGACCATTAACCCCGCAGTCAGCTGATCCAAATGACATGTCAGCACTGACTCCAGGGCACTTCCTAATTGGGGAACCGTTAACAAACACGATTGACCCTCATGCACAGACAGCAAAGGGCAGCTTACTTCAGAGATGGAAATTAGTAACTCACATAAAAAATGAGTTCTGGAGACGTTGGACCAACGAGTACTTAAATGAGCTCCAGCATCGATACAAGTGGAAGCAAAAATGCGATAATGCTAGAAACGGCATGATGGTGCTAATAAAAGACGACAACCTGCCCAGTATGAAATGGCCATTGGGACGTATCATCAAGGTTATCAAGGGACAGGACGATCTAGTGCGAGTGGCAGATGTTAAAACAGCCACAGGAGTATTGAGACGACCGATACACAAACTGGCACCACTACCAATCGACAAGGAAGGAGAATCGAGTATGGTCATTCAAGATAATCCAGCCTCACAATCTGAAGCTAAAGAATCCAAACTCAGAAAACGCCCTAGTTTCCAGGATGTTGCTCACACAACCAGTAATCGTTCCAAGATCAACCCTGGTGGATCATCAAAGGAACCAACGTCAAGTTCATCTAGTACAAAAAGACGTTGTTCCGGTACCTCTGCGATAAGCTTGCTCCTACTAAGTGCATTAATATTGCCAATATTGGGTGACACAGAAGTAAAAATAACTCCCTTCAAATCACAGCCAGGACTCTATTTCGAGGGAATGGGGGCCACCCAGCTAGTGTCAAACGAATGGAATTTAGTAGTATTCTATGATCTCAAGGCATTCTGGAAGGAATTTGACAGTATACATGTGCAGACAACATCACCCTCTATATCGGAAAGGTTCAAATATAAGCTCATGCGAGATAAGTCTGCTTAGCCATTCTTCATCATCACCAGATTGCAAGCTAATGAATGCCATAAATGCATCCCCCTGGATACAGCTGTTAAACCCAAATCACTGGATTTTCTCAACAAGAAGGCCGATAACCATCAACATAGTCTGTGGGACTTCTGTTTCGCAACAAATTTTGGAAGAGTCCGGTATCCTAGAAGTCAAAAATGAATGCGCTATCAAGGAGGAATTTGTGACCATACGATCTCACAACATTTACCCGAGCACGCTTACTACATCATTCGTGCCATCCAAAAACCTCACAGCTATCCTCCAGCCGATAAAGGGCAATCCACTAGTTCACCGCATAGCGTCTGTCGAAAGTCTAGCAAATGACATTCAAGCCCTTCAAAGACGCATACATGCACAGCAGAGCGAGGAGTCAGCCCTGAAAATACACCATCATGATGCTCACCACTTCACTTTGGGATATATGAGTCTCCTGATAATTATTTCTATTTTTTGTTACCTTCTGTGGAGATGCATTTCCAGCCGACGCCACAAGAGCAGAAGCAAACCACCCATTCCCGCACCCAGGACCAGCTCAGTAAGCGATTTTCAGCTAAGCAGCGATATACACATCTAATAGAACCATCCGTTCAATGCGGGGGAGGATGTCTATGACCAGCAGAAAAACGCCGCTGTAACATAGTCTTTTTACACCTACATAAAATACATGTGTACAAGTTCCTCCAGAAGTGAAATTGCATGAACAAACAAAATTCTTAAGAATCGCATTACGTTTGCATTCAATTGTTTTCGCGCGTCGCCCACAGCCATCATGCCAATTTCACTTCTGGTGTACTTACAGCAGACGGCTCCCATGAAAATCACCACGGTCAGCACTTTGCTTACCGTCAATGAATTTGAGGCGGTGTACTTTTCATGTACATGTGCCACGGTATTTCATGGGAGTCGTCTCTGCTACAATAAAATTGTTTAGGCAAGCATAAGTTCGCTTTATAAGTAGGATATTTGTCAAATAAATTCATTCATTCAGTTTTTATTAAGAGAGCGGTCGTTTGCTTTTAAATTTCGTTGTTACAACTTTCAGTGTTTAATTTGTAATTGGTACAAGCACCAATTACATGCATCAATAAAGCCTTGGTACAAGAACCTTCGGCTAGTCAAGTCACATATTGTGAAGAAGTTCAAAACTACTATTCATCTTGCAATTGGTACACGCACCAATTGCATCATTAACACGGCCTTGGTACCAAGCACCTTTGGCCATTTTTTCTTTTTTATTTTCGACGAAGGTGATCAAGGTACACGCACCTTGACGCACACAGGTAGAGCAAAAGAGCTCTCCCTTTAACAGAGGTCTTGTCAAGTTCTACCGGGTACACACATAATTTTACAAACACAGTAGCCCTAGTCAAATACGCGCCTAACGATGACTTGCAGGAAATATCCAAACAAATAAATATGCTAAAAAGGGAAGAAAAGGATCTACCACCTTTAGACAAGCATGCAATTCATCACTATTCGCTTATATACTTACTACTAGCGATAATAATCGCGCTAGCAGCCTATAAACTATACAAACGCTTCATTGGCGAAACTCGTCACGAGATACCCCACATTTCTGAAATAAGATTCGAGGAAAGACAGGAACAGGGCGATCAACCTATTGTCTTTACTTACGCATCCGGTAATTGACTCAAATAGGGGAACAAAATCGAGCACGATACCTCCATTACCCCATGGGAACGAGAATTTTCCCATAGATTGGAGACATTAGTCTCATAAAGAATTTATTAAATAAAAGCCCCGTCAACAAATAATTTCATAAGTCAAAAGTAATAAGACTCCGTACTTAATTTCATGGAGATAAAACTCTATGAAACTAAGTAACAATATTCCTTATTTGCCGGTCACAAAACGTGACTTATTTAAAAACAACAAAATGTGTAAAAGCACAGAAAATAGATCATGGAGAATGAAGCTTCAGTTAAAAGAAGAGTTGAGTCGTGGTAACGGAGTTCGTCGGATGTTTTTGGTCTATTTAAACTAAGTGAAATACATTAGAGATTTTGGATTAGTTTTTATCTTTTATTGTAATAAAGAGTTTTAAAGTTTAAAAGTATTGTGTTTTTATAACGTTTTTATATTGTTCACTAATAAAGATAAAGAATCTACTTATTTGGCGCAGTCGGTAGGATCTCAAATCCGAAGATATGAGATCCAGTGAATAGTGAATAGTTTTTGTAAAAACTAAAATCAATATAAGTTTAAAAGCACAAAGCTAAAAGTGTGAATTCTGAAGAATTCTAAACTGTGACATATCGTGATAAATATTGCTGAATACTAAGTGAAAATACATCATCTCGTCGCATAGAATAAATTCGAGCTCCATTAACAAATGCCCAAGGAGGAAAAACTTAAAGAGTGGAACGTAGTCTTCAAACCATATTTTGAATTGGAACCATTCGAGATGTCGTTAAACCCACCAACAACAACAAATGCAGAATCAAATGCAGCATCAGGTGCAAACTCAACTGCAACACCAACTCAAATAACTGTCTCGTCACGGATCTCTTGAGGGAAGCATCTACAATACGGGAATACACTGGCTATGAGGGATATGACCTATCCTCATTTATCCGGGAAGTGGAATTATTTTTACCTCTTTTTTCTGGAAACTTACATATTCAAAATTACGTTTTTCAGCGAAACGTCATCAGTAAAATCCAAGGCCCAGCTCTTCAGGCAATCAGAGTTCTTGGACCAAACCCAACGTGGGAAAGCATAAAAAGAGAACTAATCAAGAATTTTGGAATCAGGGAAACGTACCAGAATTTATATCATCAAGCAACAACATTAAGGTTTAATAATAACGTAAGTCATTATTAATTGTTTAAAAACCATTCTTGATAAATTAAATACAAAATATGAGTTTGATAGTGAGAAACCAATTGAATTTTCACCTGAGGTGAATGAATCTCTAATTTTAAGAACTTTTTCAAACGGTCTAGATGTTAATTGTGCCAGTGTAATTATTAGTAGAAATATAAAAAGTTTAAGAGAAGCTTATTATACTTTAGAAGAAACAGGTTTGATTAGGCATAGAGGTATTGATTCGAGAAGCAATAATTTGGGTGATAGAAACTTTCGAAATTATGGAGTGGTTAGAAATGTGCAAAACTCTCACACACCAGCAACGTACCAAAGGGATAGAAATATTAGATATAACCAGAATTTTAACTCAAATATGCCAAGACAATTCAGACAGAACTATGACAATTACCAACCTAGACAAGAAAATCCAGTAGTTACACGACAATTCAGAAATTCAGGACAATTTAGAAATTCTAATTAGTTTAGAAGACAGAACATCCAAGAACCAATGGACGTAGATCATATTCAAAATAATAATGGAGAACAAGAAGAAGTAAATTTTCCCTTAGCCCCTACAGAACTGACCTACCGATAGTAGAACTGACAATAGGTAATGACAAAATTAGATGTTTAATAGATACGGGCTCAGCGACAACATTACTAGACGAAAGAAAATTAAAACAATACAAACGACTCGCATTAGAAAAGAAATTACAATTTAAAACACTTAACGGTCATATGATAGTAGATCAAGAAATTATTACCGAACTTCCCAAAGAATTTAACGGAAAAAAATGGATGAGTTGGAAATTAACTACATTTAAAGACAAGGAATTCGATGGATTAATAGGCCAAAATTTGTTAAAACCTCTTCAAGCCGTGATAAATCTAAGTGAAGAATATTTAGAAATTCATGGGACTAGAACAAAATTTTTTAACTCATGCCCTTACCAGGATCATGAAATATTCTCCCTTGAGGGAAAATCTACAGATCAAGGTGTCTTGGATAAACTTCAACGGGACAATATGAACAACGAGGAAAGAGAAAGGATGAAAGAATTAATTAAACGAAATAAAGATTTGTTTTACGAAGAAGGCCAACAACTCACTCATACTCATGAGATACAGCATCAGATAGTTACAACAAATAACAACCCCGTATACTCCAAAGTATATCGATACCCCCAAACGAGGAAGAGATCAACAAACAGATGAGGACATGCTTAAGCAAGGAATTATCAACGAAAGTAATTCACCCTATAATTCGCCACTCTGGATTGTCCCTAAAAAACTAGACAACTCTGGTACAAAGAAATGGAGGATCGTAATCGAATACAGGAGGCTAAACGAAATTACTGTGGACGACAAGTTCCCCATGCCAAATATTGAAAATATTTTAGGAAAACTAGGGAGGTCACAGTATTTCACAACATTGGATCTCGCTAAGGGATTTCACCAGGTGCTTATTAAAGAAGAGGATAGAAAAAAAACTGCTTTCTCGACACCACTTGGATACTACGAGTTTACGAGGATGCCATTCGGGCTGAAAAATGCCCCTGCCATGTTCCAAAGATTAATTAATTCAGTTCTACGGGAATACATAAACCAAATATGTGTAGTATACCTGGATGATATACTAATCTTCAGTACAACTATAGAAGAACATACTGAGAATATCCAAAAGGTATTTAATAAACTCAGGGAACATAATCTTAAAATTCAGATTGACAAATGTAGATTTTTTGCAAAAGAAACCGAATATTTAGGGCATATACTCACAACAGATGGGATAAAACCAAACATTAGTAAAATCGAAGGTATTCAAAGACTTAGACTACCAGAAACCAGCAAACAAATTAAGTCATTCTTAGGTATGACCGGCTATTATAGGAAATTTATCAGGGACTATGCAAAAATAGCTCAGAATATGACCAAATATTTGAAGAAAAACGCCAGAATTAATACTAACGATACAAGTTACATAGATGCTTTTGAAAAACTCAAGAAAATTCTCACAGAAGCACCAGTTTTAAAATACCCAGAATTCGAAAAAAAATTTAAATTAACTACAGATGCAAGTGACTTCGCTATAGGAGCGGTCCTTACTCAAGAAGGTGTAATATTTTTATTTATTTTTTATATTTTTATTTGTTCAATAGTACGTTCACGCTCAAGTCTAGGCTTAATTTGCCGCTTTATAGTTTTGAGCTTTTAAGGTAAGCAAGGCAAGGCTATATGCCGCTTTATTGCCTTAGCTTAGTTTGGTTGATCAGGCTGAAGATTGCCGCTTTACGATCAATAGGCTTTTAAGCCGAATTACGAGAAATGAATACACTTCAATGCAGTGATAATTCAAGTCTGATTTCTTTATTCTTTTCTTCGTCTTTTATATAATTGGTTTACATAGGTTCTTATGGAAAATCATTCCATAAGCAAGAAATAGCAATTACAAAAATGAATTGTCCAATAAGCAAATTCATTGCTTTCTTACTTATTGAATGACCTTTTACAATAATAATTCATATCAATTGTTATGACACACATTTTTGTCACCTACTTGACTTACTTGTAAATGGTGTCAAATTGCTGATTCTTAAGATTGTAATTTGTTTTCATAAATCGGAAGTAAATTGTATTTTTGTTAATTTTTGTTTTGCAATATGAGATATACTTGTTTACTAACATGATATGGCGCTTGCACAATAATGTATGTGCGTACAATGATGTGCTCATATCATGCTATGTATGTATGTTTGTATATACGTGCATATAATGTTACAAGGTGATTAATTATCTTTTATTAGCGAGATGCGCTTTTCTTTTTGTATGATTATTTTTAGATATTATTACATGTATTACATGTGTATACTACACCTCTACCCCTAATAGGAAAAAAAAATAAATTTGACTTATAGGATGAATTTATTTTTTTTTTTTTATTAATTTTTTTTTTTTTTTTGTGTACCTAACCAATTACTTATCTTGTTTATTTACGTATTTTCATTATGCTACATATTCTACCATATCCTATGCATTTTGTACAGGTATTACTAACTTCTAAATGCTATCTATTATGTACAGTGTTTATATTTAAATTAGGATTTTACATTTATGTATATTGGCTATTATGTCTATATAGTTAAGTTAGGATTTTACTTTTGTGTACATCAGTTATCATCTACATTATGTCTGCATATTTCAGTCTATTATTGTGTATGTTTTTAAGGTTATTTCTGATTTTTATTGTGGAATTTACTCCGTTTTGGTCTACAATTTTAAATGGACCTTCGTATGGACTTTCTGATTTTTTTCTAGTTCCTTTTCTTAAGTAAACATAATCATTTACTTTGAAATTTGAGGGTTCTACATTTCTCTTCTGTTGAGACTTTCTTTTTATTTTTGATACGTTCAGTGATTCTTTTGCTCTATCATGAGCTCTTTGTAATCTGTGTTTTAATTCATTAGCATAATTATCTATGTCATAGATCATTTGTTCATTATTTATTGTTTCTGCTGGTAAGGTTGTTATTTTTCCATAGACCAATTCAAATGGTGTGTAGTTTGTATGTGTGTGCGGTGTGGTATTATAGTAAAATATATAGTATGGTATCCACATATCCCAATTATCATTCTCTGTGAAAGACAAGAGATATTCATTTAATACTCTGTGGTTTCTTTCTAGAGATCCAAGTGTTTCATGATGATAAGGTGTTGAAGTTATGTGGTTCATATTAAATATTTTGCATATACTCTTAAATAATTCATTACAAAATTCTGTACCTTTGTCAGTTTTAATCGTTTTGAAGCATCCGTACTTTAGTATGAATTTTTCTACTAGTGCTCGTGCTACTATTTCTGCTTCTTTGGTTTCAATTGGAATCGCTTCAACGAATTTTGTGAGTTCACACTGAACTGTTAATATGTATCTGTAACCATTGGATATTCGTAATGGTCCTACTGTATCTATTGAAATAGTCTCGAAACTACTGTTTGGCGCATTTGTGATTACAAATGGTTCTTTGGTATGTTTTATTATTTTATTTCGTGCGCAAGTTTCACAGTTTTTCACATATTCTTTTATTGTTTTTCTCATATTTTTCCAAATGAATTTTTGTTTTATCTTTGCAATGCATCTTTTTATTCCAGCATGTCCTCCATACGGTGAGGAATGGTGTTGTTCAATAATCTCTTTTATTTCTTTCGGATCCGTTAATCTTTTTGGAGAGGTATATAATAATAATCTTAGTGGTATTGCCATATTATTTGAAATATTTTTATACTGCAGTTCATTGAACTTTTTCTTAAATCTGTTTGAATCTATATATTTAAATATTCTATCATCATTAGATATTGCTAGCTCATATATTTTATTCTTCTTCATCTTGAGTAACAGTTTCTCCAGGACTAAATCTAAATTTGTCCCTAGATTATCGCTGCACTGTATCGATACTTCATCTTCTTTTATTATTATTTTTGGAAATTTGTTTGAGCGCATATTTTCATTACTTTCATTTATATGAAATTTAATTTTTTTTACATTTGTAACATCTGAGATAGACGTACAATCCCATGTATAAAGTTGGGCAAACCTATCATTGGATATCTCTGTATTCTCTTCAGGGTTAATTTCTTTTGCTTTCTTTAGCATTCCTCTCGTGATTACATTTATATTTTTTGGGATCATTTCTTTTACAAGGTTTGAATTTAATTTTATTCGAGATAGAGCATCTGCATTTGTATTCATTCTACCTTGTTTATATATGATGTCAAAGTCGTAATCCATTAGATCAAGTCTGATTCTGGTTAATTTGGATGATGGATTCTTGTGAGTGAATAAGCTAACCAAAGGTCTGTGATCAGTTACTACCATAAATTTTCTACCGTATAAGTATGGTCTGAAATAATTTATTCCCCAGTGGATTCCTAAAAGTTCTTTTTCAATTATTGCTTTGTTTACTTCGTGTTTGTTGAGAGTTCGACTCGCATAGCAAATTGGTCTATCTTCACCAATTGTTCCTTGAGAAAGAACCGCGCCTAAGGCTTGATCTGAGGCGTCAGTGGTTAAGATGAATGGTTGTTCAAAATCAGGATATTTGAGAATTGGTGGATTGATTAATTTGTTTTTAAGATTTTCGAATGAGTTGTTACATTCTTCTGACCACTCAAAAATTTTGTTCTTTTTAAGAAGGGAATTCAGAGGTTTTGCTATGTTTGCGAAATTTGGTATAAAGCGTCTATAATAATTGCAAAATGCGATGAATCTTCTGACTTCGTCAGCATTTTTAGGAATAGGGTAATTTTGAATAGTGTGATGCTTATTAGGATCAGTTTTTATACCTTTTGCTGTTATTTGATGACCGAGGTATATTACTTCTCTTTTTAGAAAATTGCATTTACTGGGATTAAGTTTTAGATTATATTTTTGAAGTCTTTGAAAAATTTTTTCGAGATTTTTGTTATGATGTTGAAGACTACATCCAAAAACAATAATGTCATCAACATATATAAAAGCATTAGATTCTAGACCACTGAGTGCTATAGATAACATTCTTTGGAAGCTGTTTGTTGAAATCTTCAAGCCGAATGGCAAACGTTTAAAGTGAAAGTGTCCTCGATTTGTCGAGAATGCTGTTAAATGTCTTGAATTTGGATTGATTTCAATTTGGTGAAATGAACTTGTCATGTCTAGAGTTGAGAAATATTTCGCTCGACCTAGGTGGTCTAAGACATCTTCAAGTCTAGTTAATGGGAATTTATCATCACCAATTTTTTTGTTGAGCTGTCGAAAATCGACTACAAGTCTCCATTTTTTGGTATCATCCGTACTTTTTTTTGGTACTATCAATAAAGGTGAATTATATGGACTAGTTGACTTTTCTATTATATTATCCTTAAGCATATCTTGAACTTGATCATTTATTTCTTGTAACTGTGAATGCGGTAAACGGTAATTTTTGACATAAACCGGACTATTCTCAATGCAGGCTATATCTTGTTTGTAAAAGTTATTTGCTGTTAATTTTTCATTGGGCAAATGAAATATACCTTGGTATTTTTCACACAAGTGTAGTATTGAATTTTTAGCTTCTGTATCTAGACCTTCTATTTTTAATTCGTTTTTTAATTTTGCAAATCTGTTGCTAGAGTCTTTAAATGTTGTATTAAGCGGATTTAATACATAGTAGTTTTTTAATGGTTGAATTTCAGGCGTGAAATTTTCTAAATTAACTTTCAAATCTGTCGTATTTAAGATCTTTATGTGGGCGATGCCTTGAGCTGGGACTATTGTATTGGCAATGAATACTCCTTTGCAAATTTCTTGGTTATAAATTACACTGTCTGCCTTGATGTTCAGATGTATTGCCTTTATTACTTCGCATCTTGGAGGAATAGTGATATAGTTGTTAAAATTGCTTCTTATCGGTATTACTATTTCTTCATTCTGCGTGTGTATGGCGAGTGTAAATGTCTCATAATCAATTTTGCATAAGTATTTCATTAAAAAATCTCTGCCAATTATACCATGAGTCAATAATGGTAAGTTATTGTCTACCATGTGAAATTTGTGACTCAGATTAAAGTTTTCATACATTAGTTTCATGACTGTTGTTCCAAAAGATAATGTTTCAATGTTTGTTATGCCTGTAATTTTGCACGTTTCATCTTCATCTAAATAATAATCATTTAAATTATTTAATTTGCAGATAGATATGTCTGCACCTGTATCAATTAGAAAATTAATGTTTTTATCAGTCAATTTGTCTTTTAATGTTACAAAATTTGTTACATTATTGTTTAGTTGAAGAATTCGCGTATTTATATGTTTTTTTATTCTGATGCAGTACCTGGGCTGCTGTTGTTTGCTGTGTCTTGGATAAAATTTACTGTACGTTGCCTATTGTGTTGTGAGTGGTTTATATTGTTGTTGTTCGAGAGTGTATAGTTACTGTGTTTTTGAAAATTTGTATTGGTGTTAAAATTTGAATTATTTCTTTGTGTATTATAGTTTCTGTTATTTGAAAATTTTCTTTGTGTTTGTTCACTGTTACTTTGATTGTATCTATTCTGTGTAAAATTGTTATAGTTACTATTGTTTGGAAATGATCTATAATTTCTATTAAAGAATCTTTGCTTGCTTTGAAATTGTTTATTATATGAATATATCTGCGGTTCTAGAGGTTTCTCAATTTGTGAAGCTAGTGCAGCTGCTTCAGAGAATTTCGTGCATTGCGCTGCAAAAATTGTTGGTTTGAGATTTTCATTTAAACCATTTTGAAAAATATTAAGGGCCAGTTTATCATTTAATTTGGTTACCGTTTCTCTATTAACTTCACCCACTTCTTGAATTTGTAGGTTATTCAAGTCATTTATTAGATTTAACACTTTGTCCGTAAATACTTTGATTCCTGAATTTCTTTGCTTTAGTTCTGCGAGTTGTGAATAAATTTTTTGTGGTGTGTTACCTGATTTAAAACTTGCTTTCAGTGTTGTCATTAACTATTTCACTGATATTGGTGTTGCCGCTGTGACCATTCTATTCTTTGCTTTGTGGGACATTCTTGCGTTCCAAACGAAATCTATTAACTCTTTCTTGGAGTCATCTTTTAATGTTTTATCATATAATTCTATGATTGTTAGGAAATTATCTAATTCCTTGTATTCTCCAGCAAATTCTGGGATTATTTTTAATGCTGTCACTATATCAAATGCAGCCATTTTTATTCTATTGTTGTCTTCTGTAGGTTCACAACTAGAATCTGAATCGTAGTCTAATCTTGTCTCGTTGTAGTTCTCCTCAATTTTCAAATTTATATAATGTTTTACTTTCAGGTATATACCATTGAATCTTTGTATTGAAGTCTCTAAATCTTTACTCGAATATTGTACTTTTAATCGATTTGCTATAGATTCGAATTCCTTATGAATTTCCTTTAATCTAGTAGACTTGTTTAGGAGATTTTGAGCCGAAAATTTTCTTTGGGGGTTTTTAGTGACAGTTTGGTGTAGTTTTTCTACTTTCTTGAATAATTTCTCGCAATCTTCCATCAAAATTTAAAATTCATCGTAAGACATACACATTTTTTTTGTATTTATATATTTTTACTCTACACTTTAAGTAGATATCATAATTTATTAATCAAATTCTCTATATAAAAAAAAATCTATTTAAAATATAATTTCATTGAATATTTGTTTATACAACGTATTCGTAAGTACTTTGAACAATTAATAATAATAAAAAAAAAATTTTTAAACTTTTACTACAGTATTCGAATATCGTTTCTTTAAACTCTTCTTATGCTCTTTGTAAAGAAAGTAAAGAAATTGAATTAGTTTAAGTAATAATATTATTAACATTATTGTTAATATTTGATTATTTTCTATCTTTACTGTGTCTTCTATGTTGATGTTGTTGACAATTTCCCCGTTATTGTCCGCCTGTTTTGACTGCGTTTTTCCCATTCTAACTTTTTGTAGCAATTAAGTTTCTTCTTGTAATATTCGTTGTATGGAACTATAGGTTGTTCTCCTGCTTTCTTGCTTTCAGCTTTTTCTTTATAAATTCTCCTCGATAGATTTCTTCTCTTTGTATTTGGCCGTATTTGTAGGCTCATATGTCACGGTCGCCATGTAATATTTTTATTTTATTTATATTTTTATTTGTTCAATAGTACGTTCACGCTCAAGTCTGTCCTATCTGTTATGCGAGCAGAACTTTGAACGACCACGAAAAAAACTATTCAACAACGGAAAAAGAATTGCTTGCAATAGTTTGGGCTGTTAATTACTTCAGGCCCTATATCTATAGTAGACAATTTGATTTGATGACCGATCATCAGCCTCTTAAATGGCTTCAAGCCAAACACAAAGGAAAAGATATCAACCCCAGACTACAGAGGTGGTTACTTAAATTAGGGGAATATAACTTTAACATAGATTACATCAAAGGAAAGGAAAATAAAGCGGCAGATTTTTTGAGTAGAATTAATATAGAGACTGGAGATATCAACCATATGGAAATGAATAAGTCAAAGGAAGGAGATAACACCACCCTTAACGCAGAAAATTCAGGAACTTCACAACAAGCCCAATATACAGAAAATAATCGAGCAGATAATATGAGTCTCGAAAACACAATCCATTCACAAGGAGAGGAAGAAAATAATTATATTCCAATACTTTTAGATACAGTTGTTAACAGATTCCAAACGCAAATAATACTCACAAATAATAAAACTCAAGACTTAGAAACAGTAAATAATAAAAGAAAAATTTACATTAACTCCTCAGATATAAAAATAACTATATGACAGATATATTTCGAAGATTTTTAAAAAAAGGAAAAATAGGAATATTTTCAGAACTAAGTGAACATGAATATAATTTAGTTCAATTAAAACTGATACGAATTATTATATACTGCCTTAAAATTTTACAAATGCCAATATAATGCCAGGGAAATGAGATCAGAAGAAGAAACGTACAAGCAAATAGCAAAATATCATAAATATGAGACAGGTCATGCAGGAATAAACGAAAATTACGAAGGTCTGAAGCGACTTATATACTTTAAAAATCTAAAAGAGTTTGTACAGAAATACATTAATAATTGCGATACCTGCAATAAAGCCAAATACGATAGAAAGCCGATTAAACCAAAATTTAATTTAACCAAAAACCCCTTTTGACATAAATGAAAGAATACATGTAGGGGTTGAATTAATTATAAAACCCTGCAACTAACGAACGTAATAAATCCACTGAACTAAAATACAGCGGGCAGCGACAACGAACGAGACATGACAGAGGAAGACGAGAGACATTGCACGACGACGAGGAGAGAGATCGGACGCCATCAGCCCAAGTGATGAGGTTTTCTTTAAAATCTTTATTTATCCTAGTTTTTTCATTCAATCTCTAGTTATATTTTAAGTATTATAATAATCATTAATGAAATAATAAATTGAATTATCTCATCGCGTTTTTTATAACTTGGATACCCGAGGATACCACATCCATATAGATACTTATGTAAACAAAAAACATAGTTTCATAACGTTTATAGATAAGTTCTCAAAACATGCTGTAGTCTTGTTTTTAGAAAATAGACACAACTCAACTTTGATAGAAAAAATGAGACTTTATTTTTCAATCAAAGGAAAGCCTACGCATATTACGATGGATAACGAATTTAACTCTACGAACGTGAAGGATTTTTTCAGAAACGAAAACATAGAAACACACTTCACCAAACCAAACAGTCACACCGGAAATTCGGACATCGAAAGGTTTCATAATACAATCAGTGAGAGATTAAGAGTATTCGAGACCGAAAAATATAGCCTTTTAGTGCAAGAAAGAATGTTCAAATGTACTGAATGGTATAATAAATCATTTCACTCAACCATTAAAGCAAGACCAATCGACGTTCTCGAAGGTAAGATCGATAAGACTAGGGTAATAGAGTTAATAAATAAATGTAAAATAAATAAGATAAACAAAGAAAACAGAAACAGGGAAGATTTTGTGCCAACCAATAATGAGGGTTACGTCAAAAATTATAGATGTCTTAGGCATAAACACGAACCTAGATATAGAAAACTCAAATACGATAATGTTCACCCAGTTAATATAAAAAGACCAAATAAATTTTCAGGTAAAATTAATACTGACAATATTGGTACTGACACTGACGAAAACAGTAGGAGCGACACTGATGGTAGAAAAGATCGACAATGCTAACGGATTCGCCGAAGTCAAATTAAACCAAATACCAATCGTCAAGGACTACGATATAATCTTACATATAATAAACCCGCAGGAGATAAACGATATAATTTCAGCTTTAGAGTCTAATTTAATTGACCTTAATATAGAAGAACAAAGGGGACTTCTGACGACGGAATTAGAATCTCTGAAACACATGGTATATACGCTTATTCCACACAAACATAAAAGAGGACTCCTTAACATAGTTGGTACCGGATTCAAATGGTTGTACGGAACAATGGATGACGACGATCGTCAAAACATAGAAGAACACATGAAAATAATAGACGGAAATAATCATAACATCATAGATCAGACCAACAGACAGATATACATCAACGAGCACTTTAACAAAACATTTACTACAATAAAAGAAACAATCGAAAACGATAGAAGAAAAATTATCGAACAAATTAACAACATCAACGTGAATAGTAAAATACTAATATCTAAAATCATTTATATAGAAACACTTTTAAAAATAAAGATAATTAAGGATAATTCTTCTTAAATAAATACTTACTTACTTACTTACTAATTTAGAGCATATTCAGAATAACATAGCATCTAGTAGATTAGGAATAATGAGTAGTAATATACTAACAAGTGAAGAAATTTATAAATATGATGTAGATTTGGAAAAACTCCAAAACATTAAGCTAGGAACCTTTAAGTACGAGGAAACTAAAATTGTTTTTGCCATTAAAATCCCAAAAGAAACACTTTACGCCACATTATATTTGATTACCCCCATGCCTAATCAAAATTTTGAGGAATTATTATAAGAAGAACAAAAAATCATTAAAATAAACCGCACAATGTATCAATACACACAAAATCCAGATTATAAAGATCTAAGAGAATTTGATATATGTATTAAAACAAATAAATGTGTGAAAATAAGAAACCCCAAAATCCAGATAAAAGAATTAGAAGAAGGCTTATTATTATTAAAAAATCATGTAAACTCAACTTTGAGTAGCAATTGTGATGAAAGAATTTTAACTTTGAATGGCAACTATTTGTTAACTTTTAATAATTGTGAAATTTCTTTAAATAATCAAACTTATAGAAATAAAAAAGAAACGTTTGAACAACGATTTGTAATACCGAATAGTGTTAAGATACCTGTTGAAAGTAGCAAGCTAACATTTGACAAACTGGTAGTGAAGCAAATTCAAAATTTAGAACATATAAAAGAGCTTAAATATGAAAAGAAAAGTTACCTATATATCAATATTGGAATAGGAATTGTTATTTTAGTAATATTTTTGATAATATTTTTTTTATACCTGAAACTCAAGGGACAGGTAACATATAAAATTCAGGGGAATTTTCCTCTAAAGGAAGGAGATGTTACGTCAAGGCCAAAGACGATACCTCCATTACCCCATGGGAACGAGAATTTTCCCATAGATTGGAGACATTAGTCTCATAAAGAATTTATTAAATAAAAACCCGTCAACAAATAATTTCATAAGTCAAAAGTAATAAGACTCCGTACTTAATTTCATGGAGATAAAACTCTATGAAACTAAGTAACAAGATTCCTTACTTGCCGGTCACAAAACGTGACTTATTTAAAAACAACAAAATGTGTAAAAGCACAGAAAATAGATCATGGAGAATGAAGCTTCAGTTAAAAGAAGAGTTGAGTCGTGGTAACGGAGTTCGTCGGATGTTTTTGGTCTATTTGAACTAAGTGAAGTAAATTAGAGATTTTGGATTAGTTTTTATCTTTTATTGTAATAAAGAGTTTTAAAGTTTAAAAGTATTGTGTTTTTATAACGTTTTTATATTGTCCACTAATAAAGATAAAGAATCTACTTATTTCGCGAGTCAGAAATATTTTTTATTGAAAGATTCGTTCTGAGGAATGTACTCTTCAAATTTTCATTTTTTGTAAAATTTCGTAACCTTTAAGTGTACTCATTAAAATTATTTTAATTAGGATTAAAATACTTTTGTTTTTATCAACGATAGACGCATAAAAAAATCTAACTAGATCTAGTACTTACATATGTCTTTAGTTTCTTTTAGCAAGTAAGGTAAGTATAATTAATCAAGTTCATTTTGTTTTAGCAACATAGGACCTTTTTCAAAAGTGCACTGAGAATAAAAATACTTAGCATATATGTATGTATATATAAAAATATTGGAGAGAATATGGAATTTTCTAGATTAGAAAAAATTTATAAAAAAAAAAGATAAGAGAAAAAAGAAGATAATTTGTAATTTTTCTAGATGTAGTCAATTTAATAACTTAGCTAAGATATATTATACCTTTTAAAAAAAAAAAAACAACAAATATTTGCAGTCTACTGACTTTTATATCATTTGTTCTTATACATCGAACACAATTTAGACCAGGCTTGTCCAACCCGCGGCCCGCGGGCCGCATGCGGCCCAATTCGGCTATGAATGCGGCCCAACAAAAAACATATACATCTAAATCTTTCTTTACACATTTTTTTTAAAATGATTTTGTAAAAAAAAGTTCATACATTTTTTGAAAAGAGGTAACTAGATGTTTTATTTTTATAGAGAAATTAACATAATATGGATTTTTTTTACACGGTACCAATGCATCGTGTAAAAAAGACTTGGGGTACTTTCAAACTTTATGAAATTGCGACTCAAAAAACCTTACTTAATTGTGCACCCTCTTTAACAATTTGGGATTCATAAAACACTCTTAATTAATTTTATATATGCAACTTCTCTACTATAAAAAATGTATACTTGTGAAGTGTAACCGAAGAAAGTTTTTAATGTGTAATTGTAATTAGTCAAATTGACACAGACATTGCCGTCTTTATGTTCCAGGCCATGACACAAAACGATTTTGCTACTTGCAAAAGTATTAGAGTGGTACGATTTCGTACTTCTCTTAGCATTTGTTCTTATGGAAAAATGCATTACTTTCAACTTCAACCTTCTGCACAATGTAAATAAGCCTCCGTACTAAAAGTTTTATTCAGGAATTTTGTTATTTAATTCCCTGTGCATTTACCAGTATATAAATCTGAGTATTTTCTTTAAGAAAATTCTTTACATTTTATTACTCAAACATAACACTACACATAACAAGTAAAAAAGCTAGAATTGGTCTAAGACCAATTCTTAGGATACCCTAGATGAATGCCCGTATTAAATTTCGTATGGTCACCGATCTATTCAAGTATTGATTTTGAAGTTGTTTTTCGCATATATTTCTAGAACGGTTTGTCGCACAGACAAAATGATTATAACCAATTTTATAGGATTTCGTATTCTGCAGAAGTTTTTAGTACCATAAAAATGTCTTGGACTGATCGTTTTCAAAGTATACGTAAAAAACCGAAATTTTTATATGGCAACACCAAGAAAGAGTTGCCCGATTTAGTCCATTTTTGACATTTTATTTCCTAATGTAGTAAAAACATCATGTGCGAAATTTCAGCTCTCTACGTCGACGCGTTCTCAGGCAGTGACCAAATATATAGCGGAAAACGAAATTTTTATATGGCAACCCCACGAAGGAGTTGCCCGATTTGGCTCATTTTCGAACCTAATTTTACTTTTTTTTTTTAAAGTCTGTGTACAAAATTTCAGCTCTCTACGTGTTCGCGTTCTCAAGTTATCGTGCGCACAGACGGACGGACGGACGGACGGACGGACGGACGGACGGACGGACGGACGGACGGACGGACGGACGGACAGACGGACGGACGGACGGACGGACGGACGGACGGACGGACGGACGGACGGACGGACGGACGGACGGACGGACGGACGGACGGACGGACGGACAGACGGACGGACGGACGGACATGCAAAAATCGAAATAACTTTTAATATTATGAATGGGTGTCCAATCCATTTTGCTCTACCATCATTATTTCGAGGTGTTACAAACGGAATGACAAACTTAGTATACCCCTATGATTTCATCTAGGGTATAAAAATGAGAAAATGCGTTCAATTCTGTTGCCTTCATACCACAAATCACACTGGAAAGCAATCAGAGCTTTGAGCTTGCCTATTGAGTTATATGAAAAAAATAAGTCTTTCAATGTTTAGCACACAGTAACTTCTTAAGTACAATAAAGACAAAAAGACAATGTTAACCATTTTTATATATTATCCCGTAATGCTTCTATCAATTTAAAAATATTTCCCACATTCCATATCAAATAATTCAGTTTTTTCATTTCAAACATGACTCAAAGTATTTTTTAATCAATGAATCGGCAGAGCTGCACATTCTCCTCATATTTTCACAAGCTGCGCTTGCTCACTGCGCTGTGAATCGAACGGACGGCAACGGTTTTCTGTGTTTAACTCTTCATAACTTTTAAATTATAATTCAAAGGTAATTCAAATATTAGCCTATTTTATAGGAAATTTTGTTGACTTTATGGTTGTATAATTTATACTTTAGGTTTTTATACATTTTCAAAAGAAAATCAGTTTCAAACAAAAGTAGATCTGATTTAAGAACTATTTGCTCCCACTTTGAAGTGAGCTTTCATTACTCTGTGAGAAAACACACAGAGATATGAAAGCTTGTATGAAGGCAACAGACTTCAACGCATTTTCTCATTTTTATGTGTAGTGTTATGTTTGAGTAATAAAATGTAAAGAATTTTCTTAAAGAAAGTATTCAGATTTATATACTGGTAAATGCACAAGGAATTAAATAACAAAATTCCTGAATAAAACTTTTAGTACGGAGGCTTATTTACATTGTGCAGAAGGTTGAAGTTGAAAGTAATGCATTTTTCCATAAGAACAAATGCTAAGAGAAGTACGAAATCGTACCACTCTAATACATTCAAAGAATTCGATGTCACGGCCTGGAACATAAAGACGGCAATGACACAGAGGAATAGTGAAAACGTTACATGTGTTTGTGGCGATTTGGTCAGTAAAACAAAGTGATTAACGGTAATATTTTATATGTGAGTAAAACAAAGTAATTATTGGTAAAATTTATAACGACAGACGGTTACTTATATTATTATTTGGTATAATGTGAGTATTTTTATTCGATTATTAAATGTTGCTTTCTAATTTTTAACCTATTTTTTTCAATCTCAGCATGGCTTCCACAGCGACTCAAAAGAAAACGCAATCAAAAAAAAGAAAAATTATAGAAGAAGGAAGATTGTTCAACGATAAGTGGACTGATGACTACTTTTTTGTCGAGGAAAATAGTAAGGCAATCTGCTTAATTTGTAGGGAATTTGTGACAGTTTTCAAAGACTATAATTTGAAAAGACATTACACGCAAAAACATGCTGCAAAATATAGTGCGTACCAAGGAATGTGTCGTAAAGACAAACTAGCTGAACTGAAAAAAAGTTTATCATCTCAACAAAGTTATTTTAGAAAAATAACTACTCAAACTGATTCTATTGTAAAAGCTAGTTATGTGGTCGCAAACCTGATAGCAAAAAATTCAAAACCTTATTCCGATGGTGATTTTATTAAACAATGTATGGAAAGTGTGGTAATTTGTCCTGACAAGAAAGCAGATTTTTCTAAAATCAGTTTGTCCCACTAGACTATAGCCAGGCGAATTGACGAAATAGGAAAATCTATTGAAGAAGGTTTGGAGAGTAGAACTGCTAATTTTAAATTTTATGCTTTGGCAATAGATGAAAGTACTGATGCTACTAATACTGCTCAATTGGCAATTTTTATTAGAGGTATTGATGCCGAATATAATATCACTGAAGAAATGGCTTCCTTAGTGCCATTAAAAGACACAACTAAATCAAGAGATTTATATGAAGCTGTGAAAAAAACGTTGCAGCGATTTTCTTTGTCCACTGTCAACATATCTGGTATAGCTACAGATGGTGCACCGGCCATGACAGGTAAAAGAGATGGACTGGTAAAATTAATAGAAGACGATGCAATTGCGTCCCAAAATTTGCGTATGTTGAAATATCACTGCGTTGTTCATCAAGAAAATTTATGCGCAAAGGCTTTAAAGATGGATAACGTTATGCATATTGTAATTAAGGTGGTAAATTTCATAAGGGCCAAAGGATTGAATCATCGCCAATTCCAAGAATTTCTGAGACTTATTGATGCTGATTATGGGGACATTATTTATTTTTCGGAAGTAAGATGGTTAAGTCGAGGTAAAATGTTGAAAAGATTTTATGATTTACGAAATGAAATCAAGTCGTTTATGGAATCAAAAACAAAATCTGTACAAGAGCTAGGTGATGAAAGCTGGCTCACAGATTTGGCATTTTTAGTAGACTTGACAACTCATTTAAATGAGCTAAATATGCGTCTTCAAGGTGAAAAACAACTTATAAATACAATGTTTCAAACTATAACAGCATTCGAAATGAAACTGAAACTATGGAAGTCTCAAATTCAGGCTAACAATTTTATGCACTTTGAAACGTTGGCTAAACACAGTCCTGTGAACTACGAAAAATATGCAAATTTGCTTTCCAATTTGGTACAGGAATTTGAGAAAAGGTTTCAGGATTTCCGGAAAAATCAACAATATTTTGACATATTTGCGACTCCATTTTCAGTCGACATAAACAAATTACCTGCAAATGGAATGCATAGAGCTGCAATCTGACATTCAACTTAAAGAAAAATTTGATAATTTTCCTTTACTGGAATTCTATAAGATATATCTGCACAGAGAAAAATATCCCTCGCTTCACAATCATGCATTATTCATGATATCGCTATTTGGAAGCACATACATTTGTGAGCAGCTATTTTCAAGGATGAAGCACACGAAGAATAAAAATAGAACCAAAATATCTGATGAGCATCTTGAGAACTCACTGAGGATTGCAACTACTTCGATCGAACCAAATATCGAAACATTAATATCTAAAAAACAATGTCAAATATCTCATTAATTTTATGTTGTTGTTTTCTTTTTAATTTTATAATAAAAAATTCATGAATTAATGAAGTTTAAATTACTTAAAATTGTCAATTAAGTATTATATTCTACTTTTTTTGCTCATCACCTATCTTTAGGGTTAGTATATTTTATGTGTGGCCCAATATAACTCGGCTGATTTCAATGTGGCCCAGTGAAGCTAAAAGGTTGGACACCCCTGATTTAGACACTAATGGTAACTTTTGTATTACAAACAAACAAATTTTTTGTAAACGAGATTCGACCGGCTGAAAAAAAAGAGAAGAAATTTTATTTTAATAATAATAAAAACATAACATCCTACACAAAAATTTGTAGCAGTATGTACGAAAAAATTTTCGTCCTTCAGACAAAAATTTTCTTTTTCTTAGGGGGATGGAATGTTGTGATCGCGCTCGGTCAGCACAAATCATAACTCATCAGTTATGATAATGCCTGTCCGACGCAGATTCCAACTCAATATCTCACGATACAAAGTATCGTTTTTCAAGTACGCAACGAGCACTTAAAAATTCTCTAATTCCTTTCCCAACGCAGTAAATTTCAAATTTTATTTCGAAGTAAGCAATTTTTGTTTACTTCTACGCTCTCCACTTGTCGTTCACATTCTTGCGAGAATCAAATTACATCCTGTTGACCGATGTAGCATCAATAATAATTTGCTGATAAGGCGCGATCGCGAGTCGAGTAATATTTTAGAAAAACACAAATCGAGGAGTCCAGGGTCTACAGTGAGCACAGTCGGTCGAGCCTCGCGTTTTGTCCAAGAATTTAATTAAAAAAAGTATTAAAATAAAGTTGTAAGGCAAAGTATGTGAAATCGGAATTAAACCTAAGAAAAAGTGTTAAAAGTAAAGTTGTGCCAAATAAGGCAAAGTTGTAAAAACGGAATTTCAAAATAAATTCGAAGATTTCGCGTGAAATCGTGTGTTTTTCTTTGATTAGTTTATTTTCAGATATTCCAAAAATTTGGGAGGCAACACATACGGTTGTATTTGAATATAGAAGGCACTGGACTCCACTTGCCTGCTCTTCACCCCGTAAGGTAAGCACGGCGGGAGGTTATAAAATATCTAACAAATTGTCTGTGGTGCCTGACTGACAGCCTACGCACATGTTATTGTCGTAGCGTACTGCATATAGCAATATACTACACGGAGAATTACTGCAGCACGTATGTCGTGTGCTGCCATACCGACAGTCCGCACGCACCCTAGCTCGAAAAAGTTTGTACCTGTCAGCGAAGAAGAAGAAGGCAAACGTCTCTGTCTTGTCAAATCTCCCACCGAGTGAACAGGGAAACCGTGAAAGTGAGAATTGGTTCAAAAAACATCGGCCAGGAAACTAACTCTGTACGTAAGTTCAAAAGATTTTTCATAATTAATAATAGTCTATTGTCATTTGGTGAAATTATTTTCCTTGCATCAGGCGAAAATCTCAAACAAAAAAAAAAAGAAAAGCGTCCGGCAATCAAGAATAATAATTCCGCAGTCACTACGGAATATGTTGAAAGGTAACATCGTGCAAAAGGAAATTCTGAAAGTGATCGTTAAATCCTGAACTGTTTCCGGCGTGGGAGATAAGTATGATGAAGATTTGTCATAATTCGAGCCAACAACTCAAGTAAGAAATTTGCGAGGTTTCTATAAAAAAAAGGCAAGGTGTCAGACGGTTGGAACGACGAACTTGATACCCTCATATTGGGAGGGATTGCAAAATCACGGAATGGAAGCGTTTCCAGATGGTTCTCCCAGGCAATGAAGTATTGTGGAAATTATTACTAGCAGAATTTGTCCAACTTAATTTGTTAGAATGGGTTTGCTTTAATTTACTAATGTAGATTTTCTGCAAGTCGAGTAATTAATTGTTAGTTACGTTATTGATTCGCAGAATTGAAAACTTGATGAGATACAGCTAGTATGATCTTGGCCTAAAATTCAGTTATAATCGAAGTTTACGATAATTTAATAAGAGAACACTTGTTCACTAAATATTTTTAGAATTAGTTGGTTAAAAAGAAAATTTTTGAACGAAATACTATAAAAATAGGTTGCGGTAGGAATCCGATTAGAATCGAAGCTCGCGACGTCTTGGCAATAGGAATTTTTCGAGTTTACTGATTTGCTGAAATCCCTGAATCGAGTGGCCCGGAGGCCAATTCGATAAAATACAATTTACTAAGTTAGAAAGTGCTGAACGAATTGATTAGCGTTATGTACGTAGGTAATGCGTGGTCCAAAGAAGGCGGAAGAGAATCAAAATGCAAAAAGCAGATAGGGTCTAGTGTGCAAATCAGTTACCAAGATAGTTTGACTAGAATATAGTTATCATACTTCGTTGAAATCATTAGTGCGTTATTTTGCTTCGTTTTTTTTCGCAACCATAAGTTGAATGACTGACCCATCGTTTGCTTCCTGCATATATAAATTAACTTTTTTAAGCAGTGATACAGTGGAACATTCACGGAGGCGCCTCTGCGGTGGACCCTAACACAGATGTAAGTGATTTTTATTTTTACTTTTCATACAAGATGCTTCTATATTCGGTTGTACATGCGCAATCCTTGCAGTACATTGGTGTACACTTTTATTTAACATTTCCGCGAAGAGAATTTTTTTTTTAAATCAGAGAAAGGTTTAATACTAATGTTGGATAGTTATTCAATCCAATAGCAAAAGAATAAATTCAGCAAGTTGGACAGTACTCGTATGGAGTGCAAACAAAAACAAAAAGGAAAAGAGAAAGGAAAGTATATATGTATATATATATATATATATATATATATATATAGGGAACCCTAGCAGCTCAGGTCAACCTGTGTACTTCGTATCACGAAATTTTAGTAGAAATCTGCATTCTAGAGTAGTTGTCAAAAAATGTTTTACCTGTTTTTTTTTAAATAATACCTTCATATACATACATATACAGAGTGAATTTCCGGAAGGTATTGGTTATATCTAAATTAAGCGGTTCTTGTAAATTATTTCTAGATCTTTCTAATTCTCTGTTAGCGTAAGCCATTTTTTTTTTTTGTTTTTGAACTATTTAGAAAATATAAAATTTGAAAGTAATAGAAGCTGGAAACACTGTTAATTTAATGATAATTTGAAAAATAAAATGACTTCTACCAGCATGTATTAACTGATTAGGAAGGATAGGAATTTTATTGATAAAGCTACTTATACAATTGTGTGAATCTAGCATTAAACTGGATTATTATAACGTAATGGTACATTGAAGGCACTTCATTTCTCCTTCCACTCTCCTGGAGCCCTCTAACATGAAGGTTGTATAGGTCCACTACTTCTCTCTCTTTACAGGTCAACAAGGGACTCTGAAAATATCTGCCCTCAGAGTCAGTTGACTGGTTGGGGCATGCAATGAAGGCATACCATCTGCGCCTTCGATTTGGATGTAGGTAAGTGACGTAAAGGTCCCTTCAGGACTGAATGTGTGCTGGCGTTTTGGTTTTAGGCACGAATTTTTTTTTTGATTATGGCAGACGCCAGCGGCAGGTTTTTCGTGGAATCTCCCCACACTCTCCGCCAATAGCTTTGGCGAGCTAGCGTGCCACCCTGTAGTCACTGCTGTCCGTCGAGTGATCTGTCAGCTCATGCTGGCAGTCTGAACTTCACGTCCAAGTCAAGTCACTCAACATAGTTCCATAACACACAAGCGAAGCGCCTTGTCATCAGAAAATTCTGGTTAACCCAATAATATCTGAGAAGCTACCATGCTCAACGCTAATTGGTCGACGAAATCATCAAACGGACTAGATACTGGCTACATTTATATTTAGTTTCTTTGTTTTTGTTTTTAGAATAGAGTAGTAATCCAGGTTAGAACAGGCCTAGGTTCCTGAAATTTTGTATTTTGTATCCATAGTGGTATAATGGTACATACATCTCAGAGGCGCCTCTGCGGTGTATTCCACAGCACCGGAACACTTTTAAGTTGTTGATTTTTTATTAGCTTTGCATATACAATTATATTGGTTTATACCTACCTACACATTTAGTAGACTTGTACCGAGAATTTTACATTTTACTTAACACGGAAGATATAAAAAGAAATAAATTTCTTTTAATAAAGGAATGACTAACATAGGAAGTAGAGAGATGATCAATAATGATATCTCGAATCAATTTTTTTGGATTATTCAAGTTACAGTAATATCATTTAATTAAGAATGATAATAATGATATTTCGAATCAACTTTTTTGAATTATTCAAGTTACAGTAAGATCATTTAGGTACGAATTATAATAATGATATCCAGAATCAATATTTTTGAATTATTTATGGCACAGTAACATTGGTCAGTTTGAGGATTACCAGAATTTTATGCTAATGAGATCTCGATCCAATTTTCTTTTTAATACAGTCATGACCATATCCCTTAGTTAAAGATATTCAAACTTCAGGATCAACAACCTTTCGAATTATTTAAGCAATAGCGAAATCATTTAGTTAATATTGGTTCAAATTTTGTATCATAGCCGATGAGATCACATTGTCTGATTGTTGTGCAGCACAGTAAGGACAGAGTCAGGAAGATAATCGAAGCAGATTAGAATGTATAGTTCGAACAAAATGTTGAGGTACTTACTTAAGCCACATCTCTTACATTAATAAATAAGGTTTATAACGTTATGAAGGGCTAAGGACTTTTTTTTCTCCTCTCACTATCCTTGAGCCAGGAACCTCCCCACACTCTCCGCCATTAGCCGAGGCGAGCTAGCGTGCCGCCCTGCAGTCAACGCTGTCCACCGAGTGATCTGCCAGCTCATGCTGACAGTCAGAACTTCACGTCCAAGTCAAATCACTCTCAACATACTTCCATAACAAGAAAAAGTGATAGAAAAGCTTTAGTTATTATTTAAAAGTTAAATAGAGGATATATTATTAAATGTGGCAGTTTTTGCATTTGCAGCTCACCAAGCATATAAACAGTTTAAAATCAGTCAAAAGAACTGGCAAAACGTCTGCCGCGCGTTAAAAGTAGAATATTGCTCTAGTTTCGCGTCGTATCCGGCAAGCGCAGCAGCCATTTGGTTAGCACGAACTTCAACACGTGTATTCTATGGAACTGTCAAAGCGATGCTACGCCTACCGCGCTAAGGCCTAAGCACAATTGCGACGGCAGACGGAGAACGACGACGAAATTCCGCTGTCAAACTTCTAAAAGCACAGCGTCTTATCCGAATGCACCAAATTACGACGAACGACGGAAAGCGGGCGACGATGTTGCCGTCGAGATTGATCAAATTCTAATTTTGCCGTCGTCGCTGCAGTGTTACCAACAAAACTAATCGAATGAAATTGTTTTGGAATTCAGTTTTGTCTTTTTGAGGTGGTAGCACGCCGCGGTAAATTTCAAGTAATGAGCTTTGAAGAAAAATTTATTGAAGAAGTACGAAATCAGAGAATAATTTATGATTTGAAAGACAGGCAAGACAAGTGGACAAAAAAGACGTGGTTTGAATGGATATTTCAAAGCGTTTAATTTAGTTAATTTCTGCATTTTCAGTTTTTTTACCACACTTTGGTCCATTACATTTCTTTCAATATAATATAAAATACTCTTATTAGAACACTCGAAACATTTAATAAATGAAATTTCAGTATCTTCTTCTTTCACAATCTTCGCTCACCGCCTGTCGTTGCAATTGTGTTCCCAATCTTTCGACGTCTTGCTTTGACAACCGAATATCCCGCTGCCGTCTGCCGTAGCAATTGTGCTTAGGGCTTTAATTGTGTTTTCAGCTTTAATCTTTTGCTGTTTTTTAATCGTTGTTTTGTTTTGGTTGAATCTTGTGTAGTTTAATACCGTTCATTGCTTTACCTAGATATATGATGTGTTCTGTGGGGACGCCTAATTGTTGGGTCTACCCACTTGCTTTGTAAGTACGTGAAGTCTCTAAACATTGTCTTTATAGTTCCTAAGTATCTTCTGTTAGTAATGTGAGGCAGTTGATATGCCGGATACAGGCTGTGTATATCTATCATACTTTATCATATTTCACATTGTATTGCAGTGTTTACAGTTGCATCTACTTTTACTTTTGCCTTATAATTTCATATTAATTTTTGGGGTTTCGAATTAAGCTTATTTTTTTGCTCCTTTATCTTTACTAAAATATCAATTAACTTTCAGCCGCAGAGTCTGTTCGCTGCTCCTACATTATTTTGCTAGCAATTTTGTAGTCTACTGACTTTTGTTGTTGCTACTGCCTTATATCTTATGTTAATCTGCATTTTAGGCTTTACTTTAAGCTGTCTATTATGTCTGCATTATCCTTATCTATAGTGCTAATATTTTCGTCTACTGCAATGAGTCTGTTCATATCACCTTTGTTTAATTTAAATGTGTGATTTACTTTACTTTAAAGCAATGTGATATATTTAACCTGATTTGAAACAATATTGCAGGCTGAATTTTTGTTTTTGTTGATAATTTACTTTCAAATGTTTTTATATACTGCTATCATCCAGGATTCTACTGGATGAGTCGTGAATGTAAAGGACTGCAGGCACTGTCTAAGTCGGTCCTATGTTGTAATAATAATGAATCTGTAAGGATGCACTACGGTCCATTACTGTAAGAGCTAATCTATTTATTAATATCTAAGTCTAATACTGAACATGTTACAGTAGACTAATTTACCTTTATTTTTACTTTTATTATTTGTTTTGCCAGTGTAATAATCTATTTCTAAGCTGTTGTATATCGGAAAGCCCAGCGTTGCACGTTGCTTTAGGCAGGGCCTCATAAATAAATGCTCTTTGAATTTGAATTTGTTAGTTTGCTAAATAGTTTTGTATTTTATCGATAATTCCGACTATATATTACTCACTCGATGTACCAAAGGTTGTAACGTAGCTGTGGCTCTTCAGTAAATGATTTCCTATTCTATTCTATTCTATTCTATTTGAAGTCTGAAGGAGCTGACTGACCTAATTATGTAAGTCGCATAAAACTATTCATTAGCTCCACTATCTACGTAAATTAAAGCAATACTTACAAGTTTTATATCTGATTTTGCGTTATCTATTGCGCTTCCGCTGTTATTCGTTTTTTAATTGTGCTTGAATGAATAGCTACAAATGTTTGAAATTCCTTTCACTTGCACAAATTTATTATGTTTTAATCTATTTTAGAAAATAGGTCTACATGGCTTTATACCTTGTAAGCTTACTGCTGCGTGTCTAAACTCCAGCTGGCCCTCCATGGCTCATATATAGATTTGGATACAAGGATGCCCTTACAGAAATAAGGGAAGCAACAGGTTTCCTTCAAGATATCCGCAAGTTATACGTGCATGAAATTAAGAGAGTATAAACTGAAAAAAAAAGAGTTCGATCAGGAAATTTACAATTTTACAACCATTTCTAAATGATACACACCTTACCAGTATTTACTTCATAAGATGGACAGCTTCCTTGGTTACTCTTGAACATTGTATCCGGAAATTTTTCATCATACCATATATAGTACAACAATAACAGATTTCTACAATAAATTTGATTCAAGCACCAATTTTTCAATTTTTATAAAACAACACAAGACTACACTACAATTATTTACACGAAAAATCCAATTGTTTAAATTTTAATTTGGACCCGTTTTCAAACTATTTTCTTGCACAGTTTCGTCAAAACTATCAGAACTGTAAATTCCAAATTCAAAAGATACTAAAAACTAAAAAGATATCAAGGATAATTCCGACCGAATCCACAATACAGAAACAATACCGGCTGTTTGCTGATTTTGGGGTTATTGTAAAGTAAACAATACAAATTAACTGCAATGTTGTGTATTACACTTGTAGTTCAGCGCCCATATGATGAACATATGATGAAATTTTCGAGTGTTAAAACGGCGAATTGATATTGCCAACATATCTTCTTCTTATCCAAATTGATAGCATTGATACGCCTAGATGTAGCTGGTAGCACAGCGTTTATACCAATAGAGCTAAAACGTACATGTGCAGTAAACTACAGTTTCGTCACAGACTTCAATAAATACCGTTCGTTCAGCCCTTAGAATATAGAGACAACAGGAAGTGTTGATACCTGTAAAATTCGTGTGCATGAGCGTGGATTTTTTCAGGGTCCCGTGAAGTAGGTCAGCAGTATATTGAAGAAAGAGACAAATGTATTTCCACCGAGATTTGTTTACGTTTATGACAGTTGAGAAACTCTCAGGGTATATAGGTGTAGTGACAGTGAATAAGAACATTTTCGATGGGAGCCAACGTAATATCTTCAACCATATATCTTGTTGCCCCGCTCTCTATATTGATTCTACTACACGGCTGTACTGAGCATTCACTACAGCGGCAACAGATACTCACACAACCAGAATTTGACTACATCAAATTTGGCTTATCACACTTCCTGTACTCTCTATATTCTAAGGTTCAGCCGCACGCAATTGTCACACAATGCCACATTTTTACACATCATGACGTTCAGGCGACCGAAGCGTTGATTACCCCAGCACATCGGTGTGCACATTTTTACGCTACGTTCTCGTAGCGTAGTGTCTCGGTGCGCTTAGTAGTTTTGACGTTTAGCGTAGTTTTATTCTTAAAGAACTTTCAAAATTGATATTTTGATCGACGTGCACACCAACCGTTCAATTGGTATCCCTACGTTTTCAATAGTGTGATGTGCACACCGATGTGCTGAAAAGCACATCGGTGTGTACCCACTGATATATAATAAGAATGGACTGAGCCATCCTATCTAATTCCTATTGTGAAAAATGGCACAAATTTTGGGTAAAATCTGTTTGACTCTTTCAAGCTCAAAATGTATACTGAACTGTAACCAATTTTGGAAACAGTACGGCTGTATTGATTGCAATGCATCGGAATTGACATAAAAATGCAGACAAATTTATTATTTATATACGAGTTTAACGAGTTTAACTTCCTAAACAATTTTCATTTAATGCAATACTATTTTACAACATCTGTAGTGTTTCCAATCGACAAATAATAAGTAATTATATAAATCGCTGTGCAATTGTACGAAATAAAGGGTTTTCACAGCCTGTTCAGTATTTATGCCATTTTTGAAGCAAGAAAGCTCAGTCCATTCTTATCATATGTCAGTGATTCAGAATGATTCGGAGTCCGAAAAAAGCGAAGAAAGATTGAAACTAAATCGTTCGGTCCGAGAAAAAGAACGACATGGGTTGAAAAAATTCATTTTGAACGAAAAAAGGAACACAGCATTATAGTTTAGGAGGAGTGACATTTCGTTTGGTCATTTTGCTATTGACATTTCTCCCTACGTTCAATCATTGAATAATAAGGAAGTGGGGTTTCGTGCGAATACAGTGTATGTGTTTAAGCATTTCAATAACAGTGCGACCTATAGTCGGGGGGGGGGGGGAGGGGGAGGAATGACAAGAGGGCCTATGTGGCTATTGTGTGTCAGTTCAATATTCTGACATTTCATAATTTTGAAAATAAGTTCTCGGATTTGAATTCGCGATATTGTGAAAAATAAATAATTTAACGCGATTTTTACGTAATAGTAGTGTGAAATAAGTACGAAATATTCTTTTGTGAACGATATTTTGTGTAATAGAGACTGCGGAGTCTTAAATTATCATAATGAAGTGCGCTGTGCTTTACTAATTAATTATAGTGTTTCTAGCAAAATAAAAGTGAAATATTTATAAAAATAAACAGCCATAGCAAAAAATTTCACATTTTAGAATAGAATAGAATAGAAAAATGCTTTATTAAAGAACGCTACGTTACAACGTTAGGTACATCGAATAAGTAATAGCTAGTTGGCATAATCGGATAAAATACAAAGTCATTAGAAAACTAAAAAAGGAGCAATGAACAGACTCATTGCGGTAGAAAGCAATTAAAGTAATATAGTCAGACACAGTCCAACAATAGAGAGCCTAAGGCACTTAAAGTATAACAGTAGAAAGGCAAATACCAATAACAACAAATGAAATAAAATGACATAAAAGATAAAGAAAAGTAAAGCAGACAGTAGATAGCTTTAACTTAAAACTAAAAGAGCAAATAGCAAATAAATAAACAATACTACTCAAAAATTAACAGTCCATTTTTTTTTTTTTTTTTTTACCAATGCCGGGGGGCCTATTCTTGAATAACGAAGGCACATTCCGTATTCGTTATACTGTCAAAACCATTCGGAATCGACACTTGTGGTATTCTTGAAATCCGCATTCGTTATATACCGAACGCAAACCCTTCCTTATTTAACGAGTGGGTTCAACCATTCGTTATGCTAAACGAAGAGTGAATCAGCTGCTACTTTATGGGTGATAATGGGAGATAAAAGATGTGCGAAAATATCATATGCTCAAAAAACTAAACTAATTGAGTTTTTAGAGGAAAACCAGAAACTGAAATTTGGTAAATATGATAGCTCCTCCAGTTCAAAAGATGCGACGGAATTGTGGTAAAATAAAATCAGTATTAATTTCCATACCCGAAGCACAAAAGAACTAGAAAAGTTTTTCAAAACAAAGGTAATAGAAAATTTTCAGATTTGGCAGGATTTAAAATGTGTGGTGAAAGGAAAATCTGCGGCGGCATGAAAAACATTTGCTTGGCACTGCAACCTTTTTTTCGATCTAGCGTTGAATTAAGAGTGCAGGAATTGATTAACTATTGACGTAACTGATAGTCCATAGATTCTTTAACGATTTCAGGACCAAACAATAATGACAATTCACTGAAGCTTGTGATTTTTTACAAATTATATTTTAAAATATGAAAAAGCTGACGATATTCAATTTGTAAATTGACAGATTTAATCTTACCACACTCGTTATGTTCAAATACTTTTTCACCTCTTCGACTTTATAACGAAGAGGTTCAAGAATACGAACGGGGTATTCGATTCGTTATCAACCATTCGTTATATAACGAATTCGTAAAACCATTCGTAATTCAAGAATAGGCCCCCGGGCACAGTATATATCATACAGTAGAATAGCTTAGAACTAACTACTGAAAAGTGAATTTTAGAATTTCAATTAAAAAAACATAACCTTAAAATTTCTCCCACAAGAGGGAACTATTAAGTATGATACGGACATAAATGGGCGAACAGTAGCTAGCTGCACGACCGTTGACGGAAGTATTAGTTTTATGTATGTACACATATCGGCAATCGGCGACAAATGTATTGTTCCATTACTAAACAGCTGTTTGACGGTAAAGTGGTGTCATTTTGCCTCTTTCCCTCTAGTAAAAGTTTAAGAATGCCATCAGTTCTCTTTCTTCCACTTTAGATTTACATAGGAATCCATGTATTAAAAATTGACTAGTGTGTTAGTTAAAACTGTTGAAAGAGAAAGTATAGTCTCTTTATAGAAGCATCCTACTCACTTGACAGTTTTGACAGAGCTGGGCTACTGTATGATATATACTGTGCCCCGGGTTTGTGTACAATTTAATTGTCATTGGTGCCTCAATTATTCCAGTCATATAAAGGCAACACCAAGAAATATTATCTGAAAATAAGATGGAGCTAAACATTCGTTTATTTTACATAGGAATTTGGATTATAAAAAATGTTCCCCTTCAGAGTCAGAATTTCATTACTGCCATGACGAAACGAATACAAACAGAGCACACTTATACATTTCGTCGAGTGGCTTACGTTTTCACCCGTTTTCATATTAGTTATTTCTTCAATGCGTTCAATTTGAAGAAGCAGATTACACTAATCATTATAAAGGTAAAGGCTTAAACACATATGCGACGACAGACGACAAACGACGCCGATATATCGCTGTCAAACTTCTAAAAGCACAGCATCTTTTGCGAATGCACCAAATTGCGACGAGCGACGTTGAGCGATCGACGATACTTTCGCCGGGATTGATCAGTTTCTAATTTTGCCGTCGTCGCTGCAGTCATACCAACAAAATTAATCGAATGAAATTGTGGTATTCACTTTTGTCTTTTTTAGGTGGTAGCACGCCGCGGTAATTTTAAAATAATGCGCTTTGAGGAAAAATTGATCGAGAAAATGCGAAATCCATAAAATAATTTATAGTTTACAAAACAGGTAAGACAAGTGGACAAAAAAGACGTGGGTTGGATGGATATTTCAAAGCGTTTAATTTACTTAATTTCAGCATTTTCAGTTTTTTTCCACACTTTGGTTCATTGCATTTCTTTCCATATAATATAAAACATTGTCGATAAAAATCTCCTTTTAAAAAAGCGCACAAAACAAATAACAAATGATCTGTCAATATCTTCTTCGTTCACAATCGTCGCTCATCGCCTGTCGTTGCAATTGTGTTCCCAATTTTTCGAATGCCTGTTTCGCAGCGAAATTTTCGCTGTCGTCTGTCGTTCTGTTGCTCTGTCGTCGGAATTGTGTTTAAGCCTTAAGAAGACGTGAAGCGTACTGTCAAGATAACCAATTTTAAAGTTAATTATAGGTTTGTTCGATGAAAATACCGTGTAAATTTTCCCCTACAATTTTCCCCAAATTTACCCGGGGTTTTGTGCACTCATCGAACAAGTTTTTAAAACACCGGGTAAATCTAATGTAATGACATTTGTCTGACAGTTCTCCTGAATATAATTAATTGTAAAGTTATTTATAAAATGTGTGAATACAAATAAAATGTGCTCTAGCTATTTTTCTATTTTTTTTCTTCTAATTTTCGCTTATTTTCGCTCAAGAAGTAATTTATATGTTCCAATCAACAACAAATTGCAAGTGACAACTGTCAAACTATTACCCCAAGAAATTTTTAGTATAAACACGGGGTAGCTCAGGTTTTTCAAAAAACAAGATAGTCTAGCCCGGGGTTTTCATCAAACAGACCTTAGCACTGAGATATAATAAGAATGACTGCCATATCATAAGAATGGACTGAGCCATCCTATCTAATTCCTATAGTCAAAAATGGCACAAATTTTTACTAAAATCTAATTGTCTCTTTCAAGCTCAAAATGTACACTGAACTGTAACCCATTTTGGGAACAGTACGGCTGTATTAATTGGAGTACACGGGAATTGACATAAAAATGCAGCCAAATGTATTATTTATATACGTCTATCTCTTATAAGCTCAAGCATATTTGACGTCAAATCTGCAGAGGGACACATTTTTCAGTAATATTGAAAATTTATTTTTGTGTTAATTAAAACGAGTTTAACTTCCTAAACAATTTTCATTTATTGCAATACGATTTTACAACACCTTTAGTGTTTCCAATCTACAAATAATAACTAATTATAAATCGGTGCGCAATTGTACGAAATAAAGGGTTTACACAGCCATTTTTGAAGCAAGAACGCTCAGTCCATTCTTATTATATGTCAGTGAGACCTTATACTCGCGACCGCTCAAATACTTTTTTATTTTTGGTGTTTTTAGGTATTTTTGCATTAATGTGCAAAGTTCCAATGCGATCGAAGAATTGTCGCGTAATGGCCAGTTTCACAGTCTGAGTTTAAACCAAATATTTAGTTTAAACTCGACGAATGAGTTTCACAGTTTGGTTTAAACCCCGGTTTAAACTAGAGTTTAAACCATGCCATCCCTCGGTTTAAACTCCAGATAAAAGTATTTGAAAAGTGTGACATTTTATCTTGACATTAGCATTGTTTGTTTGTATCAAGAAAATAATTTTATCATGGATTTAGATTTAGACATTTCTAGCGATGAAGAAGATTTTTTTGAGTTAAATTTTCAACTCTGTCGACAACTGACAGTGATTAGAAATCGGCCAAATCATTTTAATGAGTGGGACGACGTTGATTTTTATGCTAGGTTCCGTTTAAGTAAAGAACTTTGTCACTTTATCTTTTCTTGCGCTCTATTATATATCTTTCTTTATGCACTAGGGAAAGCATTACCTCAACTTCACTTATGCTTAAATTTGCATCCTTTTTGAATGTTGGTATATTTAAAATTAGCAAATATAACTACATATTTTTTATTTTTACTTTCGGCCATGCCGAAAAATTAAATTGAAGTCAGAAATAATTTTGTGAAAATTCAAATAAAGTCGGTGAGAAATTATGTGGTGAGTTCAGAGTAAAATATGTGCTGGCGGCAAGGCATCGGTCTTTTAGTTTTTCCCTACCAAATCAGAAAGATTTTTAATCCAGTGGTAGAATTGCTAAATACCCAAGGTGGGGCATTGTAATTTTATACACCTACAATTTTTCATTTCATTTATAATTTATTATTTATTTTTTTATATTTTGGTTGACAGGAATATTTTACTTGCAATTTTATAACAAATTTTTTAATTTTTAATTTTTCCTTATTGCACTACTTTATTATAATTTGTGTGGTCATTTGGATTGATAAAAGTAACTGCAAAATTGCTATAATGCGTGACCCGTGCAATTTTACATGAAACCCCCCACAACGATTCTGGATAAAAATTAAGACTGGGGTGTCAAAGCCGGTTAGCCGAAATTGGTATTCTGCGTCAAGAGTTAAGAGATTTCAAATCAGCTGATCTCTTAACTTTACTGGAGATTTGTTAAGGGATTCGGTATTATAGCAAACAAAACTAAATCTCAAATATTTGCTGACTAAGGTACGCTTAAATCTCTTATCGAGATAGTCGCAGTTGTTTTGTCGTAAACGCGTGAATCTTTGGATAAAAATGCTATAAAGTAAATAAATATTTATATAATATAATACATATGTAAGCTTGTGAAATATATAATAATTAAACCATTTGACGTTGTCAGCCGTGCACAGAGGATAGTTCTGAGGAACGTGAGGGATGACTTGAATCCGTTTGCTGTATTCATAAAATATTTCCGAATGCCAACATTTCTGGCCTTTAAATTGATTGAAATGATAACCCCATTACTCGACGATACCATTTCACCTTTAAGTTTAGGCAGCAATTTATTTTGTTGCTACAGGTTCCTACCAAAATATATATTTCTAAGAGAACCTGACTAGTGTCGATTTCGATAAACCATTAAGCGATGACATTTCTTCTGTCAAAATTATGTACGTGGTTGTCCACTTTTGTAAGGAATGAATCGGAAATAATTTTTGTTTGTTAATTTTGTGATAAATTTGTGTGTAAAATAACTTTCAAAATGTTTAATAATAAACAATATTTAACAGTTTTTTTTAAAAGCATTAGGACGTAAGTGTAGTAATTTTCGGTTTTAATAGAATTGTAATTCTGTTACGGACTTGGTGGCTAGCAAAACTAATTTGTTTTATTGTTACATTATTAATTAATTTTAATTTTTTTCTAGTATGGCTATAACTTGTTGCGTAAGGGGCTGTTATTCAAGGACTGGATGACACAACGTAAATTTTTACAGGTTTCCAGGAGTATCAAAGAAGCGCAATTTAAAGGAACTCTTGAAAAAAACAATTCGACTTTGGCTGTCAGTATTACGGCAAAAAAAGTTTGATGGAGCTAGCATAAATTTAAAATTTGTTAGAATACGCTCTCGACATTTCATATCAGGTAATTTATTTTTGCTTGCCAGAGTACTATTTACATTGAATATTCTTATAGATTTGAACAGGGAAAAAGGCGAAATTGGAGGACGATAAACATCCAACTCAGGAATACGTATATTAGAATTTAGTTTATGATATATATATTCACTAATTTGATTATAATAAAAATATAATTAGATTTGAGTGTTTCCTTTACTCCCTTTCAGTATGTTTTAAGATTCGTGATAGCTTTCATTTATTACAAAGGAAAATTACGTTTTATGTAATATTTTTTTAGCTTGCATTGTTTTAATGAATAAAGAGCTTTAACCAGTTCATATATTTATTTGCACTTTTATCATATTATTTATCACATGTTCCAGTCGAGTATTATCACAATGCTTAAATACAACAATATAAATAACGCAAACATAAAATTTATTAAAAAGAATTAAAACTTGGTAATAAAAATATTCTTGTACCAAAAAAATAAGTTCCACTTCTACATTCAATGGGGCAGTCTCGTCTTTTAAAATAATTTTTAAAGTTATTATTTGCTAAATTATATGGACACTTGATCTTTAAGAGTATCTTTCCACAAAAGCCAGAGCTAGCTATCCCATCAGTAGGCGCACCAATATATGGATACTCTTTTGAGAGCAATAATAATTAGCGACATCAAAGTATCTGAAAAAATGTAAGATTTAAATTAGTTATTTTTTAATAAAAAAAAAAAACAACAGAAATACAATCTATCTACTTTTTTCTATTAAAATAGCAATTAAAGAAACTTTTAGTATCGAATTATTATAAAAATATCAACAACATTACTATTAATTATAATTTCTCAGTATATCAAGGCTGCTGTCATATTCTGCATATACAATACATGTCACTGTGTTTTTTAGTGTTTCCTTAAGTCGTCCTTCAATTCTAACCGTTCCCTGATTCAATAGATTTCCACATGTTGAATTATATGAGAGGTCTGTTGTTAAATCGAAAGCAAGTAGAAAACATCCGTTGTCAAAAATTTTTTTTGAAATTTGGTGTCCTTTATCGAAATAATGTATACTGGTTCCTTTAAACAATGTAATATACCCACGAGTGCTAACAGGATTTTCTTTAGAATAATCAAATTCTAAAGGTTGATTTGGCACCTGTACCCCGTTAACCGATAAGATAAACCTGGTGATGTTGTTGTGCTTGAAGTTGTAAGAATTTTTTGTTCGTTTTCTGGTATATGCATCGTTGTCAACCATGCCAAAGACTAGTAGATTTGGCAATTGTCCTATAACCACATTGTCCAATGATAATGTAAATGTATTTGCGGGTATTGTATACGTCTTAACTTCAACTCGTTTATAATGATATATAGCGTTGCAGCGTTGGAGAACAGCTTCATGAGCCAGCAAGATGTTAGAATTGATAGTTACATGATTCATGTACATAGTTGCTTCTACTATCTTAACTCGAGGGGAATTGTCATCTGTCGCTGGTAAATAAGAGGAGATCGATATAATTCTCCAATATCCGCTAAACCGCCGCCACTTTGAACTGAATAATATTTAGTCTAATATGAATTTATTTTCGAAGTTATAATAAAATACTCTTAACTTCGCACTATGTTAAATTGTTTATTGTATGAGAATTTATAGTTTATTTTCTTTTGAAATGGAGCATTATATATGTCGAAATATAGCCTGGCTTGAAATCAATTAACTCCCCTTGCTGTTATTTTTATAAAAATACTTTCGATAAAGGTTTTTTCTATAGGACAGTAATCTACGTGTTGAAATCTTATTATGTTTTCACATTCTTTTAAAGGTATTATACGTAAGTATCGTACCACCTATAACTCTTGGTTGAATAATATCAGTGTAGCCATAAATTATATAGTTTTCATAACAGTCCTTTGCTGTTTGCTGAGACTCTTGCGGTGACCTTAGTGCCAAGTCCGTAACTGATCTTTCCAGTCTATTAAGTGTGTCTATTATTGACATATGCTCCTGACGTAATCCTACCGTATTAAAAGATTCTTTTACTTCTGACAATATGGCGTCAGGATTACGCTTGTTTTCAGGTGTTTGAAGAAATACATCCGTAAATAAGTTGGACAGGTTGTCTTAATCTTAACACCTCGTTGGTATCTTGAGTGGAATCTATCAGCAAATATCCATGTGGCACCTGTGTAATCTCTTTATATATTTTTAGCAGCTCTGAACTATTTTCTGGATAAATCTGCCTTGCTAAATGGATAAAATGACTCTTATCTCGAGGGTTTTTAAACACAACGAGGTATTTACAGTTAAGTTATATGTCTCGGCAAAACTTACCCTGATGAAATACATTTTGTGTTACAAGGATTGCTGAAAGATTGCGATGGTGTGATCCATTTATAAAGAGTTCACAAACTTGTCTGCTAAAAGCATTTAATATCATATCGTCCAATACAATTAATGTAGGTTCCTGTGTATAATTTACAAACTTTTCAGGAATAAAAATTCGATGTTAGCGAATGTGGTATCTGATGGCAGAGCCCCTTGTTCTATATTACACCAGATAACTCTTGTTATTTGCGGTCGTGTTAAAAATATATTATTTAGAAGGTTTTTTATAAATGTTGTTTTTCCACAGCCTGAAGGCCCTGCGACCATCATTGTAAACGGATGATTAAACTTGATCATTGCTGGTTTTAAAAATATTTTATATAAAGCTGTTATTCATTGGTCGTATTTATACATTCGGTAAAATGAGCAGAAGACAAGTCGTTAATGAACTGCATAAACCAGCTCGTAAGAAATTAAAACGACAGAGTGTTACTATTAAGGGTATCGATGATTTGTGGCAGGAAGACTTGGTCGATATGGGTTCTCACTTGTCAGAAAACCAGGGTTTTCGTTTTCTTCTTACTGTAATTGATACCTTTTCAAAATATGCTTGGGCATTACCAATTAAAAGTAAGAAGGCTTGAGAAATTGTTAAGGAAATGCTGTCTTTTTTTAATCGAGGCCGCATTCCAAGAAACTTACAAACAGATGATGGAAAGGAGTTTATTAATAAACCGGTTCAACAGCTTCTAAAACGATATGATATTAACCATTATTCAACTTACAGCGCTTTAAAAGCTTCAATTGTAGAAAGATTTAACAGAACGTTAAAAAGCATGATGTGGAAAGAATTCAATATGAACGGGAATTATCATTGGATTAGCCTGCTAGCTAAGTTAACAGAAAGTCCACGCAACGAAAAACGTTTATTATCGACTGTATATAAATATCCAAAAATAAAATCAAAACCGAAATATAAAGAAGGCGATTTTGTCCATATAAGTAAATATAAGCATGATTTGAGAAAGGTTATACACCTAATTGGTCTACTAAAATATTTAAAATAAATAAGGTCAAAAGAACATTTCCAACGACTTATATTCTCGAGGATTACGAACGAGATGTAATTCAGGGGAAGTTTTATGAACTCGAACTGGCTCCAGTCAAATATCCTATCTATACCTTGTAGATTTTTTTTTTTAAAAAGATGTGGAAATAAAGTCTTTGTGAAGTGGTTCGGTTTCTCAGCAAAACATAATTCCTGGATTGATATAAAAGACGTACTGTAATATTTCTAAACACAGTCGTCATGTTACTATTAAAGAGAGAATCTGACCATTTAAAAGCCTTCCATAATCTACCGTTAGATGAGAGAAAGTGTTGCAAACTAGCAAGAAGTGGGTTCTTTCACACAAATCTTAAAGATAAAATAAAGTGTTACTTTTGCTCCCTGGAAATGTATGCTATGAATTGCCCAGAAGACATTGAAGCAGAACATATACGTCTCTCCCCAAAGTGTGTCTACGAAAACGGTAGGGCTGTTTGTGGCCCGTACAACCAGCCATTGCTGCAGTCAAGGTCAGCAAAATATATCTTTAATACATTAAAATTTGCAGCAGGAACAATTATTGTTTTAGGATTGTGCTGTGAAATTTATTACTTTTAACGGGTATTTAAATAAAAAACAAGCAGGTTGAACGATACACCTACAATCAAATATTCTGGTTTCGATTCAACAGAAGAATTTCGCAACGGAAAAGATGACACAGAGGGCGGAAAAAATTAAAAATTATTCAATACAAATTAATATAACCTACATATCGTGTTTTTCTCATTTCTCACAGTTCAAGTTCACCAAACGGCAACCTGTTTTCACCGGCACGAGCCCCCTTTGTTTACATATGTACCTGCAGCAGATCTGCGGGCCAGTCGACTCTTTTTTATTTTCGTTTTGCTTTTTGTTTACGTTCTCATTTTCTATTCGCTTTTATATATTGTTGACCTCTACAGTTCTGTGTCTATCTAAAAAAAGCCCGAAATTTTACTATAAAACCGGCTAATTTCTTGACTGCGAACAGCAGGTGAAAGGTCTGATCTGCAAAATTATGATAGCAGGTCCGCAGCAATTCTCACGCTTTTTTCTTCTTCCCAAGCCGGTTTTGTTTTGATTAATAAAAATTCACTTCGTTTAAGAAGAGATTCTTTTTCTTACTCGTACACACTAACTAAATGGTCTTCGTCGTATTGCTTTTTATTTTTAGTTGCACCAGGGGTGAAAGGGACCGAACACCTTGCAAAAGTCTTTTTGTCTCACTCACTACCATTGGCATGATAGGACCCACCGCGAGGTGGGCCCACCTTATATGGTTGTCTCTACGGGTTTTCTTGCTCACACCCACTAGCTAAATGGTTTTCATCATTTTTACTTTTATTTTCACTTGCAGCAGGGGTGAAAGGGATCAAAAAACTTGCAAAAGTCTTTGTCTCACTCACACCTATTGGCATGATAGGACCCACCTCGAGGTGGGACCCCTTTTATTGCTATCTCTACGTCACCTAGTGCAATTTATATGGATCAAAGCCGTTGGAAAAATTATTAATTTTTCCTCTATATCCATTACCAATATCACAATTCATCCTGCAATATATAATTTTAATATTATTTATTTATTTAGTAAGAAATTTTTCACAAAATTGCTCACACTTAAAAATTTCACCGGCAGCTTGTGGACAACCAAAACTGAAGGTTCTCATTTTGACGTTTAACTCTTTATGGGACCATTTCAGTTTTGCACTTTTTCTGGCAGCGGGGAACTTGGAGCACTGAAGTCCATCGAACATATTTCTGTTATATTCCTTTTATTTGTGGACACACGTATTATATACACAGAACTGTCAAACGTAATAAATGTTCTTTATCGGTATATAGAAACAAATTTTTTCTTAACTTTATGCCAATTACCCAAATAAAATCTTTTAATTCATTTAACTCCAAAATTTCACAAATAATCGCGACAGTACACTTTGACAGAGCAGATGACAATTCAACTTGAATATTTATTTGTAACACCGACAAAATATCCAGTGCAAAGTAGGGGAAGTCAGTGCAAACCTCGTGTTGCACTTCTGCTATAAATTTTGTCTCATCGAACATTTTCAGTGTTGCAATACTGGAAAAAGTGCAATACTGGTGTTGCACTAAAGTCCCATCGAAATCGACATAAGGTACGCTTAAATCTCTTATCGAGATAGTCGCAGTTGTTTTGTCGTAAATGTGTGACTCCTTGGATAAAAATGCTATAAAGTAAATAAATATTTATATAATATAATATATATGTAAGCTTGTGAAATATACAATAATTAAACCATTTGACATTGTCAGCCGTGCACAGAGGATAGTTCTGCTGCATTCATAAAATATTTCCGAATGCCAACAATTCTGGCTTTTAAATTGATTGAAATTATAACTCCATTACTCGACGATACCATTTCACCTTAAAGTTTTGGCAGCAATTTACTTTTTTGCTACATGTTCAACCAAAATCCTGTTAGAGGTAACAATATCCTCAATTTAAGCTAACCTTCGTTGTCTAGGACAATTGGCTATATTGCAATGTTAATTCTTACCAATGTCAGAAAATTTAAAAAAATTCATCTGCAGAAGTCGAAGAAACAAGGAACTGGATCATTGTAGATCTCAGATTTCATCATACTTTAGGATGTATAGACTGCATACATATTGCAATCATCGCCTCGCCAAAAAATTTTTTTCTTCTGTCCCACATTGCAAAAAGAATTATCTTTAAGGGGTTATATCCAACTAAAAGCAATGTTTTCTCCAACTTTTGGAACTTTTATTTATTCGCGTTTTTTTTTAAATACATAAATAGTTTGGCAGAAATATTTTGTTGTTGTTGTTTTATAACACAACATGAATAATTTTTAACAAAAATTAAATTGTGTCAAAAAAGTTAATCCATTGGTGTGGGTGCCTACTTCTAGTAGCCATCGAAGAAAGCTTTTTCGGTGCCACGAAATTTTCCTATTTTCTTTCAATTAACTTCGCTCAAATTTTGTACATTGGTTTGAAACTATATTATTTAGTACTAGTCCTAGCCCTTTTCTAAAATAATTATTTCTAGGAAAATGGTAGCTATTCAAAGTTGAAAAACTGATATTCGGCCAAAATTTTTGACATTGTTTTTAAAATAAAGAAATATTTTTAATTTCAAGATATGAAAAAACGCTTACGACAAGCACTAAATAATATAGTTTTCAAGCAATGTACAAAATTGGAGCGAAATTAATTCAAAGAAAATGTTTTGAGAAATACGCATTTAAACTAATAAAAAAAGGAAATATTTTATACTTGCTATTCCATGACCAAAAAAGCTTTCTTCCGCAGACTTTTTAAAAATGGCTACGTTACTTTCTTTATTCTGTGAGCAGAGCGACTTACAGTAAAAATTAAAATATAGAAATTGAAGGATAATCTCAGGTATTGGTAAAAACCGGTTTGCGGTATATATAAATACCTATAGCTTCGAAATTTCTGCAAATGTTAAAGAAACGAGAAACAAAATTGTAGGCTAATAGAAAACAGATGAATCTATAAAAAAATTACATTTTTAAAAAACTTTTCGCGACTGCAATATGCAACGTATGCAAAGACAAGTGCTTTGCATAATGGTAACCCATATAGTCCATTTATAGTATATCTCGTAGACAACTCAGCACTTCATGAAATGTAGGCAGATAGTGTAACAGTCTGCGCTTTAGCCACTTCATGAAGTGCTAGAAGCCTCTACGCTACGCCGATAGTGTAATACCAACCGATATAACCGAATACAAGGAGAGGGAGATGAGCGATGAAGGGAGAGGCCGCGTCCAGACCATTCACATACATTGGATATGGTAATAACGGCTTAACATTGTATCAGTGCTAAAACAAATTCGAATAATTTTTTTTGCACAATTGGGTGCATGCGGTGCGACATGCATTCAGCGATCTGAACTTATTTTCAATATATTAAAACTGTCATTGGGTTCCAACATTGGAACCCCAGAAAAGAATATGTATGGCATATTTTCTGCTTTAGGTACACATGGGTTCTTCAAATTTCATGTTCTTTCCAGTAAAATTATTAGAATAGGTGCCAAAAGAAATCGACACATTCGACATATTCAAGCCAAGATTAAAAATGCGCAATTAATTTATCACCAGAAGTTAATCTACAAATAAATGGCGAACTATTTCCGACTGCACCCAACATAAACGAATAATAATTTTAATTTAACACAGCTTAAAGCTTTCGCTGTAGAAATATCCACAGAAAAAAACTTATTAGAAAAGTGCTTTGAAGTAAGTGGAAAATATTTTCTTTCACACACGGCTGAACAGCCAACCTTTCATTTGTTAGTAAACTTCTAAATTAAATTGTTCAAAACAGAGATAAGCGCTTGCTATCAGACTCTCCGTTCAGAACACTGACATATAAGAATGGACTGAGCCATCCTATCTTACTCCTATAGTCAAAAATGGTACAAATTTTTACTAAAATCTATTTGTCTTTTTCAAGCTCAAAATGTACACTGAACTGTATCCAATTTTTAGAAACAGTACGGCTGTATTAATTGGAATTAATGGGAATTGAAATAAAAATGCAGACAAATATATTATTTATATTACGTCTATCTCTTACAAGTTCAAGCCTATTTGACATCAAATCTGCAGAAGAACACATTTTTCAGTAATATTAAAAATTAATTTTTGTGTTAATTAAAACGAGTTTAACTTCCTAAATAATTTTCATTTAATGCAATACGATTTTACAACATTTTTAGTGTTTCCAATCGTCAAACAATAACTAATTATAAATCGGTGTGCAATTGTACGAAATAAAGGGTTTTCACAGCCTGTTCAATATTTGTGCCATTGTAATGATTGCCTTGACATGGGCTGCACTTTCACTCGGATAGAAAATCTCTAACGAACGGTAGGAAGCCGAATCAACTATAGCTCGAGAGGTGATTCCAATAATCGATCTGATGTTGTCCATGGATGAATCGAGGTTTTTTTGGTAGATTATATTCCGCTTTAAAAGTTATTCCTGTCAATGAAGTGTCAATATCAATCGGGGAGGGACCATTACATTTGGACGACCAAAGGGTATTGAAACCCAATTTTCGGACAATTCAGTTAATTGTATTAGTTTTGACAGAATTTCAAAAAATATTAATAGGTATAAAATTCGTAAAAATTCATGTCCATGGACGAGATTATGCTCATATCATTTAAAAAAAATCAATTCGAGAAAAAGAAATACTTATCTGAGTAAAATTAAATTACCCAGTCAGTCGGTCAGCCATTTACATTTAGAATTTTAAAAGACCTTTTTTTAATTATATAGGCTCTGGTGGTGGGCCAAAAGTCACCATGGGGTTTAAAAATTTAATAACTTTTTCGTTTATATATTTTTTTTATTTTTTTTTTTAGATTATAAAATATACAAAATGGAAATTTTTTTACGCTAAGTATGGAAAATAATGTCACTTAAATGACCGCCGTTATTAGAGCATTTTCCATAACATCTTTCAACATTTGTGGCTGTAGCGCTCGAATTTCTGCAACAATGTTGGCCTTGAGTTCAAGGATTGTCTCGGGCTTGTTCACCTATACTCGCTCCTTCAAATAACCCCAAAGAAAATAGTCGGGTGATGACAAATCTGGCGAACGCGCTGACCAATTAATTTCCGCATTTCTTGAAATTATTCGCTGTCCAAAAATTTGCCTTAAAAGTGCCATTGTGTCTCGGGCAGTGTGGGCAGTGGCTCCATCCTGCTGAAACCACATCTCAGGTCTGTTTTCAAGAGCAGGACGTAAAAAATTTTCTATCATAAACCGATACCGCTCTCCATTTACGGTTACAGCACTTCCATCTTCATTTTCGAAGAAGTAAGGCCCAATAATATTTTCAGATGTAATGCCACACCATACTGTACACCTAATGGGGTGCAATTGGCGTTGATGAATGGCTCTTGGATTTTCAGAACCCCAGAACCTACAGTTCTGCTTATTAACAAAGCCATTCAGATGAAAATGAGCTTCATCACTCATAATCAGATTTTCAATAAAGTTGATTTCATTTCTGGCCAACTGTTGAAATTTAACTGCAAAATTTAGACGTTGCCGATGATCTGCGGGTTTCAATTCTTGCACCAATTGCACCTATATGGGAATAACAGTAAATCTTTTTTTAAAATGCGCCGTAGTGACGTACGAGACATCCCTAGCTGAGCAGAACGCCTTCTGGTAGATGTTTCTGGTGTTTCGTTAACACTTTGCTCTACACGTTCAATATTTTCCGCAGTGTGAATTATACGCGGTCTACCGGTTCGAGGCAAATCACTTACGGTGCCATGTTGGTGGTGACGATCAACTAAGCAACGAATCATGGCTTCAGAGGGCGAAATTCTGACGTTAAAATGGCGACGATATGCTCTTTGCGTTAAAATATATAAACGAAAAAGTTATTAAACTTTTAAACCCCATGGTGACTTTTGGCCCACCCTGTATTAGGCTTTTGTTTTTTTTTTAATTATAGACACTTATTTTATTTTATATATTCATTCTATTGAATGACTGGAGTATGATAGTTCCTACCAGGTCGACGACTTGGATCGAAAGGCGAGAACCGTATCACTTGGCTGTCTACTGTCCTTATTCCTCTTTTATAAAGTGTTTCACATTCATTCATTAAAGGTGCCATCCGTCAATTCGAATACGGCCAAACCTTACAATTGTTCTTTTGTTGTTTACTGATTTTTGTTTTTATACCGGTAATAATTTAGTTTTTTGTTGTTTTTTTTTTCACATATAAATGCCTTGGATTATTTTAGTTAATGCTTGTTTTATGTATGTTTTATGTATGTTTTTGCATGTGTAGGTACTTTAAGTTCTAGTTTTATGTGCTTAGGTAGTTTACTTTTATTGGAATATTTGTGTTATATATTTTATAACTATATTGAATGAATGTCTTTTTATTTTATTACTATTATTTTTACTTTTTTATTTTATTACGCATGATTGCCTTTCCTGCTTCTTGTGATGATTCGTTGGTTCACTACTTAAATTCTGTGCTATGAAATTAAGCGTGATGAAAAATTATCACGTACCAATCCAGGACCAAGCAATGATTATCTCGACTTAATTTCTACTCCACGAAATTAATGGAAATTATTTTGTGTTCAGCGCCCAGGAACTATGCAGAGGACTTAAAAAAAGAAGCAAGTTGTAGTGTTTAAAAGGCTTCTGTAATGGGACTGTATTGCCACTGGCTCCCTGTCTGAATGAGTTTACAACTGCAAATAACTAAAAACTTATTTCTACGAACATCAGTTCGTTAGGGAGAAAAGTCAACAGAATTCTTTAAAAAATCAAGTATACGTGATAATCTACTGAGAAGAAACGCATAACTGAATACAAGTAAAGTTATAATACATTTATATATGTATATGATATATTTATGTACAGTTAAAAGTAAAAAGTAATAGATTATTGAACTGAGCAGCTTGATGAAAATAATATGACTATCGCCTTAACAGGACTGTTTTAGCAAATTGATAATATTATGACAAATTTATAAAGATAGAAAACTGGCGAACAAAAATAAAATATATAACAAAGAATTTTTTGTAAATTTGTTGAGCAGACCGGAACAATTGTAAGTGCACAAATAGAAAGAATTTTAGTTGTGAAATTTAAGTAAATAAACTTAGCTCTCAAACTCCTACTGTTTAAGACAGACTATTTTTCCAGCCTAGTGGCTCAGTGACCGCGCATTCAGAAATATCTATCTAATTAAATCTACACTGAAAAAACAGATTTGCTAAAATCAACTAAAATATTGTTATAAAATAATTAATAAAATTCGCTGTTTTTCAGCTTTCAAATCTAATTCATTACATTTGCGAACTACGATTTGTTGGTTTTGAATATTGTTTATCAACAAACCAGTTAATTGAAATTCCTACTTTGAATTTGTTAATAATTTCAATTGCCATAAGTACTTTTAACTAATCTTTTGCTTTTTTTCTCAATCGAATATTAGTATTTTCACATAATATTACTATTAATTTATCAAATTACTTTTGCTGGTTTTATCGATTGTATTTACCAAATAAACAAATGTAATTCGAAGAGTTATATAGAATATTGATTAGTTTACGCATATATAATTTGTGATCAATGATGAAATATTTTTTTGATAGTTTTAATCGTATTAGTTTTTTTATCCAAATTCGTAGGAGATTTTATAAATTAACATCGTTAGCATTAGCCAGTGTTAGTATTAAATTTACAAAACTTATTTATTGTTTCTATAAACACATTTTATAAAACAGCAAATACTTATCTTTTGAAAAATAAATTTAATAACTGGCCTATTCATCTATAATATTTATTGTCGACGTCAAAATATTTTTTTATTTTTATGCAAATAGAGGGAAAGGTTTAACCAGGAATAAAGTGCTCATTAAATGTTTGCATTTACCGTAAAAGTTTATTAAATCGCAAATAATTTGATATGATATAGTATTACAAATTCTATTTGGAATGAATAAAAACAAAATTTTGTATATGTTTTTTTTATTAATTTTTTTAACGTCATATAAAATCATACAAAATCAATTCAGTTTGAATTAAACTATGACATTTACTTAATGCTTAAATTAACTTTTTATAAACTTCAGCTTTACTTAGCCATGCAAGTTTTTGCAAGAAGTGAATTAAATATATTAGATTATTGTACCCATGTATTTGAGGTATATTAGTAATATCTTTAAAAATTTATTCGAAAGGTTCTCTAACTTAAACAACATGTAATCCATTAGGCAAAAGAGTTAATTTAGAAGGGGGATATTTAAAGGCCGGTTTTCTTATATAGAACTTATCAATTTTTGTGACATTATAAGAATTGAAATGAGATAGAAAACCTTCGATTTTTACTTCTTTGCAAACAAAATATAATTCTCGCTCTTTAAAAATATAATAAATTTTGTAAAATATGAATTTATCTGTACTTGGATTCAATTCAATTATAATGTCATCGATTTTGTACTTAGTATTATTTATAATCAGATTCTTAAAAGAAGACAAGCTTAAGTAGTTAATATTTTTAAATAAATGATTTTATTAGAGACAGTGCGAAAGCATTTCTCTTTTGTGAAGTCAATCTTATGTTCAGTTCCCATTTCTAAATAAATTGGTACTGAAGTTTTGTTGCAAGACTAAGGAGAATGTTCTTGCGCGAACTTATAACATCAGCGTTGGCCTTTAATTCTTTGTGTTTGGCTTCAAATCTGATTGTCCATAACTTTTTTGGTGGTCCCAGTCTTCGTATTACATGTGGGATAATATACAAGAAAATGATGCTTTGGCTTCAAGTTTTCTTTAAATAGTTTGAGGTATAAACAGTGATGTTCGCAAATTAAAGTTTTAAGATAATTGATGGAATGATCATCAAAACGAGGAAGTACAATTATTACAGTTATTTATATTATTAACACAAGAATAAGATTCCATACTTCATCATCTTATGGTACAAGTTCTCCTATTAAAAGAGGAAGTAAGAACAGGAACGAATGCATTTAAATTTGCATTTATCTAAACGTTCCTGTTTTATTTCAGGAATGGGCATATTTTATTCGAATAAAAATAAAAGATAAAAAACCGAATAAATAAATAATCAAATAATTATTCGTTATTTGGTGAATCATTCCCAAATAATTATTTGTGATGGTCATTATTTGAATTTAAAGCAATTGTTTGTCATTCGATTATTAATATATGTTTTCTGGTGTTCATTAGTTCCAGTTTCAAATGATTAATTCTTGTAACACGCATTTATTTCGCAAGGTATCTCATTACTTAATTTAATTTTAAGTTTAAGATGAATTCAATAATTTTGTTCAATTAAATATTTGTGAAGCTTTTGAATTTAATTAATTGGGCTTGATTACCCAGAATAATCCTGTCAATTAAATAAAAAAATGGTGACACTTGAGTTGTGACGTCACGCCCTCACAATTCATATGAAGAATTCAGAAAAATTATTTAAATAAATTATTTGGTGACAGTTTTGGTAAATTACAATAGATAATATTATATTATAGTAAAAAGATATCGAAAATTTATGATGATCTGGTAGCTAAATGTAAGAAAGCAATCAGGTAAGCAATTACAGGAATTTTAATTGATGTATTGAAGTGTTTATATTTTGTTCATGATTGTTGAAAATTAATATAAAATATCTTTAGAACATTCGTCTGATGCCGTGACGCTGAAAATGGCCGACCGTGGTTGATACTAGTTATACTTGTGACTTTAAGCCACGGTACAGAGAATGCAAGTTATTCTCAATAAATTTTGGCACATTGCAGCTGGCGTAAATTCGTCAATTCAATGTATAAAAAAGACAGAGAGAGCAGAGAGAGTATTGTATTCCCTGTACCGTACTTTTCTGTACATTATACGTCACTTCGTCTATGGAACGTGGGTTCATAGAGGAAATGCTTGAACTGTAAAGTGACTTCAAGCTATTTGTTAAGCTTAAACAAGATCAATTTTTTTTCCCTGCACTCGCTGCAATCATCTGTTATTGTCATTCGAGAATCGAAACCTGTTAGAGAACAGAAGAGTCCACTTTCGAGAGAATATTTATTGATAAAAAAAGTCGTTTACACGAATGGGCGTTCACTTTGAAACGTGACGATCTTGAAGCTCATTGTGCCATCCCACCCGAGTATTCTTGATGCATTTTGCAAACCGTTTTTTTTTTAAGAAAGAGGTAAAAGAAGCAATGAGACATCTCTATAATTGTTTCGACAATTTCACATCGTGTGCCTTACAAATAGAACTAGAGTGGACTATTTGTTATTTAGACTTGGGTCAAAGATAACCTAATAAGAAGATGCGACACAGCCGAACAAAATTGGAAATTTTTCGTGTTTTTTAGAAACAAGCAAATATACTTTCATCTTTTCCATAATTGGGGGAAAAGAACTTTGCTATACATTATTGTAGTGCGATGGAAACAACGAGTAAAAAACAAAAATCGAGAGAACGTAGGATTACTCGAACGACAAAACCATCTTGAGCATCTCCAAAATCCTTTCAAACTATTCATAATATATACATCGAGTCGGACTACCTCAATTTTAATTCTTTAATGTAGAGTAAAATTTCGCTCTGGCCAAGATGCTGAAAGGAGATGTAAAATTATTGTCAAATAAAATTCATTTTTCCTGAAAATATTAGAGAATCCAGCATGAGTTTCTCTTACTTAATTTCTTCAGAGAAACGAAAGTAAAAGAAGCAAGTGCGTTCAAATATGCCATAGTTTGACATTTCGTTGTCATTGAAATTTCTCCCTACGTTCAATTTGAGGAAGAAGAAGATACTAATCATTGTAAATAACCAATTTTAAAGTTAATTATACTATAAAATAAGCGTTTTTTTTCATATTTGGTGTTTTTAGGTGTTTTTGCATTAATGTACAATGTTTCAACACGATCGGAGAATTGTCGCGTAAGTAAACATGTCCCCGGAAAAAAACAGTTTTGCTGTCGAGTGTATCAGATTGCACAAGGCAGCAACCAGAATCTTCTGCCGCGCTGCCGCGCTGCCGTGCCAATCTAATTCAGGCTTGATTGATTCGAATTTGAATAATAAGCCAGACAAAGAGCCAAGGTGTACCGTACGACAAGCATTCGCCCGCTTGTAGGAACTGTATTTGTTTTGAATCGAGCACAAGATTAGATCTATCCAAAAAAGAATTTATACTAATTAAATCAATAGTAGGGTAGCAAAGGTTGGTTTGAATTATAGTAGGTGACAATTTTACTTGACATTTCTGTTTTGTTTGAATTTTAATGGTGAAAGAAAAGGATACAAGCGCTAATTCAATCGTGCTGAAAATGGAGGCGTATAAATATATTAACCGTGAATTAACTGCGAAAAATCAAGAGCTTCTGCAATGCGTTGGTGCTCTCCGCGAAGAGATCCTTATCACAAAACAGATACTAATGGAACAACGCGAAGAGAAGCAGCACATGAAGAAGATAATTATTGACATTATAACAAAGTCTTTTAACCAAATTATCAAGTTATTGTACCCAGATAGTGCAGAAAATGATATTTCGAGCAGTATCTCGTTACCAATGTTAACCCTGGAAAATTTCATGGATGAAACCACATCGGGAAAGCAAAAGCGTTCTATGGCTGATGTGGTTTCTTTTCTTCCACAAAAAAATATTTCATTTGGAAATAAGGCTTCGAATTCACCACCTGCAGAAATCGAAAGAAATTCCAACGTTACTTATAGAAGCCGACGTGACAAAGAAAAAGCTGTTTTACCGTCAATATCAAAGTCACAATATGGAAGGGAATTTGATAAAGAATTGGAAGGTAATTTCCTTTGTTTTTTTTTTTACTGTATATACATCATAATTGAATAATTTTATTAAAGAAGAAACAGATAATGTTAGAGAAGAATGTGAATTTGAAATGAGTGACCAAATGTTACCAGCTATTACGGAAGAAGCCACAGTTTTAACACAAAGTGAATTCGCATGCTCCAACCAAGAAAACAGTACAGATGATGGAAGCGACCCAAATTTATTCAATGATACCAGATCTTTAAGAAGAAAAAGGAGTAAATATGAAAGCGGTGCTGATACTGAGCTTCAAAACTCATTTAGATTACTTAATGCATTTGCCAGCTCAAGTTGTGTCGAAAGTGGGCGCCATAGATTTACTAAAAGTAACACTGAACCGTCTCAAAGAAGCTGTTATGCAGCCCAGGAGGTTACTCTAGATGATACTAGCTTCAACAGTCTGTCATTAAAGGCTAAATCAAGTACTCCTTACAGGGTTCTGCATAATGTTTCCAACGATTCTAAGGTAGCCCGGAATTTGAAAGTTGTCGTTCCAAAATTAAAGCTAGATACTTTGTCACGATTAGGTATATCCGTTGAATCAACGGCAATGTCGGATAAAAAAGGTTTCAACTCTAAAGAAAATTCAAAAAAGCTCAGCTGTAAGTATAAAGGTGTAAAGCAGGCAGAATGCGATGAAACAAGATCTGAAAAGCGTGAAGATACTATTGGTCGCCCGAAAAGAAAAGCGGCAGAGTCTGCTAGGTCTACTCTGAGAGAACCTACACTTAAGACTAAATTAAGAAGATAGTTGTAGGAGTGATTTTTAATTTCAATGTAATTTGTTTGAATGTAATGTAATTTTTGTTTTAAATGTGACAGAATTAAATATATAATTTACAAGGAAGCTGTTTCATTGGTTGAAAACGAAGTTTGTACATTTCGTTGTATTGTATGAAATTTTAAACAAAAGTTATATATATATATATGCATAATTGATCTACGACCTCAATGGCATGAAATAAAATAAAAACTGTCAAATCAACTCAATTCAAATTGAAGAATCTTTCATCATAAACACCAGCAGCTAAGTCAAATCATAGGCTAATCATCAGACTTGCATGATATTTAAGTAAGTCCTTACTGATTTTTCAACTAGTACCAGTACTTATACTGGTGAAAAATATTCAGTTAAAAATTCAAATCTCTTTACTGGTACTTAAAAATTACAAGTACCAGTAAATTTATTGGTACTGGCGAACGCCAGTAAAGCACCAGTAACTACCAGTTACAACCAGTACGCCAGTAAACGCCAGCAATATCCAGTAACTCCCAGTAATCACCAGTAACTTACCAATAACAAGAATTAAATACCAATTTATCCACCAATCTAATAAATGCATGAATTATACGTCCGGACATAAAACGGCAATTACAATGGCTTGATCTGCCTGTGATGAAAGGGAAAAATATTGCTGAAAGCGTTTTTCTATCAACTTATCACTATCGTGACTTGGAAAATGGATGAAGTTGACATTTTGTTTGAAATGATGCTATTGGGAAAATTGAGAAAAAAAAAATTCCGTTCTTTTAATGAAGATTGCTGGGAAAGAATTAATGGTGTACAGCATGGTTATCTAAAACCAATAAAGTAATATTAAAACAAATAAAAATAAAAGAGAAAAAAAACACTAAATATTAAAATCAAGTAAGTAAAATTGGAAGTTTATATGGAGGAATGGTAGGCATTACAATTGGAAAAGGAAAATCCTAGTTGAATAATTACAAAGTGTTTGAATGTTTTGGAATGTAGAGCTATACGTGCAAACTGCAAAGTTAAAATTATTAATAAAGGATGATAAGGGTTATGTCTAAGACTATAATTGACAAATGAAAAATAAGAAAATTTATAAAAAAAAAAAAATATTGAATTTTTGATTTATTAAGAAGGAAAAAATTTATGAAAAATTATTAACGTTTGGATTGTTAAAATGGAAAAATGTACGAAAACTTATTAAAGTTTTTCAAGTATTAAAAACATATTACTTAAGCAATGATTTTGTTTGAAAAAAATTATATTAAATAATCACTACGGTATTTAAGTATAACGAAAAGAAACCTATTATATTAAACAATTATAGATGTTTTTCAAAATATCATTCGGAAAAGCATATTTTGAAAAATTACGGAAATTTTAATTATTAAAAGAAAAATTTATTGAAAGATCTCTAAATTCTTTTTTTTTGTTGGTTACCAGAGATTTTTTTTTATCAGATTGTAGTGAACCGTCTCCAAAAAGGGACCAAGGTATGGTGGGCATTGTAGCCTATATTGAGCATATTTTTGATTAGTAATACGATGAGTGTGAACCAGTAAGGTTTGAGAGAAGCGTGATGTAGTGGATGTGAGCATGGGGGTTCATCCTTCTTTCTGTTTCTTTCCCTGTTGATGTCCGAGGTGTTTTTTTTTGTTTTCCCTTTCCGTCCGTTCGTCCGAAATGAAAAATTTGAATAGTAAAGTGGCCTGTAATAATGTAACTGCCGACAGCTAAGAGAGTGTGTCACTTACTCACCCCACAACGAGCTAGCAAGTGCACCAACTGGACAGGCAATAGCATCGACACACTCGCAGGTTCAATTTTTCTTAGATAATCTTCAATGCGTATTCAGCTATATAGATGGCAGCTCTTTCAGAGTTTTTTTTTGTGTTTTAATATCTTTTAAATCTCAGCAATTACAAGTATGGCGCCCTTCGAGGTGCTTATGGGAGCATATCGAGGGTCGTCCATATTTAACGTATTAGGAAGTTTACAAACAACTCTTTTTTGGCGGTGACAACTGTTATATTTATACCCTAGAGACTCTCCAGATTATTCTGGAGTGTTCTATTCCAGAACCTTCTTGACTATTCTATTCATTCTATTCCTGAACCTTCCCGACAATTCCATCATTGACTCTTCGAACCTGAAGTTGTTTACTCTCCATTGCCAGTAGATGTCACCAGTTGTCTCTTTCTATTGTACGTAACACTGCCCCCTTCTTAAATTTGTTCGTCCCAAACAGCAGGTGGTCCACGGTCTTGATGCTCGTAGTATTGACACAAGCGGTCCAAATTAACAATTTAACGTTTGCCTCTTGTTCACGCTGAATCCTGTATACCACGTCATTAATTCTAGCCCATTATAATCTACCGCCTCCCACCACTTGCTGCTCTGATTTACGCAGTGAACTCAATGCAGAGAACAGTACCAAAACCTTCGAACATTTTCGTCACTCGTTTCTCTCCTGAAATGTTGTACGAGGACACATTGAAATATGTAAGGTCCAGAAATGTAGCAACGGAGAATATTTCGTGTCGTAAGATTAGTAAATCCTCTAAACCGGTTGCATCCTTTGTCCTAACTGTTTCAGCGGATGTGCGGGACCGGTTATTGGATCCCTTATTTTGGCCCTCCGGAGCTTTTACTAAATTATTTTTGCCTTCTGAGCACCATCCTAGAAATACATCCAAAACAAGCAATGTTATTCCAAAAAACTGAAGTCGCTTTCCTTTACTATCAAAATGTAAGGGAGATTCGGACAAAAACTGCACAAATTTTTAAATCCTCTGTTGCAACTTGTTTTGATATAGTTGCTTTCACTGAAACGTGGTTGCATCATGGCTTTCGCGATGCCGAAAACTTAGACAATTCTTACCAAATTTTTAGGAAAGATAGATATAGTGACTCTGAAGCTCGCGGCGGTGGCGTACTCCTCACATGTAAAAACCATTTCAATTGCACCCAAATTATGGTTCCCAGTTTTTCCAACTCTTTTGACACCGAACTTATAGTTCTTAAGTTGTCTCTCTTAAGACACGACTTATACATACTTTGTTGTTATATTCCTCCAGATTCTATAAACATTGTTGATGACAAAGTCAAAATTTATACGACCTGCTCATTTCAACTTCTAATTTTATCCATGGTAAAATGGAGCCTCTTGACGAATTACTACTTATTGGTGATTTTAACTTACCCAATATACAATGGGTATTAAACGATGATAACGAGGACTATCTCCCACTTAATAACTTGACAATAAGAGAATCACTTTTCCTGGACACTATTTCATCTCTTGGTCTCAGCCAAATCAGTAATGTTAAGAATGACATGGGTAGGCAGTTAGACCTGGTATTTTCTAGTGACACGGGTAACTTATTAGTTGAATCTAGCCCAGTTATAATGTCTACTCTTGACAAATATCACCCCCCACTACTAATTACATATTGCTATGAAACCGAAAACTTTACAAATTGTGACGAAACTGACTACTTTTTCAATTTTACAAAGGCTAACTTTTCGGAACTTTTCAGTAGACTTACATCTATTGACTTTAACACACTACTGGCTAGCAATAATGTAGACGAAGACGTTTCGAAATTTTATATAATTCTTTTCGATTTGATTTCCTCTCACGATCCCCGGGAGCGTCAGCGGCTCTTTAAAACGTCTCCACCATGGTTCAATAAAGAACTGAAGCGTCTTAAAAATAAAAAGAATAAATTGTGGAAAAGTTATATGAGGGACAAGGACATTATAAGTCACAATAACTTCCTCACATCATATAATGAGTTCAAAGAATTTTCCTCTTCACTCTATAACGAGTATATTCAAAGTATGCGTGCGAAATTATTTAATGACCCATGTAACTTTTTTAAGTTTATTAACATGAAGAAAAAAAACGGATAACTATCCCAATACCATGAGGTACAAGGATTCTGCTAGTGATGATTCATCTAAGATTTGCGATATGCTTGCTTCTTTTTTTGACAATGCCTTTGTCTCGTCAAATTTTCAACTTCAAAGTAGCAATTTCAGTCATATGAACGACTCTCATAGCGTTTCACTCACTATACCTCCAATCTCAGAAGAGGATATACTAGATCATATTAATGGGCTTCCAAATGACTTTACAACGGGTCCTGATGGGATACCTCCAGCCTTTTTTAAGTCATGTTAGTAGTATAGCTATGGCGTCACCAGATCACTTTTTCCATACAAAAAGTGTCTGGAAAATTCCAACTATTTTGGTGGTTCTGGACCGGGGTTTTGGGCCACTGGGGGAATCCGTCTAGTGGTCTACGTCACAGGGCCTGCCTGGGGAATTCCTTCTGGATCACTGAGGTTTATGGGAGAGGGAGGAGAGGGAGTAAGGGGGCTTTTGTACTGCAATTTTGACATTATCTTGAAGTTTTCTTTTAGGAGGATACTTATGCCAACAACAACAACCCATGTAGGTATGTTGACTTGGATATGTCCGATAATCAAATCCTGAATAATGTAAACAAAATCGCAACCGAGTAAAGTAAACAAATTGAGCGATATTTACACACACACCAGGGGCCAGGTGGTAGTTTGATATCGC